>PVJL010000037.1:148329-782432 GCA_004026885.1 Lyroderma lyra
GGTGGTATCTCATTGTGGTTTTGATTTGCATTTCCCTGATAGCTAATGAGGATGAGCATTTTTTCATATGTCTGCTGGCCATTTGTATTTCTTCGTGGGAGAAGTGTCTGTTTAGTTCTTCTGCCCACTTTTTAATTGGGTTGTTTGTTTTTTTGTTGTTAAGTCTTATTAGTTCTTTATATATTTTAGATATTAGACCTTTATCTGGTGCGTTATTGGCAAATATTTTCTCCCATTCAGTTGGCTGTCTCTTTGCCTTGTTGATGATTTCTTTTGCTGTGCAGAAGCTTTTTAGCTTGATATAGTCCCATTCATTTATTTTTGCTTTTACTTCCCTTGCCTTTGAGGTCAGGTTCATGAAGTCTTCCTTGAGTCCTAGGTCTATAAGTTTAGTACCTATGTCTTCTTCTGTACACTTTATTGTTGCAGGTCTTATATGAAGGTCTTTAATCCATTTTGAGTTAATTTTTGTATATGGAGAGAGTTCATAGCTCAGGTTCATTCTTTTGCATATATTTTTCCAGTTTTCCCAGCACCACCTACTAAAGAGGCTGTCCTTCCCCCATTGTAGAGGCTGTCCTTTCCCCATTGTTCATAAATGTTTTAAGAATTTGTGTTGGGCCACATTCAAAGCCATCCTGGGCCACAGTTGGACATGCCTGCATTACAGCATTTGCATGGGGCAAATACTTGTCTTGTGTACCTTCCCTCTCAAGTCCTTCACCTGTGGCAGACATCACTAATCAATCATGATACACTTCCCCACTGCATCAGGATGCAACCTCAGAAACCTTTTCATCACAGCACTGCAGGCAGCACTATTAATCAAAATTACCATGTGAGGTGAAACCTATTTCCCATCTCTGGCATAGTAGTTAACAGCAGAATGTTTAGAATTGAACATAGTTCTGAATCCTAGTTCTATCATTATTGGCCCTGGAACCTTGGGTTCCAGTTTAACTCTAGACACATTAGCTGTTTAACTTCAGGCACATTAACTAAATCTCTCTAAGCTTCTGTTCTTTAGAGGAAAAGTCCATGTATCTATGAGAACTTAGGATGAGAGGACATATTTGGATTGAGAGGAGTCAAGCAAGACTTTCTTGAAGAGGCAGCTTGAAGAGCATACTGCATGAAAGAATGTCCATGAGGACAGGGGACAAAGATCCAAAGATTATCAGGCACGGGCCAGATTACAAAAATTTTGGTCATTATCCAAAATTTCATACTTGACTATACAAAGTATTAAGCAAGGTAGTGACATGATCAATTTCCAATGTGGAAAACATTTCCATTGTCTCTCCTATAGTAAAAATGTATTAGAAGGAGACAATTGAAAGGAGAGTACCAGTTCAGAGGTGGCTGCAGTACTCAGGGAAAGTTGTGGTAACTCAGATTTACTGTTCAGGATGTCAGAGTAGGTAAATGCTGTGCTCGGCTCATCTCATGACAACATCAAAATTACAACTAAACTACAGAACAACCATCATTGAGAATTGTCTTAAGTCTACCTACAGAAGTCCTATTACTAAAGATACACAGAAGTGGCCATGTTGAGACTGGTAGAAGAGGCAGAGATGCAGAACAGGTTGGCTTCACACCACATGTGCTCGTTAAAAATTGGAAAGAATATTTCAGCTGTAATGCGCCCCCCACCCCAAGGAGTGAGAGGTCATAGCCCCACACCAGACTTCCCAGTCCAGGTTCCAGTGCTAAGAAGAGAAGTCCCCATAACTTCTGGCTTTGAAAACCAGTGGGGATTGTGGCTGAGTGAATCACAGAGTTGCTGGAATCAGAGCTGTTGTTTTTAAAGGGCCCACACAGAGACTTACTTGCTGACGATCTCACTCACTCTGAGCTCCAGCACTGAGGATATACAAGGAGATAATGAATTGTTTGGCTTCAGGAAAAGGGTTAGAAGGGCAGCTTTTTCCCAAACAGAAGTGCTGACAGAAATCATTGTTCCTTTGTTGAGCACTCCCCCTGACCCAGTGTGCAGATACAGACAAGTGCCACAACTGAGTCTCTGTCAACTTGGCTAACACCATTTGCCCCACTCTGATGATTCCCTGAGACCCCACCCCAACCAATTTGCAGGTTCACCCAAGCTGCTTCCAGTGGCTCTTTGATACAAACAGTCTGTCTTGGCTTATGCTGCAGACTTCCAAAACCTCTCAAGGTTTACAAAACTCAAGCAAGTAGCTTCTGGCCTCAGCATATCCTATACCTCTTACTAAGCAGCCCCAAGATTGGCACTACTGGCAGCCAGCCTGGGTTCACACCTCAACCTCTCCCAAACACCTTCAAGCCCAGCACAAGGAGCAATCATCTGCAGATCACTTATCAGTCGGCTCTGGACAGGGTAGAGGCAGCAGCTGGCCTTGGCCTTTACAGAGCCCCTCCCAAGAGGCTCCAGAACCAACACACTTGGTAGCAAGCTTCAGATCACACCAGAGTACCACCCCACCACCTCCACAAACAACACACACCCAAAGGGTAGACTGGGCAGGCACCAGAGCTCCGTTAAAGTGAATCTTCCTCTGTAGGATCAACCCTGCACATTAGCTCTTCTACTGTAGTCACAGCCAGTCCTCACAACCAATCAGCTTGAGGGTCAATCCCTTCCACTGATACGTCAACAGTAATCAAGACTCAACTACAACAGGAATGCACACATAACCCACACAAGGGACACTCCTGGAGCACCCAGCTCAGGTGACCAAGAAGACTGTGCCACTGAGCACCACAGGACACCTACTAAGTAAGGCCACACTACTAAGATTGGGAGACATAGCAGTTCTACCTGATACATAGAAACAAACATAGGAAGGCAGCCAAAATGGGGAGACAAAAAAACATGTCCCACATGAAAGAACAGAACAAAGCTCCAGAAAAAAGAACTAAACAAAATGGAGACAAGCTATCTATCAGATGCAGAATTCAAAACACTGATTATAAGGATGTTCAATGATCTCAGGGAGAACTTGCACAAAGCATAAAACATAAAAATGGAGATAGAAAACATAAAAAAAGAACTAATTAGACATGAAGACCATAATATGTGAAATAAAGAATACATTAGAGTAAATCAACAATAGATTAGATGAAGCAGAGGATCAAATCAGCAATTTAGAAAACAAGGTAGCAGAAAACACTCAATTAGAATAGCAAAAGAAAAAAAAAGAATTCAAAAATGTGAGGATAGTTTGAGCCTTTGGGACAATAACAAGCATATCAATATTCACTTCAGAAGGAAAAGAGAAACAGCAAGGAATTGAAAATGTATTTGAAGAAATAATGATGGAAAACTTCTTTAACCTGGTAAAGGAAATACAGAGAATGCCAAAAAATGTATACACATTTTAAGAAATGAAAAAAAGTATTTAAATTGTAAGACTCAATATATACTGATAACAAAAGATGAATGCAAGTCACATTTGACTTCTGCAATTATAAGAGATGCTCAAATTGGTTACCATCAGTGTCCAGGCACATCTGATTATGGCAAACTGCTGCTTGAGCAATATTGACCAAAGTATCCACTTGTATTGCTGAGCATGCCATTTCAATTTCCTCCCACAGTACCACCAGTGTAGCTGATTTTCTATGATACACCACATCCTTTAAGGTCCCCCACTGGGAGAAGTCAAGGGGTATTAAGTCAGGAGAACATGGGAGAAACTCAAACAACATCCTCAAATTTTAAAAATAAAATCTACTTCAAAATGGTCTTGTCCTCCTCAAATGACAACCATGCTTCTGCCATTTTCTTTGACTGTCCTGCCTGTTGTATGGTGACACTAGCATTCATTTGATTAATGCCATCTTTTGAGCGAACATCATATTACACATTGCTACCATAATTCAATTTCAAAAAGTCGTATGTACTTGTAGATAACATCTGTTAAAGTGTGTATACAATTTTTTAATGTCTGGTAGACTTAAAGCCCAGGAAGCACAGAGAGTCCCAAAAAACATGGCTGGACCTAGACGGTATTATACCAACTGGAGTAAGTCAGACAGAGAAAGATAAACGCCGTATCATTTCATTTATATGTGGAATCTAGATACCAAGCTAAGGAAGCAAAAAAAAAAAACAGAAACAAGCTCACAGATACAGAGAGCATTGTGATGGTTGCCCAGTAGGGGGTAAAGTGGGAGGATAGGTGAAGCAGAGAGGGGATTAAGAAGTACAAATTGGGGAGTTCCCTGGTGGTGTACTGGCTAGGCTTTGACGCTCTCAATGCTACAGCCTGGGGTTGATTTCTGGCCAGGGAATCACCCAAAAAAAAAAAAAAAGTACAAATTGGTAGTTATAAAACAGTCATAGGGATGTAGCCTATAATGTGGGAAATATAGTCAATAGTATTATAATAACTATGTATGGTGTCAGATAGGTACTAGATTTATGGTGTCAGATAGGGTGATCATAAGTTATGTAAATGCTTAATCACAGTTGTACACTTGAAACTAACATAATATTGTATGTCAACTGTAATTGAAATATAAAAAAATATTTTTTTAAGAAAGTTGTACTAACTCACACTAGGGAGGCAGCTCTGAACACTAGCAGACATGAAGAAAACTCAAAAATCTATACAAAGTTAAACTGAGGAGGACTTGTGATGAATTTAGGGAGAGATCAAGGATAACGCCAAGGGTTTGGATTTAGCTTTCTAAGTGGATGGTCGCGGCAGTGAACATCAAAGAAGACTAAGGATTGGGGGGGGGGGGGTTGTTTTGTATTTTTGTTGGAGAAGATTTGAAGATCTAAGTAAAAGCATTAAATAGGCCTACAGATACATAAAATCAGTCTTGCTGGTACACTCAACCAATGCATGAACTCTCACAACAGTCCCAAAATTCCCCTCCAGAGGATCACCGGTTGAAGAGAGAACCAGTGATTCTCCCAGCCCAGCCTGGACGTACAGCACCCACTGCAGTGCCATCTACCCCAATGCCTACCTACACTAAGAATAGTTGTCCTTATTGCTTCCTCCTGGAGTCTGGATGCTGAGTAACTGGATCCTGGAATCACAGAGGGTTACCTCCAGAAGGAAATGTAGAGATCAACCCCTGTTAATGCATGGCCGTGGAAAAATGTGTTGGGATGAGCCAGGTGAGGGGAGAGGACGCTGGCCTCAGAGAAAGAACACATGAATAGCTGCCCTGCCCAGTTAATAATACTCTGCTATGTTTTACAGATTTGAAAACTGAGGTCCATCAAAGTGAAACAACTTGTCCAAGCTTATAAAGGGAGTTAATTTCAGAACAGGGACCTAAATACATTCTCCCAAATCTATTCATCATTTTCAATGTTTAAATCCACAATTATGATCATGATAATAAGTATATGGAAGAGGTATTAGCAAATCCATGAATTTAACCCCTGTCCAGATTTCTAGTTTCATTCATTCATTCAACAAATAGGCACTAAGCACCTGCTAAGTCAGACACAGGGCAAAAGAGGAGGGTTGGTATAAACACAGATCTTAATTAATCCAAGGGTTGAGTAAAGGGCCTAACTATACGAGTTAAATACAAAGTTTTGAAAATTCAATCATATTTGTGGAAATTCAAAAACATTTTACAGCTTTCTAAAGGTAGTCTGAAGCTCCACACAGGTATTCACTTCCATCAAATGATTTGCCATCATGAAGTCAGACTACAGAAGCTCAAGTAGCCACAGGGATTTGATTTTCACACAGGGCAAGAGCACACAAAAGGTGTGATGCCTGCCTACTCTCTGCAAGGAACATGCCTCCTTGTGTGGGATCAGAAAGATTGTATTCCACAAGTAACAATGGCCCTGTCTCATGAGGGTCATAGATTTAGCTCAGTGAGGACTCTGAAAGTTCAGATCTCTATCAGAAACAGCCCGAAGAATTTGAGCCCCTTTGATATCTGGTTATCGGTATAAAAACAGTACTTCTGGCACTAGATGCTGCTGATGAACCACAGGAAGCAAGGGGTCTTTATTGCATTTCTGCCTGGAGTCAGCTTTTAAAAAGATGAATAAAAGAGAAGAGTAAAGGAAGAGATTAAATGGAGCTCTCCAAACCTTAAACTTGCCATTATAGTTCATGTTTTGCAAAAACTTTAGACTCCTTCTTCCTTTCATCCTTTACATGAGATACTGAATTATTTATTTATCATCATTTAAGTTGTGATAAATGTCACAACTTACAAGTGTGTTTAACCTTCTTGCTACACAGGGATTGCCAACACAAATTTGGGACCTAAGTAGATAAACCTGATCATATAAAACAGATGGGACATATTATAATCATAAAAATTAAGTCATGAGGACTATATAGCAACCTGAAAACACTTGTGATATAATATTTATAAAAGAATGCTAACTCTTACATATGCTCTGTTGTGATTTGTAAAAACAGTTTGCATTCAGCTTCTCTTTTAACTAGATATATAAATGGCATATTGCTGTTTGTAAAGGACAAAGTGTTATTTTAAAATGAAAAAAATTAAGGATTAGTGGCACAGAAAGAATATTTTTCAGCTTTGTATAGTGTGGTTTGTTTGAGTGTTTTTTTAATTATTTTTTATAGGCTGTCAACCTGATATGGTATAATGAAATAGTACCCACAGGAAGCAGGTGATAAAACAGAATACTCTAATTTTTCCCCTTTGTCTGTGTGCCTATAATCATTCTGTGTCCAATTTCAGCCAGCAACAAAGCAGAAGACACTTATTTGAAACTCAACTCTTGATGAAAATTTCACATGGAGTACCTAACATCCTTGGGTCCACATTAGCAAAGAGAATCTGCAGTGTTGAAAAATAATCTGGATTCAAATCCTAATCTGGCTATTTCCTTCATTTCCTCACCTGGTACATGGGAAGAAGGAAGGAAGGAACATTTGCTGAGCACTTACAATGTACCAAGCTCTGGGCTTGGGAATTTTTCATACATCATTTCAGCTAATCTTCACATCAGCTCCATGAGACAAGTATTAGCCTTTAGTTTACAGGTGATACACTGAGGCTTCAAGACATTAAATAATGTGTTCACAGCCATACAGCTAAGTGGCCAAGCCAGGATCCAAACTGAGGACTGTCAGCCACTGGAATCTGCTCCTTTCACTCTTTGCATGCAACCTCCCAGGGTTGTTCTGGGATTGAATTAGCTAATGCGGCAGGCTCACAGCCGGGACAGAAAAATATTTGTTGAATCAGAACCTCACTATCACCATCGAAACCCTATAAGCCCCTGCTCTAGTTTCTTCAGCTCCCCTGACCAACCCAGGGAAGAGAGAGGTTTCCCCTTTGCCACTAAGCGAGCCTCTGCCCACCCATCCCATGAAGAACAGGCACGCACGTGTCTCCAGTGGGTGGGAGGCAGCCCTCTCTCTCCACTGGGGCAGAACAGCAGCCAGAAGGAGTGCTGTCAGCAGAGGTGTCGGAGTCAGGGTAGCGGCCGGACACCCACAGCTTCACCAGGATGCAGGTCTTGCACATTCTCCAAGCCTGACAATGTGTGGATGCTTGGCATTAGGTAAGTCCTGTGCTGCCCAGTTAGAGCAGAAAGAGGACTAAGGCAGGAGAAGGAGTGGGAGCACTGGGGGTGTAAGGAGATGTCAGAGGGCTCCCTCTTTCTCTCCACTATTGCCACTTCAGCCACAGGCTTCAACAGTCCAAAGGGACAGTGCAACCAGGTTCTGGTCCCTTTTAAAACAGATTCCTGATTCCAGTTCAGTGTTGCTCCAAAGAAAGCACATAAAGGTATTTATTTCCTTAGATCCACCATCACTGCCTAAATAGAACTTGCCTTGCCTTTCCTCCTTTTGTTTACCCTGTGAGGTGGGGAAAATTTCCCTCATTTTAATATGACCAAGACTATTTTTTTCCTTCAAATACAAGAAAGGAGTAGGAACATTATTAACCACGCCAAACTGTTCCAGAATATAGTCTTTTCACTGGCCTTTTCGCATTACAATACATTTAAAGGCTCAGATAGAGAGCAGAATTAAAAGACAAACACTTTCCTAGTAGTTTGAAATCATTATGGGTTACAAACCTTTTGATGCAAAGGGCTTCTTTTTTCAACCATGATGTCTTTTATGTGGATAGTAAAAAAATGTTCACGGTAACAAATGCACCAGGAAAAAAAAAAAAAAAGGTTAGAAAGAAATGGAAATCCTGTTTGTGTCCATAGGTGAATTGCTGCTGTGAGGCGGCTGCAATTTGACTTTGTACAAAAAGGGTCACTGAACAGAAGGTCAGGCAGCTGGCCATTTCCATCTCAAAGATGCTATCAAAAGGCCAAGAGGCAGTTCACCCAGCAGCCCTTTAGCAAACAAGATTTTCTCCTCTCTCATTTATGATATTTTTTTTATGCCAAAATAGTTTAGCAAGAAAGGTCCCTGATTCATTTCTCCCGGAACACAAGTGGCTTGTGTGAGGTTTGGAGAAAACTTTAGTTCAAGGAATAGGAAGAGTTTTGAGTAATGAGGAGGCATTTGGTGGCCACTTATCAAAGGTTTTTTTAGTGAGGTAATAAATCACAGCAGAGCCCCTTCATTCCAGGCCAAGACAAGTGGGGAAAGGTAACTCTGCTATTAGGAATTACGGCTTGTCACGTCTGCGATGAGAGAAATCGGTTTGACAAACACCTCACTTATTAAGAACCCCTTCCAAAAACTATAGGAGAAAAACACAAAATTTGGGGAGATTATAATTTTGGTTGAGTTTGAGGTCGTTAGTAGTATGGTCTGATCTAGTAGCTATTTGCAAGGGAAAACAATGCTGGGAGAGCTGGAAATTACAAACCCCTAAATTTCATGGGTTTATATGATATAAACACAGCAGGGGTAGAAGGCAACCTGGAAAATGGAAGAGCAGGCCCTCAGCCCAGTATTGCTCATGGTTGAAATCTCTTGTGGATCTTACTAAGAGCAGATCTTCAGTCACCACAGGAAAAATAAATGCAGTGGTTAACACTAAAAGCACCACCCTTTGGCACACCTGTCAAGGAGACCTAGGGCAGGCTGGACCAATGTTAGGAGAGTCTTGGGCCAGTTGTAATCAGAATCACAGGGCTGAGGCCAACCCAGAAAACAAGCCAGTCCTAGCAGTGCCAAAGGGCAAAACCAGGGAAGCCCCATCCGTTGACAGACCCTAGAAATATAGAAGCAAGCTAAGGAAAGGTCAGGAGCTGCATAAATGAAAAAATAGAACAAAAATAAATTTTTTAAAAAAAAGAAATAGCGTGACACAAAGAGCAAGGGTGGATGAAAAATACAAGGTCCACAATAATCACTTTAAAAGACTGTTTAGTAGAACAAAGCTTTATCATAAGAGGAGAGATGCTATCTAGTGAGGTCTCAAGGCATAGGCCAGTTCAGGTATATACTGGCCAGAATGTTCCCCCGAGCTGGCTTTAAAAAGCCCTCATGCTTTGCCATCTTTAACCCTTTTCTCTGTAAAATGATACAAATGGTATCCTATCTGGTCTTTTTACCCCCACGATGGCATGAGACTTGATTTACCCATCCCTGGATGACCAGTCATTAAGGGCACTGAGTAGCCAGGGAAATTTCCCAGGGGTCAAGGTGGGGTCTGAAAACAGCCTCCTGGGAGAGTACACCAGTGATTTCTCTGCTGCTTTGGCCATGCTAGTAAGCTCTGTGCCCGGTGATAAAAACAATTCTAACACTTTTGAAGAATAAATGAAAAAAGTAATAACTGTTCTATTTTGAAGATGTACTTAATACTATAAAGGAAAACTGTGATTATCTACAAATATTCTATAGTTTTAATTGAATGCTACCTAATATAATGAATGACCTTGCCTTTTCTTATCATTTCATCTTTCAAAGAGATACTCATTTAAGTCATTTTATGCTTACAGAGGCACAAAGGATATCCCCTCTTGCTCTTTACATTTTTCCAGAAATTTTCTGTCTCTAACACTTAGAAAAAATGTCTGCTGGCAGGAAGGAAGGGGTGGGGGAGAGAAGGAAAGCAGAAAGGAAGGGAGGGAGGGAGGGACAACTCCAACCCCACACTGGCTGCTGCTTCAAGAAGCAATCACTGGCATCTGTCAGAACTCTCACTAAATGAGGGTCTGTTTTATCAGAGGTTTGCTCTGCTCCTGGACACCTAATTGTGTGGCTTTGACTATGATGGAATTTGTTCCTTAAGGAAATGGGGAAACATAAGCCTTGGTGCTTTAATAGCAAGGTATCTTGTGAAGTAATAAATGACCCAGAGGTTGGATTTGGCAGCAGGACAGGCTACTTCCTAGGATCTCCCCAGAGGGGTCATAAGCGGCTACGATCATTAGAGAGAGAGAAGGGAGTTTGGGAGGAAGATGGCATGACTAGAAAGGATAGGAAGACAAGTGTGAGTTGGTCATGGAAGGGAAAAGAGATCTTGCTGAATCCTCTGCCCATAACAGCTAAGCTTTTACCTGTTTGGAACAACACACTTCGAACAGGATGACCTGCAGCTCTTTGATCACTGAGAAAATTCATTAATAAGAACCTTTAAGAGTCCTACCTGATAATTCCCCAGTGGTGGCTGGTGGCCTTCTAGAATAAGAGAGACTAAATCCTGATTCACGATAATGTTATCACTGCCCTTAATGTTTCTCTAAACTCATTCTGCAAGTAGTCTCCCCTATAACATCCCTGCAAACCTAAGAGAATGCTATGTTCAAATCCCCATGCAGGCGCCTGTGGCTGGCCCCCTGCAGGAGCCTCAGCTCAGAGAGCAACCAGCAGAGGTAAGGAACACACACATATATCTGTGGTCAGACGTTCACATTCCTACTGAATACAGTAGATGGTCTATTGATTCTCCCTCAGAACTCCTATAGAGAGGAAAGGATCCAAGAGAGTGTGGGCTAGAAGTAGTTCTGACTGAAATTCACCCTGTAGGTGAGAATGATTTAGGGAGTTTGCAATGGCCCCTAATATCAATGGCTTCCTTCTCATTTGCCAGCTTTCTTTATTCACATAGAATAAAAATCCTGTTGGGTTGTTATTAGCCCTCCCATTTAACATATGAGGTGAACTGAGACTCAGATAAGCTAGTGAATGGCAGAGCCAGGAAAGATATTCTGATCCCAACTCTACGTCTAACCATCCCAAAGCCAACACTGGTCTGCATGAAGGGTGTGGAAACCTCTTTCAATCTAAACAATAAATCCCTACCCTACCTAACATGGTGCTGGGGATTCTCACTCTTCGACACCTTTTGAGTTAAAGAATCTAATCTCCAATGTCTTCTCTGAACTTAGCAAACCAGGCAACTTCTCCTGGCCCTGAGTGACAAGAGGAACCCAGAACCAGCTTCTCATGCCCATAAGTCCTGGTGGGTAGAAGGATGCCAGGGAAAAGTCAGAACTCTCAGGAAACAGTTGGAACTGTAAAAAGCAGTAAGGATGGAGGGGAAGAGGTGAAAGAAAAGGAAAGAAAAATAGACTGCCCACTCAGATAAAGAGCCACAGCCATCGTTAGGTGGCTGCAAGAGGCAACTAATTTGCTTCTCCTTGATATAAGCATTGGCTGGAGAAGAGGGCAGCAGGGAGAGTGCCCAGGGATACACCCTGAGAGTGTGCCCTGCCCAGCTCACATCCCCTCCCCTCCCAAGCCCTCTGGACCTCAATCTAAAAATCTTGGGTACTACCTTTTATGCTGGGTTACTTGCAAGCTAAGCAGATTTCCAGCTAACAAAGATCATCCTGCCACACTTGGGCTTATAGGAGAATAATTTACATAATCAGCCCTCAAAACTCAGAATGACTGTCAAGACAGGGATAGCTGTGCTCTAGTGAAATTAGCACTGGCCCCAGGCTAGGACACAAGGTGAAAAGAGCCAACATCTATTGAGTTCCCGCTACATACCAGGTACTGTGCCAGTCACTATATGTGTATTTTTCAATCCTCCCAAATGTCCTGTAAGATAGGCATGATTATCCCCATTTTACATTTGAGGAATCTGAGGCTCAGAGGTTAAGAAACTTGGCCAAGGTCACATAGCTAGTGAAGTGGCTAATGGAATTTGAACAATCCCACACAAATTATGCTCTTTCCATTATACTAAATGGCTTTGGTAAATTTCATAGAACTATTTCAAGAATTAAAATAAACAATGCTAATAAAACTGCGGATAAACAAAAGCACTATACATATATTAGCTCTATGTGTGAGCATGTGTACAAACAATACTTGCCTATAGGCAAGTGTTCAGATTTGCAATTCCTTGTACAGAGCAGCCATGTGAATTAGTATCAGTGGCATGTTTCTCTCCACAAAGCAAATATCTGTACCTTACACAATTCCCCTGTGAACCCCATCATCACCAAGGCCATTAAATGTGGTCCCCAGATGAAGTATGAGCATGCTGGTCAAAAATGGATATTCACAGGCTGAAAGCACTTTATGATTATCAAGGGACAAAAAATGAATTAAAATCACACCCTGCTAAGTGCCACAGAAGTATTTTCAAATTAGCATTGTTGCTGCTATCTCCCCAGTCCCTAGCATGTGGTTTGTACCTGCTGACATGTCCCTCAGGAAAACTAATATGTTCAAATCAGACCCAAGACAGCTGATTACACTGTATTTTCGATGCCAGTGACAACAGAAACAGGCCTGCTTTATCAAAGAAGTAACATGCTGTAGGCTCTCTCTCTGTCCTAATGAAATGTGTGCCTTTTCTGAGGGTCATTTCTATGATTTACAAATTCCTCAGTAAGGCAACCAAGGCATCTAGAGCTCAAAATTTAAGGAAGGAAGAAATTCTCTGCATTGTACAAGAGCCAACGCTGTACTTGCATCTTGTTTAGAATGAACACTACCTTAAAACCTGTACCTCTAGGCACCATTCAAATTGTCTAACTTAACAGGAGATAATTTCTCCTTTTCTATATTACCATTTTTAAATCCTAGGAAAGATGTAACCATAGTGACAGGAGCAGATCAGTGTCACATGTGACGGGGAGTCAAGGGGAGAGGACTGGCTGCAAAGTGGCAGGAGGAAGCATTTTAGAATAGTGGACCTGTTCTGTGTCTTTATGTGGTGGAGCTTCATCAAACCATACACACAGAAATATCAAATTTTATTCTATGTAAATTGTACCTCAATAGAGCTGAAAAATGACATGTATTCCACAACAGAACAGCATAACTTAGGAATGGCAGTGAAAATATTTCTCTTACACAGAGATGGAAATATTAGGTCTGCCAAAGTGTCTCAATAACAGGGTACTTCATCAGAATATGTCAATATTTTGTGGCATAAATCACCATCTGACAGCTGCTTGAGGTGGGAACATTTAACACCGAACATGCCCAGAGTGCATGTTTGCCTATCATGTCCTCCAGGAGCATTAGGTAGCCCATTAGAAGTTGAAGGCAGTAGCATCCTTGTGTGGACAATCAGTAGGGCAGTCTGGTACATGAGAAAAAAGAGGCAAGAGTTTTGAGTCAATAGGGAACTCCTGTTTCATAGCCCCAACATGTGCTATTGCCAGAGCCTTATGCTAACTCCATTTCTGTATTTGCTTGGCAAATCAAAAACATGAGGCCCAAATGTTTTTGCTTTACCCATTTGATTTACCAAGGGACAGCCTGATGGCACCCCAAAATCCTCTGGGAATCCATAAATTTGAAAACTACAAAGGCTGATGATAGTAGAAAGAATTTCTCTTACCCTGTCATCATCCACAGGGGTAAGGTGTCCAGAGCTGTGTAGATAAAAATACTCTCCCCTTTTGAAAGATCTGCTTGGTTGGTCCCTCTCAGATAGACCCAAAAGTGCCTGGAGAGAGGAGGTCTATGAAAATACCTGAATACCTGTTTTGGAATCCCATACAGCCATCCCTGAGAGGAAGAGATAGGTAAGTTCTGAGGCTTGGCCCTCAGACCCCTGGTTGAAACCTCAGGCTAGAAGTAGAAAGAGGAAACCAACAGTCTACTGATATCTCTCACTCAACAAACATCCAAGTCACAATTTCAAGAAGGACAACCATTGGCATTTTCAGTCCATTAATTCTTGAACTGAAAATTGATGAAATCTGATGGGAACCTGGATCTAGGGCTTATTAATATATGCAATTCAACATTTTCTGATGATATCTAAAACTCTCCCACTCAGCTACCTCCCCTGAGCCACAGCAATGGATTTCCACCTGTTCACTGGTTATTGCTCCTGGATGTTTGTCAAGAAATCCTTATTTGGTGAGAGCAATTCAACACATTACACATAATTCTACCCTTTACCTGGAACCCAAAATCAAAGATTAGCACACAAC
This sequence comes from Lyroderma lyra, assembly GCA_004026885.1. Lineage (NCBI taxonomy): Eukaryota > Metazoa > Chordata > Mammalia > Chiroptera > Megadermatidae > Lyroderma > Lyroderma lyra. The sequence continues at coordinate 162,611 of PVJL010000037.1, forward strand.
CACCCAAGCCCTAAACTGAGAGGGCACCTGAAATCCTCCTCTCCTCCTCAACCACCATTATACCCAACTGGTCACTAAACTTCATCAATTTTTATCTCATGTATATCTCTTAAATCCATATCTATCTATCTATCTATCTATCTCTATCTCTATCTCTGTCTCTCTCTCTCTCTCTGTCTCTCTCTCTCTCTGTGTCTCTCTCTCTGTCTCTCTCTCGCTCTCTTGCTCTCTCTCCCTCCCTCCCCCTCCCACCTCTCTCTCTCTCTCTCTCTCTCTCTCTCTCTCTCTCTCTCTCTCTCTCTCTCTCGCCATGTATCACATGTTTTCCGACATCTCGTAACTGCTTCTCCACTCCCAGTAGGATGATCCTGATTCATCCTCTATAGTTTATGCTGTTGGAGCCCCACCCAGGTCCCTTTTACCAATCAATGTACTCTTTCCCCAGAGGCTGAAGGTTTGGGATGCTAAAAGCTCATACTTACACCCTTTTCTGGAATACTATCCACAGCTGAGAGTCATCTTACCTAAAGATGCCTAAAATACCATCCCCTTGGAGGCAGCAAGGCAACTTCTGAGGTGTAGTTCATGCTCCAGAGTGCTTCCTAAGTTCAAGCTGAGACTAGATGCTTCCTGAAACCACATCTTCGCCCAGCCTCTTCCCCGGCCTGTTCCACTTCCCCTACTCCCTCGAAGTATTTTTTCCCTCTGAGAGCACTGCTTCAATAAGTCACTCACAGAAGAGTTCCCATCTCAGGCTCTGCTTCTAGGGAATTCAACCTTACACATCCTTCACATTGGCACAGAATAATTCATTTCTAAAGGCATAGTTGGTCATGTAACTCCTTAACATGTATTTTTAAAATGTATACCCCATTATGTACATATAATCCAAAGACCTTAGTGTATTATAGAAGCTCTTACCTGTTTATCTAGACACTTTGCCTCCTTGTCCCCTGTCCAACTTGCCCACTTCAACCAGGCTGTATATCCTTCCCCTCTACAAACTATTCCACTTCCTCCAAAAGCAATGCTTTTTCTCATGTCTATATAAGCTTATTGTCATTCTGAAATTCATTTCACCATCTTGTCAAGCTCCTGATCATCCTTTATGACTCAGCTTAAACATCACCTCCTCCTTCTTAAACTTTTACTGAGCCTTCCCACACTTTTAGGCAAAGTCAGATACTCAATCCTTCATAGTTAAGTGGTGTTGTATGTATACCTCTATTACTACATTTGCCCTGTTACATTTTATTTCCATGTTACCACTAAGATAATTCAGTGCATATTACCATGAGTTTTATCAAGACAGGGACTGTGACTTGAGACATCTTTGTATCCCCATGTCTAGCACAGTGCCAGCACAGAGGAGGTGCTCAACAAGTATTTATTGAATACACATACAACCAAGCAGTCTCCCATTCTCTAGTCCTTGGAATTATCTTTTCTTTTGTTTCTATTTTTCCAAAACAATGTTGGGGTTCATTGTTCCACCTTATCTTGCTTCCTACAAAGTCCAGTCATTTCCCTGGCTCCCTCCCGAGGTATTTCTGGGGTGTATGATATATTTGTATACTAGGGGTCATCTTGGCTGCCATATGTCATGTGTAGATCTGGAATACGACACTAGGCTTATCTGTGGTTCACTGCTTGTCACAGCCAGTTTCTCCAGGTCACCTGAGAATTCTCTTCCCACTGACTTAGCCTTAGTTCTCCAACACACAGTCTTAGGCAAGCTGTGGTGTTCAGAACAGCTTTACTAAAGGCTTGGGGGTACCAGAAGGGAGTTATAACATGGAAGACTCACAAAACTTGGTGTGAGTGATAACTATTCCCAGAATCCATGCAGTCATGCCTCTGAAGGCATCTCTTCCCTTAGTCCCCCAATACACATGTCACCATGATTCCAAACCAACTGAGGCTTCCACCTAGGAACCCACACCTGACACCCTCTTCACTCCAGCTGGAGGAGGAACTTTCTCCTTTGCCTCTCAGTCAGTATCAAAACAATCTCTGCAGAGGTGCAACTCTGTCACAAGAAACAACACTTTACAGCATTTTGAGTTTGACTTCTTCCTCATGGTCTCAAACTGTCCTTTCCAAGCAGGATCTGCACTTTACTTCTGCATTACCAAAGGCATAGCAAAATGTCAGAGTCCCCAGACCAAAGGAAAAAGAAAGAGAATTGTCCTCCTGTCCTTCACAATATAAATTCTCTACCTCTGAAAAACAGAAAACTATTCTTTGAAACAGAAAATTTCACTAGCCATCAGGCTTTCATTGTATTCTAGGCTCAGAGTATTCCCCTACTGAAATGAATAAATAAATGGATGAAAGAGTGAACCAAAAATATTCATGTGAAGGGATTAAGTAAGGCTTTAGGATAGCAACTTGAGAGAAGAATCACTTAAACTACAGAGAAAGAGGGAATTCATTCCAGGGGAAAAACCATAGAGCAAAGGTCAGAGCCCAGCAAACCTTTATGACACTATCTAGGAAAATTGTGGGAGATTCATGCATCAATTAGAAATGATCAGACTAGAAGGTGAATATGATCTCTTCCAGTGCTGATATATACTTCTTCTATAAAGGAAGTGATTTTAATGGAAATGTGTATTTAAAATGATAGGCAATGGCAAATCTTTCAAAGTTTCTGCTATAGTCTTTTATCACTCTGTGGGTTGCTAAGTTTTGGTAGAAATGGTTGTACTGAAGTGTATCATTGGATTAGAAAAAAGATAAAAGAAAAAAAGCCAAAATGTTAAAGTATTTGCCTTTAAAATTATAAATGAGTTGTTGTTAATGTTTTCATTGCTGCTGCTTTATACATTTCTGCATGTCCCAAATTTCTTGCAAGGAGCATTTGCCATGTTATAAATCTAAAGAAAATCATTGCTCTGGTATTCATAATTCTTTAACTTTAAGGGAAATTCTGGGTAACAGTTAAATTAAAAGGAGAGAATCTTCATCAAGCAAACTTAGCCATAATGATGCATTTACTAAAAAGCTAATTCATCCCCCAAAAGTAGAGAATGGCAAGGACTGAGTCAGCATTAAAATCCAAAGAACTGTATCTCTTTGATCTATGCCCAAGCCACCTTATTTTGATGAGGGTACAGAGGCATAACTATTCCTTTGGAAAATCTTAGCAAGAGCCAGAGACAAGCAGGGTGGCATGGAGGATTTCATTTCATCCTGGAAATACATCTTCTAAGAGCTAAATCAAGAAAGAAGTGGTATCTATGTGCAAGGAGCAAATAACCTGTTGCAGGCTAGTTAGAGTACTTAGGAAAGAAATTGGATTGAAGATTCCAAACAAGTGAAGCTCACACTAGAGGAAGAATGAAAGAGTTCAAAATAATATGCTGCTCAGAAAGAAAGCTCTCAAAGAGATGTGAAAAAGGAAACCAAAGAGTTAGAATGTGGCCCAGCTGTGGGGTGAAAGAAATCCTTCATAGACTTGGGAATCATCAACAAGATTAATGCCAACTCACATAGAGAGCATGAGGTATCATTTGGAAGATGGAAACATCAACATGAAATACCTGAACGAATGTTAAAGGTGACAAAACAATGCCTGGAAATGAGAAGACAATGGAGGGGCCATGTGATCATTCATAGTGAACACATGGAGAAGGCAAAGGTCAACAGTGAGATGGGAAGAGTTGCCAGTGGGACAAACTGGATGAAAGATGAAGTGAGCACTGGGGCAAAGGAAAAAGAATATCAAATGAAAAGGTCACTATACCATGTGCTACCTTCTTTATGAAGGGTCTCAGCCACCTGGCTAACAATTCTTCAGGGCAGAGAAGAAACTGTCTGCCAGTTTTGAGCTCTGTAACTGTGATGATTCTTCACTATGGTCCTCACTTTTGATCGGGTGCTCCAGATCAATACGTTCCAATATAGATACCAAAAGAAATTTGGTATCAAACCAGTGGATTCAGGACACATGCCTGAGTTTTAAACCAAAAAGCAGTAGCAAACTTTCAGAAAAACATCAGTTTAGGAAACACAGATTAGTAATCCAAAGGGTTTTCTAGGTCAGAAGAGGGGTTATACTAGGATTTGGGCTGGATCACTATGGAATTGCCCTATCCTGGGCACCCAAACCAACAGAAAAACCCTGAAAAGTATATTAAAGGAATTCTAATTCTATAGAAAGGGCTGGAAAAGAGTTCTGCAAATGGAAGACAGGAAAGCAAAAGAACTCATACATTTTTCTTATTACCCTCAGAGGACAGAGAGGGAGGAGGATTCATCCTGGAATACTGAGAAAGGCTGGATTTAACCAAAAATAAAATAGAGGCCATACCACAGCTATATAGAGACTCACAAGGCAAATAAAAGCTCCTTTTTCTTTTCATTGATTTTATACACTCAAATAACATTTGTAATCTATTTGCACTAACGTGTAATCTATTCATTTTGTACCATATATGGGCTAATATGATAAAGAAGCTACATATATAATACACACTGAAGAAGTAGAAACAATGTCTGTCCCATAACTGGTACTCAATACATAGCATATAGTCATTCACTTATTTATTCACTTAGGCAATATTTATGGACTGTCTACTATATGCAAGGCACTGTTCTAGACACTAAGAATTTAGCCTTAAAAAGGAAAGACAGAGCCCTTGTGGAACTTACTCCAACGAGGGAGACTGGCACAGATGCAATATACACACAATGAAGGCAGAGTCCTAAATGCTATGAAGAGAAAGAAGCAGATTAAAGAAATAGGGAGTGACTACAGGTTTCTTTACATAAGACAGCTGGGCCATGGTCTCTCTGAGCATGTGGCATTCAAGCAGACACCAGGGTGAAGTGGGAGAGCCAGACACATGGCTATCTAAAAGGGTGCCATGCAAAAAGAGGGTAAAACGCAAGGCCCTGAGTCAAGGACCAGCCAGGAGGTAAGTGAGGCTAAATCAGAGTGCAGGGAGAGAAAAGAGGTGGAGAGGGAGGGAATGGCCAGGCTGTGGGGGCCTTTGCAGGCCATGGAGAGGACTTCGGATAGTCTTGCGAACATGGGGGAAGCCAATGCAGGCTCCTAAGCAGGACAGCCACACGATCTGTTGTCCCTTTTAAAATAATTACTCTGACAGGTCTGCAGAGAGGGGTCCATGAGATTTTGAGAAGCAGGGAGAAAGCTAGATCAAGTAGTAAGGAGATGGTGATTGCCTGGGGGACAACGTAGGTGATCTCCCACTTTCCAAAAGACAAGTTTCCCAAAAAGTATTTTCACCAATTTGAGTGAATTTCCAGAATGTGAATTACATAGTCAAATTTCTACTTAAAACTTTAGTATTTTAGTTTTATTCACATACATATTTAAATTACATCAATAAAATCAATCTGGAAATATCAATTTATAAATATTTCTTCCTTGTTGATCTCACATTACATGGAGTAATTTTACTCAAACTCATCACAAGTATGTTTGACAACAGTGTCCATTTACTTTGGGGATCACTTCACACAAATTTCCAGGGCCTATCATCTTCATTCCCATGTAGGCCTGTTTTGAGTCCATCAGTAAAGCTATAGCTGGTTCTCCCAAGACACAAGTACTTCCTGGTAAGGATTCAGATTTTAAAGTAGCACTTTTATCATACTGTAGGCTTGAAGGCAGGGGTGTTGGTTTATTAACTACTGTATCCCCAGTGCCTAGAGCAGGGATCAGCAAATATGGCCAGGTTGGGGGATTTGTGAATAAAGTTTTCATAAGCAACGTTTTATTAGAACACTTGTGCCTACTCATATGCATACTGTCTATGGCTGCTTTTGCTCTGTACTGGCAGAGTTGAACTGTTCTGACAGAGACTGCGTGGCTTGGAAAGCCTAAAAATATTTACCATTTGGCCCTTTACAGAAAAAGTTTGCTGACCTCTGGTCTAGGGCATTGCCTAGCATATAGTAGGCAGTCAACAAAAATTTGGTACTGACTATCTGGCTATAAGACAACTCATCTTCCAAAGGATAATTTAGAGAAAAGGAAAAAGCAAAACCTTATATTCTACAGTATTTGTTGAATTCATCCTCAAGCACCCTCCACTCTGGCCCCTTCTAGTGGTTCCTTTCAAGCACTAAGTGCTATAAAAAAATAAAATAAATAAAAAAGCCTTTCTGTCTAATTCTTAAGGGAGCATTTTCTGAGGCAGCTCTCCTTCCCTCCACATCATGAGTAATTCTAAAGACATCACTTCTCCCTTCTGTGCCTCCCTTTTCCACAACTTGAAAACAGAGTGTTTGTGGAACTCATGGGTCAAGTGTTCTCAGAGAAAAAGTACTGCAGTAGGAGTGTTTGACTTTTATATCTGGAAAAAGCAAAGGGGCAGGAGTGTGGGAAGCCCATATACACATGGACAGGTAGAATGGCTGGTCCGCAGCAGGAGCTGGTGGAGAATGAGGCCTGTGGGAAGACAGCACTTTTTGAAAAGTTACTTCTATCTCTATGTATTCAAGCCACTCTTATAAGAGCTGTTTTGAAGAGGTCTTAAAACTGTTCCACCCTATGTTTAAAAACTATGTACAGAATTTTCTGGCCTTTATAAAGCAGGCCTGGGCAGACTTTTTCAGGGCAAGGGCTACTTCTAATTTTCTCCAAGCGTCGCAGTCCACAAGCTATTTTCACTTGTTCAAGTACATACAGCCACCCCGATTGTGAAGAGCCGATTCTCGCCTCTAGCAGTTGTATGTGTGCATGTGAAAAATGTATTTCTTTTATGTTTAGCTGTCTAGCCACTAGGCCCTGGTGTAAGGTGGTGTCCAATGTAAAATTTTTTCTTAATTCAGGCAGTCACCCCAAAATTGCTTGGCATCTCAGAAGAGTTCCCCACAGTGCTACTATGGAAGTACTTTGGAAAGGTCTGCAGGTAGCTATCCCAGCTAAGGCTCTGTTGATGGCAGCGCTGCTGGATATATAATCTCCTGAAAGAACTCCAAGCTAGAAAACTGACAGAGCAGTGATTGCTTTATTTCTTCTTATAGAGCAAAGTGAAATTACCTCCCTCTGTTAAGCAAGAATCTAGTCTTAAAAGGCAGAGAAAGCCTACATTTGGGGGCATTGGAAGGGCTCAAAAATATTGTTTCACCCTCTCTCTGTTGTCTTCTGCCACCTCAAAAAGAGCAGAGGAGAGCTCTGAGAGAAGTGAATTGAACCCTTTAAAAGTATTTTAGCAGCAATTTGTGCAAGAGGACTTGCCTAGAAGTGATTTTCTATAACATGAGATACCCTTCGGGCAGCAAAGAGAAGCTGTGTGGCTTCTGTAGCCAAGTCTCAACACATGGGGTCACTGCCCTGCCAGGGAGCTGCCCACCCCCAGGACAGACCTCAGAGTGAGTAAGATGTCCCCTTTGAAGCCATGCTGGTAGTTGAGCCCTGCTTTCCTCATTAAATACAATCACATGCTAGTACTGAAACAATGAACTCATAATTAACAGGAGAGCCACTATGGCAAATAGGTCACCATAGTGTAGGATCCCCCTGAGGCAGACCTAAGACAGGCACAGGTCATATATTTGAGAGGCCCAGGAAACACCAGTAGGCAAGTGAGGAAGTGAGACCCAGAAAGGAAGGGAGCAATAAAGAATTGGATGTCAAGCAAGCTACCACTGTGGGCGACTGGGACTTAATTCCAGGAAGGAACTTTGGGACACAGTAAAAGAAACAATAGCCTCTGGGTTATCCCTCCCAAGAGGCAAGAAAGCTGGGTTCAGTGAAGGATGGACAGCTACTGGGGTGGTGTTAACTCCCCAGCACTTCACCCTGGGCAAAAAATGCACATGCTGGCCACTGGAAGAGATGGAACACCTTAATATAGTAAGTTCCAATGGAGATGGGTGGTACCCCTATAACATCTGCTATGGAGCCTCTCAATAAAAGTTTCCTTTTGTCTTTCCTTGCCCACATGAAGAAGTTGCCTGGAATGGAGTCGTGACATCTGCCACATATACAGGGCCCGTGATTTTTTTGAATTGACTTCCTCCATCTGGGGAAATCTCCACCTTGTCACTTCAAGCTCCCCAGAGTAGAATACAAATGCCCAGCCTCTCCTGTACCCAGAAGGTAAGTGTGAGGTTTAGGCTCTGCCAACCAGACACATGAAGGTCACACTGTGTTTTGGAAGTGTGCAATGTAGGAGACAGACTAAGAGTGCTGTCCTTGTTCCTATAGAAAGGAGTGGCAGAGGCATGTAGTTTTAGTGGTGGAGACAGCAACACTATGTTTTCCCTTAGTTCAGGATAGAATTTCTGGCACAAATGTGGCAACAGGGCTGGTATCTTGAGCACTTGCCTTAGCTCTGGTTTCGTGGTATCTGGTTCTCAACAGCTTCAGGGCTTTCCCAACAGGCCCGTTTCTGCACCTTGGTGTAAGTGATCCTACTATTATAGAACCTTGACCCCAAATGCATTTCTCTCCCATCTTTAATATCCTTTATGTTAATTTATTTCTTGCTTAAATTAATCAGAGTGAATTCTGTTTTACATGACTAAGTCTGTGACTGATACAGGTAGAAAAAAAATAAATGGTAAAGGACACAATATGACATGGTGTATCATTTCATAAAAGCATAAAGAAACCCAAAGGGGCCATTTGGTCTTCCCTCTTCCTCATAAATCTCAGATGAGAAATTAGTTTTCAAGTCTCCATTGTGAAAATTTTTCACAGACTAAAGAAGTACCTCATTCCAGAAACCTATATAATACCCAATGCCAGAAAGTTCTACCTTCATATTGAAGGAGATACAAGACCTATTCATAGTCGCTTAAAAGAAAATCTACTTGGGTCACGCATTTTCTCACTGAATTTACCTTTAATGATTTTAATTTTATTAGATTAAAATGAAGTTGCCAACTGCCAAACATTAGGGAATCATCACCTTCATTTTTTCATTTCAATGTGAATCAAATATTTGAGACAAAGATGTCAATATTTAAGATAAAAGAAAATGGTTTCATGTCACATGGGCATGAAAAAGCACTTGCTTTCAAAGAGCTTACTTTCAGTTCCTCTTCTACTCTTGGTCCTTTGAAGCCAAAGGAGACAGTCAAGAACACTTCCACATATCTCTGGATCAAAAGTCAACATGAGGAAGCCCACCTGAATTCCTTCCTTCCCTTGTGAAAATGACAGTCCCCTTTCTGGGGCATAAATTCATCATCCTCCAATCCCTGAAGGACATCTGTCCTCTGATGTCTGTACTTAATGGCAAGAGCTATAATGATGATGATGATTACATTTCTGTCAATGGTTTTTGGAAATTATTTGGAGGGCACTGGGTCTCAATAGTACTGCATTAATATCTTACCTTAAAATACTTCAAAATTCATATTTTTCTTATAAATTACTGGAAAATGTTATAATACATATTAAGCATGATGTTTCATGTACAAGTCAGGTTATACTGTCTAGGGAATAAGACCTGGAATCAGACAAGCCTAGACTCCAAGGAAGGACCCTCCCCTAATTACAACGTGACCATCCATGGTTGCTAACTATGTACCTTGGGCAAGTCATTTGCATGTCTCTCCGACTTAGTTTCTTCATTTGTAAACCAAAGTTACCATATCTACTACATAGGATTGCTGTGAGGATTAAATGAGGTAACACATAAAGTAAGTAAAACACACCTGGCATAATAAAAATTCAGTACATGGTAGCAGGTTTTTCTTTTTCTTCTTAATTTAACTGTGCATCTTTACATCTATATATCATTATTTTCAAATTAATATTGCACACATTTCAATGTGGATGAGATTTTTTTATCTCTTGGCTTCTAAATTTCACCAAGTTTTTCACATCTCATTTTCTGTGATCTGATCTTATGTTGATGACCATCTCTCCCACCACACCTTCTGACTGCTGCCAAAGTTCTTTTTTCCAATGATGTTACAAGCATGCCAGCCCACACTTAAATGTGCCAAAGTGGACTGTCATTGCTCTGTGGATCCAATTCAAGCTCTTTGTCACCTGCAACATTATTTCAATCCTCCTCCCACTGTCATTCCCTCACTTCTCAGCTGTGTATCAGAGTCCAGGAGGCTTAAAATTACATTTCTCACACTCCCTTGCTTAATAAATTATACCCAAAGGAAGTAAAGCTGTGGAATTTTTAGTGTTACCAGTGCCCCCAAAGTCAAGGGCTACCAAATACCCCCCAACCCCAGATCTAGGTAGAACCCTAACTAACACCACTATGCTTTTAAAAGTTGTTCCTCCACTTTCATTCCAATTTCAAATTTTTCTATTGGATACTTCAACTCAAACTCAATCCTCCTTCTTTATTTCTTCTTCCTCCTTTGACTCTTTGAGCCCACGCTGGTCTCCCTTAGACTGCAAGCTGCTTAAGAGGAGCAAGAGCAACGTATTCATGGCAGTAACCTATCTCCTACCCCTCCCCACAGTACACACACAAACTGCTTTGGCATACAGTAGGTCCTTTAAAAATTATTGTTTGCATATCCTTTTAAAGTTGTGTTCTTTGCATTCAGGATATAGTGGGTTATTCTGTGCTGAATTCCTTACTCCTTCTGAGCTCAGAACATCAAAAGTGGCCAGTAAAATATCTTAGAAAGATATATTTTCAGTACCAGAGGCAACCATACCTTCAACATCACCCTAAGGAGGGCACTCAACCTGGGCCCACAGAGCCCACAACTGTCTACAGAGTGGAGCAAACTCCGAGGACAACTCCACTGGTTTACAGACAATTCCAGAGTCACAAGTTGTTTGAGACAGGAAGAACCTCGGGGGTCATGTGGCCCAACCTCTTCCATCATTAGATGAAGAAACAGGACAAGAAAGGAGAAAGTAACTAGCTCAAGGTCATCCAAATATCCTGTCTGAGAAAAAGCTGGAGACCCCAGCCACTGTCCATCGGATTCCACTCTACATGCATGGCCTGGGGCAGCCAAACCACTCTTGGCTGAGGGTGGAAAGCCCTTCTGTCTGCTTCAGGAACACTGGGAATCCCAAGGGCGAACCTGGCATTAGTCTTTTCCCAGTGTTCCTGGATGACTGCAGGGACAATGACCTCAGTGACACTTCTCTGAGCACTCCCTCAGCAACTGATATTCTGCCCTTCCTGCCATAAATACTTTCTAACTCTTTATTTATCACCCCAGAACTTGAGAGTGAAGGCAGGAGGAGAGAAACCCACCTTTACTGCAGGTTCTCCACATCACTTCTGTACATAATCTCTGGGTAATGACTCCTTTTGCCAGAAGCGCAGCTCCCAAAATAGTATGGTGCATTGGCAGAGGTCCAGGAGCTAATAGGGACAGCAGCATTGTGTCTTATGACCCATTTTAACTGAGCTAATTTAGAATTTACCTGACCAAGAGTACCATAAAATGTTCTCCTCAAGATGAGATTGTTAATTACCGCAGGATGCCTGCCTGTATTTGGCGGCTGGGAGAGAGCTGGAGGGGGAAGGCTCATTTCCAGAAATAATCCTTCCCTCCTCACCAAATAGGAATTAAATGTGGGAAAGGGCAAAGGGGATGGATGGAGAGATTCACCCACAGGAACTAAATAGGGTTATAATTAGTTTGTGTGTTTGCAGGTGTCATCTTTCACCCTCCGCCTGAGGAGACTGCCGTGAGCTCAGAATCCTTTGTGTGTCTTTGAGAAGGGCACTGAGATCCTTGGGGTGTTAGAGGAAGAGCTGGAAGCAAGATGACTGCTAGGAGCAAGGCCAGCAAAGTCTCTGTGGTGCAGAGAGACCCCGGATGCAATGACCCCCGAATATAACACTGTTTACTGACAGCAGCTCCCCACAGCTATTACAGAGCTGCCTGAGAGCATCCTAATTAGTGAGGGTTGTCAGCACTCCCATTATAATCCCCAGTTGAGTGAGCTAAGTGTTTGCCTCAGCCACTTCAAGTCACAGCCTCTGAAACCCAGTCTCAATTTATTTTTACCCCATGATGTACTTATTCTAACCATCTCCATGTTCCATATGCATCTCAAATGTATTTAATATATTCAAGCAGAGTCAACTTACATTCAAGGGGATTCTCACAGTTGTCTCATAGCTGAGATGTCTATCATTTTACCAAAATCTCCTAAGTACTCTCTTTCCGAACATTTCCAAGATAGAGTCGAAGCATTTTCTTCCACCATTTTTTTCACTGTTTTCTCTTATGCTGGCTCCATACAGTAGGACTTGACCTTACCAGTGGTTCTGAGGAAGCAGGAACTGGTTCCTGCTTTTGGCTGTATTGGACTGTAGTCCTGCACATTACTTAGCTGAAGATTCTGTTCTGTGAATTCATCCTAAGCATGTTCTCCTTAATATTAGTTAATTCATGAAACCCACGTGAATGGGGAGTGTTAGATATTTAATCTTACTGTTATGCCATAAACCTTTACATGACATTATCTGTCTTGATGTACAGACCAGCCTTAATTAAAAGTAATGGATTTCCTGCATTTTGAATCAAGAGAGCATTCTGAAGAACAGGAATAAAACTTAAATGGGGGATGACATCTGTGTAAAAACATGATTCATGCAGATGCAGTCTTGTGAGCGCTGCCTCCCTTCTCGCCAAGCCCCATCTCCACCGCCACAATTGTCAGGAGAATTCCAGGGTGAAAGGGTGAGGAGGAGGAAGACTTATTTTCTTGAAGTGACAGACAATACCCTAGGTAAGTATATCAAATATCAGGCTTCCCTGAGGCAGTGTGGAGCTTAAGTCTAACACCATAAAACCAGTGGTTTTGTGAAACAGGAGAAGTCACTAAGGTAACCACATCAAGTGTTCTATTATCAAAGAACTGAAAACAAAAAAGCATCATCCTTACTATAGAAAAACTAAATGTCCTTAACAACAAAAATAAACACACATGGTTTATAAACAAATATAGTCTTCATTCCACAGAAATGCATATGGAGAGTGGTATCATGGCAATGAACCCCCCTAAATTAAAACAGAGCTTGTAATATGATACCAAAAGCAGACTCCCATGTCCTAACAACTATTTATATATTTGAAGCTATTCCTTAAGAAATTACATTAAAAAAAGATTCAAGGGAAAAAAACATACATCTGAACCCTCTGAAAAGCTACTCCTAAGATATATACGAGCTTGAGGGTGCTGATAAATATACAAAATAAATATCTCAGGTAGTCATGGCCAATGAAAATTTTAAGGATTTGAAAATATTTTTTAAATCCACAAACCCCTGAACTTGGCATGTTGGTAGCTATTACTATACTAAAATGATCTGCCTGGAAGGCACAGAAAAGTCAAAGGCATTCTACACTGCAAAGCAAACAAGTTTGATTAGCAAGATGAGCCTGCAGTAAACTTCTAATACTCCCCAGCAGAGCAATGGTAAATCAAGCCATGAACTGAACACATATAGTAGACTCTCCGTTACCAGAACTCAAGCAACCAACAAAAAAAGAAGAAAAGAAAGAAAAAGAAAGAAAGAAAGAAAAGAAAAGAAAAGAAATACTACTACATTTATTCAGCATGGGTGCCGGTAAACGGAGAACCTACTGTATAGGTTTTCAGATGACATTCTAGAAATACACATCAGAGAGAATGTGTGTCAGCAGAATAACTAACTTGGAAAGAAGGGATGCATTTGAGATACTGTTAGTAGGAAAAAAGAAAGAAGACCTCCTCATTCAGCCTTTGTCAATCACCACCCGAAACACCAGAAGAATGGCAACACCAGTATCCAGGCCTTGTCAGTGAGGAAGGCAGAGCTGAAGGAGCTCCAAGAGTTAAAACTCTGTTTACTACGTCTGGAGGTAGGGCAATCTATATACCAATCACTGAAGTCATTTGAGGCTTGCCTGTTGCTGACAAATGTAGATAGACAGATATGTAAAGATGATGCATCATGAACTACAGCTGATGAATTTCCTGCAGAAGCCCCTGTACTCACATCAGAAGTGTCAAGAGGTGACAGAGCTACATCACGCTGAGTCTGGCAGTTTAATTTGGTGTCGGCTATTAGTGTTGACTCTCAGTGCTATTGCCATTCAGTGTTTCTGCTGGCAAGGTGACATAGCCTCAGAGATTGCTAAATTTCTTTGTTGAGTGAAAGGGAGGTTGCCTGGTTTGCTCAGTAATCCCTTGCTGCACAATGATGGTTGCAGTGGGGCAGGGCAAGAAACAGGAAGAGAGGAACCTGTTTCACAGGGCTCCTCTATAACTTCCCTTGCATAATTTCAGGTAAGACTCAGATGACTCTGAGTAAAAAACAAATGACTGGGGCAAAGGATGATTTATGTTAAAGGTCTGGCTTGGTTGAATTAGAAGCTACTGAGTGCACTGCCATCACAGAAGTACTCTCCCTACATTAGTGCCAGTGAAACCATCACATTCACTCAGTAAGGAGGACTTGGTAGGTCGATATGACCTCTGGGTGTCACCTAATGAATCCGGTTCCCTCCTCCTGGCCCCATGCTTGTGAGAAAGGCAGGCTTTGGCAGTGTACACAAGGAAACTTTAACTTGCCTTGGTTACCCTTTCTCCAGAGAAAAGAGAAACAGTGCCCATACCCTATATCTTTCCCCTGCCCTATGCCACTGCTGCCAGTGTGAGAAGGCATGGGGTGCAGCCCAGGGATGCCCTGGAAGCTCCACACTGGCTAAGGGAAGCCTGACATAGATTCAAGGGAATTTGGTCAAAGGCTAATAACAGATGTCCACTCCTCTACTCTGCCCAAGACAGCACTGCCATGGATAGATGTCCCAGTCACCACATCAGGGAAGCCCCAGGAAGGTGATAAAGATTACCAGCTCCCAAGATACACCCTACCAGAACTGTCTATGAGAGTGGGGAAGGGATTGGAAGAAACATGGAAAGGGTATTACTGTCATTATTATTATAGTAATCTCTGTAGCAACAAGAAAAACATGGCTTCAAATTTAAGCAATTTGTTTAATTTGTCCAAATAGGATTGGAGAAGGACAAGAGGAAACAGTGCAGGAGCTCTGTATTATAAGAACCAGAGCAGACTGCAATGCTTCTCAGCCTCACCACATTGGACAAGAGCCTGCTCACAGGCTCCTTATATTTTCATGGAATTTCACACTTCTCCATGGCTGTTACTCCCACTACCTTATTTGAGCCTCATTTATTCTATGGTTTCCTGAAGTCACTTCCATAGGCCACCTTTCTGTTCTGAGCTTTTCCCCCACTCCAACTTCCACCCACGTTCTTCTTTATAAAAGAAAGCTGCATATTCCAGGAGAATTCACCTAATGCCATGGAGCTGACCAATCTAAAACCATCACAATAGGCCAGATTTTCCACGGTGGAAGAGCTGGGTAAATTTCTAAGAGTAAAATATATAGGTTAGTCCGAGGAATTCTGTATAGACAAGGAATGCCTAGGATACTGAGCATTTTAAAAGAACATCCTCAGGATGACGTTCCAACCTAAAGTCTTTGGAAATACAAATTCACAATTATAGTGTTCTTACGCTATTTTATTTCCTGTGAAAATTTCTCCAATTGAAGGATCCTAGCACTAATATTCTAAGGATTCTATGACCCTGATTTCTGCTTTCTGAAACCATCTCCCTTCCACAGACATTTTTATAAAAGTTTCAAAGGATTGTCTAAGGCAGCAGTATCCAACCTTTTGGCTTCCCTGGGCCACGTTGGAAGAATTGTCTTGGGCCACACATAAAATACACTAACACTAATGATAGCTGATGAGCTAAAAAAATAATAATTTAAAAATTGTCGCAAGAAAAAAATCTCATAATATTTTTAAAAATTTGTGCTGGGCCGCATTCAAAGCCATGCTGGGCTGCAGTTTGCACATGCCTGGTCTAAGGGGTATCGGGCTACATACCTAGATATAATGTACAGAACAAGGTTAGTGAGAGTCCCTGCTCCACGCTGGTCACTCACCTGGAATATCATGTCCTTCTGTGGGAGCCAAAGAAGCACATTCACAGGAAAGCAGCTGGGGCTGTAAGGAGTCAACATTACCACCTATGGTTGAAGGTCATTGGCCAAAGACAAGAATAAGTACAGTCTTCAATCAATTGGAGAGGTGTCATGAAAAAGCTAAGAAATGTTTAGAAAAAACAGAGCAAGGCCTTTCTGTGCTACCCATACAGGCATCCAAGTGGCACTGCCCTGGGTTCCCGTGTAACTTGCAATAAAGCGAAACTTTCACAAAGTTTGGACCCCTTGACGTCCTATAAATGAAGGAGGAGGATGTTCTCAAATTTCTTGCAGCAGGAACCCACTTAGGTGACACCAACCTTGACTTCCACATGGAACAGTTCATCTATAAAAAGAAAAGTGATGGTATCTGCGTCATAAATCTGAAGAGAACCTGTGAGAAACTTCTGTGGGCAGCTCTCACAATGTTACCATTGAAAACCCTACGGATATTTCAGTGTCATGCCCTCCGGGAATACTGGCCAACGAGCTGTGCTGAAGTTGCTTCTGCTGCTAGAGCCGCTCCTACTGCAGGCCGTGTGACTCCTGGAAGCTTCACGAAGCAGATTCAGGCAGCCGATTTGGAGCCACAACCTCCAGTGGCTACTGATCCCAGGGCTGGCCACCAGCTCCTCACAGAAACGTCTTACATGAACCTGCCTACGTTGTTGTGACAGAGACGCTCCTCTGCACTACGCGGACATCGCCATTCTGAGCAACAACAACGCGGCAGCTCACTGGGCAGGTCTGAGGCGGTGGATGCTGGCCCACGAAGTTCTGCGCAGTGAGGCACTGTCTCGCAGTAGTACCGCCGGAGGTCCCACCTGCTCTCTACTTTACAGATATCCTGAAGAGACTGAGGAGAAATGTCAGGCCGCTGCTGAAAAGGCTGTGACCAAGCAGGAATTTCTGAGTGAATGACTGCTCCAGATCCCGAATTCACGGCTACGCCACCGGAAGCGCGGGCGCCCCCTGTTCCTAGTCAGCGGTTGCCTGCTGAAGCCGGGAGTCCTCCGCCTGCCGCTGAGTACTGCGGCACAACTCCCTCCGCTGAGGCCACCAAATGGGTAAAAACGACCACTGAGTGGTCTTCAACAGAAATTGAAATAAGTTTGATGGAAAATAAACCGTTTCTAAAAATAATTAATAATAATAACCAGAACATGGCCCAAACATTGGGAGTTTGGGGGGAAATCTCGAGTAAGGAAGACCTAAGGGCTCGCCTCAGTAGGAAGGGGCTGCCTCAGGAGGCCGTAAGTTGCCTCCACAAGGAGGCTAAGTGCTTTGGTGATCTGTTCATCATATAAGTAATTGGAGTAAATCATTGCTCAGGACCCTTTTCACTCTAATGTTCCATGGCTCTGAAACTAAATATGAACTAAGTATTAGATAATATTATTTATTGCAACTTTTATAAGATATGATAATGCTATCAGGTATATGTAACTATTTTCTAAGTCATCAGTTGGAAAGCATATTGAAGTATTGCCAGGTTACAAAACATGTCTTGAATTTCCTTTAAAAATACTCCAAAAAAATGAGGGGAGGTGGTCATGGATGAAATAAAATTGTCAAACCTTAGTAATTGTTGAAGCAAGATAATGGGTACATGGGGTATTATTAAGCTACTCTCTTACCTTTGTTTATACTTGAAAATGTCCATTTTCTTTTTTAATGTTTAAACGAGAAAAAGTATTTATCCAGACGGAGTAGGTTGAAAGTACAACCTCTCCCCTGTCTCCAGTCAGGCAGCTCTGGGAGTGGGAAAGGTAGCCTGGACCTGCCTGGATCACGGCCACACTCCTGGGTGCTTCACTCACCACCTACCCTCCAATCTTCTCCTCACTGAAGATGCCAGGTGAGGAGCAGGGCAGGAAATCATCCTGTGCTTATACGTATTTATCCATATGTCATTTATTAGCAAACTGGAAACTTTTCAATGAAATAGGCCTGTACTGTATTTTCCAGACTCTAATTCTATGTTAAAATTTAAAAAAAAAAAACAATTTAACCCTTACACTCATCCCGTGCACAATACCTTGTTTAATCAGATACAGTGTTAGGGCTCATCAATAGTTTACTCACGTCACCAATTCTCACCCTCCCTTTTGTGCTTTCCTCTACACACACATACACGCGTGCACCCTCATGAAAAGCATGAACCACTGATTGTGCAGGAACCCAGTTTGTTTGTATATTAATCACAAGGAGGAGACCTACCTTTGGATCCAAATAGAAACTTGCCTGCAATGTGCATTCAGAGTGTGGTTTGGCTTTGAGCTGCAGCTCTTCCCCTATTAATTCTCTCAAGGACTTGAGTAAAGTTGACTTTCATAATTTAAAATGTTGTATCTTTGTGGAAACATTTGAAATAACTTTGGACCTGAATCTACTTACCATTGGAATCTCAATCTAATAGCTTGTATAGTGAATCCGAAGGCACTCACAGGGCACTCCACCCAATGACTTGATGAAATAGATTTGAGATGGAAAAGAGCAGAGCCGGGTAAAAACATCAACATGGCCTTGGGAAACTTCTTTGAATGAACGGAACTACATAAATTATTTTCAATCCAAAAAGATTTACCTTGATCTCACCATATTTGCTTCCTTCCTGGTCCTTACTATCCCTGCCTCCTTTTCCTGGTGTTATTGCTCCAGTCCATCATTTTTCAACATCAATCATGCTGTCAATCATTGTAGCAATTCCTTTGACAAGTCAGAAACTTGACAAATATCATTGTGACCAATGTTATTGTAGAAGAAACAGGATGAGAGGTATGACTCTGTACAAAGGTTTGGGCTTCAAGAAATAAAGCATGGAGGCCTGAAGTCATGGGGTTTGATTCTAGGCTCTCACATACTGAAAGAAAGTATTCATTAATAATTGTAAAGTAACACACCTCCAGTGCCCCCTACTCCCCTGGAATGCAGACCCTGTGTGAGTAGGAGTTATCATAAGTGCAAGGACCATATCTCCTCCTTCTTTATGTCTCCCCCAAAGCTCGGCATGCTAGTAGTAAATAAAAATGGAGAGTTTCTTTAAATCTCACACCAAGCATAAAATTCACAAGATGCACCACTGCTAGTGCATATGGAAACTGATCCTGTTCAAAACAATATGTAAATGCAATGGATTTGTAGCCTTAGAGTTTCAAAAGCATTGGTATTTCCAATCTGAATAGATAAAGGTACTTTCATCCCACCGCATCTTTCAGTTTAAGATAGTGAATTTGACTGGAACGGAGATTATAACTTTTACTCAAAAAATATCTCTTCTAGTCTCATTCCATTAGTTACAAGGCTCCATCAGTAAAGACTTTATTCCCTCACTGAGAGAGAACTTGTGATGAGTGACTGGCTTACACAATTGGTTTAGGGAACCAGACTCATTCACTGAATTAAATATAATGGACTTCAAGGAAAGAAAAGATAGTAAAAGAGGGCTTACGTTTTTTACTTCCCTTGAGTCCAACCACTAGCCTTTTCTTGGAAATGAGGTAATGCTCAGAAGGTGGATCTGAGTGTTCAAGTACCTTCATGGATCTGCAGCATTCATTAAGCACTGATTGTATACAAATCCTTCAGCTGTGGCTAGAGAACTCACTGCACGCTTGACCCATGCAGGCTTTGCCTGAGAAGTTTATTGTCTAATTGGGAAGACCTAAAAGACAAGAGAGGTATTTTTCAAACTAAAGATAAAACAGCATAAAAACTAGGGAAAATAATAAAATGTGAATGAAATACCCAAGGGCCAGGAAGAGTTAGATTAAGACCATAATTAAATCAACATAGGCAATAATAAATAATTCCATTTGTATAATACTCCATAGTTTTCTAAATATTTACATCCATTACCTCTTTTAATTTTTAAACAATTTAATGAACTCAGCTTTATTTTCCTCAATTTCTCAATGAGAAAACTGAGTCCCATGTAGACTAGGTGATGTGTCCAAGGTCCCTGAGCTGGTAAGTGACAGAGTTGAGCAGAAAATAAATCAGGGCTTGAATCTGCTGACTTCCAGCCATTGATGTTTCCACTTCACCACATTATCCACTCAACACTACATATCTCTGCAGAGCTTTTACAAAGTATTTTCACAGGCATTTTATCATTTGGTCCTCTCAGCAGCCCAGGAAGAGAAGCAGAGCATAAATTCCACAGGAGAGCAAACTAAAATCTTGTTGAGTTTCCCTGCCTGAAGTCACCCAACTAGAGATTGTCCATGTGTCCTGACTCCCAGCACAGGACCAACTGTTCCTTTGCATCTCACTAGGGTTTCACCACAGGGGTGAGTGGCACCAAGGACAAGTGCAAATCCTACGTGTACTTTCATTTCCTCCTGGATCTGTAACATTCAAACTATGAGGGGGCTGAGATACATACCAGCCTGTTCTTTCAGCAGCCTCCTTGCTTTTCAGAGCATCAGGATTAGTGGGGGCTCCTCACATCTCCCTCACACCCCAAATTACCCTGCACCCCTTTGCTTAGATCATGGCTATGAAGTTGGATGATGAATTTAAAGCATGTCCCCAGCTCCCAGCGCTCAGCTGTCTAGCCCATCACTGGAAGTGCCACAGCCTCCCCTGTTTTGCATGTCCTCTGTGAAGGAGAATAAGAGAAAGATAACCCCAGGGTGAGCAGGAGACCCACTTTGGGAAATGTATTCCCACAGCACCCGGGAAGGAGCAGGCTAATTGGCTCCAGAGGCAGCAGTGGCAGTGCAAGCAGCAAGGTAGGATTGTGCCATTCTTTATTGACTAGTGCAGTCACTTGTTGGGAACCTGTGTTCATTAGCTGTGTGTAAAGTTATATTAAAGCAGAGATGCGGGGTCCTGTGCTGAATGATGAGTGCCTCACCTGATGGGAGGTGCATTATGTAAAAGCGCCTGTGAGAGTAATTTAGTTACTTAAATGGATGTGTTGAGTGTATCTGAGCAGGCGATGCTACAAGAATGCAAGATCAGGGGGCATTGAAATGTAAAAGGCTACTCCACCTTAACTGAAATAAGCTCTCAGCTTTTTGATACCCATTCTCTACATCTCTTTCTAGTTATTATCTGGAACTAATGGGTCTTGCCACTTACCGTGTGCTAACACTTTAGGTTCTGGGGGCAAAGATGGGTAAGCAAGCTACCAGAATCTGTTTGTCTAGCAGACCCAGCAGGAAAGTGGACAGGCCAGCTCTTCTTTCTGCAGATCTTCCTTAGTCCTTTCTGTGACATGAGGAAGCTCATTGGCTAATGCCTAGGCTTTAAAAGAGTCAAAGAAATAAATTATATATATATATATTTAAGCTGCTAAACTAATGGTGTCTTCTAGGCTGTGACAGCTCAAGTCAAAAATGGCAAAGAGCTCACCAGATTCCCCCCTCGATATCCCCACCCCCACCTTTGGAGGAATGTAAAGAAGTCAGGTTAACATCAGTCTTGTGCTGAGACCAAATGAGTACACCAACTCCTGCAGTGAGGTGTCTCCATCACCATGATTCCATGAAGTCCTAGCCATCAATCTCCTTCTTTTCTTCCTAGTTCACTGCCCTCTGAACCCCCATCCTGTTTTCTTAACCTCGGCTTCCCAAAGAGATAGCAACATTCACACAAAAGCATTTCTCTGGCTCTGCACCCACCTACTTGGCAGGACTTGGGGACCCCTTCAGTACCTCCCAAACCATTCAAGAATCTCCAGAGGCATTTCCAAAACCAAACTTCTGGGCAACCAATGTCCCCTATCTCTATCACACTTTCTGGGTTTTAAGAGGTATCCCCCACCAGATCTGGCACCAAAAGTAGCACATGTGCTTCCTAAATCTTAGGACTCTGGATCTCTCATCCAAATAGACCATGATTGATTGGATCTATACTTCCCAACCTAATCCTCCAAGTATGTGAACTTCTAGGGGGAAAAGAGTTTCACTCACCAAGACCCAGCCCACTTTCAATGGCTCCCACAACACAGCCCAGATTCTTCAGCATGGCATTCAAAGCCCCGTCACTCTGCTTCCACAGCATCTCATCTTCTCCCAATCCTATCCTCACACCCAACTCATTACCTACCCTCCAGATGAGTTGCCTTTCACTAAACACATTGTCAATGCTCCCTGCCATGGGCCTTTATAGTAAAGGTTTCCTGCAACTGACCTGCCCCCCACCTCCACCCACTGCTGCCTTTTGAAATCCAGTCAGTCGATCATCAAGACCCAACTCAACACAGTGGCTTTCCTCCTCTCCTCACGGACAAGTTTATATCAGTCAGTGGTTGTGTGTTCCTCCCTAAAGTGTGAGCTCTCGAGGGCAGGGACCACATCATATTTATCTAAATCCCTAAATCAGTAACAGAGTGCTTTGCACACAGTAGGGGATCAATAAGTGGTCATTGGATTGAAAAGGCCATAGGCATCAAAAAAAATGATGCTTAGGGAAAACAAAGCATTTTCTCCTAACTGTGAAATCATTTATCCATTTTGTTTCTTTCACCTGAAGGTGCTCTGAAAGAATAGGACCCAAAAACTGGCGAGGTTTGATAGACAAGCATAGGATTGGGAAATGCCTGAGGAATAGCCCATGGGACACCCACATGTAAGGTTCTTACCACCATTGGGAACCAGAGAAAATGGAATAAATGGAGAAATGGAGTGAAAGAATGGAGACTGTCAAAACAAAGGAACACCTCACTGACTGTCTCAGGTCTGACAGCAACACCAGCAATGCATGCTGGTTGATATTCTGCAACTTTTTCATTTCAAGTTTCTTTCACAGAGCTAAGAGAATTAGGAGTCATCAAATATTAGAATTACATGGTCTAGCCCCTTCATTTCATGGAGAAATGGAGGCTCAAGAGGTAAAATGACTTCCTCAAAGTCACGCAGCCAATTAGTGGCAACTTCAGACCTAAAACCCAAGTGTCCTCACTGCATGTGCATATTTTTTACTAATATTTTAGTCTTTTTTTCACATCTCTTTATCATTCATTTTCATAAGATAAATGGGAATGAAATGAAAGGGTGAAAAAGAAGAATGAACAGGCAGAAAAAGAGTAACCAAAAAGGAATATTCATTCATAAATCATTGTCATATTTCCAATGATTCCTCCAACATAATCAGTAGAAGGCTTTTGTAAATTCCCTTGTTTTCATGAAAAGGGACAAGAAGACATGGAATTCACAAGTGGCTATGTATCTGAGGCTGAGTACTAGGCTCCCCCTGCTGTATACAGACCCTTAGCCCTCCTTGCTAGGGTCTGGGTGGGCTGAGCATGAAAGTGAGAGGCCAGGTTCTTAGTGTTATTGTCTTTAGCACCAGTCCACAATCCTGCCAGGCTTTCCTCTCTGATTTATTTGCACAAACCTAACACTCTAAAAATATAATTACTGCATTTAGAGTGTTTTTCCTATCTATAAGCTGCAGGGGTTTAAGCAGCACATAAACTCTTCTAACACTGAATTATACCCTGGAAAACCAAAACTGTGCACTCTGCAAAGCCAGCCTGACAGCTGGGTGATCCAATGGACTGCAGGCATGGGGTAACACTCATCGGCAACTGCCATATGAATGATAGCAATAATCATTTTTAACATAAGGTACACAATTTACAGCAAGGAAGGCAACTTCATAGCTCTTTCTTGACCATCTTCATATGAATTATTTCCTGAGTTTTAAAATGTGCCTCCAGATTCTCACCATTGGTCTAGTGAAAATCTATAGAAAACCTTGGTGATGTACTAATATAAAACAGGCAAAAGAGATGAGTTAGGCGTCATGCTTCTGAATGAAAGGAGTGTCTAGGAAACACAGTTAGCCTTATGCATGGGTACTTCAAGCTCATCCTTCTGCCCCTCCTTTACATCACCTTTAAAACCCCAAGTAGACTAATGCCTTCAATCCCTTACAACCTCTGGGCCCCTCTGGAACTCTGAGAAGGTCTTGAGGTGGAGTGAGTTAGGGTTCATTCCATCTCTGCTATGGGTTTGCTGTGCAAAAATTGGGAAAAGACCCTCTGTGCCCTCAGCACCACAGCTAAAATGGGGATAACAGCCTTCCTATATGTATTTGTTTGCTAGGGCTACCAGAAGAAAATAGCACAAACTGGGTGGCATAAACAATGGTACTTTTTTTTCCCTCACAATTCTGAAGGCTATGAGTCCAAGATCAAGGTGTCAGCAAGGTTGATTTCATTCTGACACCTCACTCCTTGGCTTGCAGGTGGCCACTCTCTCCCTGTATATGTACATGGTCGTTTTTCTGTACCCTCACAACTCTAGTGTCTTGCAGTGTCCAAATTTCCCTTTCTTATGGGAAGACCAGTCAGATTAGACTAGAGCCCACTCCATTGGCCTTGTTTTAACTAAACTACCCCCTTAAAGGCCTTATCTCCATGTATGATTACATTCTGAGATACTGGGGGTTAGAAGTTCAACAAATGAATCTGGTGGGGGGACACAATTCAGTCCATAACACTCCCACTGTGATGTGAGGGTAAGAATCAAATGCAATAATGAATATAATAGGGGTCACTACATGGTAAATGCACAGTAAATGTCAGCTATTTCTACTGTCCTTTTTTTCTCTTTTGATAATATAATTTTGAGCTTTAAAATTCAGAGGTTATCATGTGTATTCCCTGTTTAAAAAGTATGCAATGTCACTGGAAGCTTTTGGCCAGAATAAAGTTCTAAACACCTTACTATCACTTGCAACACTTTTTAAAACCTAGGTTTGACCTGTCTTTTCTACCTTAGTCACTCCTTCACAAACCCGATGCTTTCTGGCATTCTTGACTTCCATGTGTTCTCTAGGGGGGCTCCATCTGGCATAGATAGATACCTCTTCCCTCCACTACGCAGTTGGTGAACTCTTACACATCCTTCAAGACCCACACTAAATTTCACTTCTTTGGTGAAACCTTTCTCCTAACCCTAGGTCAAAGTCAGTGTCTCTTATCATCATGCGACTAAATCATTTTGCATGTAAATTTATAATAGCAATTGATTGCTTTGTATTTTAACTATTTGTCTACATGATTGCTGTGGCCTACTTACCCTTTTTCACATAATATAATAGATGATATTAGGAAGGGTAATATGCTTTACTCAGTCTACCAATTCAAATGTTAATCTCATCCAGAAACACCCTCACAGACACACCCAGAATAATGTTTGACCAAATATCTGGGCACTCCACATCCCAGTCAAGGTAACACATAAAATTAACCATTACACACAGTATTTCCCCAAACTTTTCCCACCTCAGAATGCCTCCCTAGAACAGTCTTTCTCGGACTGGATCATCTGTCTCAGAATCACATGAGCGGTTCTCTTAGAGATTCTTATTCAGAGGTCTAGGTTGGACCCATGCATGAATCAGCACTTTTAGGATCATAATACCTAAACCCATGGCTCAATCTCAGCACCGCTAAAAGTAGAACTCCTCCTTCTTTGACACAGTAGGAAGCACACAACACCACCTGCCATGCATTCTTGACCCAAAGATGGAAATAAATATAAACAATTCTTAGATCTAAGTGACTATCCATTAATGGGAAATAGTGGAAAACTAATTAAAATTCACTGTGAAGACAGAATCAGCCAAATCCAGAATGTGGCACATTCTAATGGATGAATGATTTGGTTCTTCAACAAATAAGTGGTATCTTTTTTTAATGGATGGGAGACTGTCATAGATTAAAAAGCTCTTAAATATAAAATCCAGTGCAATGTATAATATATAGAAACCGCTTTTAAAATACATTTTGGGGACAATCAGGACAATGTGAATATGGATTGGGTACTAGCTACTATTAAAAAATTATTGTTAATTTTGTTATGTGTGATTATGGCATTGCGAATATATAGAAAAAATGTCATTTGGCACAAATGCCTATTGAAGCATATGCAGATGAAAATATATGATGACTCAGATTTGTTTTAAATTACTCCATTAAGAAAACAGGAGAGATAGATGAAATAATGTTTTCAAAATATTGCGAACTGTTGAAAGTGGGTAATAAGGACACATCGATTTTTATGTAATTGTCTCTACTGTTGTATTGTGTTTAAATTTTTCCATAATAAAAATACTTAAGAGAAAAAGAAATAACCCTCCCAGGTGATTCTTATGCAACCTAAAGTTCTGCTCCCCAGGTGGTGCTAGGACAGACGGGTCATTAGGAAGCAGAAATCAACTCAAAATTTCAGAAGCCTTCTGACATTTAGACATACTCAGATCTGGCTCTGGGAGTCACCAGGGGAAGGTCAGGGATAAAGGAAACTGCAGGAGGACTTTCTGTGTTGTTTTGGAGGCTGGGCAATGACCCACCTAGCCAACAACGTGTGCACTCCAAAGCCATCCCTCATCACTTCTAGCCACTTTGATCTCAAGGAACATGAAGGTTGTCAAGTTCCAGTGACTTGTCTTCGCTCAACAAAGTCACGACTCCCATGTTACAGAATCTCTAATCTCCAGCCCTGAGTATGGTGATGACTCATGGAATCTTGTATATGACTTACCACCCACTTTGAACTTTTAAAGTGGCTTGTGCCAAACAAAGGCAGTGAATCATTCACCAAGCATCTCTCCAGCTGGTAATTTGAAATATTTGACAGCCCTTGCAAATAGCCACTTGCTCAGGGCAAGAAAGTATTTATTAGGGGCACATAGAAAAGGATATTAATTTCACTTACTGTGCTACATGTATTTGTCCCTGGAGGGCAAGGAGAGGTCTAGTTTGGTTTGGTTTTGTGTTTTTCGATTTTTTAAAGAGAAAGCAAAGGCTATTGTAGAGTAAGAGGAAGCTATAATTTTTTAAGTATGCTATTTTAAGAATCTGTTTGAATATGACAAATTCATGTGTTTTTGTCTAGCATCCCCAATTCCTAATAGAGAACCACTTGGAATTGTGAGAGATCCCAAATAATGAAGACAAACAAGTATTGTCCATTTGTCACTATGACGCCCGTACTGGAGACAGGCTAACGAAGTTGGCTTGCAGAGTGTCATTTATACTTTGCTCTTAAGGTTATCTGGAGAATTTTAGTTTCTTCACTTTTAGCCTTTTAAAGGTTTCCTAGCACTTTTGCTTGTACAAAAGTCACTTTTACAAATAGTGGCACAATTAAACACAGAAATGTGTTCCCTGTTTCAATTCAGAATTCCACATACACAATTATTCAATGACTTTTTCAATCAGCCATGTTCATGATAGCTGCTGTATGGCAACAGGTGTCACCATACAACCATTTTTCTTCTATAAATTAATGGTGTTGCATGTCTTGTTAAAATAAGTGTTTGACTTTTCTATTAAGGCATACTACCCTAATGGGTTGTTGGTCAGATTGTCCTCATTAGGAATTCAAAACTCCAATTTCATCAGGAAATAAATTTAGAATGACTAATGATGTTACAAAGTTACCAACCTTTATTCATAAGAAAAATTAGCTCTAGCATCTCCACACTGTGTATGTTCCCTGCTTTTTAGTCACTTGGTAACCATCTTGATTATCAGTGGACTGTTGTGGTATCACAGTACTTACTTCACAGCAGCCCCAAAATGCAAGCGTAGTGGTGCTAGCAGTACGGATGCCAAAGAGAAACATAAGTGTTTCCTTCCCGTGAAAATGTGAAAATTCTCAACTTAATAAGGAAAGAAAAAAATAATATTCTGCAGTAAGAATATGAATCTTCTCTCCACAAAACTGTGAAGAAGGAAAATAAATCATGCTAGTGTTGCTGTTGTACCTCAAACTGCAAAAGTTACAGCCATGGTGGCATTTTATTGTCTCAACATCGCCAGAAGAAGGATGAAGACAGCTAAGCTTGTCATCTGAACCCAATGCAACCTGATACCAACATTCTGTGCTTTTTCTACTAATTACTCACCTAACTCAAGTCATATCATGTATTCATCACCCATTTCTCAGGCTCAATTCATTCCATTCGACTGAAGGAATAGATAGATAGATTAGACAGTATCCAACATGACTTTCCCCCACTCAGTCACCAGGGAGCTAAGAGATGAATTCCAGTACTTTTTTAACAAGTGACTGAGGGTTGAAACAACCACTTGTGAACTGAATGTGATGCTGAGCGACTGCCTCTGGCTATATCAATGGGTCACTTCCAACAGTTGTGGAAGCAAAATGCTCTAGTAGTCCGAGACAGAGCCCAGAGGATCCAGGGAGATGAAGCACAGATGCCAATCCCATCACAGGGCCATGGGAAAAATTCCAAATTAGTAGATCTATTAACCATAGAGTATAGTTAATGAGACATTCTTAGATAAGCTTCTAGAGGATTTAGAAATGGACAGGGTGTGAAGGTACTTGTCCTCCCATGGACAGTCTTCATTCATCAACAGCTCTGTGATCCCAGGAATGATGTTTTTTTTTCCACTATACTTCCAAAACATTGGAGACCCATAAAAGAACTGAGCTATGCACATTTTGGAGCTTACTTGGCACAGTGGTGGCAAATCTCTCTCCCTAGGCGTGTGGGAGCATAAGCCAGGGGCTGTCAGGGAAACATCTCCCTGCACTCTCTTCAAGAGACCTGTGAATGTCCCAGGGAAGCTCAAACTGTGTGCACAGGCATGCCCTTGCCTCATGCTCTCATTACTGCTGGATTATGAATAAATGTGATAAATCACTTTATCTTTCATGTCATATAGCTAATGTTTTCCACATGATGGATGGTAAGGGATTAATAGATTGAACTAAAGATTCTCAGCCAACCTGACTTAGGAAACTTCTTATTTCTATCTCCAGTAGATAATAATTTCCCTACGACTTCTTATTAAAGTAAGATTTCAGAAACAGCAAGAGAAGAAAAATTAGCTCTGTGATGCCTCAAGAATTCATCACTCCCTTTCTCCTCCCACACTTGCTCTAATTCAGGCCCTCCCTACATCTGGCCTATATGGAAGCCTTCCTTCCTCCATCTCCACCCACTTCTCTGGCCCTACACACACACACACACACACACACACACAGCTTTGCTCTTCACTTTGATATTCTACAAATCAAACCATCTTTCTAGCTTTATCCCCACTGCCATCTTCCCACCAATACCCCATCACTACCAACAGATTGATGTCCCAACCACATCCCACAATTACCAGGCCCTTTCTACTCCTCCCTGCCTGGATGTCCTCAGCCCACATCTACACCTACCAGAGATCTACCAGTTATCTGACACCTGGTCAAATCTTCCACTTCTAGGAAAACTTCTCACATCTTCCAAACAGAATTAATTTATTTCTCTTAGTTTCATTCTTTGAACTCTACTTATACCTCTGTTCTAGCACACTGACAATCTACATTATTTTATAATTATCCAATTCTCCTTCACCAGAACATGAGCTCTAGGAGAGAGGGGCCTGTCATGTTCCCCTTTGCTTCCTAGGTAAAACCTAGCACCTAGCAGGTACTCCATACATTTTGGTGTTACAGTGAAATGCTAGGCAGCCATTCAAAAAAGATACAAAACTATGGATAGGACATAGCATTAAGGAAAAAGCAAAGGAAGAAACATGTTTATACCAGGCTGCCATTTATATAAAATAAAATAAAATGTGGATAAATAGGTTGACCTCTTATATATCTCTCAAAGGATACACACATGCACACACACAAAACCTCTGATAACAGTGGTTGCCTCTGAGGAGGGCACAGGTACACAGGGTCAGTGGGAGGATAGAGCTTACTTTCTCTGTGTGCCATGTTATACTGTTTGAATTTTATTACCATTGCATATATTACCTTGCACATATTTTACCCACATTACCTATTCAAAGATAATTCAATTAAATTGAAAGGAATAAAATAAATGTTTGATTTTAATTGAAGCTAAACTGAACAACCCTGAAATGAATAATAGAACTGGCTGGAGTAGTCAAATTACCCATTCCCAATGAGTTCAGCATTCAGAAAGAGAATTTTATATGGCAATCCAATACCAAGTTGAATTCATTAGTTTTAATAATAGTAATAATAATGAATATGCTTATAAAATTAATATGTCACATACAATTTTATATTGAGAAATTTTATCAAAGAAGCTTTAAATTGTATTGGCTTAGGAAATCAGTTTACTAACAATGTGAGCTCTTGGCAGTCATATTTCTTCCCCAATATTATTATTGGAAAGTGTTGCCACAGAGCAAAAGCCAAAATATTGCAATAAATATGTCATTAAATCTTATAATTGCATAAATTATATTGGTAAATCCTTGCTGGATATGTGTGCATAGAAAGAATAAAAACTGTCCTTAGAGTTCAAGGCATGGCATAGCTTGAGAAAGCCCTCCCCATGGAGCTGGAGCGTGGTATTCATAGTTAACAGGTTCCCAGCCTGGACTGTGTGGTCAGGTTTGCACAGGTCTGTGGAGAAGGCCACCCCTCTTCTATTTATAGTTTCTTTCAGACAGTAAAAGCACTCACTCTACCATATCAGCTCAAAATACCATGGTTTTTCTCTTTAGTTACTTCTACATCCTTTATTTTGTGACCTATTAGCAAATGCATGAACATACAAAGCATATTAAAATATTAAAAGAACCCCTTCTACAGCACGCATGGACTTGCAGATGCCTCCTTCACACTATCTGGTGAAGAGACCCTGCACTGGACCCCAGGGTTTCATGGCTTTCATCCTTAGCTTAGCCTCTAGAGCTACAAATGCTACATGTGGCTGTTAAATTATCCTGCCATCTCTAAGATTCTTTTTTAAAGAGTCACCTATGATGTATGAGCAGCACTGAAACCCCACTCCCGAAGGCACTCAGTGGAATGTTGGGGGCAAAATGGAGACCCATGCAGCAGGGGCAGATCCTAGGGGATGCTAATAAGGGCCAGGGCCAGCGCCCGAGAGAAACACTGCTTTTTATTAACACATTAGCCCTGCAGGGCACTGTGCCAGTTTTAATAAGCAACCAATCTGGTACACCTGCTGATCTATAAAAGATCTAGACTCTCAGGAAAAAATATTGCTAATACTCTGTATAAAAATTTGTTTTTATAGAGCATATACTAAATATACTACCATAGTGTTTGTGTTAAAAACAATAAATTATTGTAATATATTTTGTTCACCATTGTGCACCTAGAGATTAGCCTGGGATATGACAGGTGCCTAATATTTATTGAATCTGATTGAGTATTATATACAATGTGATAAATACTATCTTATTTCCAAGAAAAAAAAGATTCCATTTCTTAAAATGTTATTTGACTCCTATATGTTTTGATCTGAAGATATTATCATTTACTTGAAAATTAAAAACAAAGGAGATAGAAAAGAAGTCAGAGATGGGTTAGACCAGAAGAAAGGCACTGAGGAGACAGGAGCCTTCTAGGCAGCTAGCTGTACAGGTTAGCTGGAGTCACCTGCTCCTTCCCGCAGACATTCCTCTCCTTTGGATAAGAAACCTTGTAATATTTATGCCCCTGACCCTTACCTTTAGTGCTCATCTCTTCTCTGTGTCATGTGGTCCAAAATAGATCCTGAATTGCTTATAAAAAGTGTTGGAACTCTCCCTATAATCAGAAAAAGACATCAGCAATGCCCTTCAAATTCCAGGTTCAAATTGTACACTGATGGTTGGCAAGAATATTGGTACAAGCCTTTTGAAGAGCAATTTGGCAAGGTATATAACAAGAGCTATAGAATCCTGCATATCATTTGGCCCAATAATTCACCTCTGGAAAGCCAACCTAAGGAAATCATCCAAAATACATAAAAGGCTTTCTAGTCAAACTCATTCAGAGCCTCATCTGTAACATTGCAAATATGTATGCAACCTGAATTCCTAGTAAAAGCAGAATGTGTTATTCCCCTCCTATGTTGGAACATTATATGGCCATTAAATTTTATTTATGAAGAGCATGTAACAAGGGGGAATATTTGTGTTTTAATTATAAATATACAAAATATACAAAAATATGTGCATATAGGCTGATCTTTATATAAAAATCTATGCATAAAAATAAGAGGCTCAATTTCACTAGCAGAAATGCAAATAAAATTCCAGAGAGATATTATTTCACACCATCAGATCAGCAGAATTTAAAGTTTGACAATACCAAGTGTTGGTGATGCTATGGAATAATGGAAAATGATACCAGCAGTTGCCAGTATCTAATAAAATTGAAGACTCTCTTCTTCGTTATACAGCGAAGAGAAATCTGCATGTACATAAAGGGACAACCACAGAAAAGTTTACTGTTTGGAGAAGTGAACTATGAAAACAACTTATTAATTATAAATTTCCATTCATAAGAGAATGGATGAATAAATGGTGATCAAGTTATACAAAGTAATATTGTACACCTATGAAAATGGAAAAACTATAGAGTTACATCACCATGGCTAACTCTCACAAACATAATATTAAGCAACAAATACAAATTGCATAAAAATAATTATATAAATCTTAAAAACATGTATGGCAACATTTTATATTACTTAATGATAGATGCATGTAAATATAAGAAGATGAGATGCAGTGTAATGGTTATCTCGTAGGAATAGGGAAAGAAATACGACAGAAAAAGGGCACAAAGGGAACTTTGATAGTACAGATGAATGTTTTATTTTTTTATTGTCAAATTCATTGGGGTGACATTGGTCAGCAAAATTACATAGGTTCCAAGTGTACAGCTCTACAATACATGAATGTTTTATTTCTTATGCAGGGTGTTGAGGGCCTGGATTTTTAGCTGTAGAGTCTTATACCTTTTGGTATCTCTTAAATATTTCATAACACTTTTAAAATATATGATAAATAAATACATGACACAAAAGAGAAGGGAATTAACTACATCCAAAAAACATAGTGGCTACCTCTCTATGGTGAGATAGAGATAAGATTCTTCTTCTTTTCACTTTCCATGTTTGCCAAGCAAATATAACCTACTACAAATAAGGAGGCAACAGTCAGAACCAGGAACTATGGAGACAACGGGCATATAGGCAAATGTAACCAAAGTGATGATGAGAGGGCGCCCTTTCTAGATCTCAACTTTTGAGTCCCTGTCCTCTGAGTAACCCCTGTGCTCAGTTAGCTCAAATTGACTGGGCCTAAAACACCACAGCCATTTATATAATGCAGCTCCTGTGAGCTCAATTCAGTTGGTTAAACATATTATACACATATATGTGGAAGGCCTACAAGGTGTCTGGCATAGGAAAGAAGCCTTGTCTGGTCTCTTCCCTGTGCCTCCCACCCTAGACTAAGGGCTCAGTTCTGGTCATTACCAGTATTCCCCAGGTGCCTTCCAAACCTAATCAGGCTGGCCCCATCCTGAAATAGAATCTAGTGAATGAAGATGTACTTGACTCTACCTCCTGATGTAGTGCATGTAAACACGCACAAAAGGCTCCACCTCATATCACTCTACCCCTGGCTCTTTTGCAAACCAAATATAAAACTCCAGAGCACCAGCTATTCATCTCTGTTGTCCTGTTTAGACTTCATCAGTCCTACTCAACTGTTTCTTGTCACTTGTGAGCTTACAAAGAGAGAGCTCAGAAATAGCCAAAGAACCTATGAAGAACAGAAGGCAAAAATAAGAAGTATGTACTCCCAAACTTGCTTAAAGGGAAAAAAATCACCAACTAGCTACTTTATGACAGTGAACAAACATTTTCATGGTGCTTACCATGTCTCAGGTACAGTTCTTAGCACTTTACAGACAGTAACATGTTTAGTCTTCCTAACAATCCGATGAGGTGGGCTTGATTAATATCCCATGTTATGAATGAGGAAACTGAGGCACATATCACATAGCTTCCAGGTAGTGGAACCAGGAATCACACCTAAGCAACCAGGCTCCAGATTCCAGGCGCTAGACTGCCACCCTCTGCACACAAACTTGTAAGAAATAGGGGTAAAAACCTATGTTCTGTCTATAACCAAGTAGAAATAAGATCCACTGGTTATACTGGGGCCTCACTGCTATATATAGGCACAGAGTTTGCCAACCTGAAACCAATAATATGACCTGTCTTCACTTCCTATGAAGTAACCAAAGACCATGAGCCTGATCTAAAACCACCTACTCACCCTGCCAGCACCCAGCACCCACCACCTCACCAATCACCACCATTTGTTAAATTTAAAGGAAGGTTGGTCAAGACCAGTTATCAATGCAGAGGTCTTCAGTCAATCCTAGAATAGGAAGGGGCTCATGCTGGGAGCTCCAAGTGCTTAATGAAGAAAGCTTTCAAGATTGAAAGTCAATATAACAGTAAAATACCTGACTTTGAATTTTTGCCAAAATAGCAAAACTTCTTTTACTGAATATGCACACATTTTTTTTTTACAGTGAGTGGGGAAATAAGCATTCTCATATACTGTTAGAAAGGTTAAAGCAGTACATTTTGGGTAAGGACACTTTGGTAAATCTGTTTTTAAAAAATTCAATGTGCATACTCTAACCCTGAAATTCCACTGCTAGGAACACAAACATACACACGCACACGCACATGCACACGCACACACACGAGTTGAGTTGCAGTGTTGCTTGCAAAGCAAAAAAAATCAGAAAAAAACTAAATATCCATTATTTAATTATAACTAAATAAGTTATAGCATATCTATATCATGGAATACCTCACAGCCCTGATAAGAAAATTAGGTAGATCTTGATGAAATGGAATGAAAATATGTTTAAAAAATATTATCAAATGAAACAAACAAAAAGACTCACAATAGTAGGTGTTGTATGCTCCATTTGTATAAATGTTTTAAAAGCATATGCCTGCATACACATGAGGGAATTTTAAATTGTTTTAATGTACAAAGGACTACATGAGAAACTCTCGACAGTTGTTTCTTGTGGTGAGGAGTATATGGAGAAAGTTTTATTTTTTTATTTCATACCCTATTTGTTTTTAATTTTAATATATTAAAATTACTTAATATGTATGTTAACTTGAGCTATATTGTTTTTATTTTAAATAAATTTTTCTGTTTAGAAATAAATAGCTATAATTATATTTTTCAAATATATTTTAACTACATGTAATATATATGCACACATATATGTGTGTATATATATATTTTTATATAAATATATGTGTATATATGCATATATATACATACACATACAGCATGCATATATTTCACATTTTACATATTGCATATATTTTATATTTATATTTTTGCTATGTTTTATATTTATATATTTTAATATATTATTTATATATAAATTTAAAAACAGACATCACTAGATCTGTACTAATAGAGACATAGAAATATTACACCATATTATTGTAGACATTAAATAATACTGACTTGAAAAACTTGAAAATATAATTCTATTTCTTAAACACTCTTTCTACTTCCCTTCCTTCTACCTCTATATGTTTTGTTTGTACTTTTAATTAGTATGACAAAATGTTTCTAGGGGATAATACAAAGCCCAATTTAACTATTATAAATTTCAAATAAATAGTTCAAATTAATCATATCTTAGAATTGTTTCCTTTGTGGCCCCACAAGATACCTATTATTATGGAGGATTGTTAAAGAATGTGAGCATTCAACCCAACGATTGATGACTAAGTGGGATGGCGGTCATAGAAGGAAGGCAAGAAGGTGAAAAACTGAAAATAAAAGCTAGACAAGAAAACATTTCTGTGTTTCTTGGGGGGATTTATGAGAAGTAAATGTGATTACAAGGGAAAGAGTATTTCTTTGTAACTGAAACTTGGCAGAAAAGACATTAAGAGATGACAGAGTTTGAAAAGACTAGATTTGGAAAGGTAAAATCATAAAGATACAAGATACTCCAAGCGATTTCCCAGGGTCTTGAAAAGAATAGAAATTATTTGATTATACTGAGGTTCTTAAATACATGTGAGGCAAAATTAAACACCATATAAGAATATAAATCTATATCCTGCATAGATGAGTAAAACCCATCTTAGCTAAAAGTACAAAAACAAATGCTTATCTACAAGTAGGTATTTTTAAAGATCTCTTAGAATAGGGATCATATGCTTATGCACAAACATATAAACAGAGTGGAATAAACAATCTTTCCAATTTGCCTATGTCAGAGGGGATTCCTGAGATGCAGAACTTTCAGTGCCAAAAGCAGAACAGTCCCAGGCAAATTGGGACTGGAGACAAATTGGTCACCCTAACAGAGAGACAAAAGATGATAGATGATGATAAAGATAATAGATGATAGATAGATAGGTAGGTAGATGATAGATAGATAATGAATATACATACCCTTTCATTCAGGTCTCTGAACATGTTGTGGACCATCACAAAAAAAAATTAAGATTATTGTTGTGGCTCCCATTATTTTTAAGACTTTATTTTTTAGAGAAGTTTAGAGTCACAGCAAAATTGAGAGCAAGGCACAGAGATTTCCCATATGCAACCTGCCCCCACACAAGCACACCCTCCCTCATTAGCAATATCCCCAGCCAGGGTGGTACATTTGCTACAAATGAAAAACCTACATTGATGCATCATTATCATCCAAAGTCCATAGTTTATATTAGGGTTCACTCTTAGTGGTATACATTCTATGGACTTGGACAAATATGTTATGACATGTATTCACCACTACAGTATCACACATATTAATAGTAGTTTCACAGCCTTAAAAATCCTCTGTGCTTTGCCTTTTCATTCATCCCTCTCCACTTAACGCCTGGTCTTTTTACTCTCTCCATAGTTTTGCCTTTTCCAGAGTGTCATACTGTTGTAATTATACAGTCTGCAGGCTTTTCAGATTGGCTTCTTTCACTTGGTAATTGCATTTAAGTCTCCTCCATGTCTTTTCATAGCTTGATAGCTCATATCTTTTTAATGTTGAACAATATTCCATTTTCTGGATATACCACATTTTATTTATCCATTTACCTACTTGGTTGGTTCCAAGCTTGGGCCATTATAAATAAAGCTGCTATAAACATCTGTGTGTGGGTTTTTCCGTGGGTGTTAAGTTCTCAACTCCTTGTGGTAAATACCAAGGAATGCAATTGCTGGATCATGTGGAAAAGTATATTTAGTTCTAAGAAACTGCCAAAATGGCTGTACTATTTTGGTATTCCCACCAGCAATTAAGGAGAGTTTCGTTAGCTTCACAACCTCACCAGCCTTTGGTCTTGTCAGGGTTCTGAATTTTGACCATTCTAATAGGAGTATACTGCTATTTCATAGTTTCTTTAATTTGCATTTCCCTAATTACATATGATATGGAGTATATTTTCATATGCTTATTTTACATCTGTATATCTTCTTTGGTAAGGTGTCTGTAAGGTCTTTAGCTCATTTTTTAATCAGGTTCTTTTCCTATTATTGACTTTTAAGAGTTCTTTACATTTTTTGGATAACAGCCCTTTATCAGATGTACCTTTTGCAAGTATTTTCTCCCAGTCTGTGTCTTTTCTTCTCATTGTCTTGACATTGCTTTTTGCAGAACAAAAGTTTTTAATTTTAATGAAGTTTAGCTTATACATTATTTATTTCATGGACCATGCCCTTGGTGTCATATTTTAAAAGGCATTACCATACCCAAGGTGATCTAGGTTTTCTCTTATGTTATCTTCTAAGAGTTTTATAGTTTTGTGGTTTACATTTACGTCTATGATCCATTTTGAGTTAATTTTTGCGAAGGGTGTAAGGTCTGTGTCTAGATTCATTTTTTGCATGTGGATGTCCAGGTGTTCCAGTATCATTTGTTGTAAAGACTATCTTTGCTTCATTGTATTGCTTTTGCTCCTTTGTAAAATATCATGGACAGTACTCATGGGATCTATTTCTGGACTCTATTCTATTCAATTGACCAGTACACTGTCTTTAATTTGGATGGTGTCAATCCTCTAACTTCATTCTTCTTCTTCAGGATTGTGTGTGTTGGCTATTCTGTGTTGCCCTCTCCATATAAACTTTAGAATCAGTTTGTCGTTATCCACAAAATACCTTTCTGGAAGTTTTTATTGGAATTGCAATGGATCTACAGATCAAATTGGGAAAAACTGACATCTTGACAACAATGAGTTTTTCTATCCATGAACATGGAATGTCTCCATTTATTTAGGCTTTCTTTTATGTCATTCATTAGAGTTTTGTAGATTTTGTTAGATTTATATCTAAGCATTTCACTTGGGAGGGGGTCTTAGTTACTTTTAATAAAAGCAAAAAAGGCTCAACTCAACCATTATTTAGTCCACTTCCATAGTCTGACCCTTGAAGCAAAATGGTATGGTTTAGGGAAATTCTGCATATGCTATACCTAAAAGAAAACTCTCTAAGATGCCAGTCAAGTTACGCTAATTTAAGATCTATTTCCATCCAATTTGATAACAGGATAGAGCTACCTAATTCTATCCTGTTTACTGAGCAGAGCAATTTCTGGGATATGAGAATTATCAGAATTCACTCACCTATTCAACAAATATTCACTGTGCATATAGTTGTGCAACCAAAATTGTCAATATAGGAGTGTTCACAGCCTTTCGTCTAACCCCACCCTGCCAAAGAAAATACTGTATTTTCCAGCCCAATTTCTCCTCTTCCTCATTCCAAAAGTGGAAAGATTGATCTACATAGTAAAGATTTGGGAAGAGAGGTGGGAGGGCAGAGTAGCATCAAGCTGAACTTAGGAGGAGATTTGAAGTGAGTTGTGGAACAAAATGCCCCACAGCAGCTGGGGATTGTGAAAGAAGTGAGTGGGAAATGAATGAAGACTTTAAAAAGTGTTTCAGTAGACTAGGTATGTGAATCTATTTAAAATTTTGAGAAATGCAGTTAAAAGATTTGACCTATACTGACATGGATTTTGGTTACTGGACTACATTTACTTGCCAGATGCCAAGAATGAGCCACGTGTGTGCTTGCTCTATAAGGATTACATCAGAAACAAATACACTGTAATTCTCAGGGGAACTTTATTCTCATAGGTAAAAATTATCCCACTGAAGCCCTTGTACCCACTTAAGCTCCCCACCTCCATGAGTTTTATAATATCCTCTGCCAAATTATTTCCATGTTCTAAATAATATGATCAAATAAAGCAAATATTACTTATTTGCATTTTATTGCTAATGATGATTGATGCATAAATTATCTTTAGACCACAGTAAACACATGTGTTTGGGGAGATGAACTCATCAATAGAAGTACTAAAACACAGGTACACAAATATTTCAAGTAAATTATTTCTATTCCAGTCCAGGTGGGTGAAGAGAATGGAAATAAGATGATTTGGCTTAGTTGGAATGTAAACTGTGGATTTTACTGGTTTTGTATTGAATTTTCTACACCATTTATAATCACAAGCATAAGGACTTAACATTATACGTCTGCATAGATTCAAAGATGTGCAGAACAAAATAGAAACTTAGAGATTATTTAGTACAACTGTTTCTCCTTTGTTTTACAAAGTAAAAACTGAGGTCCAGGGGAATTAACTTTTCTAAAGCCACACAACTCCAGAGTGCAGTACATGAGTCCAGTACTTGAATCCAGGTTTTTCGGCTCAAAATCTATGTCTCACCATAATATGCTGCAGTTCTCCTAACACTTAAAATATATTTTTCTAAATGATTACCTATATTCACCTTAGACATTTTTATTATAAGAGTAATTTCTTCATGATGAAAATTAAAAGAGACTCTAATTGTGTTTATGCTGACGGAAAATAATAAAGACATATCACATTTAAGTACATTTGTCAAAATATTTTGACAAATGTACTTTAATTTGATATCTCTTGGAAGATCAATTGATGAAGTATTGAAAGAGGTCTAAAAAGAAATTAAATCTTAAAAGGATGTGATAACATGTTTTAAAAATTGTAGAGTTGGAATAACGAAAGCTTTTTGGAAATGCTATAAATTCCCGAAGGCATAGAGGAAAAGACAGGTAAATTTGATTACATAAAAATGTAAAAAAAGACTAACAGAAACTATGTTTTTATATATCAGACTGACAAATACCATTAAGTTTAAAAAAAGATAGTGTTGGAAAGAATATAAGGCAACATTTTCACTCCTTGTCAGTAGGAGCATAACTGACACAACCTCTTTCCAGCAAAATTAACAGTATCTCAAATTAAACATTTTATAACATTTAACACGAGAAACCTTCTTTTAATTGAACTTCATAAAGAGCATGTACAACAAACTGACAGCTAATACACTTAATAGTGAAGTACTAAGTTCTTCCTAAGATCAAAGCAAGGCAAGGATAACTACTCTCACCACTCTTATTCAACATAGTACTGGCAGTACAATAAGGTAAGAAAAAGAAACTTAAAATATACAGATTGAAAGGGAGAAATATAGCTGTTCTTATTTGCACCTAACATGATTGTCTAGGTAAATATCCCAGAGAATATATTTTTACAAAAAGAAAACCTTCTAAACTAATAAGTGAGTTCAGAAAGGTCACAAGATTCAGAGTCAATACATAAAAATCAGTCGTGTATCTAGATACTCACAATGAACTTGCAGAAACCATAATTTAAAACACTATGCCATTGATAATCACCCCAAAGAAAATGAAATATTTAATTATAAACTTAAACATGTACAACATTTATATACTGAAAATTACAAAATGCTGGTAAAAGAAAGTAAAGAAGATCTAAATAAATGAACATAAATACCATGATTAGCAACCATAAACAAAATGAAAAGGCAAAGTTCAGAGAAAATATTTGCAAATCATACATAAAAATGGCCACAGGCACATGAAAAGGTGCTCAAAAATCACTGATCATCAAGGAAAGGCAAATCAAAACCACAATGAGGTATCACCTCACACCTATTAGAATGGCTATCATCATAAAGATAAGAGATAACAAATGCTGACCAGGTTGTGGAGGAAAGGGAACCCTAGTGCACTGTTGGCAGGAATGTAAATTGGAGCAGTCACTAAGGAAAAGTTTCCTCAAAAACCTTAAAAATAGAACTGATCCAGCAATCCCACTTCTGGATGTATACCCAAGAGAAATAAAAACAAGATATTGAAGCAATATCTGCACTCCCACGTCCACTGAAACATTATTTACAATAGGCAATATATGCTCTTCCATTGGTCTCTATATCAGTCTTTATGCCAGTTACTATACTGTTTTAATTACTGTAGCTTTGTAATATATATTATAATCAGGAAGTGTGATGGCTCCAGCTTTAATCTTTCTTTTTTTCAGTATTTATTTGACTATTCAAGATTTTTTTCTGGTTCCATATGAAATCTAGAAATATTTTTTCTGTTTCTGCAAAAAATGCCATTGGGATTTTCATGGGCATTGCATTGACTCTATAGACTGCTTTGGGTAATATGGGCATTTTAGGAATATTACGTCTTCCCATCTGTGAACATGGGATGTCTTTCCATTTGTTTGTCTTCTTTCATTTCTTTCATCAATGTTTTGTAATTTTCAGTATACAATTATTTTATTTCTTTAGTTAAGTTTATTCCTAAGTATTTTTTGATGCTATTGTAAATGGGATTGCTTTACTAACTCCTGTCCTTTTTAGTTATTAGTGTATAGAAATATAACTGATGTTTGTATGTTGATTTTGTATCCTACAACTTTCCTGAATTTGTTTATTAATTCTAACAGGTTTTATTTGGTGGAGTCTGTAGGGTTTTCTAGATGTAAGATCATGTCGTATATAAACAGGGAGAGTTTTACCTCTTCCATTCTGATTTTGATGCCTGTTAGTTCTTTTTTTTTTTTTTTTTTCTGTATGTGGGTAGTTCCCTGGCTGGGAATCGAACCCAGGCCACAGCATTGACAGCACCAGCGACGAAGCCTTAAGCCACTATACCACCAGGGAACTCCCTAGTTCTTTTTCTTGCCTAACTGTTCTGGCTAGAACTTCCCATACTATGTATAAGTGGTAAGAGTGGGCATCTTTGTCTTAATCCTGATCTTAATGGAAAAACTTTTACTTTTTCACCATTGAGTATGATAGCTATGGGGTTTTTGGTATGTGGCCTTTATTATGTTGAGGTTATTGCCCTCTACTCCTAGTTTGTTCAGAGTTTTTATTATGAGATAGTGTTGAATGGTAGTAAATGCTTTTCCTCCATCTATTGAGAGGATCATGGGATTGATTTTTATCCTTTATTCTGCTAATGTATTATATCACATTAATTGACTTTTGTATGTTGAACCATCCTTGCATCCCAAGGATAAAACCCATTTGGTCATGGTATATGATGCTTTTAATGTTCTATTGGATTGGGATTGCTAGTGTTTTGTTGAAGATTTTTGCATCAGAATTACAGTGTATGGGGCAAGGAGTCCTCATGTATCTCCAATATGCAATTCTCCAACACCAGCTGGGTGTCCTACAATTCAACTCATTTATAACACTGTCTACCCAGAGGCAACATTAGATCCCTTGGGTTAAGGGTTCAGTCCTATAAGACTCTCTCCTCATCACTTCAGATGCCAGCCATAAGCCCAGGTTGTTACCTGTACCTTGACCAACTGGCTATAAATCTGAGGTTCCCACAACCCCCTCCTTTTGTAAAATTAATTTGCTAGAGTGGCTCACAGAACTCAAAGAAACATATTACTTACTAGAAGTTTATTATAAAAGGACATAACTCAAGCACAGACTGATAGAGGAGATGCATGGGGCAAGGTGTGGGGAAAGGATGTGGAGTTTTCACGTCCTCTCCAAGCATAACACTCTCCCGGAATCTACACATGTTCACCAATGCAGAAGCTCCCTAAACCTCATTCTTCTGGATTTTTATGGATGCTTCATTACATAGGCATGACTGATTAAATCATTGGCCATTGGCTAATATCAATTCAACCTCCAGCCCCATCTCCCCTCCCCAGTGGCCAGGGGATAGGACTGAAAATTCCAACACTTTAATCACATGGTTGATTCTCCTGGCAAATAGCCCCTATTTTTAGGTCGGGTCCAAAATTCACCTCAGTAATATAACAAAAGACACCTTTATACCACTCATCAGTTAGGAAATTCAAAGGTTTTTTAAGAGTTCTGTGCTGGAAGTTGGAATGAAGACCAAATATATATTTCATAGTATCACAATGCTTATCAGGAATACTAGTCTGTGGGGTTTTTTTTACTTTTGGTGTCTTTGTCAGGTTTTGGTACCAGGGTAATGTTGGCCCTATATAATGAGTTTGTAAGTATTCCCACCTCTTCATCTTTTGGAAGAGTTTGAGAAGAACCGGCATTCAAAAGTTTCATCTTTCTTCCTCTCCACAGAACATCATTTCTCACCTAAAAGTACAATATCCCCCTAAATGTCCACCACTTCCACTCTTAAATCTCTACTATTCATTCCCCATACAGTAGCCAGAGGAATCTTTGAAAACCCAAATTAGATTATATCATTCTATTTAAAATTCTTCAGTGACTTCCCATTGCATTTGGAATACAATGCAGACATCTTTATCATGACCCAAAAGACCCTGTGTGGTCCAGCCCCTGCCCAAGTCTCCAATCTTGTCTTCTGCCACTGTAGCACTCAACTACTATTCTTTAACTATCAAATTAGTCCATCTTAACAGACACATTTATTGATTTGAGCAAATATATTTCAACTTTGTTGGAGTCAGCAGAAGGAAGATGACATACCATCTATATCACCAAACAAAATAAATGATTATCTTAATACTTCCCTCTCTATTCTCTTCTTAAAATCTAACATTTGCATTGCCTTACTCATACCTCTTAAATAAAATCTGAAACAGGAAGGCAGATAGCATGTTCTTCTTTGACAATTGGAAAACTGAAACATGCAGAGAAGTCATAATGCATGAACTAGCCATATCTACCTCAACTTAAATGTAAATTAAATGTTAATGGAACTTCAGACTACAATTCATTCTGCAGAGTAATATTAAGTCAGCATCATATATATGCCCTATATTGCAAAAAGGCTTAAGAACTATAATGTTACATCTCTTAACATTCATTTTTTAAAGAACCATGTTTTAAACATCTGCATCATTGTCTATCTCTGAAAATTGTGATATTATCCTAATTCAGGTCGTCTCTGTAAAGCAAAGCTGCATTTGTACTATCATTATGGCAAAAGAAAATTTTCAAATAAAAAAGCCTCCCATATCCATAAGGGACTATTAATTTTCTTTTTTTTTTTTTTTTAAATTATACTTTTATTTTTTTTTTTTTTGGTATATGGGTAGTTCCCTGGCTGGGAATCGAACCCAGGTCACAGCGTTGACAGCGCCAGTGCCGAAACCTTAAGCCACTACACCACCAGGGAACTCCCAAGGACTATTAATTTTCTAATGTCAAAAAGCTAGTTAGGAATCTTTGACATTTCAAAACAAAACTAAAATCTCAGAAAAATCAAATGGAATATTTTTATCAATATGGGTCAAGATTTATTTTTATTTAAATGCTAAAATTAATTTTAAAAAGAGAATTTTTCATTGTACTTGTTCCTTTGTTAGTAATCACAGATTTTCCTAAGAATGAGGAAAACTCAATTACCCAGAAGTACTGAAAATGTTGCTACTTAGGCCTACTTGATATTAACAAAAAGAGTACTAAACAATGCTTCCCCATTGCTTTTGGAGACACATTCTTTACCCAAACTAGTTCATACCCAAAATATTTTTAAAAACATACTTACTCTGGTTTGAGTGAAGGTAAAAATCCAGAGCTCCACCTTCAAAACCACCCTTCACACCAGTTTTCCTAAGAACCTAGGGCTTATAAGATTTCTGCTTTATAATCCACAGAAATTGCTGAAATTTTACTTTCGGTCTTATTGAAAATTATTGATTCTATAACACAAATTTAAGAAGTATCATAGCCTGATTTTGTTTTTGGCTTAAAGTGTTATTTCTAGCTCTATTCCTATTTCAAATAGCCTATTACTCTCTCTTTCTCTGTTCTTATAGGACTCACTCCGTTTTTATTCTGTTTCCAGAC
Organism: Lyroderma lyra; assembly: GCA_004026885.1. NCBI lineage: Eukaryota > Metazoa > Chordata > Mammalia > Chiroptera > Megadermatidae > Lyroderma > Lyroderma lyra. The sequence continues at coordinate 207,464 of PVJL010000037.1, forward strand.
ACTACATTTGCAGTGACTATGAGTTTTGAATTTCTAAAACACAATGTAGAAGGAAAATATATCTCAAGGAATAGATTCAGCACTTTCATGTATCAGTATTTTGTTTTAGAAGCTTTAGATGAAGTGAGTCATAAGACATTGTCCATTATAATGTGTAACTGGGCACCATGCATGGTAATAACAATAAAAGTCAGTAGTTTGAAGCCAAATGCTCCAGTACTAAAATAAAAGCAATAACAGAAAAAGTCATATGAACACAGATTTCTACAGATTTGGGGATTTTGCTATTTATATCAATAAATCTGAATGGAAAAGGGTATATCACAATGGCAAAAAGATAATGGTATTAAATTTCAAAGGAGACAGGAATAGATAAATGAAACTCAAGCACAAGTGAAACCCTTAATGGCATGTCTTGTGGACAAAGTCATTTAGGGCAGCCTCTCACTAACCAATGTTTCACTTTTGTTCTGTAGGTACATAATAGTCTCCATCACTTTAAGCCCCACCTGGATGCAGGCCTCAAGGACCAGCCCATGTCAACCTGGGTAAGCAGACATCTCGTGTAGCATGGGTCTAAAAGAGCATTGTTCAACTCAATCAGACACAATACCCCCTTTATTAAAAAATATTTTATGTCACCTTAATTAATAGTATAACCTACTGATGCACATATTTCATAAGGCTCCAGTAGTGATGTAAAGAAGAAATAAAAATAAATATGTCATTTAAGATTATACATTTCAAAATGTAAATGCTCAGATATAAATTAATTCAAGACCTAACAAAGTAATTGAAAGCTTACAATTATCAATAATGAGTATGTTTGGTTTAAGAAATGTAAGAAAATTCAAAGCCATTTCATATAAGAAACAGAGATAAATAAAAGAGGACATATGGACGGGAGGACATAGACTAAAAGGTAGTGTTAGGGTAACAAGAAATCAAAATGTACCTATATGCAATAAGACGAACAGGGAAATAACCAATATGCCATGACAAGTTACAAACTGTCAAAGTGAAGAAAATGAGGAAATATGACTGTTTTTAATTGACTGGTAATGTCAGTATACCCCTGCCAGGACTGCCAAATTTTAAAATTTCCTTTCAAAATCTTTAGCAGTTACATCACTTAGAAACGTATTCAGCTGCTAGTAGCACATCTGAAGTAACCTGGACTTAAATATGATAAAGGTCTGTTTCTCTCCCATGGGAAAAAAAAGTCCAGAGGTACACAGTGAAGGGCTGGAATGATGTCTCCATGATCATCAGAAACCAGGCTTCTTCCAGCTTTCTGTCCCACCATCTTTTAAAAGATAGCTTTTATCATCGAAATTGCCCCATGGTTGCAAGATGATCGCTGCAGCTCTAACCATCAAGTCCATGATCCAGGTACCACAAAAAAATAAAAAGGACCCAAAGTCACACTCCCAGCTGATTCAGCCTCCTGGAAAGTACTTTTCTGAAAGTCTCACCACAAGACACCTCTCTTGAATCATTACCCTTTTCTGCAAGACAGAGTAAGAAATATAGTTGCATATCTGGGCATATTGCTACGCCAACAATATAGGAGTTTCATTACTAAGGAAGAAGGGGAGAAACTTGGCAGGGAGTGATAAAGAAATGTCTAAAAGTGAAATTCAGAGAGTTTAATGTATGGATTGCTGTATAAGAAGGTATAGGTTTTAAGACACATTTAAGAAGACAGTGAAGATCCACTTCATTCTTCAAGGCTTTTTGAGTTGCTTTGTGTTTCATTTGAATATGATCAACTCACACTGCCACTGAAGACAAGCTTCCAGTCCAGGGACAATGCTAATTAAGTTCAACAGAGAACAGCGAGATTCAAATGCAAAGCTGTGGGGTACTTATTTTAACAGATGGGAAAATTAACCAAAAGTAATAATGAACAGGGGAAAAAAATCATACTTGTTCTCTTTGGATAAATTTGATACTATGATTTCTCTGTGATTATATAAGAAAAATGGAGATTTGGAAAATCATTTAACCAATTAGAGCTTCATAGACACAGAGTATGGATACAAGTTTTGTTTTGGTTTGCTGTTTTTCTCATTTTTATACTGGCCTTCCTGTCCCCAACTCCTTCAATTCTACCACCTGGTATTAATATTTTCCTAAGCAATAAATCTGATCACCCCACTTGCCTGCTTTAAAATGTCTTTTGGTTCCCTGTTGAGTAAATTATAAAATCCAAAGCCAACTTGGCAACAAAGCCCTTCACAGGCCCCAGCTGACTTTCTTCTTGAGCTGTGTGTCCTCACACCTGCCAGCTTGAACATTCAGACTGTTAGGCCCTTGCACATATTATTAATTCTCTTTGCCTTTATATTCTTCCCCCATCCTCATCTTCACATGCCCAACTCCATCTCTCCTGAGTTTGAGGGGCTGCCTCCTTGGGTAAAGCCTTCAGTGACTAACTCCCTGCTCCAGGCAGCTATCTACAGTCTCCCTACTCTCACAGCTTCCCTCAGATCTCTGAAATAGCATCTAAATATATGTCACTTCCCTCAGACTAGGGACAAAGACCAGTTTTTTTTCCCTCTTAACCACAGTGCCCAGAAGGTGCCTGGCACACAGTGGGCAGTGGATGGCTAAGCAAACATGAAGTTTTCCATGTCACAAAACACTTCCCACCCTGTTTCTAAGAGCTTCAGGGGTAATTCCCTATAGCTTAATTCCAAGAGGCCTATTGTCCCTCACTCAGGAGGACCCCGGTGTGGAAAATGAGAGTTCTCGAAGCCCATACCCAGCATTCCCATAGGGAAAAAATGGTGTCCTCCGGAGGTAATACCCTGGGACACATCCGTAGGAGCCACTTGTCAAAAAACATTCCCCATGGGTATCTCAGAACAAAATGTTGAGGGCAGGGGTTGCAAAAATGTTTCCTTTTCTACTTCATGGATCATGACAGAGTAGAGAGAGAGAATGAGAAAGGAAAAGCAAAGCAAGAAAGAGAGTGAGCTATCCAAGGCCAGATTCTGCTGTCTGTCCACGCAAACTGCTTACAACTCCCTGCAACTTGGGAAATCGTCCTTTCCCACTGACCTATCAGGGCCTTTCCCACTGACCTATCAGGGCCTTTCCCACTGACCTATCAGGGCCTTTCCACCGCTAACCAAAAAAAAAAAAAAAGAAAAGAAAAATTTGGTTTGCACCAAAAGTTATGATATGAATTTACTAAGATATTTACTATATTTAGATAAATGTCTATCTTGTCAATATTAATGCCTATATTATGTTTAGTAGTATTTATTTTGTGCTTACAAACAAAAAGAATAATTCAGGGTTTGTATTGTCTCTGTAACCAGCAACATCCAACAAGTCAATTCAGTTTTTTCCTCAAATTCTTTGAAAATATTCTCAGAATAAAATGGCTTATCTTTGCAACATTGTAGATTTAAATGGTCTGAAGCCTCTTTTCCTTTCTTCAGCTGTTTACTCTAATATTCAGCATCTGCAGATTCTAGTCCCAGAGTTAGATCAGCCTGGAGAGTCTCTAATTTCTTGAACTCTCAGTTCTGGCTTGATTCCTGCCCCCTGGGAAATATAATGCTGCTTCAGGAATCTTTCTAAACCACACAAGGACTGTTGTGTAAGAACATTTCACTGATCAGAGTTTATGACTCAGAGCTTTTGAAAGTCTAAATTCCATTATCTGTTCTTATACTGTCCCTTTGTCAGGGTTTAAGCCTCCCAGTTTCTCCCCACTTCATGTTATAGAAACTAGATCCAAGAATTGATGACAGAAGTAACATTTGTGAATATAATGTTAGATTATAACAAGATATTCTAGCGAGGACAAGAATAAATATAAAAGGAAAAAGGGGTTAATAAATATTTGGCAGTCATCTTGTAATTAACCCAATATTAATTGAGTATAGGCCAAGCAATTTCACGTATATTCTCCCATTTAATCTTAAAAGTAACCCTGTAGCATAGACATTAATTATCTCCACATTAAAAGAGAAAACTGGGGTTCAAGATAGTTAAATCCCTTGCCCAAAAGTCCCACTGCTAGTGAGTGCCACAGAATTTGAACTTCAGTCCTTTGACTCCTGGTTCAAAATTCTTTTCACTGCACTCCTCTGTTGAAGAGACCAGCACATTCTATGGTGGGAAATTCATCACACATTGTCTATCAATCACTTTTTAATGTAAGCCTTACTAAAATAAATACATTTTATTCTAGCACAACCTCAAAAGATTACCTTGTCTAGAAAAATTAAACTGAGAGGTCACCTCTATTCTTAGGATAATCTCACTTAAGCAAGAACTGGGAAAGGTGGAACTTGTAGACACTACAAACGGTTCCCAGGATCCTTTACAAACAGGAATAAACCCCTGTATAATGTAGACTACTCAATGCCCCCCCTCCTTTTGGACTAAATGGGGCCCTTTTACCCAGGAAGCTGCTAATATGGCATCAGGCTATTAAGGGAAAAGCATTTACTTTAGATTAAGAACAGTGTAAAGTAGAGAGGGGGCCCTCTATGACTGGCTATTAGGGATGTTAATTAAATATTTATAATGTCTAAATTAGCATAGTGAAAGCTCAATTCATCAATTTGTTCAGGTCTGTTTATAAGGGGAAAAAAACTCCAAATGCTCCTGAAGAAAGATGCTATGTGAGTCAATAAGAAGATGACTGAACAATTTATTATGATTGTGGTAAACTTTTTATTTTGATTTTATTTAAAGGTACTTGTTGCAGCACCTTACTTTAAAGATCATTTACCACAGTCAATATACTGCAGAGCCATACATTATTCATTGTTATCCAATGAAAAATTTGCTAAGGTGCTTCAATGCTGAATGTCTGATTGATTCATTGATTCGTTAGTTACTTCCAAAAGTAGGGACTAGGTTTAATGTTGAGAACTGGAGCTGGTAGCCAGAAGCCCTGGGTCCTTCCTCTATTACTAACTAGCCTGCTGAAGGACTTGGTTTTCCAAGCTCCAAAATGATATCTTGCTAATACAGTTGTTTTCGGGCTTCGTGGTTAATAATTGAGAGGGATAGTTGGATCTTCCACTGAAAACTGCTAAGTATATGCCTGCTTCTCCCTCTGTCTAGTGTAGGGAAGCCAAGAACATTAACACCTAAATGCCTACAGCCTGTGGATGTTTAATGAATGTATTTTTGTGAATCCCATTAGCTAAAATTATTTTTTAACCTCATTTTATTATGGGAAAATCCAAGAAGGGAAAGGCTAACAGCCCAACCTATTTTCAACTGTAGATGAGGCTGACTGCAATAGAGACTTCATCACCAACACTCCAAATGGAGTTGTCTGTAGCTGGATGAAGCTCATCACCACTTACGCAGTTTGGGTAAACAAACTGGGAAATTTTTACAAACTCTCCCCACAGTGGCCCAGTCCTTCCACAACCATATTTAATAAATGTATTTCTTCCCCAAAACTAAAAATTAAAAAATAAAACTTTATAAAGACCTTTTAGTTTGTTTGCCCTATAGTGAACTCTTTTTCTTCGGTCTTATAAGTATTCTTCTCCTATGGAGAAGTGACCAGAAATATAGCTTGACCCCTCTTTAGGTGGGTACATCTGATCTCTCTCTCTCCTCCTTCGGACAAGCTGGCCTTCCCTAGAGGGAGGGCTGGCATGAAAGAGTTAAAGGTCCCCTGGTCAAAATGACCCAACAGAAGGAGCCCGGCCCAGAGCTGAAATCTAAGTGCTAATGACCGCTGCCCTTCACCCCACTGCTGTCCACCCGCCGGACCTGCGGCCGGGTGGGGTGGGGAGCGGACTGGGAGAGGGCACAATGTTCTGCATTTAACATTTGAACTTCTCCTATCCGAGGCAGCAGGCCGTTTTGTCCTGGGGTCGCTGACCCTGGCTCCCCCATCAGCTGCCCTGAAACCTTAATTGAATGACAGATGGTCATCTTCGGGGGCGCCAGAAGCTGCGGGCTGCCAGCCGCGCGGGGGCTGCGGCCCCAGGCCCCAGCGGTCCTGCCCCGGCTCTGCCAGCAAGAGGCGGGCAGCAGAGGCTGCAGGCGGCCTTCGGGACATGCCCGTGTGGACGCGGCGGGGTCGATGGGCCTCGGCCAAGCGCGCGGCCCCGCACTCCCAGAGGAAACCAGAGCCAAAGTGGCCGCGCGGGCGATTTCGCCGGAGCGCCTCTGCCAGTCTCCCAGGTCCAGCGCCCAACGCCGGGCCTGGGGCACGGCGTCCGTCCAGGTAGCCGTGAACCTAGCCTGGCCTCGGACCCCAGAAGGCGTCCGAAGAGGGACAAAACGTCTCGCTCCTGTGCCTGAAGGCCCAGGTTCCAGCATCTCCGTACCCAAGCGTCGAGGTCTGAAGCCTTTGCGGCCTAAGGCCAGCAGGCTGGCGTCCAAGTCCGCTTTGCCGGCTCGCCCGCCGCACGCGGCCTGCCCTGAGCCACCAAGGGCGGCTGGGCCTGAGCGCCATTCCGGCGTGGAAGCCAGGCGAGCCTCGCCGCTCCGGCGACGGCGGGGAAGCGTCAGGTCGACTCCCACTAACGCACGCGCGCTGGAATGGGGAAGCCACCCCACTGCGGGCGGTTTCAGGGCTCTAGGGTAAAAGTTGGGCGCCCCAAAAGGCGCCCGGAGGCCCCGCGGCCCGGCCACGCTGCATCAGCCGCCCGCCCGCGCACTAGTGTCCTATTTCTTTAAAATAAAAGCTGTGAGCCCTACAATTACTGGGATTACAGTGAGCGAGAGGGTATTGATCCGCAGCCGGCGTTGTAGGATCCAGCAGGCGGGCGGAGGCAGACATCGCCGCCCCCACCCTCTGCCGCCGCCTAGTCCTGCAAAGCGCTGAAAAAACCATTTCTAAATGTTTGATTTCAGACGCACCATCAACACCTGCTGCAAAGCATGACGACCACCACCATCACCCCGCCCGAGTGGCCGCACCTCCTCCCCTCCGCCACGGGCCTCCCAGGCCCTAGTCAGCTATGCCACATTCAGCCTCTTTTTTTTTTTTTTTAATAATTGAGAAAAAAATATACATATAAGCAAAAAATAAGAATAAGAACAAAAAAGAAAGAAAAGCCTCCCCGGCAGTCGCTAGCGGGGGGTGGTGAGGAGGCCGGCAAAGGCGGTAATGCAACCCTAATGCACAGAGAGCTGACATCAACTTCCGTCAGGCAGCTCCTGGAGATCGAACCTTTCGATTGTAACTGGGACAATTTGCATAGTGATTCCCTTTCAGAGCTTCCCCGGGTCCATAACAAGCTCAGGCAGCTATTCAAATGCAAGTTGCAACCCCAAATGCGAGGCTGGCCTGACCGAAACGAGCCATCCGCCATCCGGGCGAAGCGAGCCCCGGACTCCGATTCTCGTCCTTCTCTCGTCTCCTTTCTTCTCTCTTTCTCTTCTCTGGTTCCTGATGTAGCTGGGAGCTGTTTATTTATGGCTGCACATATGTGTGTGCGAGAGAGGGAGAATTGATCTTTGCTTGGACTTAAAGATGGAGCCGAAGGCGCTCGGGAGAATTTGGGCTTGTGCGTCGGGCTCAGACCTTGGGCGCCGAAGGGGGCCGCTTGGCACACAACCCGAGGTCTTTCTCGCACCCCTCACCTCGCGACCTTGCCGCCGTCCGCAGGGCCAGGAGCAGTCTGGCTGACCCACCTGCCACGGGCCGGGCTGCGGAGAAAGACTTCCGGGAGGCCATCCTGTCCCTGTCTTTTAAATGAGCGCAATGAAAGGTATCACCTGCGACGTGTGAGGACTAGTTTTTCTTACTGTGCCCGGTGCGGGGATAAAGGGGGGCGGTCAACAGGTTCCGGGGAGGGTGAGGAATTAGCCTGAAATTAGGCTCCCGATTTACTGGTTTCTTTCTCGTTGGAAATTATGCAGATTGACTCTCGTTTTTCCCCCTCCTAGGAGGCAAATCCTCAAATGCGAACCTGACCGCTAGTCACAGAAGCAACTTGGCATGAAATCCGCTAATGCGCGGCGACTCGCCCACCGGGGTAAGCCAGCCTCGCAGGCGCATGCGGGGGGCGGGGAGGGGTTGGCCGGGGCCGGGGCTCCGGGAGCCCGACCCCGCGAGGCCACTGCTGAGCTTGAGGCCACGAAAAGAGGGTGGGAGCCGAGGGCGGAGGGCAGCAGCCGCGTCACTGCCGGGGAGCAGAGCGGGGGCGCCCCCCTCCCACCCTCCCCTCGCAGCCACGGCCACTAACAGGTCCTCCTGGCGAGTTCAAAGTAACAGATGAGGGCAGGGAGGAGGCCTCCTGAACAGGGTGTAAATCTATCCGGGTGTGCCCAGCGCGGTGGCCGATACCAGAGCGCGCGTCCGCGGCGTGTGTGCGGTTCTCCCGCGAAGCAGCGAGCGGCGGCAGGACGGCAACTGCATTCGTGCGAGTTGTAGAAACGGAGCCAGCCAGACTCACTCACCCGGGGAAATTCCCAAACTGCAACTTGTCTGCACGTCCCCACATGGCTTCCTGCTTTCTAAATCTTCCGGGTTGCTCGGCTGTCTCTCCAAATCCAGCCCAAACATACTAAAGATGATCACAGTCCACTGACCGTGGCAGAACCAGCTCCTCTGGTCAGAGGAAATAAAGCGGCAGCTAAATTCGTGTCTTTTTTTTTTTTTTTAAGTGGTGAGGAAATGTAAGCTGTTTAAATCTACAGAAGCAGCCAAACCCATCTGCCAATGTTCTTTGCTTATTTGGTTCGGGTGCTGGAAGATGTCTAGCTGTAGCTATTTCGTGTCGCCTGTTTTATGGAGACCGATGGGGATATTTTCTCATTTTTTTAAGTCTTGGTATCTTTATATATACATACACATAGATACATAATGCTTTCCCAATCGTTTCACACTAGGTTTCTTAGGGACCAGATCTAAGGGAGTGTTTGGGATTAAATGATGAGAAACACAGACTGGAAGGTACAAATAAACCCAATGCAAATTGGAAACAAATTAAACGGACGAAATGATTATGAAAGAAGATGAGGGAATTAACTAATCTGGAAAGAGTCAGTGTAAGGTCTGAATTGTCCATATTTAATGGCCCCACATAACAAATCAGAAGGAATGAAATCTATTCCTTTGCCTGTGTATTCACAATCAAAGAACACAGGCCCTCCTGAGTATCTCTGTCAAGTGCACATTTTGAGGGATTTCAAAGGACGATTCAGATATGGGATGCTTTCCTACTTTTTCTGTAAATTATAACCAGTTAGGTGACCTTTAGCTCTAAAGGAAAACAATTTAAATTTTATTTCTGGCTGTAGGATAAAAAGAAAAATTTAAAACCCCAATAGTTAATTTATTACTGGTTTCTAAGGGGTTAATTTGATGTAAACAACCTACTTGTCTGTGAGCACTGTGAGCACAGAAGGAAGGTAGATGCCCTGGTGGCAGCAAGCCTCTGTCTGATGGTGACAGAGCTTTATGGGTCCAAGGAGGGTGTGGGGAAGCTCTGAACCTAGCTTTGGGTTTGTTGCATCCCTCTTGCTCTCTTAAAACAGTAACTCAAGATGTAAGTAAAAGTGTTTTCATTTTTTATTGATCCCGCTAACATCTTTCATTATCCAGCATGTAGCCACAGCAAATTATTGCTCATTTGATACCGAGAATTCTATTGACCATCACTTTCGTTGGAGAGAGAATCCTAACTACTCGGCTGCTCTATAGTCAGTCATAGCTGAGGCTGAGGACGTTCCTCTGCTAAAACCAAAGTAAATTGAGCCCTCTGCCTCCAGGAATTGATGGAGATGTGTTCATTACATCAGGCCACGTGAACATGCATAGAAATCTGCTTTTTACTCTACTCGCCTTGCCCCCACTTATGCGAAAGGTCGGCCCCTTTGGAACAGATCTGCCTACTTGGAGGGCTAGGCATTCGTTTGCCTCCCCTAGACCTCTTCTGGCAACTTCTTTCCAGCTCTGGCCAGGGTTTGGGCAACAGAAATGATGCAATGGAAGCCTGCTTCTGTGGTTATTAATCCTGTGTGTAAAACCACACCAATTTGGATATTTACAGAAATCATTAAACCCCACCAAAAAAAAAAAAAAAAAACTCGAGTAATCAGATGAGTAATTTTATAATCTCCATGTATTTCCTAAATTAATTTGCCCTCTCTCCCACTACTTCAAGACCCCACGGTCATCAGAGAGGATTAAGGAGGGGAGGAGGGAGCTCTGAGATATGCATCTGTTCTTTCTTTGGTGAGCAGTGGGCGTCCAGCCCGAATGACAGGCTGAGCGACTCCCGTGCTCACTCACACCAGTGGCTGCGCGGGGTGGAGGCCTGGGCCTAGTGAAAGCCTGACCTTTGACCCTCGGGCCGGCATCTCCCGGGAGCTCAGGGCTGGAGAGGGAGGCCGGTCAGGAAAAGAGCCTGGAGAGAGGGACTGGAGAGAAAAGGAGAAGCCGAAAGGTTTTCCGCCCCCCCCTTCCCGCCCCCCCGCCTCCGGGGAAGCTGGTGGCTGAATCTGTCCTCACGCAGAAAGGAGCAGGAGCTGCTCCCCACCCCCTGGCAGGTGCCACCCGACTCCCCAACCCACAGGCTGTCTGCGCCTCCGCAAGAAGGCCTCGGGCCTGCCCGTGAGGTACCACGCGCCCTCGCCGCCTCCCTTCCGGAAAGAGGCACCCACGCGAGGGTGCGCTGGCCCGGTACGAGGCCGAAGAGAAAGACCTCGAGCCCCATAGCAGGCGGCGGCTGAGCTGCGGGGGCTGCACCGCTGCTAGCCCGGCGACCCGGCCTGTCCAATTTTCCAGTAATGAGGACTCCACCTTCGCTTCTCCTTAAGCCCTCAGTCCCAAGAGGAGGCCAGGATGACCTTGGAGGAGCCAGCCTTAGGGTCTCCAAGGAGGAGATGGTTTGGTTGGGTTTCATTTCCGTAACCGGGAGCTCAGCCCTGTCGGTTCCAGAACAAAAAGAGAACCAATTAACGACTTGAACAAATGAGTCCGCGGTGTGTGTCCCAGCCAGACAGCGCCAGCTGATGATTCAGAAGGCGCTTGTGGGGTGTCTGAAGGACACTACTTGGTAGTTATTTTCTTAATGGTGCTGTTAAGTGAGGATAGAGGTATTCGCACTATCTCGCGGCGCCGCGCTCCAGGAACCCTCGCGCGCCTGGGCACCACTTGGTTCTAGAACACGGCGGGGAACGGATAGGAGCGTGCAGGGCCGAGAGCCGAGAGTAGAGTCCAACTCTGCTTTTAGCGGGGGAAAAGGGTCGGGGAGGAGAAATTAAGATGAGATTCACACGGTAGATTTGGGGAGGGGGGTTGTTCCTTTTCACTTTTAACATAATTACACCCGGCATTGGTGTGACCAATGGCCCAATGCCGCCGTGTTCTTCCAGTGCGCGCACCGCCCGCTACAACTGGAGAATGCTGTTCGCGAAGGTTTCGTAACCCCCATTTTCCTGATTGCAGCCGGGATTCTGGAACCCCGCGAGCTTTCCGGGAAAGGGAGCCCGATCCGGTCAAGCCCCGCGAGCCACGCGCCCGCGCGCGCGGAGGGAAGCCCTGTTCGTAGGATCGAAGGTCCAGGGTGGCTGGAGGAGGGTCTGGGAAGCCACGCCGGAGCGTGCCGGCGAGCCCCGAAGGCTCTGGCGCTGCGGGGTGCGTGCACCCGCCGCTGCAATGTCATCCTGGGAGTTGTTTGGGGAAACAAAACCTGGGACCTGGGTCCGAACTAAGAAGGACCAAGGGACAGATGGCCCAGCATTTCCTTGGAACGTGGCAGAACTGAGAACCACCCAGCTGGCCCAACGTTGCTGCAGACTGGAAGTTAGGAAATGTGTTCTCGAACGCACAGCAGCAGCCTCTCCTCCGACGGCCAGCTCACCCCTGCTCGGGGAGCCCCTGCTTCAGCGCCGCCATTCCCACCCGCCCTCAGGTTCCGCTGGGTTCTGCCACGCAAATGAAACGAGCAGAACCCGATAGTAAATTATTCGGTTCAGCCTTCTGTCTTTTTATGAAAATAAAAGGCAACACTTTGTCATTTTTAATCACATAAGCAGACAATAAACCTAATTTCGATATTGATTTTTTTTTTTCAGAATCAAGTGATTTTGTGCAGTGTCTGTTGTGTTCGCTTTCCGAGGAAGGGCCTTTGCTTGTGTGTTGTGTGGCTGTAAGGCTGTGTCTTCAGCTGCGTTTATCCGAAACTTGTACTGTAGGTGATTGTGGACTTGGACGCCAGAGTGCTGAAAGGGGACTCTTGCTGGGTGGCAGAAAGTTTGCTTTTTGTCTAAATTTCTAGATAATGATTTCAACCGGGCGCCTCTGGTGCACTAGAACATATTTAAGGCTCGGCTGGTATTTTTAGGAACTAGAGCCTCAGAGATTCACTTCGTTTAAACTTTTTTTCAAAATTAAATCAAATAAATAAAAATAAAACAACCACCCCCAAATCTTGCTGATTTCAGGGACACAGACGGCACCGTGGGAAACATTAGCAAAAGGAGCGCGACCCTGAGAGAAGGGCGCGACCCTGAGCCGCCCCAACACCCTCGGGCGCAGAGGCCGCACTGAGCAGGGTCGCGGCACCAGGTACCGCCAAAGGGCCCGGAGGCGCTGGCTCTCCCTCCACGTTCTGGTGCTCACTTGCTCTTTCCTTTTTCAAAAACAAGATTATTTGGCGTCGATGCCAGACGGAGTTGACACTTTGCAGGGAGTCTTGAGGTGCTGAGGGGTGGGCCAGGCCTCCACCTACCTATGAAAGGAAGGAGGGAATGGAGGAAGTTGTGAAAAAGAAAAGAGGTGGAGAGAAAGAAGAAGAAAGCAGGTAGGGAGGAGGCGAGAGGGAGAGAGAGGAAGGAGAAAATAAAAAAGGAGAAGTGGAGAGGAGAGAACAAACAGAAGGAAGCCGGGAAGAAATTAGAGAATGAGAAAGGGAGAGTGAGAAGGATGGCGAAGGAGAGAAAGGGAGGGAAAGGAGGAGGAAGGCAGATGCGCAAAGGCCTAATTAATACAAAATCAGGCGTCCTTCGGAGGGAAACTGTGATTGCCCTGGTAGACTAGCTGGACCTTTTCCTGCTGCTCTGGGGGGCTTCGCCTCCCCGCTGAAAACGTAGAACAAATGACAGTCCCGAGCACCCAGGAAAAGCCCCCCAACTTTCTACTCCCTTCCAAAAGACTAGACCCAGGGCGCCTGACCCTCACGTCCGGAAGGGACCCACCTGCTACCCTGGCACCCGCTGACACCTCCCCACCCCCACGACTGTCAGGGGTCGGCCGCCCCTTACTCTTCCGGGTCTCCTCGGAGGACCCTAGCTGGGGGAGGAGACCTGGGGCCTACGAGTGACCCTGGGGCTGTGACCTTTCCCGCCGCCCTCCAGGGTCAGTAGTTAACCTTTCGCTCCCCACCCCACGCCACTCAGTAGCCCTCGGCTGGGGAGAAAGAGAGTGTGGGTCGATATTTGGGACCAGCAGGGGAGGGGGAGGCGACTAGGCTGAACTGCGGGTCGTAGGAGCCCAAACCGGCGTGCTCGTGTCCCCCTGCAAGCCGAGGAGACCTGGCCCGGAGGGCCCCGCACTTGCCCGGAGCTGGAGGGCGGCAAGGCCCAGTCAACCCCGTGCGAGCTAACGACCCCGCTGAGGCACGGAGGCAGAAAGTGGTCGTCATCCCAGTTGTCCTGCCCTGTTTAGAGCAGTTCCTCCTCTTTCAAAACTTCCCCCTTCTAGAAACCAACCACCCGTTTTCATTTGGGGGATCCCGAGAGGCTGGGCTAGACGGACCGGGCGACAGTGCAGAGCCAGACGTGTGCCTCCCTCGCATCCGAAGCATTTCACTCCTCTGCGGGAGCAGGTGCCGAGAGAACCAGAGAAGACATCGGACCAAAGTGATGGCCTTACTATCCCTGCCTGGACAGCCGGGACCCATCTCGCGCCTGTCCCATTCCACTAACTTCCAAAAGCCCTGTGACCGTCGCCCCAGAGGGCTCTCCCGGCGGGGACCACGGAAGGCGGCGGCAAACCGGAGTCTGCGAGGCAGGGGAAGTGCCCCCCGCCCCTGAGCTCCCAGAGGCTTGGGGTTTTCGCGGTCTCCCCAGCTGGAGCCGGGGCCGCCAGGAGCCGAGAGCGTTAGGTTCAAATGCATCAAGGCTCTGAAGTCATTTATCCGGTTTCATAAATAATTTTCTTATTACACTTAAGCCCAATTCCTGCCCCCTTCCCGTTTTTATTGCGGGGTTTCAGCGGCTAAAAAGTTTCTAAGTCGGGTGGGCTGTTGTTTTCCTTTTTCCATCATTAACATCATTAATATAAGCTATCAATAACCCTGTCGTTGGGAGCCGAGTTTCACGGTATTGATCCACGCAGCTATTCATCTCTGCCATGCAAGACACGGAATAATTTTCTCATTACAGTAGCTTGGATTTGCTTTTAATTCATATTTAAAGCTGCAACCGGCTCGGTGGAGCGCTCTGCAAAAGACTAGAGGCGCCTAATTAATAATAAGTTAGAAACGAAGGAAGGCACCAGCGAATAAATAATTAATACAGACATCTATGTCTCTTTGAATATTGCTCCTTTAAAAATTTAGACTTACCAGGACCATACTGTAAGTCTGCAATTTATATTGAGGGGATGATTTAAGAAAGCTATTTTTTTCCCTTGAAATACAATACTAAATTATTTACAGTATTTTGCAAACCTAAGTTTCTTCATTAGCCAGCCCTTCCGGTTTCTTCTTTCCAGGTGGAAAACACCAAATTTTATACAATAATCATAATAAAAATCACAATAAGCTCCCAAAAGGAACAGCTGGTGGCGATTAGCTTTGGGTGGCAAAGTGGGCGGATTGGCTGGGCTAACAGTGTGGGGCTGGGCGCTGCCTTGTAGGGGGTTTTGTTAGAGATGGAAAACAATAAAATCCAAAAACATAGTGATTTTGGGCATTCGCAGGTGCTCCAAGGGAAGGAATTTGAGGTAAACTCAGAGTCCTCAAAGACTCTCGGGAGGGAGGAGGCTGGGATTGGGAGGGTCCCAGATTCCACCCCACCACCCCCACCAACCGCCAAAAAAAAATCATGATTTTTAGGGAAAGGCAGTTGAAAGCTGGAACTGGATTCCAGGCTAGCCAGAAGCTACCAGTAGGCTGGGAAAAATAACAAAATTCAAGCGGTTAGGAGTGACTGAAAATCTGATGAGCTTTTTGTGTGAGCGAGATTAGGATTTGTTTGCAATATTGTTAGCAATATTGATTTTTTTTGTTACTTTGGATTAATGTATGTTAAACAGGAAAATACAGGCATTAGTCAAGTACATTATAATCATCTATTGTTGAGAGCTACTTTTCTCAGGTCAGTGCCTGAGACCGGGGACTGTAAGGCAGTTCCAGGTGCTGAAAATAATCCAGGCTCAGGTTGGGGCAGCCCCAGCCCCCAGGGTCTGGCAACTGGGGCCTGGGTGGTGCTTCACCTCCAGCTCACTCTTCCTTCATCCTTTTAGAATTACAGGGACACTACCAAGGTGTGTCAGGTGGGACCTCTTTGCTGGGTTAAATGATGATTAGAGAAATAGATAGAAGTGTCCTTGGCCGCCAGGATTCCCCCCAAATTCCTCACCGTGCCCTGCAGCCTCCAACCCTGCCTCCAGGTCTCTTGGCCCTGATGACCATCACTACAGCTCTCTTTGGTCTCCACCCAGGTTCGGCGGTGGGAAGGACTCCCACATCCCAGCCTTGGCTGTCCGAGGCCAGGCTGGGCGCCCAGGGCACCCCTACACAATTACATGCATACACACAGACACATGCACCCATACCCTGGAAAAAAAGGCAAGAGATGGGGAGGGAGACGTAGGAGCAGCTATTCACGAGCGCCTAGGGACCCTTCCGACCCCGATGCCTAAAACTTGGGCGCTGGCCCAACCCAGAAAAGTGTGCCTCGGAGCCGACACACGTCTGCCCAAACGTCAGTCCCCAGGGACGCTGCCCCCGGCGGGCGCGGCCTCCTCGCCCCTCGTTCCAGGCTTGGGGGCTAAGATGGTGCCCTCTCCGCTTTTCTTCTCAACCCCCGCCCTGTGCTCTAGGTCACCGCACCTATGGAGCAAACCCCGCGAGGCACGCAGCCCCGCCGCGCCGGTGAAGGTCTTTCCCCAACTCCACGGAAGCGAAAGGGCGCGCACAAGAGCCTTTGGGTTGTGCGAGTGCGGGCGCGCGCGCGAGGGTGAGCATCAGGGTTAGAGGGCGAGGGGCCAGGGGAAAGGCTTCTGGGGGCTGCACGAGCCCATAATCCTGCGCCGTGATTGTGCTGGGGCCAAAGGGCAGCCGCGCTTGGCCGCAACCCGAAGGACCCCACCCCCGAAGGCTGCCAGCCACGCGGCCGGAGGCATGGGGAGGCTGGGGCCAGCGAGGCGGAAAGGGCCGGACGGGAGGGAAACGGGCGGAAGCTGCGACGTGAAAAGGAGAGAAGGGAGAGAAAGGGGAGGCTCGACCTGGAGGAAACAAAAGGCGGGTGGGGGCTAAGCAGGCAAAAGGTGCGGAGCCCGGAACACCGGCGTTTCATTTTTAAATCTTCTAGGTGTCTGCGGGTCAAATAAAGACAAGGGCGGTAACGATTATTCTGTTAAATCTATGGTACTTGACTGCGCAAACACTAATTGATTAGACACCAAAATGATTTGTTTAAAGAGTTTTCCTTCCCAAGTGCAGCTGCTCTCGGGCCCGGGTCGGCGTTATCCTGCAGAGGAGCTCGCAAGTGGGCCGCGCTCCGGGTCACAGAGCCCGCAATCGGCCCGGGGGTGGGGGTTGGCAGCACTGGTCCACGCCCAGCCGGCCCGAGACTTCCACCTTTCGGGTATTGCAGGGCCGGGTGGTGGTGCACCTGGAGACCAGCGCGAGCCAACTTTAGCCTCTGCCCGCCCTCCTTGCTCGGAGTTTTCCCCACCTCGGGTCGTTTAGAACACCACCAGCACGGAGGCCCCTTGTCCCCGGCCCCTTCCTCCCAGCCCTGGCACTCTACCCCCGCGCGCGCCTAATCCAGAGCAGAGCCCCAGATGGGAGGCACCAGAAGAGGAGCCTTAACCAACTCCCCATCTGGAAAATTCGTCGCCCCTGGCAGCCTGGACCGGTCTCCTTTGTAATATACTTCAACGGTATAAAGGTAAATCTAAGAAAGAAGATCCAGTGAAAGGCAGGCGAGAGAAGGCCATCTCCCCCGGAATTCAACTGGCTGAGGAGTCCAGCGCAGGGTTCCGCGGCCAGAGCGAATTCTTGCAGCCTTGGGCCCCACAGCGTTAGGACACCCTGCTCCCTTCAGCGTGTTTGGGCCGAGGCCTTGAAAAGCCCTCGCCGAAATTGGCGACCTCCATAACAGACTTAAACCCGAGAGAGAGACGCCTCTGGTTTATCGGATGGCCCAAGAGAGAAAGTAACCAGAGATGCTTCCAGAGAGGTCTGAAATCCTGGCACCGCTGTCCTGGCCCACCTCCGCACCTCCCAGAAACCGGAGTCAGCTGGCCTTGACACCAGCTGGCAATAGCCCTGCACCAGATCATCTTCTCTTTGTGTTTTTAAGG
Organism: Lyroderma lyra; assembly: GCA_004026885.1. Lineage (NCBI taxonomy): Eukaryota > Metazoa > Chordata > Mammalia > Chiroptera > Megadermatidae > Lyroderma > Lyroderma lyra. The sequence goes on from PVJL010000037.1 coordinate 224,952, forward strand.
TGGTGGTAGGAAATGAAACAAAGGAGAGTGCAAAACGACGGAGTAAAAAATACATATACATTCACATATATATGTGTATATGTATGTATGTATATATAGAGATAGAGATAGATATAGATGTATGTATGTATATGGGATATCCGGGAAATATCCAGCCATGTACTATGAAAAAGAGGGACATTTATGGCTAGATTTTTTCCCGGACATCCCTAATATATTTAGTCATGGGCCCAAAACTGTAATTTAGGTTAAGAAGGAAAGAAATTAATCGAACAGATAGATAAAGAGTACACGCTAAATAGAAGATCAAAGATTGACAAAGAGGGCTAGAATAATTGGTTACCACTTTCTTGGCCTCCAGACACTGGCGAGAAGTTATTGACTAATTTTTTAAAATGGTTTTCAATAATGAATCAGATCACCCCTTTCTGAATTTCTTGGTGTTCCACTCTAAGCCAACGGCAATTTTCTGAATAAAATTTCTGCAGAAGTGGGAGGAAGACAGGAGAGCCTAGCAGAAAGCACCTAGGACCAAATCCTTCACCCCACAGTTACCAAGTTGTGACACCAAAGAAATGGTTCCTCACCAGGAGTTTAATTCTAGACTTGCTGTAGGAATCAGAAACACTGGTAAGTTACCTTCTGAGGCTCTGGATGAGGAGTCAGCCTTCCACTGGAGCCCTGGGTGAGAGGATCTGCCCTGATACCCACGCTTGTTGTTTGTGCAGTCAACAAATGGAAAGTAAACATTTGATGTCTCAGAGGGACTAGAAATATTTCTTCGGAATGGTCCTGAAAACTGGGACTGGGCCATGTACTTCTCCATTACTGACAAGAAACTAAAACAGTAACTTGGAAACTGAAGGAAGGTTCTCAGAAAAGCTTTTGTGGCCAGCATTTGGAGGAATAGCCTTATTCTCTTTCTCTTTTCTAAGCTCAGTGCGGTCACCTGGCAAGCTCTAGCCCACCCAGAGTAGGAAAGATGTCCAACCAACATCCCCACCTCAATGTCTACAAAATAAGCATTCTGAAATCCTTGTTTCCACAATGAAAATATTGCCGACAACAAGCATCAAGTTGATAGTCTTATTTCACTTTTTAAAAAAATTATATACATCTATGTAATTTTATGGTGGGGATTGACACTATTTTTTTTAAGTTCCCTGTAGCTAGCTCCTTAAAATATAACCAGGTGACAATAACCTTCCCCTCAAACTTCTTGGCTGTATAAAGAATTACACAGCACCTGTAATACCTTTGACCAACTAAGTAGTTTCAAGGGACACTTCCTTGGGCTCTAATTTTTCTATCTCCCATAGTGCACCTGATAGATGCTATCACTGTACTGGGCACTAGACAGGGGAAAGGAAGAAAAGGGGCAAAATGACAAAAAGCTATCCCAACCCTCCAGCAGTTGGCAATCTGTCTGGTGTACCTCCCACACACACACACATGCTCATTCACCTTAACTAGGCCTAAGAGAATCCTTCTCACCCATCACATACCCTTGGTATAGAAAAATTTTCCAAGAAGTTGAGTAAGAATAAAACGTTTCTGAGAAACCACTGTAATTCAGCCAACTACAGGAGAACAATGGTTTAAAAAAAAAAAACAAAACATAAATAGCCAAGAAAGATTAGGGAGATTGGCAAACTAAAGCAAGTCATCCACACACATTAGCTCGACATATATAATACTAGTCCAGATTTTTCCTTTGACTTCTCCTTTAGGGACCAACACCAAACCAGTTCTTTTTTTCATAAGGAGAGGTTGGAGAGTTGAGCTCACCTGATCCCAGCCCTCTTCAGGTAGCCTCCAGGAGAAGCCTCACATAAAGGAGGGTTTCCGGGATCAAGTCCCTAATTAGTTACACAAAGAGAAAACCATAAACAATTTGTGCACTTTGTATTTACTTCTTTCTTTAACAAACTGCCTTTTGGGAAGAGAGTTGTCATAAGGGCAAATCAATCATTTGGGGAGGGTGGATAGAATATCGGGGGAGACAGTTTAGCTCAAAGGCTTCCTGCTATTTTAACCCATTGTTTGGTTTCATATGAGAGCCACATGCTCTATGCTGTAAGAAAGAGAACAGAAACAATAAAGAAACAAGGATGGAGCTTCCCACCAACATATGATCCACTAGGCATAAAGCGGTTTATGTTGTGTGTGTGTGCGCCTGCATGAATAGATAAATGTAGAGAAAAGTTTAAATAGAGTCATTTTGTTTTCTGAGTTCCTTTATGTCAATGTGTTTTCCCCAAACATCTTTTTCTCTCTGAAGACTTTAAATTCCTAAGTGTTCACTGTGCAAGTAGATGCTAAATCCATTGAGATGGATTCCTATTTCCAGGGCCACCACAGACATTGTTTGATGATGAAACCAACCAAATTAACAAATCCCAGAACTTGACCTCTTTCAAGGAAGTCAGGTTGACTGTACCTACTGGCCTGGGTCATAATGTTGCCCTGGTGGAGGCAGGGAACTGGGCAAAGAGATGGGCCTGTTCATACCTTAGCTGGTGGGAAGTTTCCTCCAAGGGTGAGCCTGTCCAAGCTTTTGCCTAGGGGACCCAACCACCACTACTAGCACCGCCCAGCCCTGGCCTCTCCTAGGTCTGGGAACGCTGCCAGCAGATAACACCACTGGTGAGCTCCAAGCGAGTGTCCCTGCAAAGGAACGCACAGCCCGAGTTTGGCCCAGTGCAGGCCACACACACTTCGTTTCATATCCGGGCCCAGATACCCAGGCTCTGAGAAGCAGTCTCCCATTGTGACCACCACTCGCCTGGGGCTGAGGCTTGGCGCTGACCCGGTCGTAACTGCCAAGGGACTGACAATGGGCACATCTGTCCTTTCTCTGAGGGATGAAAGCACCTAAGCGGACACGGCTCTGCCTTTTGTTACAGATTTTTTTCTTTCTTTTGTAAATGAAAGAAAGCCCCGGCATGTGGCAGCCGGGTGTGTGTCCCACAGTGGGGGCCTCCCCACGCGTCCCCACCAGGCTCAAGGACCAGGTTCGATTCTGGATCGGAGCGTTGATTGTGAGAAGCGAAGAATTACACCCAAAGCTGAATTGATTTTCAAATCTGGAGGCTTCTCGCGGGGACGCCGGGAAGAGGGCGTCCCTATGGGCCAAACGGACACCGGCGCGACTGGTCCACCCTGCCGGCGTCAGTCCTTCCCTCAAGCAGTGGCTTCTGGGTGCTTTACCAGGAGGGCCATGGAGGAACCGCAAGGACAACCAGAGCCTACACGCGCGCGCGTGCACACACACTCACACACACACACACACACACTCACACACACACACTCACACACACACACACTCACTCACTCACACGAGTCATAGGCGAAGCCGGCGCGCCACCTTAATTGTCAGCTGAGCCAGAGAAGGACCCAGACGGCGGGACACAGCGAGGTATGGCCCGGGCCGGGACTCTTGGCACTGAGAGCTCCTCTCTTCGGAGCATGGAAGAGGAGGGGTGGGCAGAGGATTATCAGCCAGGACTGACGTTGCTGGGTCAACAGCCACTAAGCTGACCAAGGCCTTTAAGATTGTTCCCCTGCCGCCCAAAAAAAGCCAAGCCCCTGAGCATGGGGAGAACGCGGACTCTCAGAAGCCCTCCGGGAAATAAAGCTTAGTGGGCCGGAGTAGAAGGAGTAATGACCCAGTTGTCAGCATCCCGAGCATCCTGCGCCGGGAGGCAGCAACTGGAGTGAGGCGTGACAGCCCCCCAGGCAGAGCGCGCCACCCGGCCTGGAAACCCGGCAAGTGCGGCTCGGGGCTGCTTGGAGAGCGCACCCAGCCAGGGAGCCGCGATGGCTCGAGGGTCCTGAGGTTGCGGTGTCGGCCCCAGGTCCCTCTCTACATTGGGCCTTCCCACGTGCGCGCGGCAAACCCGGCCACCCAGCGCTGCTGGTAAGGTTCGGGGCCCCCTCCGGCATTTGAACCGGGACGTCACGGGCCGCGCGTGCGGGGGCTGAGGAGGCGGGGCCGAGCCGCGCGCTTGCGCGCTGAGCCCAGCGGGCGTGAGGGCGGGCCGCGGCGGCGGCGGCGGCGGCGGCGGCGACGGCGGCACCGCGGCCACAGAGTCTGCAACAGTAACCGAGCCATGGCTCGAGCTGGCCAGCGGCGCGGGCAGGTAGCAGCCGCGGAAGGCGCGCGGGCTGCGTCGGGAGAGCCGGGGGCCTCACAATTCTAAGAAAGAGAGGGGCGAGAGGGGGCCGGGAGCAAAGGGGCTGGGGACACAGCGCTCACCCAACGGCGTGGATCCTTTTTGGAAATTAATATTAAAAAAAAAAAAAAAAAACCGCCGAGGACGCAGAGGGTAAGGTGGGGGCAAGAGGGAAGGCTAGACACACAGAGAGGGAGACAGAGCCCACAGTGAGAGGAAGGCAGGCAGGCAACAATCGCCAGCAGCGAATGTGAAGACCGGACTCTGTGCGCCCTTTGCCGCCTCTGCCCGGCCTCATCGATGTTGTGTCCGCCGCCCGCTCGCCCTGATCACGATGAATGCGCAGCTGACCATGGAAGCGATCGGCGAGCTGCACGGGGTGAGCCATGAGCCGGTGCCCGCCCCTGCCGACCTGCTGGGCGGCAGCCCCCACGCGCGAAGCTCTGTGGCGCACCGCGGCAGCCACCTGCCCCCGGCGCACCCGCGTTCCATGGGCATGGCGTCCCTGCTGGACGGCGCCGGCGGCGGCGGCGATTACCACCACCACCACCGGGGCCCTGAACACAGCCTGGCCGGCCCCCTGCACCCCACGATGACCATGGCCTGCGAGACTCCCCCAGGTATGAGCATGCCCACCACCTACACCACCTTAACTCCTCTGCAGCCGCTGCCGCCCATCTCCACCGTCTCGGACAAATTTCCCCACCATCACCACCATCACCACCATCACCACCACCCGCACCACCACCAGCGCCTGGCGGGCAACGTGAGCGGTAGCTTCACGCTCATGCGGGACGAGCGCGGACTGGCCTCTATGAATAACCTTTATACCCCCTACCACAAGGACGTGGCTGGCATGGGCCAGAGCCTCTCGCCCCTCTCCGGCTCCGGTCTGGGCGGCATCCACAACTCCCAGCAAGGGCTCCCCCACTATGCCCACCCGGGCGCCGCCATGCCCACCGACAAGATGCTCACCCCCAACGGCTTCGAAGCCCACCACCCCGCCATGCTCGGCCGTCACGGGGAGCAGCACCTCACGCCCACCTCGGCCGGCATGGTACCCATCAACGGCCTTCCTCCGCACCACCCCCACGCCCACCTGAATGCCCAGGGCCACGGGCAACTCCTGGGCACAGCCCGGGAACCCAACCCTTCTGTGACCGGCGCGCAGGTCAGTAATGGAAGTAATTCAGGGCAGATGGAAGAGATCAATACCAAAGAGGTGGCGCAGCGTATCACCACCGAGCTCAAGCGCTACAGCATCCCACAGGCCATCTTCGCGCAGAGGGTGCTCTGCCGCTCCCAGGGGACCCTCTCGGACCTGCTGCGCAACCCCAAACCTTGGAGCAAACTCAAGTCCGGCCGGGAGACCTTTCGGAGGATGTGGAAGTGGCTGCAGGAGCCGGAGTTCCAGCGCATGTCTGCGCTCCGCTTAGCAGGTGAGTGGGTCAAGGAGCTGGGCGCGCGGGGGTATAAGGGATGGGGAGGTCAAGGGACCGAAGGAGAACGGGAAGGACAGAGGGCTGGTCCTTTCCGCGAGAGAGCGGCCCTGGGTCTTGGAAGAGCCAGCACATGGCTCCAGGCAGCAGACCGACTTCTCCAGGACTTAGTGCGTTGGGGTGTAGAAGGCTCGGGAGCTGAGTGGCGCGGCCTCAGCGACTTCGGGGGCGCATCTGTGCTCTGACCGCTGGAAGCTCGCACGGCCAGATGTGGAGAAAAATCCCTGCACCCGACCGGACACCATCTGTGCATTTCTTCTCGGTTGGGCGCTCGGGATTTGGGAAAAGGGAGACAACGCGTACGTGAAACTGCGCGCAGTGCTGCCAGTCGGTACCCGCGTGGCACATACCCGGGCGCTGGGCTAGAGCTAGCAGTCTGCCGATGTTTGGCTGAACTCGCTGCGGGGACCCCCTCTCGCACTCACTTTACTGGCGCGGGGCGGGACTCGGGGCTGGGGGAAGCCTAGAGTTCCCGCGAAAGATTCTGAAGCCGCGGGGCGGTGGGCGTAGGGCGCGAACTCTGTATAAGATTCCGCGCGCACGCTGTCTAACCGGCTGTTAGACAGGAGAGGGGGTCAGGTGCCGAGGTCCGGACGAGCGCGATCGAGCACCGGGGGAGCGGCTTCCAGGCGGCCCGGGACAGCCGGCGCTGCCAAGGCGGTTAGGACTTAGCGTTTTGTTTCATTGCTCTACATGCGTTTTCGTCTGAATCCCCATGCGGGGGGGAGGTGGGAATGCGGAAACGACCTCCAGGTCTCGGAGCACAGGTGTCCCCGGCGAGGCCCGGGCATTTCCGAATTGACCGGCAAGGTCTCGGGACGCGGCACAGACACAGCATCTAGTTCCCCACGTCTGTCCGCCGAGGTGTGGACAGGGATCTGCCCTCCAACTAGCCAAGGAGACGGCTGAGCCCAGCCTGAATCACACCGGGGATTTCACGCGGATTCGGCAACTTTTCAGGGTGGAGGACACGAGGGGAAATAGAGCCAGTGTCAGCCGAGGGTGGTGGGCTCGGCGTGTGAGACCCAGGCTGAGTTGACTCCTGGGTCCGTTCCCCCACCCCCTAGTCTCAGCCCGAAGCCCTGGCCTGAGTCCTGGCAAGGAGAAAGGTAAAAGCCAGTATGAGGGTTTGTTAATTAACTGATCGTTCTCCATTAATTCGTCCCTGGAGAATGAGAGACAGTCAATCCGCTCAGAGCCGGGGGCACTGAGCAGTTTCACAGTCTAAAATCAAAGCAAGAGGCCAGAGCCCCCTCCCCCACCTCCTGTGGGCCAATAAGAAGCTAGAGGGCGGCAGGTGCTGGCGTGAGCCCACAAGCGACCCAGAGCCGTCCTGGGGCTGGGCGCGCGGGCCGGGGGCGGCACTGGCTGAGCCTCCGTCCCGCGCTCGTTCCTTCCAAGCACAATCCCCACGCGGAAAACCAGAGTAGGGGCACAGGTTAAATGGATGCCCTCTGGCCTCCCTCGATTCCACTCTCTAGCCCTGTATACAGCCACCATATCGCCCCCGCCTCACCGTGGGTGACCGAGACCCAAGGGCACCCTAAGTTCGGAGTGGGTGGGCGAAACGTCTACTCTCTGCCGGACTGTTCCACCTCTGCCGGCGCCCAAAATAGTCAGTGTTTTCTCACAGGCCCACTCCAGCCTCGAGGCCCGGCGTCAGTACCTTTTACCCAGGCAGTGCCCGCACAGGCTGGCGAGAGGGTTGAAAAGGAACGGGTTCCCCCAGGAAAGCCCCTCTCCCCCCTGCCCCACCCCCAGGCACTTGCTTCGACTTCAATGAATCCTGCTCTCCCACTGCTTCCTGTCGCCCCCTGGAAGGACATACTGACAGATTCTGTTCAGATCCGATCCCCATGCCCTGGAAACACGGCCTAGCACCCTGCCCTGCTAAAACGTCCTCTCACTTCCACGCGTGGGTGCCGCATGCTGTTGAGGGGGACCCCGAGTCCTGCGACCTGCACACGGGCAGCGCGCTGACTGAGGCTCATGGGACTCAGGAGGCTATCGAAGGGCCGCCAGCCTGTCACCCAACAGCCTGTGGCGGGTCCTGCTCTGCCTGAGGCACGTAGCCTTTTAAAAGCCTCGAAAAAAAGCAAAACGGAAAATCGGAGAGCCTGGTAGGACCCGCGTGTTTAGCGCCAAATCCTAACTGGACTCCGCATCCTAAGACCCGGGTGGAGCATCGGCTCTTCCATTTTCCTTTCTTTAGCTTAATTGAAGGGGTGGGGAAGGCTGGAATGAGGTTGCGTGCTGAGCAAACCCCGAGCAATCCCATTATGTTGCAAAAGCCGCGACCTGTTTTAAAGTCACTGGAGAACAGGTTAACACTGTTATTTAGAGAAATAAAAAGAGTGAGGTCGTTTCCTGAATCCTCCAGAAGATCTCTACTGGGTTCTGCAGGAGACTTAAAACGGATTGCAGGGCACGTTGACCCTGACTATGAGACTTGCACCGTCTCCTCCCCACCACCCAGGCACTCCTCCCCACCACCCAGGCACTCCTCCCCACCACCCAGGCACGGAGATTCTCCTTGCAGGTTTGCGGGCTTTTAAACAGACTTAAACAGATTCCTCAACCTAGTCCCTACCCCATGCGAGGCTGGGGCCCACTGAGGTCGGTTCGTTGCTCAGTGGTGGGAGAGTGGCTTCTCCATACCCCTCCCTGTACTCCAGGCTCCACACAGCCCGCTGTGGAGAGTCAGGCCCTCTACACGTGGCAGCTTGTTTGGGGCGGTGCCTTCTCATTACGAAATTACATCAGCTGGTGGAAGACAGGAGACAAGAGGAAATTCTAACCAAATTAACTACCTTTAAAAAAAATCAATGTATGTTCCCTCAATGTAATACTTGTTGCTGCCCCCATTAAAATGCAGTGCAACCAGGCTCTCTCCGCATCTTCTCTCAGGTGGGGTGGGAGGGCTGAACTGTGCAGGTGGGTGGGTACCCGCCTCTGATGTTGAGACGCCAATTAGTTTCCAATTAAAGATTCCTATTCCAGAAGGCATCTGCCACAGTAGGGGAGCTGCCAGCCAAGAAAGAGGCTGCAACATGCACCTACCAGCTGGCATAGCACTGCAGACCCTGGAATGGAGCAGGGTTGGGTGCTGGGCCACTTGAACCCTTTGGTACCTGGAAACCTCCAAAAGGTGCCTCAGAGCTGACCGAGTGTCCCACAGCGGGGACTGCACCCCCTTGCCAGCCCTGATTTGCTCCAGAGAGACTTAGAGGAGGGCTGAGCCCGGGAGGAGGGGCAGGGAACCGGGGTTGAGGGATCAGGCCAGGAGGTGGCCATGAGAAAGTCTTGCCTCGGCCAACCTGGGCTGTGTTTGCCATTAGTGGCCTTGGGACCTGGTTGATTGGTAACTGGACCCCGCACAATTTCATTTGCTTTTCGTTAATATTTATCCCAGAGGGTAACATTTCAACTGTCCCCATGCTTCTCTGGGCCACGAGAGCCAAGCAGGAGTGCGATGCTGGGCTCTGGGAACTCCACTTTCCCAATCCTGGAAGACTCCCAGGCTAGGAGAAAAGCCAGGACTGGGCGTGTGACGCAGGAACTGGGAGGGTGCCTGGGCCCAAGAGTAGGGAGGAGAAGGCACCAAGTGCACTGGGTCCCTCGCGCTGCGTCTGGGCGCTATGGGTCTCATGCAGTGCAGCTGCTCCCAGCCAGCTGCCACTGGAACAAAGGGCCGGTGGGGCGCGGCCGACTGCAGCCGCCTGGAAGCTGGTAGCGATGCCTCCTCCAAAGGCCTGGGGTGGGTTTCTCCTAGCATGGTTGGGGGACTGTCCAGTTGTCAGGCAGAGCCCCACCCCCAGGCCGAATGGTGTCCATACATCTGGGGAGTTGGATAGGGACCCCCCCACACACACTAGCAGAGCAGGAAACCAAAGGCCTCACTCTTGGGGACAGTCACTAGCAGGCTCTCCTGGGCCTTTCTCACAGTCCGTGTCTGACCCCTTGAGGATATGAGACAATAGTTGCCTCTTGCCATCCCCACTAAGGAACACACACCTCACTGAGGAAAGAAAGGAGCTCCTGGGTTTAAGACTGTGAAGGTAATTTGACTAGAGTCAAGGAGACCTGCTTCTGGGTCTTGGGGAGGCCTGATGGTTGTGTGTCTATCCTGTTATCAGCGCATCGAGGAAGGCTGCCTGAGACAAATACACCCTGAGGCATGTTGGAAGTGCAGTCCAGCCAAAGGGTGCAGTCCTTATTAGCACCTCGGAAGCGCCAGGAGGGCCAATGTGTCGGCTGGAGCTACCTGCCCAGCCCAGGGCTGCTGTGGTCACTTAGAAACCCAGCACTGCCATCGCTGTTTTGCACCTGGCACTTGGGAGGAACTGTGCCAACAATAGCAAGTTGAGTTGTAGCAGCAAAGTGATTCAAAGCCCAGGGTGAGACTTTCTTTATCTTCGCGCTTCGAACCCTTAGTGGAGCCCCGGGGAGCTGGACTCCTATGCTCCATTTGGTCTCACATCTCAGGGAAGCCGGACAGGCTGTGTGCTGCCATAGTTGAGTGCGCCCCCTCTGGGCCTCCAGGGCTGCGCTCCCAGCAAGCCTCGGTGGTTCAACCCCCTGCAGAAAGGAAAGGAATGCATGCTGTGTGTGTCTTTGTTTTTAGATCATCTTTGCCCCAGTGATTTAAAAAAACAATGGCCATTTTTTATGTGAATGAGGGAAAAAAGATACCTAGTGAATCTATCTTGGTCCACGACTATGCCTGAGTATTAATTACCTCAGTATTAAGACAAAATTGCCATTCCCCACCACCACCAGGTATACACCCCAATTCTAATCTGTCCAAATAAGATAAGTGTTTAGACTTTCTATCTGAATTACACTTTTAATGGCATGTTTTTATTTGAGAAAAGCAGGGTCAGAGTAAGTGGCCCTGGTCGTCAGAAATTGGAGGTTGGGGCTGGGGGATACAGGACCCGGAGGGCGGATTCTCGGTTCCTTTGTTTCGTTATTTCCCTTTCCAGCTAACTGACTGGCGGAGTTAGGAAGCTGGTCTGAGGCCTTGAGCTTGGAGGTCTTTGTTTCCTCCCGAGTGCAGTAGGTGAAAGGGCGGTCGGAGGCCCAGCGGCCTGGAGCCCTGCTGCAGTGTCAGGACCATGGACAGAGTCCCGCGCGCTTGCCGCCTGGGCCAGTTTTTCTCCGCTGCTGGAATGTTTAACAGCTTATATTCCAAAGTTTATGAGAAATCGTAAGCACTCGCCAGGAATTTACACCAGCACAGCCAAGTAATCAAAAAGATCAAACCTATTCTCCTCGACCAGGTGGTTTGATCTTTTCCTCCCTCTCTGGCAGCTTTCTGTGTGTGTGTGTGTGTGTGTGTGTGTGCATGAGCACACCTGCTTATAAAATCGGAAGTTGAGTCCCTATGGGTGTGACAGGGGTTGGATCATTAACCTAAAACGTTCAATTCAGTACCTTTGATCCATGCTGGGGAAAATCTATAGTCATCTCTAATCTATGAGGTCTTTAAGGAGGTTGTTACACAAGCTGTTTTGATGTCATCATTTCCACATTCATGGTGAATTTAGCTAATCAAACAGATGCTGCTACCCAAAGTTGTCAGAAGAAGTAGTTCCTCCAGAGTATATCGGTAAAATTTATTGTTGATTTCCTTGTAAGAAAGAAAGTCTGATGAAAGTAAGTGATTAAAAAGGAGGTTCTCAGTGTCTTGCTCCTCAGAATCCATAGTTAGAAGCCTTGCCTTTCAAGTAACAGTGCTCAGTCCTCTACATATCGGACTAGTTAAACACCAACTTAATGTTTTAAATCAATCAAAGAACCTTGATGGATTGGGTACAGAGTGACTAGTTTCATTTCAGTCCCTATTAAAACAGCAGAATTTCGACACTCTTGGTAAAATTGAATGGTCCCCTAGAGGAGCAACAGAAAGAGAGTCTTATTGAAGTCATGGTAGTTAGAGAATAGATTTCTTATAATTCTGGATAAAAGCATTCAACTAGTATGCATTAAAAACCATTTTCATTATGTCTCTATTTAAATAAAATGAATAAGCACAGCTGGGAGGGAAAACCATATTATTTCCACATGGAAAGTTTCAGACTCAGAGTTCAGTAAAAAAAAATTGTACTGTTAATGAATTTAGTGCACAATCATAAATTTCTGTCTTCTATCAATAGATTTCATAGGTTTTTATTTTAACTCAAGTATGTTAATACTAATGAACCTTAATTTTCTTCTGAGTTGATAGGATTGGATTAGAAGATGACTAGACTAATCACAAGACAATCTGATTATTTTGATACAAACACATGAATATATGTTTTATCACAAGATCTTGCTGTAGAATTATCTACATTATGTTCCTCCCAGAAGATGTTATATTATTATAAAGTTGGTACAAATTAGCTCCTAGAAAGTTTCTTCTTCTTTAGGTGAGACAGTTTGAAGATAATAGCTGAACAGAACCAGACCCTGAAACGCAACCCATCAGATTTGTAATGGCAATTAATAAGGAAAAAGCTTGTGTCTGCTGTGTATTTTCTGTTCATCAGGTACTGTGCTAGGCACATAGATGTTCTCATTTAATACTCACTGTCTGTGCCAGTAGCTCCCAAATCTTGCTATACATTGGAATCATTTAGGGATCTTTAAAAAAAAAAAGATGATGCCTGGTTACAACCCTAGATATTCTGCTATAATTGAATTAAGACATGACTTGGGTATTGGTATTTTTAAGAGTTTGAGGTGATTTTAATGTGCAGCAAAAGTTTGGGAACCACTAGTATATGTGGTGGTTACCATTATCTCCTGTTTCTCTGTACAGTGATGTTAAATACCTCACCTGTGGTAACACAGCTGGAAGTTACTGAAGGCCTGAACTCAGGTTTTTTCAATTCAAAGCCCAGAACCCTCTTACCCACCACCCTGTGCCTCTATTACTAGTACAGGTCTAACAGGTCAGTGGACCCCAAATGCAGAAATGTGTGATTGTCATAAACATCCAATCTATTAGAAATAGAAATAATAGAAAGTTTCTGCATAATAAAGGTCTTGGAATTAGAGAGTGTGTGTGTCTTCCCTCTGGGAATCTCAGAGTTACTTATGGAAACTTGTTTCCTTTTTACTCAAGACCTGTAAGAGGGATTTTTTTTATTGCTCTCTTTTGAAGAAGCAGCCAGAGGGAATGTTAAGGCAGTAACAGAGCTAGATGTGGAGCCCAAGTCTCCTTATCCATTTATTCACTTAAACAATTATTGATGGGCAAGACCCATCTCATTAGATGTGTTCTGTGGGTAGGACTGGCCCACTGGGACCCACGCCTGGAGGAGGGCCCAAAGGCCCAAACCTCCCATACTTTCAGGCATTGGTCTTCTGATTTGCACTTGCATAGCTATTACATTTCTTGGCTTCACACCAGCATCTGTCTTGCTATTCCAAAGCTTGCCTAGTATTCAACTTTTAGGACTCTGCACTAAAAAATAATAAATTGACTGAAACTCTGTATATATGTTGGCAATCATCCAGAGGGCAACTTACCGTTTCCGTCCAACACCACATGTTTCCAGTCATCTCTGTTTCTCATCCTCCTTTGCATATGCCATAGGGCACTCAAAATCTACAGTTTCTGAAATTACTGCTTAGTTATCGCATCTGGTGATGATCTCATAGTCCCAAAGAGGGGTTATCAAAGAAACACAATAAACTATGTGCTTTTCGCTTTCTTTCCTGTTGTCTTCTAAAACAGATCAATGGGGAAAATTAAATAAATAAACGAGCGAAGCGCGCCACCTAGTGACGCCCGTGCTCACTGCAGGTGAAGTGCGTGAGAGGAGTGGCTAACACGACTCAAGTATTGATGGGAGTCACAAGAATCGTTCATTAAGGCAATTTAATCTTTGCTATTAAATGTACTTTCAATTCATTTGGGGTAATTAAGATGCAGTTAAAGTGATTAAATTCTAATTACTTATGCTAGACAAAGACATATTTGTCACACTAATGCGGTTAACTAAGGACTCAGAAAGAAAGTTAACATTTGCTTCAGATGATACAACTGGAAAAAAATCAGTTCCTCTTTTCATCATTAATCCAGTGAGCTGGGTGATTATGTAATGGCACTACAAGCTCATTAAACAGGGGAAGTGCTGATTAAAATGACTGCTAGGAGGAAAACCTGAACCAGGAGTACCTCAGTACTGTCTGCTCAGCATTCCTCGCAAAATTACCTGGTGCTCTTCCCCACCTCACGGTAATAAACAGCCCCTGAGTTTTATCCTGACATTAAAAGAGGGACGGCTCACAGAAAGCTTTTATTGCCAGCCAGCAGACATTGTTAAACCAAAAGGGATTTTTAAGTGGTACAGAAAGGCGTGTGTGTACAGAAAGGTGTACAGAAAGGGGTACCGAAAGGCTGTGTGTGTGTGTGTGTGTGTGTGTGTGTGTGTGTGTGTGATGTGTGTGTGTGTGTGTGTGTGTGTGTGTGTGTGTAGGGGTCCTGAAGGATACAGCTTCAGCATGAACATTTCCACTGCAGGCCGGCTTACCTATTGGGTATACACTCTGAAGAGCGCTAAGTGCCTCAGCTGCAGATTGGTCCCTTCTGTGCTTTTCTACGTTCACGTGTGAAGCCATCTGAAATTATAAACCACCACGTTACTGGGGCCATTTTTGCCGTAATGTGCAGAAACATTTCCCAGCCTCTGTGATAGCTTAACTTCGAATTAGCCTAAGAGTAGGAGGAATTGAAACTGACTGGATGTGGAGTTTGCCTCCCTCACAAAATGGCGTCTTAAGGCAATGCCTAGCATTTGCCTAGGAGGACGATCCAAGGACAAGAAGGATCCAAGGACAAGGGTGGTCAGTCAGAAAACTAGGGATTATTTTCCCCAGGGGGATGGGTCTTTTAATACCATTGAATTTGCATATTGAAAGCCATAACTGTGGAGATTGCATCTTTCCCCTACTTATCCCATTGCAATTCCGTATTACCTGTTTACTTTATAAGCAAAGAAGCAAAGAAGCTAAAGTTATCAAATTTGTCAGTCACTGAAGTCAAACTACTGCCTTTTAAAAATAAATTGACAATTGTTTGAATATTAACAGGCATTATTCACTTAATAGACCATGTTATGCCATCTTAAATTAATAAAGTAAACAAACACATTTTTTAAAAAACCTGGACTGATTCAAGAGCCTTGGGGACAGGTTCTTGTACTAATTAGCTCTGAAAACTTGTCAACTCATTTAACCTTTCTGGGCCTGAGTCTCCTTAAAGTAAAATGAAGGATTTGGCCTTAGGGTCCTTTCAGGTCCCACATTCTATGATCTATTGCTTTCTATGATGATTGTGTATCCATGGTAAAGTCTGTTATCTCAGTGCTGCATCCCAAAGTCAGGATTCAACAAGGTATATGGCTCAAGGGCTCCTCTCTGGGGGAGTGTCAGGCCGGGCTCTCCTGTCAGATGTTCAGGAGGAAACACCCCATCTAGTCAGGAGTGCTGCCTTCTCGCACCAAAATGGTGTAGTTTGATATTGCAATTCCTGTATCTTGATAGTACAAGCTGTTGGCAAGGATGTGGATCAAAAAGTCATCACTGCTGGTGGGGATGTAAACTGGCACCATTGCTTCAATAATTTGGCATTATCTTGTAAGCGTGAACCTACACCTATCCAGCAACTCTATTCTTTAGTATATACTTGAGATAAACTCACAGGTGGTCCTGGAGATGTGTGTAAAACTATTTGTAGGTGGTGAACTTATTATATAACAAGCTAACAATGCACTGTAGAATTGTATGCCTGACACCTATGTAATCCTTGCTAACAGATGTCACCCCAATAAGTCTAACAATAAAAATTGAAAGATTAAAAAAAAAACTATTTGTAGCAGCATCGTTCATAAGAGAGGAAAAAAACTAAAAAAAAAAAAAAACCCCAGAAACAACCCAAATGTCCACTGACAAGAAATACATAAATTAATTGTGATGTATTAATACTTATATAATTCAGTAATATACTGTGATGAAAATGAATGAGCCACAGCTGTACACAACAAAACAATGGAGTCTTAGGAACAATGTTGCTTTATATATATATATATATATATATATATATATATATATATATATATATATATTACACCAGAACAATATTGCTTTTACAAAGCTCAAAAGCAAGCAGTGCTAACTAACCTATTGTTGGGAGATGCTTAAGTATTGTTTGAAAAAGCAAATGACTCATGAATACACATGTGCGGGCGTGGTTAGCTCTGGTAGAGGAAAGCCAGGGGGTGGGAGGAGAGAACGCCCCACGGCTCCCCGGGCTGCTGATGTTCTCGTTCTCCTGGGGGTGCCGCATTCACAGGCCTTCGTGTTGCTGCTATGCTTCCCATCCGGGTTTATGAGGCATGTTGATTTGTAGGCAGTAAATATTTACTTTTAACATTGGGAAGGGGAAAGATGGAGTCTGTCTGGGTCCCCCACCCAAACAATTTGAACCAAAGAAACCCCAAAAACATTTGTATTGTCATTGACGCAGTTCCTAGCCCTGTACTGAGGAATTATATTTGGCCAATTGTGGAGGAAAGTGACAACAGAAATTTCATTAAATGAGGAGAAGAGGGGACATTCTTCATTTGCCTGAGTAGCTTCTACAGCAGCGCAATGCTCAGGCCTGGGGATGGCATGTACAATAGACTGGCCCCTTGGAACTCGCAATCTAGTGGGGAAGAGAGACAAATAGCTGTTCGTGTCCTTCTTGGTTGGTTTTCTGTGCCAAGAAGAGATTGGGGTGTGATGAAGTGACCTTTTTGAAGATCTGGAAGATGAGTAGGACTTGGGTCGGGAGTGAAGGGCCATGCTTCTGGGCAGAAGAAACAATCAACAACGTGAGTGGAGGCCCTGGCTGAAATCCCTTTGCAGGAGATTTCCTGAATCTGAATTATTCCAGGTCTAGAGGCCTGTTCCTTCGCTAACACAGCAGAGTGACACACTTCCTTCCAAGTGTCAGTAGCCTTCTCCAAAGCTGTGGTTTTC
This sequence comes from Lyroderma lyra, assembly GCA_004026885.1. Classification (NCBI taxonomy): domain Eukaryota; kingdom Metazoa; phylum Chordata; class Mammalia; order Chiroptera; family Megadermatidae; genus Lyroderma; species Lyroderma lyra. Next base: position 241,642 of record PVJL010000037.1, read on the forward strand.
AGTGGTGGGGACAGGCAGGCAGTGGGTTTCGTATTCCTCTAGGGCAGTGGTTCCCAACCTTTTCTCACTTGTGTACCCCTTTTAAACCCATTTATATAAGTTATATCCCTTGTTTTTAAACAACTGTTCTTACATAGTGACACTTTTGTTCAGTGCCTATCTTAACGTAAAATAGTGGTGATGAGGTCATAAGTTAGGAAAAGAAAAATTCCTACACTAAAAGTATAAATCAGATTTAATTTTACAATATTCATAACAGTTAAATATTGATAATGGTGATCAAATATTTAAACATTAAATTTAAAAACTACTTGAAAAGAATCACAGTTAAAGATAACACACTTGGGAGTTCCCTGATGGTGTAGTGGCTTAAGGCTTCGGCGCTGGCGCTGTCAGCGCTGTGGCCTGGGTTCGATTCCCAGTCAGGGAGCTACCCACATACCAAAAAGCAAAAAAAAAAAAAAAAAAGATAACACACTTTTACTCAGTCAGTAACTAAACTGGTCGGTCTGGCTACGGATGTATTTATATGTTTGGGGAAGTTCTAGAAACAGCAAATGGATTGTTCTGAAACTGCGGAATGATTGGTAGAAGAGCGATTTGGGGGAAGGGTTCGTAGCCACGCCCTCACCAATCATCACTCACTAATGTGATCTAATTCTGAAGTGTCTCCATTAATGGTGATTCACCTTAACCTTTATTATTCCATAGCTAACATTTTGCATTTTTTTACTTTACCTGTTTTTTCACTATTACTGATCATTTTTGGCATACCACTGAACAGCCCAGCAGGTACCCCTGGGGGTACGTGTACCACCTCTTGGGAACCGGTGTTCTAGGAGAACAAATCAGATTGGAGGAGCAGATGGGGGAGAATATATGTTGGGTAAAAAGCCTCACGGGATTCTAATACGTATAACTCCAAGTTGAGAATTAGAATATGACATTAAGAGTTTAAGAGCAAATGACCTTTTTTGGCCCATTATCATTTATTTATTTTACCCTTTTTCTGGAATAATTTATAGTTCCATAGTTTAATATATATAATATTACTATATATTCTATACTATATAAAATGTTATAATATCATAATATTTCACTTTTTATCTCTTTTGAAATCAGAAGTTTACTCAAAGATTCAAGGTTCCTGTAGGAATAATTATTTCTATCTAAAAAATTATTACTGTTCTATGGTTCCCTGCCACTCAAGGTGTGGTTCCAAGACCAGCAGCAATGGCCTTCTCTGGGGAATTGCAGAGAGGTGCAGACAGACTCTCAGGTTCCACCCAGACCTACTGAATCTGCATCTGCATCTTGACAAGATTTCCCAGAAGATTTGTTTGCACATTAAAGTCTGAGAAGCACCACTGAGGGTCATATTACATCATCCAAAAGGTCTCTTTTCTTTTCTTTGATTTGTCCAAAGACTGATTGGGCTAAGAGCTGGGGCTCAAAAGAGGAATGATGTGTCATATTCAGGGGCAGCTCAGGGAGGATCAATAAATACTTACAGCGTCTCTAATGAATGCTACAATCTAGGTGTTACCGGAAAATGGGGTGTCCTTGTCGACACGATGTCCAGGTTCTTGGTATCTCGAGCAAGGAATTGAATGAGACACACATACAAGTAAAGTGGTGAAACAAAGAGATAGTTTATTGAAGAGAAAGTACACTCCAAAGAGGTAGGAGCGAGCTCGAGCAAGGAGAATGGCTCAGGAGCCCAATCAAGGAGGCTTTGGTACTTTTATCCCCTTCTAAGTCTTCAGGGGTTACACCTGTGGGCGTGGGGTCTCTTGATTGACAAGTCTGATTGACAAGTGGCCTATTACATAACGCCTTCTGACTGCGCAGGCCCTTTCCCAGAGTTCAGTCTGTTGTAATGATATTAATGACTTCCAGGCATACGTATGACATTACAATGATGGTATAATGAGGTTCAGGTGAAATGACGGTCGTTGTAACTCTCACTGCGCAGGCGTTAGGAACTGGCCCAAACTGGTGGGCTTCCTGTGCCCTGTGACTTCCTTGTATTTGCCTGGAACTCCCTCCTGTGGCTGCCTACCCTGGGGCAGGGATTACTAGGGACAGGGTGGTGTCAGGTGGTGACTATTCCAGCAGGGCAAGTCTCTAGGAGGGGTCCCGAGATCCCCCTATTCTATCTGCCTTCCTCACATTTTCTTGAGAGACGTGATCCCCACAAATCTTTATGGGCAGCTGAGAGGCTGAAGGTCTCATCTTCTGTATCTGCTTCTTGCTAAAGATGGTCATTGTTCCTACCTATTGGGGACCCATGGAACTCTCACCCTATCTGATCTAAAGGGGAAGGGGTCCCGAGATCCGCCATGCTGACTCCTTTGGTTGAGATGGGCTGGCAGCCTTGTTGGGGCACCGCTAGTATCCTGATGGTCCCTAGATTAGGATAAATTAATTCAATTAGTAGTTTAAAGGCATTGATTAGAGAAATACATTTTAAAGCCCTTGTCACTGGGTGGTTTCAGGGTGGAAAGTCTGTTGCTCAGGGTGAGGAGCCAGAAAAGAATTATAAGGAGAGCGATTAAGACTTTGGACTAGGAAAAAGGTGAAACTGAGAGCTAGAGAACAAGGAAAAGGGGTCTTTAGTAAAGTTGGGGGATGGCTGCTATGTTTGGCCCATAACATAGGTAAAAATAAAGTTATATGGGAGCAGGAAAGGAAACTGAAAGGGGACTGCAAGGGACCTAGAATGTCTGTATAGTCCACGGGATTTGAGCCTGTGACAGCAGGGGCTAATGGACGTTTCTCTAATGGAGTGAGAAGTTGTGGAATTTGTGCTTTTGAAAGCAAGCTTGAGTGGGAGATGATAGGAATAGCAGTAGCTAGCAGGGCTGGCAGTGGATTGCATGTCATTGTCAGCAGAGCTGGAGAAAATGAGGAGGCAAATTTTGAGAGCTATTTCTAAAGTAAGATCGAAAAGAGTGAAAATGAAAGAGGACCCCTGTGGTTCTGGCTTGAGAAGCTGAGTGCTTGGGCACACCTTCAGTTATATAGAATGGCTACGGTAACGTAATTATAAAGTTATAACATTTCAGAATAGTCAACACTCTCCCTCTGTGGCCTCTGTACACATGTGATATGTAAAATCAGGTAGATTGTCTCTGCTTCACCGGGACATGTCACTTAATGGGGGCAACGTGCTGTTTAGCCTGCTGTTAATGAGGCAATGACTGTGGGCTCAGTGCTTTGGGACTGGTTTTCACTTCCCGGTGCTGGTGTGCAGTGATGTGCACTCGGATTCTAGAAACTGCCTGCCGGTGAGTACACAAGAAGCAGTGTAAGAAGTTAGCCCAAATCCTTTCTTGCTGGTAGAGAAACAGAAGTAATGTCCAGTAACAGCTGGTTAGAGCTTTCTGTCTCTAAGTGAAAACAACAGGAGAGGAGATAGAAACACAGACCTGTTGGAGGGGCAGACAAAGGTTAGCAAGTCTTGGTTTTAGACACTTTCAAATCGGTTTGGGATGGGGACTGAGTCAAGTATACTTTAATAAGAAAGAAAATGTTGTGTTTCTCTATTCTAGTTATTTTCATGGTTGCCCGTGAGCCCCAAATTTTAGAAAGGAATTGTTTTTAATTAATACTTGTTTTTGAATGGGCACATCATTTTTAATAAGTTAAACAGCATAAAAAGGTATACAGAGAAAACCAAGTTTTTATCCCAACCTTAGTTACCGTGTCCACCTTTCCTAGAAATAATCCGTTATGTTTCTTGTGTATTCTTCAGACATAGCCTGTGACTTCTCAAGTGTGTGAATACACATATGCACGTGTACATATGTGTATCTATCTTTTAAAATTAATCAAGGGCCTCTTTCATCTCCCACACAATAGCTTTCTAGGAAAAATAGTGAATGCCTCTTGATTTCTTTTGCAAAATTCTGCCCTTTTGACTGACAGTTGCCTTCCTAGAAAAACATTTACATGCCTGGCAAGGTGCTGCCCGGTGCAATTATCTGAGCAATGAAATGAAAGGAGTAGCACAAGGTGACCACCCTTCTTGGTATGTTGAAAATGGTCTCACATGCTTCATTGGCAGTCCCCTTAATCCAGCTCTTTTATGAAGGACAATTCAATGTACAAAAGCGGTCCAAAACTTAAGCTTATAAAAATATATTCTACCTACCACCCAGCCTCCCTATTTAAAGTAATACAACACCCAGAAACCACTATTATATCTTTTTAGAGCCTTCAACACAAGGGTGAAGATATTTTCAATGAGTTAATTATTGATTGTACTGTGTGTATATAATTTTGGATCTTGCTTTTGCCATGACATAGCCCTAGTAAAGAAAATATTTTAAGGGTTCCCTGGTGGTGTAGTGGCTAGGCTTCGGGGCTCTCAACGCCACAGCCTGGGTTCAATTTCCAGCCAGGGAACTACCCCCCCACCCCAAGTATGGTACCATTTTTACCATACTTACCATGCCCAATACCTTGTATCTTAGTTTGTATAATTTACTTTTTAAAATGTGACTTCTTATTATGAAAGTATTATATTCTAGTTAAGAAAAAAGAAGACAAGAATCACTCATAACACCCCCACACAGAGATAACTCCCTCTTTTTTTTGTGAATATCTTTCCAGTCTTTTTTCAGTGTGATGATACATAGATACTATTTTGTAACTTTTGAAATTAAAAATCTCATTATTGGGGATTCCCCGCTGGTCTAGTGGCTAAGTTTCAGCGTTCTCACCTCCATGGCCTGAGTTTGCTTCCTGGTCAGGTAATCAACTAAAACACAAAAATAAATAAAAATAAAACTCTCATTATTAAATACATGGTGGAATATCTGAAAATATATGAGAAAATAATGTAGACACTAAAAATCCTTGGTAATGGCACCATCCCTGTTCCCTCCCAAGTACCTATTAAGTAGCATGCATTCATTCAAGAGGCATGTGGACATAAGAGTGTTTACAATTTGCAAGACGTCAGAGAAAGAGGTGAAAGCCATTCCTCTGCTCCTGGAGTACCCTCTGTCAGAAAACTTACAAACTTTCTGTTGTGCAGCTATATTGTAATTTGAACTCTTGGGTTGGCCCATAAATTGGATAAACATAAATTTTTATGACTTTACAATATTTTAGAAGTATCATGATTTATACAACATCAACAGCCTTTCCTATCACTGGACATTTCAATGATTTTAGGGATTTTTTTTTTTGCTTGTTTTTGCTGTTATTAATTAATGACAAATAACTCAGCAACTTTCAAAAATAATTTTTCTCTAATTATTAAAGTAATAATAATTACTTTATTATATCAGTGTAGAACTTGGGACAATTCAAACATTCTACAACAGAATCAAATCATCTATAATTTCATAACTCAGAAATGATACCTGCTTATATGTTGGTTTGTTTTCTCTAGCTTTTAAAAGTTAAATAAGATACATTTAAAACTTTTATGTTTCACAAACTCCAGCTCTTAGAGAATTTACAACTGAACATATCTCAATGTCATTAAATACTCAAAGCATGACTTTTTTTCAAGAGAACAAATTCACTTTGTATACTTTTCAGTAAGTTCAAGTCCTTGAGGGGTACAGCATTACATGGATTCTGGGTCCTATAACGTTAGCAGGAAGGTTGCTTTGGAATTTGGCACGAACCACACCACTGTATCCATGAGCACAAGTTACCTTTCCCCAGATTACTCTGGTTTTTTTCAGTTTGCCACCAGGAGTCACTGTGTTGTTCTTTGCCTCGTACACATAAGCACATCTCTTGCCTAGATAGAATTCAGTTTCAACTCGAGCATAAGCACCTTCTATTTTTTTAATTAATTTATTTATTGAATTTATTGGAGTGACATTGGTTAGTAAAATTATACAGGTTTCAAGTGTACATTTCTATAACACATCATCTATATGTGTGCTCACCTCCCAGAGTCCGTTCTCCGTCCATCACCATGTATTTGACTCCACCTTCGATTCTAAGAAGAGCTGTGTGCTCTCTCCAGGGTCCCTGCCTATAGCCAGCAAAACACGGCCTTGGCCCACAGCCTTCCAGACATATTTGTCATTGTAGAAGTCCTGTTCCCAGCAGGCCTCCACAGGCTCCAAAATGGTGGGAAAAGCAAAAGCATGATTTTTAAAAGTGTTTATCTGGAAATTATTTCAAAAAATTTAAAGGTATCAAAATAAAATAGTACAAAGAACATCCATATACTCTATTCAATTGTTAACATGACCAATTGATCAATTGTTAATGTTTTGCCCTATTTGCTTTATCATTGTTTGTGCACCTCTCTCCCTCTCTCTCTCTCTCTCTCTCACACACACACACACACGGCATTTATTTTCGTGAACCAGTGGAAAGCAAATTACATATATCATAGCCCCTCATCCCTAAATACTTGAGTGTGTATCCAAGAGTAGGGATAGTCCCTTATGTAGTCAAAAGTCACTTTTGCCAGTGGACCCAATAATGTCCTCCATGACATTCTCCTCCAGTTCAGGATAAAGTCTCACATTGAGTTGTCATGTATCTTCCTTTTTTTAACCTGAAATATTTCCACAGCCTTTTTTATTATGTTTTTATAATATTGACACATTATACATTCCCGACTTTCTAAAAACAAACTTTTCATTTTGTGTTCATCTGACGTTACTCATGGTTAGATTGAGGTGTTGCTTTCTTGCCCAGAAAGCTGCATGGTGAGGTGTTTCCTTCTTGGGGGCTCTCATTCGGAGGCCAGTGAAGTCCATCTGTCCCTCACTTAACTGGTGAGTTCATTCACCCTATCAAGGTGTTGTCTGACTTCTCCACTGTATAATGGCGGGGGGAGGGGGGGGTCTTGCCTGATCTAGTCTTTATCACAGTGGGTTCAAAATGATTGTCCATTTCCAGCACTCGTGTTGTGTTTAATGGTCAGCTCTCATCTTTCCACCGTGAAGTCCCCTTCCCTCACATTTACTTATCCATTTATTATTGGTATAAGCTCATACGTTCCTTTTTCCCAGCATTTACAATTCATTACTGTACTTATTTTGGTGCTCAAGTTATCCCACATTTGACCAGTGGGAGTCCCTTTAATCTGGCTCCTGTGTTCTATCCTTTTTCTTTTTTTTCTTTCTTTTTTTTTTTTTTTTGGACTTTCTGCCATCATAATAAAATATTTTCACCTCATCTGTTACATACCTTGCCCAGCCCTAGAATCTGCCTCTTCTTTGATGAGCCCTGCTTTATTTTGATGGGAATGGTTTTAGCGACCAAGAAGATTTTGGCAACTAGGTGTGCTCATGACTATTAGAGTGATTTTGTTTTTTGGCCCCCTCAAAAGAATCAAGGAAAGATAAGCATGTATATTTATTGTATATATACAAATATCTACCCACTCATTCATACATACATATATAATACATATGTGCACATAAATATGCCTATGTACATGTTTTTTACATTATGAGTTCACACCAGTATTTCCACATTCCATTGTGATCTATCCCCATAGGACTTTCTAACCTTTTTTTTTTTTTTTTTTTTGGTAGTATGTGGGTAGCTCCCTGACGGCGAATCGAACCCAGGCTGCAGCATTGACAGCGCCAGCGTCGAAGCCTTAAGCCACTACACCATCAGGGAACTCCCATCCCATAGGACTTTCTCTCACCTTCCCCAATTCCATATTTGTATGTCCTTTACAGTGAGGACCAAGTACCCAATAACATCTCTCTCTCTCTCCCTCTATCAAACACACACACTTATTCAGTCCTATAATACGTCTAAAATACTTTCAAAATTGCTTTGCCCATACTCAAAAAATAAACAAACTTGCTAAAAAATTTTTAGGTAATTCTATCTGAAATTCTTCCCCTACACATATGTCCAAGCATCACTTAAAACCTTGTTAGAAATCCTATTGATTTAAGAAGACTTTGAAGTGACTCTAATGCATGCCAAAGTTTGAGCAGCACAGCCTGAAATACGCAGCATGAGTTTATGAAACCGGTATGTGTGTGTGCCCACATGCCCCTGGGTTATTAGGAAAATAATACTTTGAACGCATTCAAAATATAACAGCCAGAAACACACTTTGTCACAACAAGGGTATGGAGGTATAGATGTAAAAGAAAATAAACCCCCGGTTCTTTGTTTCTTTTCCTGGTACCAGCAGGGTGGATAATCAATGAGGATGGGGGTGTGAAGTGCCCTCACCAGCTGGAGTGGGTGCTCTCCAGTTCCACAGCTGCCACCCCTCCACCCCTCACCCCGTCTGCTTTAGACATGCGCAGTGAACTCCAGATGGAGGAAGCTCGGTTTGTGTTAAAAAGCTCACAACCGGTTGATCTGATACTTTCCCCTTGTTCTCACCCAACTTCCTTTGTCCTCAGAATCACAAAGCAAAACGCTCTGCCTCCAGCACTGACCACCTTGGTTCTACCTCCGGACCTGCCCCTACCCCCACACTTCTTTTCCTCTGCAGACTGTCTAGGACAGTCATTGGAGATGGCTTTTACAGAGATAGTTTCATGGTGGAGAGAGGGAAGAGGGCTACCTGGATCTCTCCCCATCCCACCAAAACATCCCACCAAGGAGGCTTTCCTAGACCTGAAATCAGAGGGATTACCTCATGCACTACTTAAAGTACGGATTCCCAGCCCACTCCTCAAATTCTGATTCGGTCCATCAGTGTTTTTGCCAAGTGTGAGCGTGATTCTTTCGATGTTGGCAAGTTTTGAAACACTGCCCTAGGAGCAAGTAGCTCCCAAACTATCAGGCATTTGAATTACCTGGGAAGCTTGTTTAAAATGTATGTTCATGAGTCTCACTCTTGAAGAATCTAATCTGTAGGGCTAGAGGAGGGTGGGTGTTCTGTGCATTTTGAGCACTCTAGACCCTGTTTACTCAGAGTGTGGCCCTGACCAGCAGCAGCTGGGTACCCCCTGGGAGCTTGTTACATGTGCAGAATAGCTGGTCCTGCCCAGGCCTGCTGAATTAGGATCTTCATCATGACAGCATGTCCCACTGATTCAAGTTTGTACATTCAAATGTTAGAACCACTTGAGGAGCTTTCAAAAATCTCAGATGATTCCAGTTTATAGCCAAGGCTTAGAATCTCGAGGGTCCTTGCAGCCTCTCCCACTGCATAATTCAGGCTAGCCCTAAAGTTCACGGGGAAGGAATGTCATCCTCACCCATGGATCCAGGGCACCGACAATCAGAGGTTCAAAAAGTCCAATGACTAGTCAACTGCTAGAAGAAAAAGAAAGAAAATGGTATTTCATTTCACCTTATTTATAAAGCGTTCTTTAAGTCAAATTCATCCCTTGAATTTGAATTCCTCCAAGACTATTCCCGTGGAGTCATCTCATTAATTTATAGTATGGTTTCCACTGCACAGACTCTGTGTGGATATTTGCTGATATTATCCATGATTATCAACTCTGCATTTAACTAAGGCATATATGGACCAATCACCACCCAGGGTTAACAAGGACAGACACAGATAACATCCCTCTGCTTTCTGGTTCCCAGTAACCCCACCTGAGTACCCCACCTAAGCAGGGCTGGTTGCCCTATTCCCAGCTCATTTAAATGCCCAAGCCCAAATTAAGCCCCACCCAACCCCCTAAACCCTCCACACACACACCACACACACGTTTTGTTCTTCCAGCTGTTAGTTATTTCAGTTTCCTTCCTCCCTGGGTCTGAACACCTTCTGAATCAATTGTAGGAGTGGTGGCAATACCAGCTTCCTTCACCAACATATGATCTGATACTTTCCCCCTGTTCTCACCCAACTTCCTTTGTCCTCAGAATCACATACCAAAACTCTCTTGCCTCCAGAGTCCAGCCCCCTTTCATTGACTTCTCAGTGGCAATTCAGAAATACCCCCACAGTGCCATTAAAGTGCTTCAAAATAATTATCCCATAAAAGGATTAAGGATATCTCATGGAACTGCATGCTGTGTACATTTTCAAAAGATAAAGACTTGTATCTCGGTTGTCTCCATTTTCTTTGGGGCTACATCCAACTTATTTATGCAACAATGATGCTGCATATACCAAAGAAATAATTTTATGGTCTACTCTTATGGAGCTCGTGATCTAGGGAGAGAGATGGGTAGGCAAAAAACTAATTTTTCAGGGGCGCCATGAGCACAGGATACAGTAGTTCTCCATGGATAAGAGAGGAGGTGGAGAAGGCTTAGCAGACAATGAGATGCTTGAGCTGGGTTTTGATTACATAGGGAACTTTTTGCATGGAAAAGAAAGAGAAGGAAGGACACTCTTAGTGGAGGGAATAGCTTAAGTGAAAGAATAGAAGCGTGGAAGCTCATATGTATTTAGGACAGACTGCTGAGCAGTGTGGCTCCCTGTGGGTAGTGGGTGGGCAGTAGTGGGAAGTGAGATGGAAAAGGTGGTTAGGGTCAGTGTCAAGATCCCTGAATATTATGGCAAATCACCCACGAAGAGCTTTTCTCTCAGGCTTTTGGGAGACCCTTGTAGTACATGCCATTGGGAGAATAACATTTACATTTGGATTCTACAGACGACTTTCCATAAATGCAAACCAGTGATTTGAAATTAATTGTGGAAAATGTCTAATGACTTAGTGAAAGGTCAAAATTGTAAGTTATTTTTTAAGGAATCCCATTATATAACTTTCAGTTGCTATGGATTTTATAAGGTATTATATTTGGCTATTAATTAAGGAAATGGGATCATGAAACTAAGACTTACAATTCACAATAAGCTTACATGCGATAATACTGCATCATCATGTAATTCATTGGGTGTGCCATTTGTTTTCACTGTCTTGTGCAATCAACATTCATAACTAGGGTATTAATATCACATATTTCCAATTATTAATACCACATATTCCAAACCATTGAGGGACTCTTTAAGGTGAGGGATACTGATGTAATAAAGCTCCACTGCATCAGGCATTAACAGCAGTTTAGGAATTTAAAAATCAGAATTCCTGAGCGAATGTTTCAGAAAAGAACCTGCTTAACCTGTTACTGACTAGACAAGCAGTGCCAGGCCACGGCTTCTCTTCCCACTGGTCCCTTTGAAGCTGCAGTGTAAGGAAAAGCTTCACAGAGTGAAGTGTCTGGTGGCAGGTGTCTCTTCCTGTGAGTACCAAAAAGCTTGAGCTTCTGCTAAGGAAAATGTGCACACTTGAGCATGAATGGCCAGCAAGGCCGCGGTACAAGTCTAAGAGTATGACAATGTCTCCATCCATTGAGGAGTCCCAGCTCACCTTTCTGTCTCAGGCCCAGAGGCAACACAGAACAAAAGAGACAAGACAGTTCGTGAGGGGAAGAACTAAGACCATCCAGAATCACACAAAGGCTTTTGAGGAGCCATGGAAAGTGAAAGCTGGTACAGCAGGCGCCCAGGAACAGCTTCGTTATGTTGATGAGGTGCCTAGGAACTTAACTCCTGTTCATAGCAACCGTTTTGTCATGTCCTGTTGCTGAAAGTTGCAGGACCTATCAACATTGAGGACTTGGACTTACTGTAAGAGTCGCCGATTTCCCCCCAGCTGTGGCTGAGGAGGACCCAGGCCACCACACCTGGTCTCCTCCGATGCCCTCACTGGGCCCCACACTGACTCTAATCCCAGCTCCACCATTTCCTGTTCTGGTGACCTTACGCCAGTCCCTTAACCTCTGAGCCTCAGGCTACTCATTTGTAAACAAGAGATAATACTAGTACTGACTCCTACAGTTGCTGTGAGGCTCTGTGGGGTGATACATGTGGGGGCGTAGCACAGGGGAAGCAGTCACCTGTTTCAGTTGATCCTGCTCCACCCCTCCCAGCCCCAGGCAGTCTCTGCCTTCCTTTGATCACAAGGTCCAATGCCCCCTGCCCCCCAACTCCCTCCGCTTCTGCTGGGTTACAGCTATGGAGCTTTACCTGCAGAAAAGAGGTTGATGGAAATATTTTGTATGCTGACTTCAGAAGGACTCCAGGCAGCAGATGCATGCAAAGGCAGGTCTCTGTCCTGGACAGCTCTGTTAAAGAAGCAAATAGATGGAGTGGTGAGAGGTTTGGGTGACTTTTCCAACCTGAATTTGATGGAGCAGACCTCCTGGCTTTAACCCACTGCTCCCCATCTTGGTCATGTCATTTGCCTTCAGCTTCCTCGCAACGCTGATATCCACATAGAGACAGCTGTCTCATGCTCCTCTGCACTCCTACGGAAACTAGACTCACCCCCGTCACCCTCCCAGGACATGAATGTGCTGTCCCCGGCACTGCCTGAACCCGCTCCATCTGTACTTCCCTGCAGCCCACTTCCCTGCAGTTGCTTCAGCCTCAGCAAGGCAGGTCTGGCTGACAAGTGGCCTGCGGCCTGGCTGGCCAACTGCTCCTGCCCAGCTCACTGTGGTTGCAGGGTCCCAGGGTTCCCCTACACCAGCTGCTCCTGCCCATTTCCCCTTCCTGGGGAAAGTTGTCATGTTTCCACTGTGCTGACATCTGCCTCCAGGCCACAATGGATCTGGAGGTCCCCCACTAACCAGCTGTGTACTCATAAGCAAGTTCCCTGCCCTCTGTGACACTATTTTTCATCTACTGAAAAAAATACACATTTCTATCTCACCTGAGTTTTGTGGAGTTCGCATGGCGAGGTTCAACAGGGGTGTTTTAAGCACTGAAAAGCAAGACTCAGGGGAGGGTTATAGTGATCATTCTGACCAGGAAGATCTGCTCTTTGCGTGTTTTCATTAGGCCTTTCATGTGTCCACCGAGAAGAGTTTTTGTAGGTGTCCTGGCTGCCCACAAACTCACAGACACAAGCAGCGCTAGCCTGTGTCCAGCAAGCTGTGTTGGCACCCCCTCGCTCTACCGGGCATCACAGTCCCCAGACAGTCTGTGCCGGGGTTCGCTTCCTGTGTGAAGGTGGCCCTGGGAGTCCATTAGAACTCACTGGAGTTGCTTTCAAATTGTCCATTATGCTGTGCCCTCTAAATCTGCCACTTAGGAGTTCCCTGGTGGTGTAGTGGCTTAAGGCTTGGGCGCTGGCGCTGTCAGCACTGCGGCCTGGGTTCGATTCCCGGCCAGGGAACTACCCACATACAAAAAATAAAAAAATAAAAATAAAAAGGAAATAAAATTACTATAAACTAGAATAAATGTTTAAAAAAAAAAAAAAAAGAACCCCACGTGCAGCATGAGGAATCTTGTTAAAAAATAATAAATAAATAAATAAATAAATAAATAAATCTGCCACTTAATAGCTGCCTCGTTCCAAAAACAATTGGAAACCTGACTTCTCAAACTATGCAAAGCAGGGCACAGGCAGGGCACATACCATTATGGCCCAGGACTGCCAGGGTCCAGGCTCTCATCCTGAAACTGCCATGGCCTGTGCACTGGCTTGTGCATCTCCACAGTGTGGGCACGGCCTGTGGAAGGGGCTCAGGAGCACACCTGCCATTTTATGTGCATGCTCGCGCCTCCATATATATATATATTGTCCTGTAGAGCTTTGAAAAGCACCTTCAGCTGTCAAGAGAGGGTCTGTGGAGGGTCAATAGACATGAACAGCCAACCGCCTCTTGTCCTTACAGTTTTCAGTCTAGAAGAGGGACCGGTCCCTCTCTGTGGCTGATGGGGGTGCGGGGGCTTAGAAGGGCAAGCGCAGAAGGCCCACCGCATGCAAGACCCAGCTACTTCTCTCTCAGTTTCACTGAGAGGTAATTTATATACCATACAATTCACTCATTTAACATGTATGATTTAGTGGGTTTTAGTAGTCACCATGCCATGCAGTTATTACTATAATCATTTTTTAATATTTTCATCACCTCCCCAGAAGAGAACCCTATCCCATTAGCAGTCACTCCCCTTTCCCACACACACGCACCCGCTCAGCCAGAAGTAACCACCAGCCTCCTTTCTGTCCCTGTGGATTTGCCTGTCTTGGTCTGGCTGCTCTTTTATCCTTCTTTCCCTGTCCCTGAAGCCCCAAGCAAGGTGTGCAAGATGTCCCTGCCAAGCCCATCAGGAATCCATAGGATTTCAGGGTATCTTGTGCCTTACCATTGTACCCCACCCGCCCCCGGAGGCACAGGAGCAGCACAGGAGCCGAGGGCCTTAGCAGCCAGCAGCCTGGACATCCCTCTTCCAAATCCCGGCCAGGCCTTTCCTGTGTGACTTGGGACATCACAGGCTTACCTGTTCAGGAATACGTGGCCCTGCAAGGGGTAGTTTTCAGCACTGGCATTGGCCTTTACAGTAAAGACTCTGGGTCTCTAACGAGCCTCTATTCAAATGCCTCACTGGCTTTAGTTGCCAAGGAGGTTTAATGCTGACCAGACGTCCTGTTTCCAACAGGACGGAAACCAACGGTCCTGTCCCGTTTCAAACAGTACGTATGGGCTAAATTCATGGTGTCAGTAGGCTGACCATAAGGTCCATTCGAAATGGGACAGTACTGTTGTTTGCTGTCCCGTTTAAAATGGCGTCTGGTCAGCCTATTTAATGGTGCCCTGGAACTCTCCGCCGTTCCCCTTTCTGCTCTCTGCCCACCTCCCCTGCAGTCATGTTGGGGCAGCAGACACTCAAGCAGTTGTGTGTGGGGAGAAAATCCTTGGCCGTGGTGTGGGACTCACAGGGAGGGGCCACATCGGAATGGGGAAGCGAACTGTCTCCTTCCTCAACCCATTGGGTCCACGCTGCCAAAGAAATCCGCTTTGAACCATCCAAGCCTGCCTCTTCCCCGGCCCCTCAGCTCTGTCACCCTGCCTGTCTCAGGTTCTCTATCCAGACTTCAAGGCCACAACTGTCCTTTCCTCAGATTAAGTTCCTAAATTTCTTCAGCCTATCAAATGTGACACCTCATAGAGCTGTTGCCAAAATTAAATAATGTCTCTAACGTGACGGACACAGGGTTTGCCATTCACCTGGCTCCATTTCCATCTTATTCTATCAGATAACAGTTTCCTAAAGTACGCCAACCCCTCATTGTCACTTGTCTGTATGGGCAGCCACCCACAAAAAACAAACACACATTTCTTTATATTCCGCCTTCCTGTAACTAACATAAGCTAGAATTTTCTAAAGCACTTTAACAAATTATGTCTAAGAATAACTCAGTTTATGAAGTCCAGTCTTATGATCTGACCTGATAATATTGTTTGCTAAGCACAGAGGTCTTGTTCCCCAAAGGCTTTCTGCCCCGTATCTGCCCCCCAACCCCATCTCTGCCTGCCAGGACTGAGATGGAAGTAGTGGTACAGGATGGTCTAACAAAAGAGGGGGCGTGACCTGCAAGGGTGGCCCAGCTACCCCCAGAGTGAACAGTCCAACCCTCACACGCTTCTCCGGGTGCCCATTTCCAGTGCAGAAGCCAGCGGTCCCGGACCGGGTGGGTACTGCCTGCCGCTTTGCCTGGAGCAATGGGGAAAGCTGTTTACACACATCCAGTCACAGAACTGTACCGAGAAGGGACTGGAAGTTATTTAGTCCAGCCCCTTCATCACATAACTAAGGAACCTGGACTCAGTTTGTTTCAGAGATTTAATCCAGTCATTCCAGAAGCAGAACTGGAAACTTCTGACAACCTGGGCAATGCTTTCTACAGAAGCTCCGTCACGCATAGACTGTACCTGGACCCTCCGTGTGCCTCCAGCAGACACACACTGATACACCCACCCACCCCCGACAAGACAGCCTGACTCTAATCCACAGTTCCATCCTATGTGAAACAGTCAAATCTGGGACAAGGAGATCACAAACATCAGGAAACAAGTTCATCAAATTGTCCTGTAATTTTAATTAATAAGTAGACACTCAGTAAATGTATCAAGTACCTATTGTTTAATGGCTCAGAGTCCTAGGAGGGCAAATGCTTAACTGTTCTCAGAGTCTGTGGGATGGTGGTTGGAACTGTTTTCATCTCTAAAGCTCATAAGCTCAGAAAGTTGTAGCAGCTGTGAGGAACGTGCATTTATGTTTCATCACCTTCATGAACGTGGATCTAGATTACTTGCAGGACAGGGTGAGGTCCCTGCAGAGCCAGCACCTGCTCTTTTTGAGAAGCCACAAGGATAGAGAAGATGTGATGGAAAAGGAAACATTGTGGGTATCTATAACAAAAGACAGAGAACGGTTGCCTCAGAAAATTTGTAATAGACTTTGGAAACTAGGATACACTACAGCTGTGCATTCATTGATTCACAGGGTTTTCACGCCCATGGGGGCCTCAGAACACAGCCTGTTCACTTAAAAGATGCAGAAAAAGAGATCAAGTGATGTGTCCGGGTTCATACCACAGGCTAGAGAAAGAGCAAAGATTCCAGCCTGCTGTGTAAATTCAATATTTATACTTGCATCTTGATTAAAGAAATATTTATAGTTGCAGACATCTAGAATACTCCTGGGATTCCCTGGTGGTGTAGTGGCTAGGCTTCATCACTCTCAATGCCACAGCCTGAGTTTAATTCCCAGCCAGGGAACCACCCCTCCACCGCCACCAAAAAAAAGAACTAAGTATTGTGAAATAGAATACTCTTAAAAGTTTATAGTTTTAATAATCACTTCAATATATATTATCTTACTTAATACTTATTACAGTCCTGTGAGGAAAGAAGGCCATTGTCCTCTATTTTCCAGCTGGGTAATTTAAGGCTCAAAGAATATTAGGGACTTGCCTAAGATCACACATCAGTGACTACAGAGCTGCTGGGACTTGAACTTGTGTCCTCTTTGGTTTCCCTGGGTCACGCTGGAAGAAGCATCGTCTTGGAGCACACATAAAATACACTAACATTCACGATAGCTGATGAGCTAAAATATAAAACAAGGTCATAAAAAAAATCTCATAATGTTTTAAGAATTTGTGTTGGGCCGCATTCAAAGCCGTCCTGGCCCACAGGTTGGACGTGCCTGATCTAAGAAGTTGTATTCTAAATCTATCTGGCTTTGCAAATGTCTCCCAGTTCAGTATGTCTGTGCCCGTCTTTTCCCAGACAAATTCTTGGCAGACTTTTGTGTAGCTCGGTCAGCACTTTAGATGTTATAAAGTCCTTTGGGCCATTAAATCAGGAAAATAGATATAAGTTGATACATGAATGTTTGGCTGATAGCTGATTCTCGATGTTACTGTATTCCACATTTTATAAAGTGTGTTCTAAGACATGGCTTCTTAAATTTTATATAGTGAAGGACTACTTGATTTTCTTTTTTTTTGTAACTTCCATCTGTCCTGAACCAATAATGTTGATAATACAAATAAAAAACATGTATTACTGAAAAAAAAATCACATACTTGAATGTTGCAGCAACATCAAACTGCCATACAAATATCTAATTGCTTAGTCTCAGTTTTCTGTACTGATCTTGCTCCGGGTCAGTGACAGCTCAGAGACCAGCACAGATCTGCCAACTATGTTTTGACAAACACTGTTGTAAGCAATGCCATTCCTGAGAGAAATTCCCCGAATAAAGAGTTCCTTAATAAAATACGTTTGGGAGACTCCATAAGCCTGACAGTATCAGTGCATACACATTGAAAATATCAGTGCACATTAGTGTATTAAAAGGCTTTGAGAAGTCCTGCATTAAAGAAGCTTGCTTAATCATTAATTAATGCAACTCTTCCTCAAACTGACCTCAAAAACTCATTGTTCATAGAATACCTCTCAACATCCTGCAGAATTCATATTTCTTGAAATACGTTTGGCTCTGTCTTGCGGACTATGGGCAAAGCACAGGCCCCAGGCATGCTTGAAAGCCTTTGTTCTTTGTGTCCTCGTGTGCTACCTTTTTTCTTTTAACTCTTTATAATCTTTTACTCTTGTGGTGTACAAAGTCCTTTTACAATCTTCCATGGCTACTTCTGCCTCCTACAGAGGACTCGCTGTGAGTGACCTCACCCATGGAGAAGATCACAGCCACCTGTCTGAGGCAGCCCCCACTCCACTTTGCCACTGCATCCTGCAAATGTATCTACTTGCCCACCTTCACAGAGGTGACTCATGACAGGTCCTTCCTTTTCAGTGCCAACTTTTCACAAACAATAGGAATCTTCCCTTTAATCCAGTTCTAGCATAAATACTTGTCTATTTGTCATGGAAAGTGTGTACCCACACAAGAAGTGTAACTTTCACACGACATGCGTGCATTTCTGTCCCCTAAGCAGCATACCTCTTTTCATGCTCCACTCGTACTTTTACTCTCTCTCTACCTTGCACACTGTGTGGATTCTCATGACCCCAACCCAGTTGGTGGTTTCCCAACTTGTAACAGGTCATCTGTCCCTTGAAATAAATTCCATGGAAATTCCAAAGCGTTGCTCTCATCATAGTCTCTTAACCATCCTAACAAATATGGTTCCATACAAGCTTCCAGAAGTATGATTTTATCTCTGTGGGTTGCTTCTCTTGTTCTCCTTGTTGAGGTCACCCAGTAACCCTCAACAAGCTTTAGTCCACTCAATTCTACAGATATCCACTCCAACTTCTGCACAGTTCTTGCCTAATATACCACATAGCATTCTGGTACCCTCATGGGTACTGAGCTCCCCCTATAGCCAGGCACTGTGCCAGGAGGCCCTGGAATGTAGAACGAGTCAGCCAGCCTCTCTGCTCTGGAAGAATCTCACTTCCCAGGTTCTGACATTGTGGCGTCTACTGTGGTTGAGAGCTCAGGAACTTCCACACTGCATTTCCCGACAGTTATATTGTATGAGACACTAATAGACAATCCCCACCAATAAGGGTTCTGGGGTTAAGCAAATTTGGGAAACAGAACTACATGTGCTAACACATATTACAAATTTTGAGAAGGAGGCTATATATGAGTATAGCAGGTTTTTCTACATGTATTTGACCTGCAAACCATCTTTTCAAGGAACCCCTGTTTGTGACGGTATCATTCCTCTGTTGCCCTTTGGGAAATGCTGGCCCAGGAGTAGCTTCAGCCCACTCAGCCCTGCCAAATGCAGAGGACCTGATTGGAGTCATTCAAACATACTCATACATCCTGGAGGTGCAAAGTAGATGATCTCTTTGTGATTCCCCTTTGCTCTGCCTTTTGAATGATAAATAAGTTGAGTCTGCAACCAACACCCAGTTATTTACTTTTCCACATGTATGTATGCTGTGTAATTAGCCATCTCGAGCCCTAATGACTTCCCAGTCTGTATTCCTAGCCAGACCTCTCCCCATATATCCTGCTGTCTGCTGGGTAGCCACCTATTAGAGATCTTTAGCAGAATGTCCAACAAGCACTTCAAATGCAGTTTGTCCCTCATAGGAGTGATTACTGCCCTCATAAAATTCATTTCTCCGTCTGCTTTTTCTAATGGCGCCACTGCAACCATCCAACCCGAAATCTGGAAAATGTGCCAAACTCCACCCTCCCAGCCCAGCTGTCACTAAGTCCTCTTGATTCCACTTTCCAGGAAGCTCTTGAATTTGTTCTTTGTTTTCCATCCTCAACTGTCATTGTCGAATTTGGGGTCCTCACTACAGTGGTTTTCTAGTGACTTCTATTTTAGGTCAGGATTTCTGGGAAATAAACTCTGGGTTTCTGCAGCTTGCATGCAGGAAGGGTTATCAGAGAAAGCTCTGGAGAATAACCCCTATGGGGGAGTGGAGGACGTAAGACCAAGCAGACTGTCTGCAAGAATAGCCTCAACCAACCTTACAGGGTGCTCTGGAACAGAGATGTCCCAACTCGATGCAAGGGGTTGGGATCGGGGGGCCTTAAACCAACACATTTTCATTCTTTTTAGCCTCCACCCTCCACACCAACCTCTAGTCCCATAACCCCACACTGGTTGTGGAAATCCTCGCACCCCACGCCCAGATGGCATAACCTTTGGCCAAGGGCAGCTCCCAGAGTGGACCTCAGCTGAGAGCCACCAGCCACCAATTCTTCAAGCAGGTGGAGAAATTAGTGCCTTTGGGGGTCAGGGTGGCATACCATAGCATCCTTCCCTGTAATCTCGCTGCTTTCCAGTTCACCCCCCATAATACCACCAGAGGGGTTTATCTAAACCCAACTTTAATCACACTACACCCTTACTCAAAACCTTTCAGTAATTCCTTTCAGTATTCAGTAATTATCTATAAGATGATTCCGTTCCTATCTCTGTCTGTGAAGCTTGTCTCCCACAGCTTTCCTCCTTACACACACTCTTACCCCACTGATGCCATTCTACAAACACTTACCAATCCTTCCCAAATGCTGCTCCCCATGCTGAGTATGAGGTTGCCCCACTTCTCTCACTAGAAAACTCCTATTCATCCTTTAGGACCCAGTGTAAGCCTCCCCTTCTCTGTAATATCTTCCTTCAGATCCTCAAGGGAAGATAATATCCTGTACATTCTTTTTATATTCTTACAGTTATTTGCTTAGGGACCATGAGCTGATCTTCTTAAGAGCAAAGTCTGAGTTATAATAATTTTTGAATTGAATGAATGAAACATTCAGCCACATACATCAGTACTGTATAAAGCTGTATCTACATGGGCTGATTCAAATTAAATAGAGTTGATTTCAGTCTAATCGTTTCTTCTTCTCAGGGACTTAATCTGGTTCCCCAGTGATGCCTTTGGTCCCTGGGGGAAGGGACTCTATCTGGGGACTCTCAGCTGGTTTAGTACATATAGCTCAATGCTCTGAGGGAATTAGGCATTTTAATAAATACTTTTCATTATGTTGATGCCACTCCCTCATGTTGGGCAAGGGACATAGCCAGTGGCCTATAGCAGGGGTCCCCAACTCTCAGGCCACTGATCCATGGCCTGTTAGGAACCAGGCCACATAGCAGGAGAGCAAGCAAAGTTTTATCTGTATTTACGGCTGCTCCCCATTGCTCACATTACAGCCTGAGCTCTGCCTCCTGTCAAATCAGCATCTATATTAGATTCTCACAGGAGTGTGAACCCTGTTGTGAACTGCACATGTGAGGGATCTAGGCTGCATGCTCCTCATGAGAATCTAATGCCTGGTGATCTGAGGTAGAGCTGAGGTGGTGATGCTAGCATTGGGGAGTGGCTGCAAATACAAATTAACATTGGCAGAGAGGTTTGACTGCACAGAGACCATAATAAATCAATTGCTTGCAGACTCTTATTAAAACCCTGTGAGTGGCAAGTGACAATTAAGCTGTATCAGGTGCTTGAATCATCCCCAAATCATCCCCCGGCCCCCTTAGCCACCATCCCCCCATATGTAAAAAAATTGTCTTCCATAAAACTGGTCCCTGGTGCTAAAAAGATTGGGGACTGCTGACCTATAGAATATGTTATGAAAGGTATGGCCTGACTTGCCTAAAAATCTCTCTTTTATGATTGAGGTGTCCCCTTATGTGTCCATTTTGAAAAAATTTTTAAAGATGTTTATTAAAAATATAGCTAACATACAATATTATATTAGTCTCAGTTGTATGCCCTAGCTATTCCACACTTAAATGCCTGAAGAAGTGACCACCGTGGTCAGTCCAGCAGCCATCTGACACTGTGCTGTGCTCTCACCGTATCACTGACTGTAGTCCCTATGCTGTGCATTCCATCCCCAGGACTCAGTGGTTTTATACCTGGAAACTTGGACCTCTTATTCCCTTTCACCTTCCCCCTCTTTTTTAAATTTTTCAGTTAGAATTGACATTCAGTATTATTTTATATTAATTTCAGGTGTACAGCATAGAATTCTGAAATTCTTACCCTTCTGTTTCCTAATGATTTGGACCAGTGGTCCTTTGAAGGGAGATGAATGTATTCTAGGACCTGGGTAAGCTGATGCATCTATAGAAAAGAATTTCTATGTCTATTTATTTTTATTTTACCTCTTTAAAAATTTCTATATTTTGTGTATGCTTTTAATGTGCATAATATAGTAGTACAGTAACATGTATATAATTTATAAATAAATAGTATTAGAGAGTGTACACTCAAAACATTCTTTACTGAGTAGCACATGGTTTTAAAAACTACTCAAAGGAGACCCCTAGATTGGCCTCCAAAGCCTGGAGGCCTCTTTAGCTTTCATCCATTAGCTTTCCAGTTGATCTGATTGCTGAGCTACTTTGTGCTAATGGCCACTTAAGGCCTTAGGGGAGCTCTGAAATCCAGGATCTGGAGCAGTTAAGAATGAGAGGTAGGGGACAGGCAGGGGAGCAGTGCTACCTGGGGAGAGTGCAGAGGCTGCAACTAGCCAGCGCTCCTGAGCCATCTCCTAAGGAATTGAGAACCTGAAATACAAAGAGGCAGGAGGTGGAGCAAGAGACAGCAATAGGATGGGCAGCTGACTGGAGGTCTGAGGAGATTTGTAAAAAGCAGCTGTCCCTACTCCACCAGGAAGACACCCTCCCGGCCTCTCCCTGGGGTTGGAGCTCACGTCAGAGGCTAGCCAAGCGGGCATGAAGATAACAGTGGCTGCTCCAGAATGCCTCGGTAAAGGGACTGAGAGGCAGTAATCTGATTGGAGTCGGGGCATAGGAGCCTGGTCTTAAAGTTGCATTAGCATCACCGTGGGCAGTATGGTTATTTGGGGGTGGCTGTAGGGATTGATGGGTGGTGGAAATGGAGAGTGGGGGGAGGGAGTTGTTAGAAATGTAGCCCTTAGTGCCTCTGTGGCAGATGGAAGCCAGTGAGACACATTAGGCTCAAAAGAGGAGTACGGCATCTGAGATGAGGAAGACCCTGATCCAGTACCAAACCCCAGGGCCCTGAGGGCCTCTTTGGGATGATGTGCCAGAATGGCTCTGGAAGGCAAGAAGCAGCTTTATGATGCAGGACCAAGAGGCACTAGCAGAGAAGGCACCCTCTCAGCAGGAGGTGGAGAAAGGGCAGAGGGGAATTCCAAGAGCAAGTCTTTCATGAAGAGCAAAAAAGAGGCACAGAGAGACCCCAAAAGTGAATATGCCTAATATGACAGGGTCAGCCCCGATGGCAAGGAAGCAGCCCTCACATCTCAAGTTCTGGGTCCACTAAAGAATCAGTGGAAGGCTGCTGGATGGGCAAGGTAGGACGTTATATAAAGTGTTCTTACATGCCCTGTTCCTGGAAAACGAAGGAGATCCGAGAGGATCCAATACAATATCTTTTTATTTAGTTTTTACACTTCCGATTAGGCTCTTAGTGTTCTACCAGCAGCAGACTGCAAACCCTTTGAGGGCTGCAGCCACTTCTAGCTGATCAGCCTAGAGTTTGTGAAGCCCTTCCGTTAACATAGACGTTTACATTTACTAGTTCATATATCCTTCCCGCAGCCCAGCCAGGGAAGTATTCTATCCACTCTGCAGATGGTAATACCGAAGTTCAAATCCTAAGTTTGTTTAGCCAGAATCCTATGCTCTCCAGATGAGGACCCTGAGGCCCAGGTGAGTTATAATGGCTGTACCTCAGACAAAAATGCCAATACCTGTCTAAGCTAGGACTCACGCCCAGGACTCAGCATTCCACTGCCTCCTAATTCTCCATCCTTTTGTTACAGTTCCCTCCCAACCCCCATCATGCAAAAAGCAGAAGTCAGCAGAAAGAACGCTGGCCTGGCATGAGGAACGTGAGGAACGTGAGGAACGGCTAACCAATTTCACTGGCGCTGGCTTTGCATTCCTGGTGCTTCCCTGGCGGTTTGTTCTCACAGTCTCTGTATTTCTTTTGCAGCGTGCAAAAGGAAAGAGCAAGAACACGGGAAGGATAGAGGCAACACACCCAAAAAGCCCAGGTTGGTCTTCACAGATGTGCAGCGTCGAACTCTACATGCAATATTCAAGGAAAATAAGCGTCCATCCAAAGAATTGCAAATCACCATTTCCCAGCAACTGGGGCTGGAGCTGAGCACCGTCAGCAACTTCTTCATGAACGCCAGAAGGAGGAGTCTGGACAAGTGGCAGGACGAGGGCAGCTCCAATTCAGGCAACTCATCCTCTTCATCAAGCACTTGTACCAAAGCATGAAGGAATAACCACAAACTAAAAACCTCGGTGGAAAAGCTTTAAATAAAAATTTTTAAAAGACCAGGACCTCAAGATAGCAGGTTTATACTTAGAAATATTTGAAGAAGAAAAAAAGTGTTATTTATAGTCCAGAGAAACCAAAGACTTAGCTCACCTGCACTCTGACTTTGTTCAGAGATACATCCTTCAGCGGGGTGACGGCTTGGCGAGAAAAATTATGAGCAGGAAAACAGCACTGGATCTCACACCTTCCATCCGTGGTCATTCTCACTGTGTTTGGCTATTTGGTGGTTTAGAGCATAGTGATTTTGAGCCGCTGAGTGGACATCTTTTAAGATCAAACTTTCTTCTCTGTTCCACTGCTCCCTGAAGGTGTATGGTGTCTCAGTACTGTGTGTGGGTGCGTGTACACACACACACACACACACACACACACATGCTCACGCACACACCACCAGTGGTTAGGAACTTAGGCAGGGCTGGTCTTCAGGAAGGGTTGTGCTGTAGGTGCAACCACACAGTGTGGGGTTGTCTGAGTTCATTGGATTAGGAGTGTGATTTCGCTCATCTAGCCCAGCGTTTGAACCTGCCAGGCCCACAACCTAAATGCAGATTCAAACCCAGCAAAGAAAATTCGAATGACACCTAAACCAGTGCATTCTCTTTGTTTGTTAAGGAATGTTCAGATATTTTTTAAGAAATGAAACGAGTCCATCCATTAAAAAAAAAGATCACCTAGGTACCAAAGAACACACTTAATATTATAGTGCAGGTATTTTATTGCAATGATTTTAATAACCAAAGCTATTTTTACACAAGATACTATGTAAAGTTATACGTATGAACTGATCTAGCTGTAATACACATGCCACATAGAATCATGACTATTATTTATGACTCTTAAAGCATTTGAAATAGTTTTTCAGAACTGGCAAGAAAGAATGTAGCTTCAGGGAAGCAACGACTGCCATACCAGAGAGGTCAGTGTAGTATACATGTACATCCACATGACATATACTCCCTTTTGGGATCCATAAATGCCACTTTAGTAGACATAGACATGATTCCAGAATCTTTTCATAGCTGAGAAAACCTGGGAATTCTTCCAAAGTAGGATTTCGATTTGTAAACTAGAAAACTAAGTTTAACAGGGCAGGTAACTAAATTAGAAAATTTGTTAAAAGTAATGCTTTTTAGTAAAAGATCACTGAATAAAGGACTCCATACTTAGATTAATTTGATAAATTTGCTTTATGCATCTGACACAAAATACTTTTTAAAAATACAAACACACAAATAAATGAGCAAACCAACATTATTATTAAAATGAACTATCCAATATTTTAGTCATTTTAAAAAATTAATCAAACTGATTTTATGGCTATTCCAGACATTTTATGACGTGGACATCAATAAAAATTGCAGGTGCAACCAAAAAATGGTGGAACATAGAAAAAGTTGGAATTATAGTGGAAGATATAGTGTAGATGTTGAGCTATTTATTTCACTAAGCATAGCCTCCAATGCATACTACATTCTTTCTTGCTATTGCATTAAGCTGGAAATTTTATAACATAGATACCACTCTCTAACAGAGACAGATGAAAACTAGACCTGAACCTCCAAATATAAAATTTTAAATTTCTTTTTTTCCCAAATTGCTTAACCAGGGCTATAGAAATCAAGGCAAAAAACAAAACAAAACATTTTTTTTAAGATAATACCATTGTACAAGTAGTACCCAAGTGAATCCTTTGATTCCCCACATATACACACAATTCTCTCTGAATTCATGAATTGTAACTCATATAAGTGGATGCCTTTTGTACTATTCAGTAAAGAACTGGGTACTCTTGGTTAATTAGCACACCTAACTAGAAATATAAAATGTTACCTCAATGATGCCTTGTTTATTGAGATTCATTAAAATGCTAAAGAAAAAAAATCAAACCATCTTAGTGTAAAACCTGACTCCTTAGGATCCAGTCTCAGCATCTTATCTGGGCTTAGACGAGGCAGGCACCTGGAGCAATGAGGCAAATCCAACAAGCCATCTGTGTCTCCTTCATGACTGCTGTAGAATGAGAAGAGGAAACCAACACATACTTCCCCTTTAATGAAATAGCGTATTTGCCTTGACACATTTTGTCTTAGTATTTTTTTTATCTCACCCCAAGTTCCAGCTTAAAATATACCCTTATAATATGGCACAATTAGAATTCAGCTATTAAAAGAGACCATTTGAATGGCCACCTTCCAAGAGTCACTAAAAATTTAATCGTATCAATGACATAAAAAAAAAGGAAAACACTGATTAACTTTTTCTCTCTCTCCCAGAATAAAAGGGGCCAGGAGGTCAGCTATATCATGTATTTATCATTTAGGAGGGAGGAAAGCCTTATTTATTTTTAAAACATGAGAATTTTAAATCCAGGGAAATTCAAGCTGTGTCTACACACAATCTTAGCAAATTCACTACTGCAAGAAAAACAAAAGTTAAATTCAGAGAACCATGATTTTTTTGTTTTGTTTTTGCTACATTATCCCCTCAAATTAATCTAACTGCATTTTAAATTTTCAATCAATTATTTTGGTACTGCGTAGGCACAGTTTCAAAGAATATTACATTTTTAATAGTCTCACCATAATGGTTTTTTGAAAAATAACCAGTGATTCTATTTGCTAACACCAAAGATAATTTTCATACCAGCATTGAATTTGCACCCATTATGCAATTTCAGGGCCTAGAGATATATTTTCTCATAAACAGATGCACAAATCAAAGCCTGAAAAGCAATTTTTTTTACTTGACTGTTTAAGCATCCTCACAACCTCTGCTTCTTAAAAATCATAATAAACAAACTCAGCTCCTCACAAACAATACACTTACTCCATCATGTATGATTGATTCTGTTTTGCTTCTGACTTGGCACATGGAGAAAAAAACGCTTCCATTCCTGTTTACTATAACATTAATTTATGGCTCGGGTTTCTTAACCTACCACAACCTAGTAGATCATGTACCATTTTTTCACTCAACATTTCTCAATCCTTTAGAAAAATTCACTCTTTCAATCGCCTGTTTGTTTATTCTAGAACTGCACTTCAAATAACATGTTTTTTGGGGGGGGGTGTTTTTTTGTTTTTTTGATAGAGTAGAATTTAGACTGTTTTGGGCCATAAGTCATCCTGGTCCTATCATGACGAGAAACTTCCCTGGAAGGGGACCAAGGGAAAGAGTGGGAGGTGTGACATCTGGACACCCCAAAAGCGCAGACTTCAGTAAATGTTCAGGTAAAAGAATTCTGGATGTCAGGAACTGAATGTTCCAGTCCCTGAATGCAGCAGGACTAAACCCCCAAAACCAAAGAAAATACGTGGGGAAATTCAGCAATTCTAACTGAACATGTCATTCACTCTGCCCCCTCCCCCCACAAAGCATAATTAATTTTCCAGGAAAAAAAGTAAAAGCACTATGCTACTTTTGACTCATGCCACTCCCATTGCTACCCAAGGTGAATGATCCATCTTTGCAGGTTAAATGCAAACTTTGCTATACCAAAGAGTCCTAAGACATTTTCACACAAGCTATAGAGGCATTTTCCCTAAAAAAGGTCCTCCCTTCTTTGTACATAAAGGATGAAAACTATGCATTTAGCAAACAAAGAGAAAGCACTTCTCCCTTTCCTATCTAGCTGTTTAGGGTGCATTCAAACACCAGAGGCCATTTTGAGATGCGATTGGCCTTCTGGATTATTCTTGTGGTGTGGTTAGCTTTGCAGTGCATTTGGTAACTATTTCCTAAATAGGAAGGACAAAGAAGCAGAAGGTAAGAAATAGCTACTTCCACGTGTTAAAAAAAAAAAAAAAAAAAAAAAAAAAAAAAAAGTAAAGATCTACTATTTATAGTGTGAACCAAAGACGCTACCTCACTCGATTTCCATTGGTGATTTTAATCACATTGATATGATACCAAAGAATACCAAAGATATTTTCATGCACGGCCTCGGTCTGCAGAGGGAACTCTGCCCCTGACCTAACCTCTCCCACCTCCTCGCCCCTCCTCACTCTTCACTCAGTGTGTAAACTTGTCTTCATTCTTATTAACAATGATACAACAATAACATTAGGAAATACTACTCTTATTACTGCTACTTCTACTTGTAAATCTCTAGGCAAACATGTTGCAAACTTTGTAAACTCCTAGGACGAGTGCCTTGCTTGAACCAAAGTGTTAAACCGCTGTTGACCTCTCTCACCTTATACTCTTTGAATACCTCAGCCTCTTAGAAAGGCCACTAATGAAAAAAAAAAAAAGGAATAATTATTCACCGTGGTGCTTTTTCCGTGCAACCATGCAATGAAACTTTCTTTGATACCAAAGGATGACTTTTTTTTCCCCAATTTCTTGCTGATAAACCAAAGCTCCTTCTCCTCGTTCCCTCTCAAGGTCCCCCCATTTCACTGAGTCCCTTCACCAGACAGGCCGTGCATCACTTTTACCAATTCCTCCAAATACCTCATAGTAATAAAGTTTTAGGGTTATGTTGTATAGAGAGTCTATGTGATAAGGCAGAACTTACTAGTTTGATAACTGTTAAGGTTACTTTTAAAAGAAACTTTATAACTCTTATTTATTTTGTAGTTTGTATGTTTGGGATGTCCGCCCCCTCCCCTCTTAGGTTTTGGGATTTATTTTCTTGGCAGAACTGCTCTTTTGCTCAAGGAAGACTTAATTTCCGGAAATGGTCCCAGGTGGGTTAACGGTTGTGTAAAAATCCAAGAATGGAATAAGAAATGCTTTTCATTTTGATGGTTACTTATGAAGTTTTTGTGTTTTGTAGTCAATTTGTTTCCACAGGGTAAAAAAAAAAAACATACATACATACACATATATATATATATATATATATATAATCTCTTGTGAAACTGGTTCCTATTTTTCTCTATAATGTGCTGTGATTCTTTTTATTTAGTTACATTTTCTATGAGCTTATTTAATCACTGCTTTAATTTATATGTAGTTTTTAAAATGTATATAGTAGAATTGAAATGGCCAAAGCTTTATGTTACAATCTTTTGGTTCTTGATGCTAAGATTAGCTGAAGGCAAGAGCTTCTCTTAACTGCAGGGTGTATTTTTAGCTTTTTCTTAGCAGGCACTTCAATGTGTGTTGTGAACACTGCCAGGTTCCCCCCTCAAAAAACTTCTACATGCCAAAATGAGTGTTTCAAGGTAGTACTTTTTGTCACTTAGAAAGAAGAAAGGCATTATTCATGTTCGTCCTCTAATTTATTTATTTTTATTATTATTATTTTTTTTAAGAAAAGATTATTTTGCAGGTTAGACCTGAAATTGCAAAGAATTTAAGACTTGTTTAATATTCCAAAGCACCGGCATTCGTAGGCTACTTTGCTACTTTTCTCTCTTTCTCTCTTTTTGTTTTTTGTTTTGTTTTGTTTTGTTTAACCATCCACACAGGTATGAAAATTACAGAGTATAAACACTCAGAGACAAGGTAACTTGAATTTGGAAATCCTCTTAAGTTTCACTAAGTTTCTGAATTGCTTCAAGGCAGCAGGCAGGGCATGGAGACAGTTCCTTTTGTACAGCCAAGAAGAGAGCAGAGCGGCTTCATGCCCTCACCAAGAAAGTCAAGGCTGGCCTGGCCCACCCATGGAGGAAGCAAAGCATGACTGCTCCGCCCAGTTATCAGTCGAGTTTAAGGAACATGTTTCACATGGCTCTCCACATTTGTTTCTTGGAATCTGCTACCACAATTCCACCCGCCCTCCCTGCACCCCTGAACACCATAATTGGAAGGATTCTCCTAAAATGTCAGAATCCCCTGGTGAATGTACTCCAGGCCTACTTGAGTTGATGTCTTTTCAGTCTTCATCTTTCCACTAGTTTTCTTTTCCACACACTAGAGATGATCCCTGCCTCAAGCCCCCTTCATCGAGGCGGTTGCGACACTTGGCCCTGCTTTAGATCAGCACACACATAGAATTCTCAACTGACTCATGGTGTCCTCAGAAGTCCCAGTGCCCAGCATTTTGCTTTAGTTTGCTGAAAACAATTGCTTCAATTACATGGTATAAATCCACAGATGTAAATACTTTCCTCTCAGTACAAGAAATTTACCTTCTTTTCTTTTGCAGGGTGTTTGGGGTAGGGAAGAAATGGGAGGGCTTAGACTTAGGGTCAAATGTTACGTTTTCTTAGAAACATTTTTATACTCGTTATGTATTTTAATAGGGCAAAATCTGCTCTGAGTTGCAGGATCATTCAGTGCTCTGTTGGTAAGCATTGACTAATGATTTGCTTTTAATACAAATGCTGTGCAGTGCGTTACAGAAAACCCAGGAAAGTGGTGGAGGGAGACTTTGACCATCAGCAGTGAAATGCTGAACAGAATTGTATTCACAAGGTCGAATTTTCTGTTTCTGTGTTAGTCTCAACTTTTTTGCGGTATGTTCTGCATTTATTACATAATCATTGTGGGCTCATTTTAGATATGCCGTCTGAACCAAGTGACAAGTATTTTTTAACAAAATAAACTTTAAAATATTGTCTTCCACTTGCTTTTGGTAGTCGTCTTCGTATCTCCCTGTGTTTCTTGTCCCTTCTAGAGTCAGCCCATCTATCACTCACTTAGACCTATCCCTTCCCCCTCTTCTATTTTTAATACACCTTTGACCTTAGCTATTGTTTGAGTGTGACTCAGTTTCCCTGTTCAAGTTAGCTTGATGGTTTATTATGTAAGGAGGGTGCCTAAGACAATCATCAGGTAAAAAAATAAATAAATAAAATAAAATAAATAAAAAAAGATCAGTAGAGTAGAAAATCTTCTAAGAGCAGAGAGAGTTCTTCCTTAGCAATGGAAAAAAGAAAATAAAAGGTAAATACATAATTAAATAATTACTTAATTTAAAAACCTAACCATGAGGGGCTTAGAAGATTTTTGATAAAAGACAAATGTTGCTGTCATTTTCTTTGTCAATTAGAAAGCAGTGGTAGTTTCTACATTGCATCTACATTTCAGATGAAATGATTATTGTACCCAGTTATGGTTGTTTGCTAATACTTTGTCTCTCTCTCTTTCCTCTCTGTCCAATGCTTCTTCTGTATTTTTGTGTGTAGCAACAAAGAAGTGTAATGCATTAGGCATTATTCTGGTTTGTTTATAAGTATTTCCTGTACTGCATTAAGGTTTCTTTCATTTTTTTTAAGCTTCGCTACTGTTCTCACTTTATGCCGTGCAATATCATCTGCTGTGTTTGCTAAGCAAAAAAGAAAAAAAGAAAAAAAAGCAAGTGATGATGCCATCATGCTTTTCAGTGTTAAAATGTTTCAGCATTTATGTAGTCACCAAAATGTAGTAAATAAAATGTTGGGTTTTCCAGCACTTTAAATTTAGACAATACTTGCCTTCTTTTGTTTTTATTCTCTTTGTAATCCTCAGTGAGTAACTCGTGGATGTTCTTTGGAGGAAGGGTGAAGGACAACATGCTTGAGAACTAAAGCCAGAGCCATGTTTTGATGAAAGATTAACTAAGGGGAGAAAAAAAGAAGGAGGTGTTCTAGTAGAACAGGAGAATGTTTTTAAATGGAAGTAGCACATTCTATTTGTACCTATTAGCCATTTATATTAACCCGATTGACTCTCAGAAGAAATAAAATTATTATTAGAGAGATGGCCTTTAAAAGTCCTCTCCAGTAAAATAACGTGTGTATGGCGGGGGTGGAGGGGATGTCTGTCTGTCTGTCTGTCTGTCTGTCTCAGGAGCTAGGGGAGGGCTGGGAAATTAGGATCCTCTTCTATTTAAAAAAGTGTGGTGATTGATCAAGAGTCCTGGTTTAGGAAGAGGGAAACTAGTTTTGGCATTCTTGTTATGCTGATTGCTAGCTGTGTGATCTTGGCCTACCATGGGATGGTGGGAGGTATGCCAGGCCCTGCCCCAAGGATGATTAATACCAACTTTATCTCTATAGTATATAGAAACTTTGCTTCTCTAAAGTTCTGTTCTCTCCTGTGATGGTCAGTTTTATGTGTAAGCTTGGCTAGTCTCTAGTCCGCAGTTCCTCAATCAAATGCTAATCTAGATGTTGTTGTGAAGGTATTTTGTGGATGCAATTATTATTCCTAGTTCACTTTAAGTAATGGAGATTATCCCACACAGGTGCATAAGACATTCTGATTCCCAGGAATATGTCAGAGATTTTTCAGAGTCCTTCATGAGTATCCCATTCCCTAGCCTTTCCTTTTCAGATTTTTTGGTCACTTCATTCTTTACCTCCACCGTTGCCACTGCTTCAGGCAGCTACAGTGTTAAGCAATTGCCCCTGATTGTTTTTGACAAATGCCCCAGGGAAAAGGTTTTCAGAATTGAGCAAGCTCTGAGTTAGGTCAAATTTCAAAACAAAAAACAAACAAACAAAAAAACCCTGTGACGAGATTTCCAGGGAACTTCCAAACAGGTCAAATAATTGTATTTCTCTGAGAATGGTGTTTTGGGAGAGCTCCAACTGCATCTGCCTCTCCAGTGGCTGCTAAGTTAACCATTTTCACTCTGACTACAGGGCTACTGCAGAACCAGGGAGGGGAAGCGGATGGGAACAGCACAAGTTACAATCACACATAACTAGCTGTTCTTACTAAGATTCAGCTATTTTTCTTAAATAAGCATTCCTCAAATTGTTGCAAGTCTTTGGTTAATTCCAGAGTTCTAAAAAAGTTGATTTTGATGATTTTGCCAGTATTGTCATTACTTTTATGAACATTTTTGGAGATCCTCACTCTGCCATTCCCCCAGCCCTAAGGATGAAAGCACAGAGTTGAGGTCCAAGTGCCCTCTCTGCAAGGCAGCCAACCACAAGGCAGTGGTAACAATTTCTAGAACTCGCAGATCTTTTTTCAACCTTTATAACTTCAACATGATGGTTGTTTTTGTCATGCCAAGTCTGCTTCTGCACAAGGTAAAGTGGAAAAGTCCTGAAGGCCTGGACTGGGCACAAATAATTGTAGTCAGAGAAAAGGAATTAATATGCTATTTTCTAAATTCACACATTGAGAACATCATAAAAAGCCAACAGACATTTAAACTCTGGAATGTCTTTAGGTCAATTTACTGTTGATAGAACAATGTAAAATTGATGGTTGCAAACATAAAATCTAAGCAACAGGAAAGCATAATGATGGTCAGATATTTGGTGAGGAATAATTTCACAGGGTATATGCTGTTAAAAAGAAACAATAGGCACAAAATGGAGTCACTTTTGTTAAAGTCCCACCAAGACTTAATCCCTAACTCAACTGCAGTTTCAGCCTTTCCCAGCAGTGGAATTTAAAACCAATCAGTCAGAAATTTCCTGGTCAGCCCTAGTAAGGTAATCTTCCTAATAAAACCCACTGTCTTCCCTTTAGGGAAGTTTTCCTAGCCTGAAATAAGCCATTCCTACCCAAGAATGCAAGGTTGGTTTAACATCTGAATATCAATTAATGTAATATACCATATTAAAACCACATAATCTTAATATATGTAGAAAAAGCATTTGACAAAATTCAATGCTTTTGTATGATTAAAAACTGTTAACAAACTAGAAATGGAAGGGGACTTCTTCAACCTGATAAAACATATTTATGAAAATTCACAGTTAACATCATACTTAATGACCAAATACGGAATGCTTTTCTCCTAAGATCAAGGACAAATGTAATTATCACCACTTCTATTCAAAATTGTATTGGAGATTCTGTCCAAGGCAATTAGGCAAGAAAAAGAATAGAGATATCATTCAGAATGGAAAGGAACAAGTAAAACTATCTCTATTCACAGATGACATGATCTTGTATATAGAAAATCCTGAGGGATCTACAAAGAGCTAATAAATTCAGCAAGGTTGCAGGACACTAGATCATTATACAAAAATCAATTATATTTCTATATACTAGCAATGAATAATCTGAAAATGTAATTAAGAAAAAATTTCATTTACATTAGCATCAAAAAGAATACAATACTGAGGAATGAATTTAATAAAAGCAGTGTAAGACTCATACATACATTGAAAACTGCCACACATCATTGCAAGAAATTTAAAACAATCCAAGTAAATCAAAATAAGATATACAAGTGGCAGATAAGCACATGAAAAGTTGCTCAGCAACATTAGTCATTAGGAAATGAAAAATCTAAACCACAAGGAAATATTATCAATACTTCATACTCACTAGAATAGCTATAGTAAAACAGGCAATAATAAGCATTGGCAAAGATGCAGAGAAATTGGAACCCTCAAACATTCCTAATGGGAATGTTAAAGGGTGCGCCTGCTTTAGACAACAATCTGGCTGTTCCTCAAAAAGTTAGTCATATGGGAGTTCCCTGGTGGAGTAGTGGCTTAAGACTTCGTTGCTGGTGCTGTCAGTGCTGCGGCCTGGGTTCGATTCCCGTCCAGGGAGCTACCCACATACAAAAAAACAAACAAACAAACAAACAAACAAACAAACAAAAGTTAGTCATAGAATTACCATTGAACCAGCAATTCTACTTGTAAGTATATAACTGAAACACCTATATTCACATAAAAACCTATATACAAATGTTCACAGCAACATTAGTCATAATAGCCAAAAGGTGGAAATAAGCCAAATGTTCATTAACTAGATAAATGGGGAAATTAATGTGGTATGTTCATTTAATGGA
This sequence comes from Lyroderma lyra, assembly GCA_004026885.1. Lineage (NCBI taxonomy): Eukaryota > Metazoa > Chordata > Mammalia > Chiroptera > Megadermatidae > Lyroderma > Lyroderma lyra. The sequence goes on from PVJL010000037.1 coordinate 276,257, forward strand.
CTATTATTCAGCTATAAAAACAACTGATACTGGGGGGTTCCCTGATGGTCTAGTGGCTAGGTTTTGGTGCTCTCACCGCCATGGCCTGAGTTCACTTCCTCATCAGGGAACCAACCAAAAAAAAAAAAAAAAAGAAAGAAAGAAAAAGAAAAAAGAACTGATGCATGCTACAACATGAATGAACCTCAAAAAATTATGATAAGTGAAAGAAGCCAGACACAAAAGGCCACCCACTGTCTGATTCCGTTCATATGAAATGTCTAGAATAGGCAAGTCCATAGAAAAAGAAAATAAATTAGTTGTTTTCGGGGGCTGAGGAAAAGGAGAAATGGGGAGTGACTACTAATGGGCATTGGGTTTCTTTTTGGCATGATTAAAGTGTTCTACAATTACATAGTGGTGATAGTTAAATGATCTTCTGACAATACTAAAAACCACTGACGTGTATACTTTAAAGCAATGAATTTTATGGTATGTGAATTATAGCTTAATAATGCTGTTATTAAAAAAGTAATGAGACATGTCAAAAGGCACAGGAAAGGCTTATAAAAGCTCCTAAGGCCTAAGCTTAGATAATTTGAACAAAATAAATAATGGGAGTAGTGTATTATAGCCCATGACTGAATAAATAAATAAATTGGGAGGGGGGGGCAGCCCTTCCTTACAGTAGAATTCCAATTTAAAAATGTACAAGAGAGATGGAAATAGGTAATCACCATTAGGCAAACACCACAGTAATTAATTGCTGCAGGCAACAAGCATTGACTGATGGATGCTAAACCCAGTAGCTCCAAGTGTTACTGGGTTCAGGTGCTGCTTGCCACTTCTAAAAATCAGAGACAAGGTTGGTGGAAAGAAAATTAGGTTTATTCAAAATGCCAGCATTCAAGAAAGGCAGTGGACTGGGGTCGCCAAGACTGCCTTCCCCGATCCTAGCAAGGCCAGAAGCTTTTCTAGGCAGGTAGGTCAGAGAAGAATAAAGAAAGATGGGAGAAGGGGATGCAGGCTCCCAGGCTTGTTGTTGAGAAATCACTTCCCAGGGCTTGGTCTGCTTCCAGATAATGTTATCTTGGACTCAGAACATGGATTCAGCCACTCAGTTGCCTGAAGACTAAGAAATTACTCCTTTTGGATAGTGCTCTGCTGATTAAGAAAGGGAACAAAGCAAAATCATTAAACAAAGAGAAAACAAAAACCTATGAAGTTATTTAGGCTATAAACTAAATGGATTAACGAAGAAGAGCTAACTAAGTTACTGATTTCTTGGGTTTCAATCTTTCAAAAGTATGGTAAGAAATCTATGTGTAAAATCTCAAAGTGTCCCCCATACACAAGATACTTACTAATGACACAGGGGAAAATAGTAACTACATACAGCAGAGAAACCTGACAGACACCTCCTTAAGGAGGAGAACAAAGCATCACTAACTATAAATAAGATATATCAACATCATGCATTTCCTGATGTCATGCACTACCAAAAATGTATCTCTTCAATGTAATCATGAAAATGTACTAGACATACTGAGGGACATTACACAGAGTAATTGACCAGTACTCCTCAAAAGAGTTAAGGTAAAGAAAGACTGAGGAAATGTCGCTATTGGAAGAGGCAGAAGAGATGTGACAATGTGAGCTCCTGGACTAGATTTGGGATAAGAAAAAGGACATTAGTGGAAAAACAGTCAAAATTCAAATTAAGTCTGTAAAGTTAGAACAGTCTAATCAGCAGCTTTATATTGTATCAATGTTCGTTTCCTGGTTTCAATAATTGCACTGTGGTTATGTAATTGTTTTAATGTTAGGGAAGCTGGGTAAGGATAAACAGAACTCCTTGTACTATTTGTACTTTTCTTTAAGTCTAAAATTAATTCAACATAAAAAGTTGAAAATCTTTGATCTAAAGAACTCTATCTAGATTCATTTTTTTTCTGAAGCACATTGTGGACCCCTTCTTTGCTTTATAGGTTGCTAACAGAATACCACGAAAAGAAGTAACCCAGTGGCTTATCTATCACACAAACATGTTGTCTTGGAAATCTGTTTTAACATTGTCCATGCCACGGCTCCTGAGTTATATACACTTCGACCAGTAGGTGGCAGCAGGTAACCAGTCTCTCATCAGAAAAACGCACGGCTGTGATTGAACATTGGGAGGTAAAAAAGGAAAACAAAAATAGACTTCCCTGACACAGGAGCTGAAGGTGACAAGGTCATTATTCCATGTACAGTCACTACAAAGAGATGCCATTTTTATGGGCACTTAGGTGGTGAGTCAAGGAGGAAAGAACTTGTAAACAGTAACAGAAAGCTTGGAAGCAAAATCATCCACCCCACCCTATCCCCACCCTTCCCCCCACTCCCAACCGGGGGCGGCAGGAAGGAGCCTGAGGCAGCACCTCAGCTGAGGTGCTAACGCCGCACTGTTAAAGAATAACAAAAGGCGACTTGCAAAATTTTAAAGCCTTTCAAAGAACAAATTACAGAGAAACAAATCATTAATAGTATAGGCAGTTCAAAAAATTTTTAAATAAGACTACTACCAGTTTTTTCGTTGGTTTTTCTTAGAATTGTGGGCCTGGAAGGAACTCCACTCCTTTCTTTTTCTCCTCTCCGACTTTTCTTTCACATCCCAGAACTGCTCCCATCGAGGTCCAGTACCCCACTTACCTCAGCTATCTTCAGTAGTTTCTGAGCCCCAGGCCAGTCTGGAGGCTTGTTTACCACAGCCAGCAAGCGCTAGAGCTAGGACTTAAAGCCAGACTTTGGATGAGTCCAGTCTGCCCTTAGCTCCTTCCATAGACCTTAAATCCATTCTCTGCTCCTGCCTTCTGTCTGTGGAGTGGGCTCAAAGGTGGCAGGGATCTGGGTTGATTTCCGGCAGTGGGCACAAGAACTGCCTGATGAAGTTGCATTGCACTAAGCCAAACCCTCCCCTCATTGCTTATACAAGTTAACATATGTATTTTTAATTTTAATACAGTAGAAAGTATGTGTTTTAATCATGTTTTCTATTCTGATTTTCCCAGACTGAGAACTTTGTTGCTCATTCCACAGCCTCATCCGACTAACCTTTTCTTTCCCCACTGAAGTGGGAGGATAATAATCATGAAATGTAAAACCCAATGCTTCTGATCAGAGCTTCCTGCTACTCCTGAAGTCTCTCCTAGAGTGACCTCAACCACTAGGCCTGAAACCAAACAAACAAAAAAAGAAATCTATTTAAAGATACCCTTTCTGCCACTCCTAATCCATAGCCTTTTGCTAATGGACAGATGGGCACTGTGGCACCAGCTCAGAGACCTCCCCACCGGTATTAAAATACTCACTGCCTGGCATCCTGAAACCACTCCCCCGACCCCCTCAGCCCATTCAGCAAAGCAGCAGGTTGGAAGGATGTGTGGAAGGACCTGGCTTCAGAGTCAGCCCGAAGCAGCAGGGATCCCTGGGGCCCAGGCTTGAGAGATATTAGGGCTGACAGGGCATGAGTTTAAAGAAGCATTTCCAATAGGAGCTGTTCTTGAGTTTCTGGTTCGGGCCCAGGTTGGGGCCGCTGAGGGTAGATGTCGCTGTGGGACTGTTAAGGTCTAGTCCAAACCAGTCGGCCCCTGGAGCCGAAGGGCCCAGACCATAGGAGGTGATTCTCAATAGCTCCACCTGAGAAAGGACTCATTATTAGAATGTAGAGGCACAGACAGGACTCTGAAGTCCTACGTGATTGGCATCAGCCTTTCTTCAATCTCAGTGCTTGCTGTTCACTTTGACCACAATACACTGAGGCCCAGAGCACAGGTTGCAGTCCTGGGGACAGACCTTTTGTGCTGCTTTGGAGCTTCTTGCCACATCTGCAGCTGAATGCGACAGGATGTGGGTAAGAGGGCTTGAACTGTGATGCAAGAATCTACAGCTTTGCATAACACATATCCTGTTCTGCTGATGGTACAAAACGTAATACAAGTAATACAAGAACCCAATATCCACAAAGAGGCAACTAAAGAAAGACCACCATGCTGCCACACACCACACCCCCACTTGTCAATGACACTTTTAACCAGAATGAACACAAAAATGTATATAATTATATTTTTAATATATATAATTCTCAAATAAAATTCAAATTCCCCAAATGGTCCTTAAAAATATCCTTTATCGTTGGTTTGTCTAAACTAGAAGCCAATAAAAGGACAATACACTGCACCTGTTTTTTTATGTCCCTATCATTCCTTAATCTACCACAGCCTCTTTTTTTCCTGCTATTGACTCCTTGAAGACATAGGGTCAGGTGACTTGTGGAAGGTCTGCTCCTGGGTGTGTCTGATGGCTACTTCCAGATGTGGTCTAGCTTGTTTCTCTATCCCTGGAATTTCCTGTCACCTACAAGTCAGATCTAAAAGCTAGGTTCAGGTTAAATATTTTTAAAGTGCCAGAATTCTAAGTAAATTTTATAAAAAAGATAAACCGTTCCACAGAAAAGCTGAATGACATAAATGACAAGGGCATACGTCATGTAAAGTATCACACATGTATCAGCTGGTACTGCTCAATCTTAATCTCATGAAACACAAAACCTACTTATTCATCATATTCACAGGAGTCTCCTTATAATTCTACCTTTAGAATCTCATAAGTCACAAATGTGGTCTGACAGGGCATGGAAGAAATTGCAATAAAAGAAATCAGAATAGTTAAACCTTCTATGGGAAATGCCCCTGTTTTCTCTTGGGAAATGGATTCGTTTCCATTTTCTGACTCACAGCCCTACCCTGACCCCTGATTCTGGTCCTAGTCCAACCTGTTTACTTCCCACCTGCTCTGTCTGACCCGTACCTCAGTCCTGCCCCAATCAGTGACAAGTCAAGAGTGGCAACAACAAATCCAGGTAAAAGAAGGTGGACCGGTTGAAGTTCTACCTTATTTTCAAAATTTATAAGAGCTCCTAATTTCAATTTTTAATTTACCCCAAATTCGAACTATTTTTTACCATGTTTTATGGAATAAAGTATTTGTTCTATAAGCTTTGGTCTTACTCAAAAAAGCCACCTTCCGTGATCTTGGCCATTTTCTCCTGTTGGAAATGTGGAGCCTCTGGACCATCCTTAAGCAGGTCAGTTCTGCCCTCTGTTATGACCATGGAACAGTGGGTGGGGGAGGGCCTGGGAAGAATGCGCCAAATGCTACATTGCCCTCAGTGTAAATCAATCCATAACAAAACAAAAGCAAGGAAGCAAAAAAAAAAAGAGAAGAAAAGTTGGGGATAAGGGAGGAAGGAGCCACAACTGTGTGCTCACATGATGCAGATAAAAAACAAAGGAGGGGGTTCCCTGGTGGTGTAGTGGCTAGGCCTTGGCGCTCACCACGCCAGGGCCTGGGTACGATTCCCAGCCAGGGAGCCACCCTCAAAGCAACAACAAAGGAGGAGGCCATAAAGGGACACCTATGTGTGCGTGCCTGAATATGAATGGGATATCTCTGGAAGGGTAGACAAGAGTTTGATGAGTATAACTGCTGGCAGCAGGGGTCAGACGGGACGGAGAGGAAGATTAAATTTAATATGTAACGATTTGTACTATTTGAATATTTTTAGCCCTTGCAAGTATGACTTTTCAACAACCGCAAGTTAGTTTTTTTGTTTGTGTGTTTAATACATTGATCTATAATGTTACCCTTCCAGGGAGCATTTGCATGTTCACATGTCTCCAGCTAAAGGCATTTGTCTGTGATAGAATTTCAGGAGGCTGGTTATCAGGGCAGAAGTCCTTTCCCAGCCCTTCTGAAATTACAATGGTAGCTCAAGACTGTCCCCACCGTGCTTCTGGGGAAGTGTGTGGTGGGTTACGCTGGTATTAGGGTGGCTATCCAGCCACAGGTCAAGCAGGTGTGGCTGCAGCCTTACCACCCCTTTCCACGGTGGAACCCTGTTCTCCCCTAGCCAGAGCAGAGAGAGGTATTTTTAACTTTGGTGTTGGCTTACACAGAGGTTCAGGTATTCTCTGGGGTGTACTCTGAGACAAGAAAGCTGAGATCTGAGGCATAGACTCATTTGCCTTACCTCAGTGTGCTGGTTTTATGCACCTTGGAGAATTGGACTATAAAAGCTGTAATAAGTGAAAACTGTTTATTATGCTCCCCCAGAAACCCTTTGGATATCATCTTTCAAAAGTGCAGTGCAGGGCTGGGTGGCTAACTTTTCCCCCTTCCCCCATGGGGAAGGGGATAGAAAATATCACCTGCCTCAACCAGACCAGGAAGAGAAACCAGATGTGAGTCTATTACAAAAGAACTAGAATTACAGGTAGGTTATTTAGGTCCTCTTCAGAAGGTGGCGTACATTAGTCATACGCTTTCATGGCACGTGCATGAGACAAGTCAAGTCAACAGGAAATTGATCACGTTGTCAGGGAGACCAGAGCAAAAGTTGAAGTATGTGTGTGCTACACACAAAGATCCGTAGGGGGATTTTAGATTTTTTTCCCCTCACCAAAGGAGAAAATGAAGGAATACTGATGGACGGATTTTGTAACAAAAGAGGGATGCAGACATATCACTTAAGTAAATAAATATATATCCTGCAAGGCACCAGCAACCAGGTACTGGGTTAGAAAGTAACAAATCTGTGCCCTTGCTATCAGAGATAGGAGGGTCGATGTAAGCAACCAGTTTGTTTAAGAAAAGAAACAATAGGAAGGTAAGTCTATCGAGACCATCAAAATTCTGATTATGAGCCTACATGATCCTTCATTTCCATGGCCCTTCAGAAAATGGCGCCCACTGAGGAAGTAAATCCAATTCATTCCAGGCCTTTTGGGTTCACACTGGTCTAAGCGAAAATCTTGCGCTTAGCAGTCTCTTAGATCACGGTGAACTAGGAACTGGCTCCTCTTGTATCACTGACATGGCACGCTCCCAGTTGCAAGGCAGGATGGGGTAATACGTACTACATAGCTGTCTGTCTTATTCCTGTTGGGAACCTCTCAAGGAGCCCCTCAAGGCTGGAAAGGAGGGGGACCACTTCCAGATTTCTGCGTCGCCTCAGAAAGGTAGCCGCAGTGCCCAGCTCCCCTCAGCAGTGGCATCTCTCCATCTCACACCTCCATTCCTCCCTCCCAACTGTTCTTCCCTCTTCTTCCCGACTGGGTCTTCCCTGTTAGCTTTTAAAAACCAAAGTCTAGGGAGTTCCCTGGTGGTGTAGTGGCTTAAGGCTTAGACACTGTCAAGGCGCCGGGGTTCGATTCCCAGCCAGGGAACTATCCACATACCAAAAACAAACAAAACACATAACTCTAAAAGAATGAGATAATTCTGACCGTGTGACTCAATAGCTATACAATCTTTATTTTTCGCTTAAAACCTGTTTATTTCTTCAACAATATGAAATGGCATCGTTGGTGAAAGGAACCTGAAATCTCGGTGATTTTCAAAGTCAGAATTCACTTACAGACTGAACCCCCACATTGTAGGTGGCTTTGTGTCGTTGCGGCCTATTATCTATGGCCACACAGACTTAGGGAAACAAACTTGGTTCTTCTGTCTTCTAACTGGAAGAGGAATCTGAAAATCGCTGCCAAACACACTGCATGAGTCACAACAGGTGACTGTATTTTCCTTTCTGGTGTGAGGCAGGGCAAGATAAATTTAGTTTCATTATTTTTGTTGTTTCTCAGGAAGAGCAGGCCTTGCAAAATAAACTAAGATTACTGCCCTGATTCACTTCGGTTTTCATTTCCTTCAGGGGTGTTGTTACCGGCCAATAATAGAAGGTCTTTTCCTTAACTCCTCAAAGGCCGTCTGTGAATCAGGCCTCAGGTGTGGTCTTTGTGTTGCTAAAACCCATTTGGACCACTTTAATACTCACAGTCAATTCTACGGTTCTTGCAGTCCGTCCAAGGTAGTATTGACAGCTAAGGGATTTGGGGTCCTTTGCTTTTCATTTTATATTCCCTCACTTTATAAACATGAAATCCGTGCCTGCTGCGTTGAGGATTGCCTTGTGAGCGCTGTGAGAGAGGAGGGTGTAAGATTTGGCCTGTTCTCAATGCTAATTCTGAGGCCGCCTAAGTGACAATAAATAATGCGTGTGTTAAGTGCTAAGAGTTTAAAGACAGGAAAGGTGACCCCGGGAGATTCCTCAGGAAGGTATCACTGAAGGAAGAAGAGTGAACCGGGTACTTAAGAAAGCAGTAGAATTTGAGGCACGTAGGCAGCCTGGCAGACTAGACTCTGAATAAAATACCCCAACAAAACAGCTAGAGCTGCCACGAAACATGCTTTCGCCTCAGGGAGCTGGCAGTTAGGGAAATTTCCCTGAGGCCAACATTAACTTGTGAGGGGTGTGAAACTAGAGTGGTGAATAACAAAGCACCCAGGAGGAAAGCTGCACGTACCCCAGGGCAAACCCTAATGCCCGCACTGTAAGGCCTGTATCAGTTTTCCAGGGCTGCCATAAATAGATACCACAGACTAGCTGGCTTAAAGCCAGAAATGTACTTTTTTTCTCACAATTCTGGAGGCTAGACGTCCAAGATCAGAGTGCCAATAGGGTTGGGTTCCTCTGAGGCCTTCTGTCTTCCACCTAAAGATTGTCATCCTCTAGTCACCTCTTCCCAAGGTCATCCCTGTGCTCAGGCCTCCCTGGTGTGTCTTCCTTTTATAAGGACACCAGTCATATTGGATTGGGGCCCCACCCTAAGAGCCTCATTTTCACTTTATCACCTCTTTATTTATTTTTTGGGGGGTGTTCCCTTCCCTGTCTAGAAATACGAACCCAGGCCGCAGCGTTGAGAGAGCAGAAGCCTAGCCACTACGCCACCAGGGAACCCCCTTTATCACCGCTTTAAAGATCTTATCTAATCAGTTAATTCCTAGGTGCTGGGGATTGGTGGGTGGTGTGGACGTAATTCAGCCCATAGAACAGGGCATAAGCCTTGGGTCAGCAGTAAAGCGAGGGGCTAAGCCTTAGACTCCAGGTTAAGCCAAGTACCCTGGAAGGGGCCAGAAGTTCCCAGTAGGTAATGCCCTTTGTATGCAGAAGCAAATGAACCTTTCCTCTGAAAGAAAGCAATCCCAGTTGGGCCCTGAGGTTGCCAGAGAGTGAAAAGCTAGGTCTCCCTTTGAATGCTTCTGGTTTGGGCCAGCATTGTTCCCGTGGCCGTCAGAGCTCCTCAGCGGAAAATTCTGCTTGGGGCTTGAGTTTTTGCAAAGACAGCCCCTCCTGTGTCTGATTCCTTTGACCGGCAAGAACCCTGAACTCTGTTCTCTTAAGATGCATTTGAGGATTAGGGCTCCCATCTTCTCGGTTGGCTGGTACCTTCACATGCCTAAATCTTTTCCTTACTGCCATTTTGGGTTTTGGCCTTTTGTAAGCTAGCGTTGGACACACAGACTTTGGCAGGTAACAGGGGGCCCTGTGGATTAAAATCTAACAGACTGTGTATCCAGCAAAACCGTTTTCCAAGAATGGGAATGAAATGAAGGTATGTTCAGATAAAACTGAGGTGGCCACCCAAAAATTTGCCCTAAGGAACTACGAAAGAATCTTATCTTCATTTGGGTTCCCTCAAAGTTTACCCGGCTTGACTCTTGAGCAAAGCCAGGGTTTGGCCCTTGGCATCCACAGATGAAAAACAAAAACCGTATACTCAGGGTTCTTGAGCCATTTTCCTGCTCAAGCCCACTCCTGCCTCTTTGGAGTATACTTTCCCTTTTAATAAACTGCTTCTTGGTTTCACCTCTATGAAAACAAAACAAATCAAAATAAAAACCAGTATACTCAGTCTGGGTTTGGGAATCCATGGCCGGGAAACTGCGGTTGGGAATGCAAAAATAGTATTGTTTTCCATCCGCTGTTTGTTGAATCTGCAGGTAGGATCAGCCTCCTGTATTTACTGAAAGAAATCTACACATAAGTGGTTCCCCTCCCTTCAAACCCGAGCAGTTCAAAGATGAACTGTAGTTTATTTGAGAAGTAATTTCATGAAACACTTAACGAAGCTGTGGGAAAATGAGAAAGGAAAGCAAAGGAAGCCAGAAAAGGCGCATTATTATCAAGGAAGCCACCACCACGGGCGACTGGAGCGTCACCCCACTGAGGAACCCTGGGCCCAGTGTAGAAAACGTTTCCGGAATTTTCCTGCCGGAAGGACAAGAGCGCTGGGTATCCACCAGTTCCCTTCAGTGCTTGGTTGAGGCTCCTCCCAGGAGGCATTCCTGCCCTGGCACTTGCCTGCACCTGGCAGGCGCAGAGGCCGTGCAGGCAGCCATCACAGACCTCAGGCTGAGGTGCAGGTGCTGAGAGCTGGGGGTTGGCCGGCTGAGCTTGGAACTGTAAGTGCTGAGGGGGTAGGGAAGACTCCTGGCAAAGTCTACTTTCCAGACTACCCATGTGTGTGCTGCAGGAAAGTCATTGTGGAAGGGGGAGGCCTGGTGTGCTGCAAGCACTAAGGAGTCCATAAATTGGCAACCATGTAGATATTTATTATACACCTAAACAAAAAGTATAAAGTTAGTATCTAATTTTGTAGCCCAACACACATCAAAACAGAACATAACTAAAATATTGGTTGCTAACATATATTAAATTAGGGTCTGCATCACTATGAGAAGGGAGAAATTAAAAGTTAGGAACCGTAGTGTTTTTTTTAAAGACTAAATTTGACCTGTTGGATCGGAGGAAGAAAGAAAAATGTATGTCACCTGAGGTTACCTGATAGGAGAGAAGAGCAGCATGGAGGGGAGCTTGGCGTAACCTAAGCTCCCAGAAAGGGCAGGCTTGATTGGAATGCAGGGGCTGTGGTGGGGGATGGCTGGAGAGGTGAGGCAAGGCGAGGCAGGGACCCTTAATTTTCCTTCCAGTTTTATTGAGAAATAATTGACATACATTATTGTATGAGTTTAAGGTGTATAGCATGATGGTTTGACTTACATATGTTGTAAAATGATGACCACAGTTGGTTTGGTTAACATCCACCATTTCATATAGATACAATAAAAATAAAAGGAAAAAAAAACCAGTTCTGCTTATGAGAACTTTTAGCCAAACTTCCTTTTTCCATTTAAAAAAAAATTTTTTTTTCAATTACATTTGACGTAAAATAATTATATTGGTTTTAGGTATACTGCATGGTGATGAGGTATTTATATAACTTACTGGGCCCATATTCTGATATATCTGGTTCCCATATGACACCATGTATAGATATTAGAATGTTATTGTTGTATGCCCTGTGCTGCACTTCACATCCCTGTGACTATGTTGTGACTATGAATTTGTACTTCCTGATTTTTTCCCTTCCCCCACCCTCCTCTCATCACCCCAATGAATCTAGTACTCATCTGACACCACCCATAGTTATTGCAACATTATTGACTATATTCCCGTGTTATACCCTATATCCCCATAACTCTTACTTTGTAGCCACCAAACTGAACTTCCCAGCCTCTTCCCCTTATTTCACCTCCTCCCCCAACCTTCCTCCCCATCTGGCAACAAACCAAATATTTTCCATATCTCTAAGTCTGTTCCTCTTGTTTATTTTCTTTGGATGTCACCTATAAGCGAAGTGAATTTGCATCTATCTTCCTCTGTCACTCCACTCAATGTATTACCTTCCATGTCTTTTGATTTAAACCTTTAATGCATATAACTTGAAAGCAGCTGTTGATAGACATGTAGCCATTGCCATTGCATTATTTATAATTTTTGCTTTTTCTTATCTTAAAGAAGTCTCTCCAACATTCTTTGTAGTATTGGTTTGGTAGCGATGAACTCCTTCAGCTTTTTCTTGTCTGGGAAGCTCTTTATCTGTCCTTCCATTTTGAATTCTAGCCTTGCTAGATACATTAATCTTGGTTGTAGATCCTTGGTTTTCATCACGTTGAATATTTTCTGTCAGTCCCTTCTGGCCTGTAAAGTTTCTGGTGAGAAATTCACTGAGAGCTGTATGGGTGCTCCCTTGTAAGTTACTACTTGCTTTTCTCTTGCTACTTCTAATACCATCTCTTTGTCTTTAATTTTTGCCATTTTAATTATTATGTGTCTCAGTGTGAGACTGTTTGGGTTTATCTTATTTGGGGTTCTTTGTGCTTCCTGGGCTTGTATGTCTATTTCCTTTGCCAGGTTACAAACATTTTAGTCGTTATTTCTTCAAATAAGTTCTTGATCCCTTGCTGTTTCTTGTCCCCTTCTGGTAGTCCCATGATGTGAATGATGTTATGCTTGATACTGTTCCAGAGGAATCTTAAACTGTCCTCATTTCTTTGGATTCTTTTCTCTTTTTGTTGTTCTGATTGGGTGTTACATGCTAGCTTACCTTTCAAATCACTGATTTGTGCCTCTGCTTTATCTAGTCTGGAGAGTACTTCCATTCCATTTTTCATTTCCTTTATTATAGTCTTTATTCTATCAAATCTCTTTTAATAGATTCTATGTCTTTTTATGCTTGCTGTCTCTCTTGAAATTATCACTCATTTCTCTGATCATTTTTAGAACCATTGTTTTGAGTTCTGTGTCAGATAATTTGCTTGTTCCCATCTGGTTTACTGTGATTTTCTGCTTTTCTTTCTTGAGCTGTGTTGTTTTGTTTCCTCATTCTGGCAGCCTCTCTGTTTGTAGATATTCTGCTCCTTAACCTGACACTCACTGCTGCAGTTTCTTTCCGGTTCCCTGTTAATACCGGGAGGAGGTGAGGGGGCAGGGGCAGAGGTCTAGAAGGGCAAATGGGAGAGGGTAATTAGTGCCTTTGTTCCCCAGTGTGCGGAAGGTGTGGGCTTAGCTTTTCTGTATTCGGTTTGCCCCAAGGTCTCGCCTGCCTTTTGAGATCAGCTGTCTTGAATTCTGGTCCCTCAGACAGGACTGCTTGTGGGCAGAGAAGAGCACCTGCAGCCCCCTCTCTCCTTCTCCTTCCAGGGCCAGAGTGATGTTGGGCCATGGCTTCCCACTGCTCCCATTGCTATCCCTCCTCTCACAAATGGAGTGCATTTGGGTCACTGCATCTGCGGGCACGAATGCCTGCACCCCTGGGGTCAAAGCAAGGTCGTGTTGTGGTGTCTCATGGCCCCAGCCTCTGGGCCTTTTTCTCTGTTCAGCGGACTCAGTGAGGTCCAGAACGCTCACCTGCCACCTTCTTCCTCCCTCCTGCAGTGGCAGAGTTCCAAGCAGGGACCCACGCATGGCCCACATCTCTGTACTTCCCCTTTTTTTCCCTCTCTGATTGCCATACTGTGCCCACCTGCAGGTACTTCTATGTGTCCCCCAGGTCTCTTAGTTGTGTTTGTATGTTGTGTAGGGAATCCTTCATTGAATTATAGATATTCTACTTATTGTGATCTCCAGGGGCATTTTTTTCAGGAGCCCCGCTCACACTACCATTTCATTGCCTCTCTTAGCCCAACATTTTATTTTATTTATTTATTTATTTATTTGCTTTTTGGTATGTGGGTAGCTCCCTGACTGGGAATCGAACGTGGGCCACAGTGCTGACAGCGCCAGCACCAAAGCCTTAAGCCACTACACCACCAGGGAACTCCCTAGCCCAACATTTTAAATCACACACCTCATCCATTAATATGTTTTGAGCTTATACTCCCGTATGTAATATTTGTATTTATGTGCATTATAAAACGTATACTCAAAAAAAATTTTAAGTGAGACCTGTTAAATAAGCTTAATATTTATTCTTCCTAAAAATAATATTAATAATGTAGGCCTGAGCCATTCTCTTGGTTCTGAGTCATTATTTTGGAAGTCTTGACTTACAGAAGGTGGGTATATTTATACACTGGATGTTAGTGGCTATCGTGGCTGATAAAAGATACTTCACCAAAGTAAAGCAGACCCAGAGGAAGAAGTGAGTTTATAAATCTTAATTTTTTTTCAATTCCACATATCCATTATGTTGAAATTCAGCTAGAAAATTTACATGTTTTCTAGCTGAATTTCCATCAGCGGTAATAGCATTCTAATCAGAAGGAGCTGCTTTACAGTTGTTTTTCTATTTGTTTGTTTGTTTTAAACAAATGAGTCTAAACCTCATTGAAATTCTTCATCAGAACAATTTGTAAACAACTTAGAAAATTATGTCTCTGCATTTTTCCAGCAGGTCTTGCTAGGAAGCCACTGCAGCTACGTGGGTAGGAGGATTAAGACTTCCAGTCAAGAGGTACGTGTGAAAGGAGGAGGTCTGAGGATAACTCTGGCAGAATTTGATAACGGCACATTGTGGGCAGAGGAATCAAGACGAAGGAGAAGGCTAGGATTGTAAATCCCTGGGTTAGTTAGTTTTTTCTGGTTGCAAGATGCAAAAATATAATCAAAGCACCTCCATGAATGGGAGTGTATTGTAAGGATGCATGCAAACCTAAAGGGGATAAGGAACCATCTCTGCAACTGCATTGCTGGGTTCATGAAAATGTCGCTCGTGCCATTTCAAGACACCACGTGGCTCTGATAATCCAGTCTGCAATCCCCCATCAATGGCTGAGTCTGTGACTCATTTCCTCAGATCCTGCTCTTTTCCTGTTTTTTTTTCCTCCTACCCCACAGTGGACTGACTCCCCTACTTTCTCTGTCTACCTCATGGTTCCTGCTTAATCATGGTTCCTACTGCCTCATGACTCCTCCTTGCTGCTTTCTCTGTGTCTCTTTCTAATTCAACTCCAATTCACTCATTCGACATTGTCTCCCTGCCTCACATTAGAAGTCTCAAAGGGAGAAAGTATGACTGGTCCAGTCATCACAGGTCTCGGGTAAGGCCAGTCCATTCACTGGTCAGCCTTTGGAGCAGGTATTCATGCTTGGCGTGGCAGGTCATGTCTCCATGGCACGAATTAGTGCTAGCTACATGCAAGGAACTCCTCAGAATGGACTGCGGGGCTACAGACAACTTGAGGCTTTGAATAAGTGAGTGTCCATTATAGTCCAGGAGATAGGAAGATGAGATATTCTGGATATCCTTATTTTACATCCAAAGCCAGTGACATGCATGCATGTATTTTGCTTACTATCTCATGCTTTACTTTGGGAATTAACATAGGAAATAACAATTTAAAAGTTGAATATTACCACTAGTAGCAAAAGTATAAGATGTCAAGAGGCTAAAATCACAGACTTGAGAATTAAACTGCCTGTGGTCATATCCCCAGCTCACTGGTTATGTGACCTTGGGCAAATTGTTATACTTAACTGATCTGTGCCACAGTTTCCTCATCTGTGAAATTATTATAATAAGCCTTATTTTATTGGGTTGTTATGAGAATGAAATCAGTTAATATATTTAAATCACTTAGACAGTGCCTGGCATATAATTAGCACTACATGAATATTTGCTATTTTACTTTCAATCATGAGTTTAACTACAACTGTATACCAGCATCCATGAATTGTATCTGTCATTTTGGTCTCTGTGATTTAAGTTTGGTCTCTAATGAAATGTTATCTTCTATTGTTTTCATATTATTTTCCTATTGTTAGTCTTGGCTCTTTAATAAGATTTATACTTTAATCTGTATAAAATAAATATTTTCTGACTCAGAATTTTAAAACTACCTCTTTTGTTTTTATTTCACGGCCAATTCTGGGACTTCACAGTCTGATAATCCAGAGGGTCAAAATTCTGGATCAGGAAATAATTCTTATCAAAATAAATATTCTTTTTTTTAATTTCCCTTGCTCTTACATTTGTTCCAGGATGACATTTTGTCATAGTTTGATTGATTCCCCTCTGGAGAAGGTCAAGTTCCCTAGAACATTTGATGTCACTGTTCAGAGATGGAGTAGGTGTTACAAACTTACTGAAAGAGACCCACAAGAGTGATTTAGAAACCAGGATACATGGACATTTTTTGCATACTTGAATTTGAATGTTAATTTAAATTAATCTTTTATAAATAATCAATTGTTGATAAGATTTGTTCCAAGTATTAAAACGGCAATGTTCCAATATATTTACAAATGTAAATTAAAGCAGATCTAATGACAGCATTATATTTTGAGATTGCACACCCTAACGGTGGGATTTACATCTCCATGGCGGGAGTTCCCTGGTGGTGTAGTGGCTTAAGGCTTCAGCGCTGGCGCTGTCAGTGCTGCGGCCTGGGTTCGATTCCCAGCCAGGGAGCTACCCACATACCAATAAATAAATAAATAAATCTCCATGGCAACAAGCCAGGGGATATATCAACCAGGGAATCATTACTCCTAGGACACAGGGTTAACCTATCCCTGAACTGAACCCCAAATTATTCTCACTCTGTCACCACAATGATCTTCAGTAGCTTTATCTTTGAGGAATTTGATGTGGAACCTCTGCAGATCTCCTTTCTTTCCTCTTCCTCAGAGGTCAACCACTGAGCCAGAGCAGTAACCCATGGACCATCCTTCCTCTCCAAAGCCCCAGGAGAGAGAGAGAGTCAGCTCATGCCTCCCTAGCCTCCCTCTTGGATGGCCAAAACCTCCAGCACAATTGCTAACCCTCCCAGTGAGCTCTCTGGACCAACGTTATAACTGTGTCAATCATAGAGTTGGGGCTTTCCCTCCACTCTACTGAACCTGAGAGAGATGGAGGCAAAGAATTTCAAATCAAGTAGTTCAAAAGGACAGGATGCCTGTTTCCAAATTAAACTTCATATTACAGGGCTGTAGAGGTTGCACATTAAATAAAGATATTTTATTCCTTCCCATCTTTACACAACACTGAAGCCCTTTTAGATTACTCTGTACTCTGCAGTCTCTGTGTAACTCAGGATCTCCAACACCCAAAGTAAGGTCAAATGGACTCACAGGCTGTGGTGCCTTCCAGCAGCTCAAATGTCCACACTCACACAACGTTCAAGAATAGAAATATGTCACCCTTCACATCACTGATGTCGCATCTTCTATGCTAAAATTGTGTACTCAATATAATTCTGGGTGCTGACACCAAAATGAGAGATTTTTCCTGCCCCAAAGAAAAGTATGATCTTATTAGAGAGCCAAGACTAGCAAATAGAAATACTATGAAAACAATGCTAGATAAAATTTAATCAGAAAACTTAAATTAGAATGACCAAAATGCCAGATACAATGCATTCTGGGGTATGTGACCTTGGGAGAAGCATTTACTCTTTCTGGACCCCACTTTTCTTGTTGGTTTTTGTTCCATTTTGTTTTTAGGTAAGAATAAATATTAACCCTTACTATCTTTTGAATAATCTTGTGATGCACAAAAGTAACAAAATATGTATCAGCACTTTGAAAAATTCTTACCACTCTTCAAATGTGAGTCATTATTATTATTGCTGTGACCATTGCCATTGGGATTATTCACATAATAATATTGTACCAGGGATCCTGATGCTCAGGGAAGCCTGCCAAGAGAAGGAAGTATCTGAAAATGTGAGGCAGCTCTGGAAGATGTGCAGGATTCAGAAGGGGCAGGAAGAGCCCAGGCTTACGGGGAGGGGGCGGGGAGAGCAGAGCAGAGGCAAGGAGAGAGGTGTAAAGGATATGAGCGATAAGCCAGGTGCCCTAGGCTGAGCAGCGGCATTGCCAGGGGGAGGGAGAGAACACATATTCGTATGGATAAGGAGACTGAGCCAGGGCAGACCTCACCATCAAGGTGGCACATGTGCGTGAGTCCTGCAGCTGGAAAGGAAGAAGCTGGCGTTTCCTTTGGACAAGACTAGGGCTTTGCTTAGAACAAGCCAAGGATACTTACCATTTTATTTATTTATTTTGGGGTGGTCCCTGGCTGGGAGTCGAACCCAGGCCACGGCATTGACAGCACCGAAGCCTTAGCCACTGCACCACCGGGGAACCCCTACTTACCACTTTAGGTGTGCAGAGAATTACAGTTGACCCTTGAGCAACACAAGTTTGAATTGCAAGGGCCCACTTACGAGCAGGTTTGTTTTTTTTCCAGTAAGTACAGTCAGCCTGTCACATCTCCAGATTTCGCATCCACGGGTTCAGTCAACCAGACCGAAAACAGTATTTTCACATTCCCAACTGCGGAGGGAAACGACTGTTTTGGATCTGCAGTTGGTTGAATCTGCAGATGCAAAGGGCCCACTGCAGACTCAAAGGTTATGCGTGGATTTTGGACTGCACGGGGATCCATGCCCCTAACCCCTGCATTGTTCAAGGGCCAAGTATAAAATACTTCATTCTACTACCCTTCCCAAGCCCCATTCTTCCAAGTGAATGTATTTTTTTCTTGAGGCTTTTGCTGTATCCAGCCCAGGGCTTAGCTGGTAATAAGTGTCCTGAAACTGCTGGCTGAATTGAATCCATACTACCTGTATTATCTTCATCATCTCTGCTACTGTTGCTCCCCGTTCCCCTACGCTACCAATGACCTCATTCTGTGCCAATCAATGGTCATTTCTTTGTCTTCATCCTTCTTGACCTGTCTGAATCTGTGCCTGGCCCTTACTCATGGCATGTTTTCACAGAAGGCGGTATTGTCCGCTCAGTGCTGGGAACAATTCCATCCCAGACTCCCAAGCAAATCGCTTCAGAAGTCTGCCTGAAATGTAAGCCACTGATGGGAGTTCCCTGATGGTGTAGTGGCTTAAGGCTTCGGTGTTGGCACTGTCAGCGCTGCGGCCTGGGTTCGATTCCCAGTCAGGGAGCTACCCACATACCAAAAAGCAAAAAAAAAAAAAAAAAAAAAAAAAATGTAAGCCACTGAGATATTTACACCTGTAAAAACCAGTGATAGCTTTTAAAATACAAATGCATCCACGGTGGCTAAAGAGGGTTACGGTTTGCACTTTGTTGTTAATTATTTTGATTAATTGATTTTCTCCTACCATCTGCCTATGAGCTGCACTTGAAGGAATGAAGAAATGCTTGTTTTTGACAAGTTTAGAGGGAGGGAAAGGTCATTTAGAAGGTGAGGGAAACTTGTGGGAGGGCTTTGGTCAAATGAAGGGTGGAATGAGGATACCAGAGATGAGACTAATTTTCAAACTTTTTCAAAACTCAACCTTAGTGCTCGCTTCAGCAGCACACGCACAAAACTCCTCCTTGCCCATGTGCACTGGTTTAGGTGCCCCCTCCGGCCACTCGCCTCCACCCCGAGCTTTTCTCCTGCTGACACGCTCAGAAGGGAGCCACCTTACATTCCTCAGGGCAGAGTCAAATTAAAATCAATATAAATTACTTTCTTCCCTCCAAATGTGCCCTGAGGGATTCTTAGGAGGGAATCCTTGGCTCCTTTGCAGGACTGATCTCAGAGTTACAGTTGCAAATGCTTAAAATGCAAATTACATCTGCCTCCCCCTACTCTCCTATTGTGAGCAACAAGGAGTGAATGTTACCCACCTCTGCCCTCATTAAAACACTGGCTCATTAAAATATATATGTAACTTCCAGGATCCACCTATTGTGGAATGTTCGATGAGAGGGTAAGACTGAGCCCTCTGACCACTGAAGGACAGTTCTTTTCTTCTACTCTTGTTCCATCGTTGACCCCTAAAATAGTAACTTGTGCCCACACTTTGTCCCTTTAGGGAAGCAAGAAAGCTGCTCCCAGCATTTCCCTTTGGGGGAGGAGTGACTGATGTGACTGGGCAGATGAGGGTAGAGGTCACAGGGCTTGCTCACTCTCTCTGGCTGAGACCTGTCTGTATATTTTCCTGAGGCAAGCAGAGCTAGGTGGGGGCTCAGGGCCTGCCTCCTGGAGTAGGTCTCCCTGAATCACATGTGTGCAGGGAATGCGGGCAGAAACTGCCTTTGCTGCTGAGGCAAGGTAAGTGTGCTCTGCAGAACGGCTCTCCCCACCGCAGGTAGCACTGAAGAGCCTACCAAGGCCCCAGGTGTAAGCTGTGTCCTCTAGCCCAACTTTCCTATTAATAAAAGTGTGGTTTTATTCCTACTAGACGGGTGTGCCTATTTCTAACTGAGAACCAAGAGGAGGAAGCATCCCTAAGATGCCAACCACGACTTAAGGAGAACTGCTTAGCAAAGAGCTGTGCTCCCTTCTTGGTGCCCACTGAAGAGCAACAGTCTATTCTGACTTTCTGACTTTTTTTCTTAGAGACCTCGCGCACCCTCACCTCTCCCCTTAGCCTTCACCATCTCCCACGCCCACGTGAGACCTGGGGTTTGGCAGATGCACTCGTGGGCGGGAGAACAACTGAAATTGTCGAGGAGGACCCGGTTACCCACACTTACATCCCGTTCCACTCCCTTTCAGTGTCCCTCAGGCTCTGATTTGGGGAACACTTGGAATTACCAGGGTATTTGGAATGTTCTGAGGACCCTCAATCCAAGATACACTTGAGGGCATATGGTTTTCCTACACAGTTGTCAGTATTAAGGGCAAGGGAGGACCAGTTTAAAAATCCTTACTATTTGGAAAAAAAAGCTGTGGGAATACTATAATCTATTATTTCTTAATGGGACCTTTTATAAGACTAAATATTTCTATCTTTTAAGCAAATATTTGATGTGCTTTAAAGAAAGGCACACTTTTGTTTCTCATATTACAAGTGGGTTTAAATAATAACTCTGGAATTCAATTATAGTACTACATTGTCAGAGTTAGCTGGCACAGGCCATTACTGCAATGTCTCAAAAAAAGCAATTAAATAAAAAATTAACCATTGTATTTATGTTTGGAATGTTGGCTGGGTAGCTGTCATGGTTATATTCCCATTAGAGTAATTTTATTCCATCTACATATTTTCTACTTACAATTCAGATGGGTTGACCTGTAATTGGAAAAGTTATGTCTCAGACATTTGAGGACTCGGGTTTAGTAAAATCTTACCCCGTTCTATTTCAGATGTGGACTTTAAAAGTTAGTGGTAAAGCAATTTTAATAGCCTCCTTTTGCAACTGATCAAATTCTGAGCCATAAAGGCTGCAGAATGAAGTTCATTTGCATTACTTGAGGTTACACAATATTTAACTAGAAATCACACATTTTCTAAAGTATATTGCTGTTAGATATTGCTGTTAATAAACATTTCTAAGCGGAAGTATTCTTATATCTGATGCTTGGGGCAAATGCTTAAAAATCTGCACTATCCTGAGCATATATGAATGGAGGACAATTCTGTTTGAAAATATTAGAGAAACGGTGTTGCTTAGTCACAAAAAATCATAATCATACATGCTAACAGAAATCTGAGTTTCCCAATCCCACCAATAACCCAGGATCGATAATCTGGCATCTTCTCCTGCTTCCTTCCTTCTTGTTTCCCCATGTCTAAGTACCACGAAATCTTCCCTCTGTGACCGTCCCAATTGCTATCTCTTTCTCAGGCCTTTGGTTACAGCCTTGTCATCCCGTCATTGGGACTTTTGCAAGACCCTCCCACCGGCAGTGTAGTTCTTGGCCCCAGGCGAGGGACCCTACCTAGGCCTCCTGTGGCTGAGCCCTTCTCCACAAAGCAAGGATGCTGCACAAAGGAGGGACATGGTGTCCAAACCCCCACTTTTAGGCATCTATTGGAATACTATTGCTGGGGTTCTGAAATTTCTTGTCCAAATAGCACTGAGTCAGCTTCCAGAGACTGTGCAGGCTTTTTCCTGGGGTCCATCTTCCCAGTAGTGAATGTTAGTTAGATCCCTGGGTCTAAAGGGTGACCTAGGGGTGGCTGTTTGAAGGGGTATAGATGTGGGAGAGGCCTTCACGGAGCTAGATAGTGTTAGGGGCAGGAAGAGGGGTGGGCTCCCAGGCAGGGGCTGGGGGCCAGGTTCAGCACACCCTGACATTTGTTTCTTTTTTTTTTTTTTAATGTTGAATTTATTTATTTATTTGTTTGTTTGTATGTGGGTAGTTCCCTGGCTGGGAATCGAACCCAGGCTGCAGCGCTGACTGCACCAGCGCCAAAGCCTTAAGCCACTACACCACCAGGGAACTCCTGACATTTGTTTCTGATGACTTGAAATTCAAACCTGGCTCTCTAGGTTGTTATGAAGGTAGGAGGATAAAATATACTTTATTTAGCAACTGGTCAGCTTTATTTACAACTTTTAGATATTTAGACAGATGGTGTGTGGTGGGCCTGTGTGGGCCACAGCTCTACTAGCTTAAGAGGGCCTCCTAAGAGGGCTCAACTGCACCCAGAATTTTCTAAGAGGAACATTAGCTCCTCCACCTCGTAAGCACAATGTAGAGACATCAGTGTTGTCTTAGTTTTTATTTCTAAGAATCTTTGGAAATGTGCTTTGAGGTTTTCCCCTCAGTTATTCATTTTGTGTCATTCACAAAGAAAGCAGCTTGTTTAAAGAACTATTAGAACCGTACTGGGGAAGTCCATTGACATCTCCAACCAATCAAGTTACTAAGGAGTCCAGAATCATGTTTCTATGAACTGAGAGGGTTACATACAAGCAGAGAGCAAGCAAACTAATCAATCACCTCCATTTGCCTAGGCCTCCATACAGTACCTCACCTCATGCGACCCTTACAACTACCCCCATAATGCAGCTAGGGTATAATTTCATTCCCATGAACAGATGAGAGAACAGGCTTGGAGAAGGTGAATGAATTAGTAAGTTAACTATAATTATATAGCTAATAAATGGCAGAGTTTCCTAAGGCCAGATTTCTGACTTCTTGCTTCTGAAGGGTGCAGGATCCAGACTTACTCTGAGATATACAGAGTAAGGGAAAATTACCCTAGGAAAGCACATTTGACTTCCAGTTCTGGTCTGGCACTGACTAATGTTTCTTGGGGAAGCCATCCAACAGAGGTAGGCCTCAGTTTCCATCTTTAAGATAAAGGAGTTGAAGTAGATAATCGCTAAGGTTTCTTCCAGCTCTGTGGTTCTTTTACAGCCTATACCCCAGATTGCTTTTCACATTTGTGAAAGTAGCCCTGAAATGCAGGCGACGCGGTTGTGTTATATTAATGAGTCTTTATCAAGTGGCCCCAGGTGTCCTCCATCCCTCAGCTTAATCAGATCAATTGGCACCAGTTTAATCAGAAGTTAAAAATGAACATTGGGGACAAAATGGCAAACCAACAGTACTTTTTTTGTTGCTATTTCCAAACATTTTTAGGGACAAAACCACAGGGCAGTATTTTCCACAGTCTACCAGTTCCAAGTGATATTAATAGGATCTCCTTGAAAAGGGAGTTTTTTGGTCACTGAATTAAATAATGTTCAACAGTTATGTGTGTGTGTGTGTGTGTGTGTGTGTGTGTGTGTGTGTGTGTAGATGCTTCAATTATTAATCTCCAGGAGGAAGAGTTCTCATCTCCAGGACTAGTGCTCAGAACATAGTTTTAGAAAACATCTGGGATGGACTGATTGTTGCCAGCACGTCAGAATTTATCCCCAGAGCAAAATGTAGCTCTTGGTGATGGCTGTCTGTACTAAATGTGATATAATGATGGTGAGGCCATTTGTTTGTTTTCTAATAAACCCAAATGCAAGAATGTACCTGTCTACATGGCAGGTCTTCAAATTCTTTCCTAGGAGATGATATGCTTAATGCAATGCCCAATTAAATCCACCATGGTAACGTGTGGAATGATGCTGGTTGTTTTGAAAGTACCAGAAGTTGTCTTTGGAAGTTGAATTCTAGATTGGGTATTTAATGGTCACGCTCCTCATTTTTTGAATCTCAAAACAGCTTTACTCATCTACATTTTTCAACAAGCTTAACTCATAATGACTTTTAGCTATTTTTGAAAGTCATATCTACCACTGTGGCAGATTGTATTTTCCAAAGATGCCTGCAATAATCCCACCCCATATGCTTTCTTACAATGAAACCTTGAGCTGGATCATAAAAATGTCATGTACCTCTGCCTTGTTCTCATGGGACACTCATTCTTGGAACCAAGGTGCCATGCTGTGAGAAAGTCCAGACAACCCTGTGCAGAGACCACAGGGAGAGATCACGTGTAGGTGTGCCTAGGCAGCACACATTGACTGCCAGGCACGAGTGACAAGGTCTCCATCTGATTCCAGCCTTCGGCCATAGAGTCACCCCAGCCTTCTTCCAGCTGAAAACCCAGACTCATAGAACAGACACAAGCTGACCCCTCTCTGCCCTGTCAGAACTCTTAACCCACAGAATCCATGAGCGTCATAAAATAATTATTTTATGTCCATAAGTTTCAGGGTGGTTTACTAGGCAGTAGTAGTAACTAACCCACCATCAAAGGATAACTTTTTTTCCTGCCGAGGAAATTCAAAAGAATATGCTAAAAAAAGTTTCATTTTATGAATCTTTGAGATTTATAATCCTAACCTCTTGTGCCTTTTTGTATTGAAGATTTTTGGATTTGGTAGCCAAATCACCAGCATTTTAGCATTTGAATTTCCCCAAATCGTAGTTTATTTAACAGAAATTTTCCAGGGATTTCAGAATCCTACCAAACTCTCAGTGTATCTAACCCAGTGTCTACAAGCAGGGCTCGCCAAATCAAATGTCTTCAGGGGTCTGACAGGTAAAAGAAATGAGTTAAGAAGAGATTGAGGGACTTGGGGGAAATTGGGAAGGTCCAACAAAATTATTGGTGTGTGATTTCTCCTAGAGCAGGGCTGGGCAAGACATCGATCATGGTCTACCCGTGAACTACCAAGCAATTTTGGGGTGACTGCCTGAATAGTACAATAAATAGCCAATGGCCCATGACATCTGTAGAAAATTAGAAGTAGCCCTTGCCCTGAAAAAGTCTGCCCAGACCTGTCCTAGAGGAAAGTGGCCTGGTTGCACCTTCGCCCCTGAAACTTTAAAGGAAGACCTGTTGACCTATTGCAATCAATGCCTCATGCCAGATCCCTTTTACAAGCTCCAAAGAACACTCAGAGCCCTGGGACATCCCCAGAATCTGAATTCTTTGGATGTTGAAACATGGATTCAAAGGTTATTCTCAAACTCACGGAGACTGGTGAATATGCTGGTGCCACAGGGCAGTCTAGAGTAGACTCTTCAGCAGAGAAGTAGCCTGACAGCTAGAAACAGGTCATTTGTTCCATGGGATCCCATCAGGCATCCAGGAATGAAATGCTCTTATTAATTCATAAATGTGGCTTGGAGTCCTGAGAACTGGCCTCTGCAGCTGACAGCTTACCTTCCCCACCATAGTATGTACATTCATAGCAATTTGTAAACAAACAAGCAATTTCTTAGGTGTTTATTGTTATTTAAGACATAGTTTCAATTAATTAATTATTATTTTAATCGTTATCTTCCCTTCTGGGCTGGAAGCCTTTGCTTGTCTTGTTTGCTGGTATATCTCCTGCCCTTAGCACAGTGCCTGGCATACACCAAGTAAGTACCTAACAACACTTAATCAATGAATTAATGCTGCCCCATTCCGTCCCATTCAACTGCACATACATTAGACACTGCCTAATGTGTCAGATATTGACCTTGGAGGTGGGGGTAATTTTATAAGCAACACAGGCCCAACTCTACACTCATGGCACTTAAAATCTAATGAGAGGAGGGGACTGGAGAAATATCCAAATAAACAAATACACTGAATAATTTCAAGTAGTGCTAACAGCTATGAGGAGAAACTCAGAGGGAAACCCTTAGAAGGACTGTTAGTCCAGCTGCCTAATGGGCGACAAGGAGCCAGATGTTTATGTAAAGGGGAGAGCAGGAGCAGTGAGGTGAACATTCCCCCAGCAGAAATAGCCAGTGTGTAGGTCCCGAGGCAGAATTTGTTTGGCCTGCTTAAAGGGTATGGTACACTGAGAACACAGCGTAGTTGGAATGTACTGGGACAGGGTCACATGGTAGGACATGAAGTTGAGCTATTGGAAGGAGCAGAGTAGGGAAGGCCTTGCAGGCCATAACAGAGACTGATTCCAAAGGGTGCAAAACAGCAAGTTGTAACAAGAGCAAGGGAGCTGGGAGGCCCAGGCCTGCCCCTCAGGGACCTAAAATAACATATACAGAGTAGACTCTCTGTTAACTGGCACCCATGGGGATTGGACTCTCCATTAACTAGAACTCAAGCAACTAGCACTCTCAAGCAACCAGTTGCTTGAGTTCCAGTTAATGGAGAGTCTACTGTAAATACACATACAACAGGAACAGAAACTTTACTAGTTATAGCTGCAATCTGCCAGGTGCTACCTCTCACACTAGGCCTCTCAACGTCAGGACACCTGACCTCGGGACTGCCTTACTTTGGGACCAGCTGCCAGTGGTACAGCTCACCAGAGACTGCTCAGCAATTCACTAGCTATAGAAATTCTTGAGTTCTTGTGGGGCAGATGTCAACCTGGTTCAACAGCATTATCATTATAACAATAAAAAGCACACTTTACTGCAGGTTGGATGAATCAGACTGCAGTATTAGAAAACCAGGCCATCACAACAAAATGATTTTGGTCCAGTAGCCCCCCTCCTCCAGCAAGCCAGGGCTCCCAGCCTCAGTCTCACCAAGGTCCTTGGGGCTTCCCCTCCCACAGACTCTGCCCCCAGCCTTGATCTAAAGGTTTTTTTGTTTTTTTTTTTTTTGTAGTATGTGGGTAGTTCCCTGACTGGGAATCGAACCCAGGTCGCAGAGTTGACAGTGCCAGCGCCGAAACCTTAAGCCACTACACCATCAGGGAACTCCCCAGCCTTGATCTATTTACAGTTGAAGCAGCCACCTGAGCTTATCCACTCCAGACCCCCAGATCCTCCTCTTACTTTCTAATGGGGAATGCTTCGGCCCCTATGGGCAAGTCCTAGTAAGTCTACAAGTATGTCTGGAGAAAGGAGTGTGAAGCAGGGTTGAGGGTAAGGAGGTAAGAGTTGGTGTGTGGGGGTACATGGTAGGAGTAAAGAGCTTGAAGAGATAGCAAGATGAGGGGCTCAGCTAGCTTTGTAATTGGATGAGGTAAGAGAGTTATCTGGAATATTCAAGAGGGAGAAAAGGGAAATTGGGTGCAGTTTTGGGAGGGGTGAAGGGACCTGTATGCACTTTCTTTGGCAGGGGGAATTGAACTCAGGCTGTGGAATTGAGAAGTGCCGAAGCCTAGCCACTACACCACCAAGGAACCCCCCTGTATGCACTTTATGTTACAAGGTCAAAGTGAAAAATAATCTGTAACTTGTCATTTTGTAACTCTAGCTTGGTTCTTTAAGAGAAGACAGGAGAATTCAAGCTTTGGGACCAAGTTCCACCGATAAAGTTGACCCTGGAATAACACAGGTTTGAGCTGCATGGGGCCACTTATATACAGATTTTTTTTTTTTTTTCAGTAAATACGTATAGTACTGTAGATGTATTTTCTCCTGGTGATTTTTCTTTTCTCTGGCTTACTTTATTGTAAGAATACAGTATATAATACATACAACATACAAAATATGTGTTAATCAACAGTGTACGTTATTGGTAAGGCTTGCAGTGAATTGTAGGATATTAGTAGTTAAGTTTTAGGGGAGTCAAAAATTATATGTGGATTTTCAACTGTGTAGGGTTTGGCACCCCTAACCCCCTGCTTGTTCAAGGGTCAGCTGTACATGAAACATTTTTGTGAACTTCTCCTTTGATAGTAACCATTCTACCAAATAAAGGTGAATGGTTTTGCAATGATATATGACCAGCAAGAGCCATGCGGGTTAATAAATGCCAGGGAAGAGGTTCCAGGCTATTAGCATGCCAAACGTGAAATTTCAAAATAATCAACACAGGACTTGGGAGTTAAAAGGGAATTTAGACACCCTCTAATCTAGAGGGAGCACAGCTGACCCACTTATCTGGATGTGTTTTGTACTTGAAAGCTTTCAGGCAGCACAAGCTCTCACCATTGGCTCAGTCCTCACCACTCCCTACTGCCTCCCGCCCACCAGCCAGCTGCAAGGAATTGTGCCACCTCATTGGGCCCTGGAGCCATTAAGGTTGTGACCACTGGTTAACTAAGAAACCTCATTATACCATGGAGGAAGAGAGAACACGCCCATATACGAGGTCAGACAATTAATTTCGTGAACTCATCCTAGAAAAAGTGCTACATACCTCATTGCTGAGTATCACTACCGTCACCTTCCAGGTACTCCCCTTGGGAAGCTATGCACCGATGCCAGCACCTAGTCCACCCTTTACAGAAATTTTGGAACTCTTTTTCTGGAATGGCCATCAGAGCAGTCATCGTGCCCAAAATCTGATGATTAAGTTCGCAGACTTGCCACCTTGTGCTTACATTGGCAGCGCTGTACAAACAACTCAGTGACCATTCCAGAAATAGAGTTCCAAAATTGCTTTGAAGGGTGGACTAGGCGCTGGCATCGGTGTGTAACTTCCCAAGGGGAGTACTTCAAAGGTGATTGTAGTGATTCAGCAATGAGGTATGTAGCACTTATTCTAGGATGAGTTCATGAAATTAATTGTCTGACCTCATATGTTAATGAAAAAATCAGCTATCTGTGAGCAATTGGGTAATATTGGGATGAGTGACCTAGGGGTTAAAAGTAAGAGGCTCAAGGAGAATTTGTTGAGACCAACTGGACTAGAAAAAGAATTATACAACTTTAAATTGGTGCTGTATTATTTCTTTCCTAAAGCAATTTAACAGCAGTTATCTCTTCAGTCTCAACAATTTTGTCAGATAGATTTTACAAATATAACTATTCTTACTGTACAGATTGAGAAACTGAGGCAAAAAAAGTATCTTAATTTAACATCTGTACCTTCAAAAATATCCTCCAAAACCTGAGCTCTGTTATAAAGTCAGTCTGATAAGCAAACTTCACAAATTTTGTGAGCAGTAAAGTTTGTGTCCTGCAGTTTGTGTGTGGTGGGGGGTAGCGGGGTTGATTCCCTGAGCGAGGATCAGCCCAGGCCGCAGCGGTGAGAGCGTTGAAGCCTAGCCACTACACCACCAGGGAACTGCCAGCCACTACACCACCAGGGAACCGCCCCCTCCCCCCTTGTCCTACAGTTTAATGACAATGATGATCTCCTTAAGTGGCTCACCAGGAATCCTAGGATTAGTTTTCTAGCAAACTATAAAGGTAATAAGGACCTCTCCTTTCCTCTTTCTTTCTTCCCTCCCTGTACATTCCAGGAGTGTTTTTGTTTTCTTTTTCTCAATGCCTCTCTTTTCCAAAAGAGAAAAGCTATTCCTAGTTTTTTCTTAGTCTTTTACAATTGTAGATTGTACTGATGAGTTAGCTAATTACACTTTAATGTATTTCTATTTACTCTGACCAGTATTTACATTTGAAAATATTATCACAAATGAAAGACTTTGCTCTCTGTTTAAAGGATTAATACTCTGGTGAAGAGTTCACTTTGGATGGGGAGCAGCAATCAGAACGCTGCCTTTTCCCTCTTAGGCTAGAAGGTGTACTTGGTTCACCTTTTGGAGTCTGCAAGCACGTCCTCTCTCACCCTTACCTTCCTTTTCTGGAGAGGAAGAGGGGAGTTCGAGCACAGGAGTGAGAAGCGGGTCGGGAAGAGGTGGGCTGTTATGGTTGTGGAGTCACAGGCAGTCCCCCACACTGCTGAAAGCAGGGTTGACCCCAGCTTCTCTCAGAGGGATTGCCCTTCCCTTCTTTTTGTTCATTTTCCACTTTGCCCTGCTAAAAGGAAACAACACGCACAAAATGGAGTCGCTTGTGGTAAGCCCCACTAGGACTTAACACCCAACCTAACTGCAGCTCAGCCTCTCCCAGGAGTGGAATTTTAAACCCATCAGTCTGGAATTTCCTGGTCTGTCCTAGTGCGTAATCTAGCTGATAAGATCCCCTGCCTTCACCTAAGGGAAGGTAGCCTTGCCCGAGATAGTCCATTGCTTTAACTTTCTTGTCTGACCCTGTCTCCCACTACAAAGCCTTCCATTCTATACAGCTCCTCCCGCACTTCTGTCCTACTGGATGGGATGATGCTTGATTTATGAATTGTACAATAAAGCCAATCTTTAAATTTACACAGTTGAATTTTGTTCCTTAACAGTTCTATTTACTACTATTCTTACTAATATTTAATATCACTGTCTCCCCCAGGGTAACTCCACTCCTTTTGATGTGGGCCAAACAGAGCAGCCATCCCCCCACTTCACTAGGGACCCCTTTTCCTTGTTCTCTAGCTCCCAGTTTCACCTTTTTCCTAGTCTAAAGTCTTAATCGCTTTCCTTATCAATTTTCTCTGGCTTCTCACCCCGAGCAACAGATTTTCCACCCTGAAACCACCCAGGGCTTTAAAACCTATTTCTCTAATCAATACCTTTAAAGTACTGACTGAATTAATTTCTCCTCATCTAGAAACCATCAGGATACTGGCGGTGCCCCAACAAGGCTGCCAGCCCATCTCAACCAAAAGAGTCAGCATGGCGGATCTCGGGACCCCTTCCCCTTTAGATCAGATAGGGTGAGAGCTCTGTGGGTCCCCAATAGGTAGGGACAACGACCATCCTCAGCAGGAAGCAGATACAGAAGATGAGATCTCCACCCCCTCAGCTTCCCATAGAGATTTGTGGGGATCATGTCTCTTAAGAGAATGTGAGGAAGGCAGATAGAATAGGGGGATCTCAAGACCCCTCCCATGAGACTTGCCCTGCTGGAATAGTCACCGCCTGACACCACCCTGTCACTAGTAATCCCTGCCCCAGGGTAGGCAGCCGCAGGAGGCAGTTCTAGGCAAATACAAGGAAGTCAGAGGGCACAGGAAGCCCACCAGTTTGGGCCAGTTCCTAACGCCTGCGCAGTGAGAGTTACAATGACCTTCATCTCACCTGGGCCTCATTGTACCATCATTGTAATGTCATACATATGCCCAGAAGTCATTAATATCATTATAACAGACTGAACTCTGGGAAAGGGCATGTGCAGTCAGAAGGCGTTATGTAATAAGCCCCTTGTCAATCAGACTTATCAATCAAGAGACCCCACGCCCAGAGGTGTCTCCCCTGAAGACTTAGAAGGGGATAAAAGTACCAAAGCCTTGTTGATCAGGGGCCCCTGAGCCACTCTCCTTGCTCAAGCCAACTCCTACCTCTCTGGAGTGTACTTTCCCCTCAATAAACTATTTCTTTGTTTCACCTCTATACATGTGTGTGTGTCTTGTTCAATTCTTTGCTCAAGATACCGAGAACCTGGACATCGACTTCACGCTGACGAGGGCACCCCACTTTCCTGTAACATACTCTTGAAGTCCCAGAAGACATCCCTAGGCCTCTAGAAGTGCCATTCTCTGCTAACACGCTTTCTGTAACATCGTGTGGACTTGGGACTAGGATTTGGTACATGAAACTGCTTTCAGGGGCTCACATAAGAGCGGCAAATGAGTTTAACAATGTCCTTTTGTGACTTTAATGAGCATTTCTTACAAGCACGCTTTTGTTAAACTTTTATTTACTGAATCATTGTAAGAATAGTAGAGAGAGCTTCTGTATACCCTGTACCCAGATTCACCAGTTTTTCATTTGCCACATTTACTTTACCATTTTGTCTCTCTCCCTCTCTCCCTTTTCCCCCACCCCCACTAATTTACTATTTTTTCTGAATCATTTGAAAGTTGGTGCTCCTTCAGTGTATGTTTTCTAGAAACAAGGATATTTTACATAACCACAATGTAATTACCAAATTTCAGAAATTTAATATTGATAATTATCTACAGTCTATTTTCCAATTTTGTCAATGTGTCTTTGAGATTGTATCCTGTGCCTTTAGTCATCTTTAATCTGGAATAGCTCCTCAGTCTTTGTCTTTTAGGACCTTGACATTTTTGAAGGACGTCAGCCATTTATTTTATGTGTTCTCCAATTGGTTCATCTGGTGTTTCCTCATAATTAGATTCAGATTATGCATCTCCACCTGGATTATTACATAAGCAATTTTTTGTTCTCCCCAGACTTTCACATCTGGAGACACTGTTGTCTGTCTGTATCTATTAGGTGATGTTTTTTAACCACCTAGTCATTATCTCTTCGCTGTGTGCTTATTACCATACACTTAACAACCACTGTACACTCTCTGGAAAGACAATGAAACCATGCAGATACCCTCCTCCTCCTCCAACATTTCCCACTCGATTTAGCATTCATTCTTGTTCAAACAAATCTTTCCCATGGTGGTTGCCAAATGGTACTTTTCCTATTGTACCACCCCTGCCACTACATTTATCAAATGACATCTGTTATAATCAGAGTCTTCCTTTCTATGACATTTTTTTGTTTGGTTATAGCTTCCATGACATAATACACATACTATATAATTCATCCTTTCAAAGTATACAATTCAGTCGTTTTTCTCTTCTTTTATTATAGTAAAATATACATAATATAAAATTTACCACCTTAACCATCTTTAAGTTTACAATTAAGTGGTATTAAATACATTCACATTGTGCAACCATCACCATCATCCATCCCCATAACTCTTTCATAATGTAAAACTGAAACTCTATTACCTGCTAAACAATTCTGCCTCATTCTCTCCTCCCACCAGCCACTGGCAATCACCACTATACTCTATCCTTCACTTCTCTAAGTAAACTAGAATCACACAGCTGTTTTGTGACTAGCTTATTTCACTTAATACAATGTCGTCAAGGTTCATCCATGGTGCAGCATGTTGCAAAACGTCCTTCCTTTTTAAGGCTGCATACTGTTCCGTTGCACATATGCACCACATTTTGCTTATTCATTGGTCCATGGATGAACACTTGGGTTGCTTCCAAGTTTTAGCTATTTTGAATAATGCTGCTGTGAACATAAGTGTACAAATATTTCTTCCAGATCCTGTTTTTAATTCTTTTGAGTTCCACACAGAAGTGGAATTGTTGGATCATATGGTAATTCTATTTTGAATTTTTTGAGGAACCACCATATTGTTTTCTATAGTAGCTATGCTGTTTTACTTTCCCATGAATAGTGCACAAGGGTTCCAATTTCTCTACATCATCACTGACACTTGTTATTCTCTCTTTCTTTGACAGCAGCCATGTGAATGTGTGTGAGTTGGTATTATCTTTTTTTGTGTGTGCGGGGCAGGGTGGGGGGGGTAGTTCCCTGGCTGGGAAGCGAACCCAGGCGGCAGCATTGAGAGTGCCGGAGCCTTAGCCACTACACCACCAGGGAGCTCCTGAGTTGGTATATCTTGTAGTTTTGATTTGCATTTCCCTAATAATTAGTGATATTTAGCATTTTTGTTTGTTTGTTTGTTGGCCATTTGTCTCTCTTCGTTGGAGAAATGTCTATTCATTTCCCTTGTCCATTTTTTAATTGGATTGTTTGTTTTATCTTGTTGAGTTTTAGGAGTTCTTTATGTATTTGGATGCTAATCCATTATCATATACATGATTTGCAAATATTTCCTCCCATTATTTGGGTTGCCTGTTTACTCTGTGGATAGTGTCTTTTGATGCATAATTGAAAATTTTTTCATGAAGTCCAACTTGTCTATTTTTTCTTTTGTTACCTATGCCTTTGGTGTCATATCCAAGAAATCATTGTCAAATCCAATGTTGCAAAGCTTTTGTCCTATTTTTTTCTAAGTGTTTTATCTTTTTAGATATTGTGTCCTTTATCTATTTTGCATTAATTTTGTATGTATGGTGTTCAATAAGGAAGGTAAGTACCTCCCCATCAGATGAAGCAAGGGTGGCAAAAACTTGAAAGTTGTGAATCTGGCTGATGGGAAAATAAATGTCTATGTGCTGTTCTCTCTCTTTTTGTATTTTCTTTTTGTTTTGCTGTTTTATGCTTTTGGGCTCCCCCATTCCAGCCTTGCACACTCTGGATCATCACTGTCCAGGGACAGGACTGTTTCCCCACTGGATGGTGAACCCTATGAGAAAGTGGCCAGGGCTCTCCAGCATCACCTAGCACAGTGTGACAAATGGATGAACCAGTGAATGAGTTCATTCACTGTGTAGGGAAATCATCACATCAATTTAAAAGAAAATACTAACAATATTTATCAGGTTTTTACTATGGACCAGACTTGTGCTAACTGTATTACTATTATTAATAATTTGATTAGTAGTAACACCACCAAATAACAAATTAGTCATAACAAGCAGTGAGATAACAGTGGTAACTTGTTAATTGGTTCTGAGAGGCACGGTGAACACCAAAAATGATGAGTACTAAACAAATTTTTCCCATAAGGAATAATGCAGTGGTAGCTTGGTACTTGTTGTTAATTGGTTCCAGTGTTGTGGAAAGGCTCTACCTTCTGAATGTTGTGGAAGGCTCTAAAGACGAAGCAGCACTCGGAGCACTTACAAGTTCAGGTTGTTTATTTTACACCGGAGGGGCTCAGAGGAGTTGTTTCCAAAGTCTGAACCCCAAACAAAGGCAGGGTGGGGAAATTTATAGCACAACATTTCCATAATAGTCATCAGTTTCCCGCATAGGCTAGGGTTGGTAGAAACAGGGGCTCAGGGAGAAGAACCAGGAAGTGACTCAGGGTGGGGGGGCTATCGGCCATGTTGGGAGGTGATATTTCTCTGTACCAGGAGGCATGACAAGTACCAAACAAATGATGAGTACCAGGACAAAATTTTTACATCAAAATGCATTGAGTACCAATTTTGACGAGTTTCAAAGCAGTAGAGTACCAAGGCATGACTGTACTTGATTTTCTCTAAATCCTCCATACCTCTAGTCATGCTCTCTTCATCTGTCCTCCCCTTCCAGTCATATTCTTTTCATCTGTTTCTAAATCTTCGTCTATTACTCTTCCCTCTCTTCCTTACGGAAATAGAGGACTTAAACAACACAACAAACCAAGTAGCTCTAATAGACATGTTAGAACACTCTACCCAATAGCAACAGAATATATATTCTTCTGAAGTGCACATGGGACATTTATTAGGACCCACCATATGTTAGGGCACAACTTAAGTATCAATAGATTTAAAAATTTACAAACCTAAAGTTGTGTTGGTAATATTTAGATTTTGGCACTTTATCCACTGACATTAATACATTTGTTCGTGCTCCCATATTTCTTTTGAGAGGTTTGTAGTTTAACATGATTTGGCTCTGAGCAAATTTTAATTTGGCATGCAAAACCCCACTAAGAAGATCACAGTGCTGTCCCTGTGAAAGGACTAGAAAAGAGAATAAGTATCTATCTTCTTCCTCCACTGGTAATTAATCTAATTCCATACTAAGAAGCTGAAGTTTGGATTCTAATGGATTTATAATTTAAGAATAAAGTACTTGATGCCATACCCTCAGGGTAGGAAATCTCACTTTAGAGCTGACATTCTAGGAGACAAAGGCAAGAAAGCAAATGACACAATTGCTGCTGATGTCACTAGTATTCTTCAGATTCTCACAAATACTAAATCCAAATACTACAGTGCAGGGCAAGAGTAAGACACTCCTAGGGCTCTTTGTTCATGCTGATCCTCTGAAGGCTAACCTGGGGACATTTCCATGTGATAACACATTCTAAGGACTTGCACAGGATGCATGCTGAGGAGATAAAACTGGAGAGGGAGATATGCAAGGACAGATCATAAAAGGCCTTCTTTACCAACATACAGTTGGGATTTTATACTGAGACAAAGGGAACTAAAGTGGAATGACAAGATTAGACCTACTTTTTGGGTTAATCATTCTGGCTGTTGAAGAGTGGAATTGGGTATGGAGAGGACACCTGAGGGAAGAAGACTAATTAAGAGATTATATTAAAGGCAGTGGAAGGCATGAGGCAGGACTGAAGAAATCTGGGGGTTGCATTAGGAGGACCCATCCTGACTGGGTACACCTACAAGGATATGAGAGTATTGGGCCTTGGAGATCACACCTTTTCTCTCACCGAATGATCTCCCTCAAAGTCATTTTTCCATCTCACACCTGAACTGTAAAAGGAATAAAATGTTCTTCAGTCCCAAGTGCTACCAGTGTGGAGACACAGACAAGAAAGAAGAGAGGAAGTAGGAAGTAGACATACTGTATTAGTTAACCCTACTGTAGGTAATCATATTGCAATATATAAGTGTAGCATATCAACATGTTGTACACCTTAAACTTACACAATGTCATATGCCAATTATTTCTCAATAAAAATAAACTTTAAAAATACAGCATAAAGGAAAAAAGAAAAAAATTAAGAAAAAATAAAACATGTACTGATGGTTGGAGTCCAATTTTGTCACAGTGTTCAGTAATTTCTGAACATTGGCTTAACCCAAGTTGTTATGGGGCATGCCTTTACAAACATGGTACATTCATATGTGGTGTGATTTTGCTTTCAAAATACTTCTATTTTTGACTGGAAACTGATATTTTAATGGTTGGGTTGCTGTGTGTATCTATTTCCTCATGCTTCTAAATTGAAGCTGCCTTCTTCATGATTAAATTATATTTTCCTCCTATTGGAGCATGAAATATACACCTAAAATTGCTCAAAACAAAAATATTCAGTTCATTAAAAAAAGACAAACTTCTATTTTCATTCTTTTTTTTGCTCATCCAAAAATAACTTTCTTATTTTTTCCACTAGGTCAATTGGTGGTTTGCTTTGGACTATAATAAAACCATTTTCCAAATGGTTTTGCCATGGTTTGAGTTTCCCAAAACACTACGACTTCTGCATATTTGACCAGCTTCGTTTATCTTACTTAGTGAGTAATAACATACATATAGTAACGTGCATAAAGTACACTAATCTTAAGCATATAGTTTGAATTTTTACCCACATATACATCTAGAAAACCACTATCAAGATAATACTAGATGGGGTTCCCTGGTGGTGTAGTAGCTAAGGCTTCGGTGCTCTCAACGCCACAGCCTGGTTTCGATTCCCAGTCAGGGAGCTACCAAAAAAAAAAAAAAAGAAAAAAAATGATACTAGAATATTTCCTGCATTCCATGCAATTCTCTTGTGCACTTTTCATTCTATTCCCTGAAGGGTTAATCTCTTTTCTGATTTGTAGAAACAGCTTTTAGTTTTGCTTGTTTTTAAGATTTATATAATTGGAATCATATATTAGAACTCCTGTGTATGGCTTCTTTATGTAACACGGTATCTCTGCGATTTATCCATTTTGCTGCTAGAGCCAATTACTTTTTTCTAATTGATGGGTAGTGTTCCATTATATAAATGTACCACAATTTATCTGTTTGTTTGTTTTTTGTTTTTTGTTTTTGCTTTTTGGTATGTGGGTAGCTCCCTGACTGGGAATCGAACCCAGGCCGCAGCACTGACAGCGCCAGCGCCAAAGCCTTAAGCCACTACACCACCAGAGAACTCCCAATTTATCTGTTTGTTGATGAACATTTGGATCATTTCATCTTTTGCATGTTATGAATAAAGCTGCTATGAATATGATATACAAATGAGAGGACATATGCAATCATTTCTCTTGATAGAGAATGAAATTGTTGGCTCCCTTTGCTGCATCTACTGTAACGATGAAGACCATTCTCAGCCATCAGACTGTGGGCGTCCGAGAAAATGTGGACATCACCCTGAAGGGATGCCCAGTTACTGTGAAGTGTCCCAGAGGCACCCTGTGGAGGGACTTCAATCACATTAATGTAGAACTCTGTCTCTCGGGAAAGAAAACAAGAGACTCCCAGGTGACAAATGGTGGGGAAATAGAAAGGAGCTGGCTACTGTTTGCACTACGCGTAGTCATGGACAGAACATGATCGAGGGTGTCCACTGGGCTTTGCTACAAGATGTGGTCTGTGCTCACTCACTTTTCCACCAACATTGTTATTCAGGAGAAAGGTTTTCTTGTTGAAATCCGAAATTTCTTAGGTGAAAAATACATCCTCAGGGTTTGAATGAGGTCAGGGGTTGCTTGTTCAGTATCTCAAGTCCAGGAAGATGAGTTTGTTCTTGAAGGAAATGATCTTGAACTTATATCAAATTTGGCTGCTTTGATTCAACAAGACACAACAGTTGAAAACAAGGAACAGTTCCGGAAAACGGAGCAGTTCAGCAGGCTGACGAGTAAGATCTGAATTGTCCTGTTACAGAAGTGCCAAGATGTTGAGTGATTCCTCAGACTTACTTGTGATATTTTAAAGATGCAATAAAAGTCATGTATTGAAAAAATTAAAAAAAAAAAAAAGGAAATGGTTATATAATGAAGCAACTGCATATTAACTCTAATGGAAATTGACAATGGTTTTCCAAAGAGATGGTATCATTTTGCAACCCCCATCAACAATTTATGAGATCTAC
Source organism: Lyroderma lyra (assembly GCA_004026885.1). Lineage (NCBI taxonomy): Eukaryota > Metazoa > Chordata > Mammalia > Chiroptera > Megadermatidae > Lyroderma > Lyroderma lyra. Next base: position 314,299 of record PVJL010000037.1, read on the forward strand.
AACCTTGAAAACTTGATATTGTCAGTCTCCTAAATCTTAGACTTTCTGAGATGGGAATGGCGGTCTCTCATTGTGGTTTTAATCTGTGTTTCCCTGATGAGTCATAAAGCCCTTGTAAACTTTACTTCATATATTTATAGACCATGTGGATATCCTCTTTTTCCAAGTTCCTTGTGAAGTCTTTTGTCCAGTTTTTATTTGATTGGTTGTCTTTTTCTTATTAATTTGTGGCCATCTTTTTTAGGGTGATTCTGAATCCTTTGTGTGTGTGTATGTATTGCAAATGTCTTCTAGTCTGTGACTAGCTAGCAAATTTATTTATAAGCAAATAGAATTTCATGTTCTTAAGCTAAAGTTTATAAGAAGACTGAGGAAAAAATCCTGAGACTTCTTTCATCATGTTTTTATGAATTAAAAGAATGAGTCATATTATCAGATCAATTTTCTATAAAGGCATTAACTTAACTCAGTTCAACTCGTCATTCCAGAGCATCTGTTAACACCCTTTAGGTGTGTAAGATCATCCAAGGTGTGTAAGATCATCTCTTCCTGCGAGTTGTTACTGTTGAGCAAGAGGCAAACAAGTTAGGCAGGACCACCGTAGGCTCTGAGAAGTATGTATGATGTGCAGAGCGAACAGGAAGGAAGGAGAAACTCATGTGGCCCAGGAGGAGGCAGTACTGGAAAAGAATGGGTCTTGGAAGATGGGGCAGGAGTTTTCCATGGTTGGGTAAGCTCTGCAGCAAAAAGGAACATAAAGAGCAATTGTCCAGAGGAATGAAAGGGCCAAGTGCCAAGAAGCAGCAGGGGTCAAGGGTGACCAGAATGCAGTGAGGGAGATGAGGAATGACTGTAATGAAGCAGGAAAGGTTAGCCCAGCGGAGATGTGGAGAACCTCGTGAGCACTGTTACAGGTTGGGACTCTATCCTGTGTGCTGGCAGGGCACCTGAGGATTTTGGAAGTATGGAAGTAATAAGATCAGATCTGAACATATAAGATATGATTAGAAAAGGAGTTTTATTCTTTTCTGGCTTGAACCCCTTTGGAAGTCTGGTAAAGCCTATGAATTCCTAAGAATAATCATTTTAAATGTATAAGTTAATATACATAGGAATGAAAAGGGATCTAATAATGTTAAAAATACAAATTATTTCTCAATTATGATATTGTATTTGTTATTATTAGCACATTTAAAAAAGATCTCTTGGTAAGTCTAATAATTACCATAATTTCAAAGTAATAATGGATATAAATGATGTCTTCAGATATATATTCAACTGTAACATGATATGAAATGTCTGTAATTTCTATGGATAACAGTCATGGGTTCTGCTAGTACTATGGTTTGTTACATATATATATAGCTATATATATAGAGAGAGATATATATATAAAAATTTTTTTTTTTTGGTTGGTTCCCTGAGTGGGGATTGAACCCAGGCCACGGTGGTGAGAGCGCCGAAGTCTAGTTACTTACATTCTTAATCAAAGGAAATATAAATTTCAGTGAGATGTTAATGAAAATAAAAATGCACTTTTCTCACCAACATCACAAATCCAGTGAATTCTGTGTGTGCATCCCACATTAAGATTCCTTGTGGTTAGAAGGACACCCTGGCTGATAGGATAGGCTAGAAGAAGGGATAAACTGGAGGCAGGGAGGCCAGTTAGGTAAACCTGAATGGAGGCTGTGGTGGTGGGGTGGAGGGCAGTGCCTGGTATTTAAAAATGGAATCGAGCTATGTGTGTTGGGGATAGGTGGGAAAATGGCTGGGGAAGGGGGAGAGAGGAATGACTAGAGTTTACTGTGGTCCTGAGCTTGGGCAGGAGGGATGAGGGCAGAACAAGCCACACTAGCTCTTACCCGGACTGCAGTGTCTGTCCTTGCCCCATTATAGTCTAATTTCAACAGAGCAATCCGAGTGGACTTTTAATACATGAGCAAGATTACATAATGTCTCTGCTCAAAGCCCTAATATTTGGCCCTTTTGGGCCAAAGTCCTTACAGCTCCATGTGATCTGGACCTCCATCCTCTCTCTGACCTCATCTCCCATTGTCTCCATCCCTCTCTCCACTCCCTCCCCCAGTCTCTGTGTTCCAGCCCCCACAGCTCTTCTCAGACACACAAGGGAATGTTCCTGCCTTGGGGCTTTGCAGTGACACTTCCCTTAGTCTGGAACAATCTTCTTTAAGAGAGCCCATGCTAATTCCCTCAACTCTTTGTCTTTGTTTAAAGCTCTTCAAGTCCCTGCTCCCTTCACCTCCTTGATATCACAACAATGAGGCCTGCCCTGACAGCCCTATGTAAAATAGTTTGTCTTCAAGTCCCACTTACTCTGCTCTATTTTTTCCTGCCTTTTATTTATTTATTTTATTTTATTTTATTTTTTTTTTTGGTGGTGGTGGGATAGTTTCCTGGCTGGGAAGCCTGCCTTTTATATACTATGTCAGCTATTCAATTTGCTGTCTGTCTCTTGTCAGTAAAATGTAAACCCCATAAGGACAGGGGTCTTTGTTTTGGTCACTATAGTTCCAAACCTAGAACAGTCTTTGGCACATAGCAGATACTCACTAGATATTGTATAAATGACTAGGAGATGGTAATGTATCTCCAAAAAAGGAAAGGCAGGGGAGGAGTAGAAACTTACAGGGAATAAAAAAAAAATGTTGGAGTTCCCTGATGGTGTAGTGGCTTAAGGCTTCGGCGCTGGCACTGTCAGTGCTGTGGCCTGGGTTCGATTCCCAGTCAGGGAGCTACCCACATAACAATAAAAGCAACAACAAAAAATAAATAAATAAATAAAAAGTAGAAGTTAAAAAAAAAAAAGTTATTGATTTAACATACTGAGGAAGAACCTGTGGGTCATCCTGGGGGATATAGATAGCTGGTGGGCTGGAGTTCAGGGGAAAGGATGATTGATACAGAACTGTATATTTGAAGCTGACTAGCATGTGGAAGTTCACTGAAGCTTGGGCTTGTTCAGAGAGTACCTGTAGAGCAATGAAAGAAGAAAACATACATTTAGGGGGAAACTAATGTTTAAAAAGTAGCCAGAAAAAAAGTAATAACTCTTTCTACTGTTAACTTTATTTCTTTTGCTATCAGAGAGCATACAGTAATTATTACATTTAAAAGTGGAAACGTGTGGTAATCCAGGGAAATTGGTGAGACAAAATATATATTTTTAAGTTCCATTTTATAAACATTTGTAATGAATGGATTTTTCTAATTTTGGCAACAGTGCTGTTGTAAAACAGTGGAGTTTTGTGTGTGTTACAAATGTTTTGTTTCAGCATTGTTTGTATTTTCTAGCTGACCTAACATAACACAGAAGCACCAGGTCAAATTTCTATGGCTTCTTGAGTCTCAAAGGAGAAATGGTAGTTATTTGCTTTAATTCTAAGGAATCATATATTAAAATGTCCTCAGTTGGAGGTTTAAATATGAAATGCAAAAAAACCAATGTGAAAAGTTGCAAAATTCTAGGTCGTATATTTGAAAGAATGTATTAACATACAAAGTTGTCACATTGTATGTTATCACATTGTGTGTTGTCACATTGTGTAGTGCACTTAATTTAAAGAACTCACCTATAGTGGTTGAACAAAACAAAGGAAATCTAGGTGTGAGAGAAAGAAGAGAGGGATTTAAATAGTGCAGGCACTCATATATGCCATTCCCCTGAATTAATATATTTTTCTATGTAAGCTTGAGGAGGCTTGAAGAGGTCATTCCATTAACCACTATTAGTTTTCACATGCTCTCAACATACGCATTTTACTGTGTTAAGTGTAATTCTAGTGTTTCATGTAAACTTTTGTAATTTCTTTGGAGATTTTGTTTGAGATTGATTGAATTTATAGATCGAGAAAATTTCTCTTTAAAACGTAGAGTCTTCCTATCCAGGAACACAGCCTGTCTTTCCGGTTATGTAAAGCTTCTTTTATGTCATCGTTTTTTCAGGTAAGTCTTTTTCATTAGATTTTTCTTTTTGTTTTTAGATTTGGTTTCGTTAGATTTGTTTTCAAGTGATGTAATGGCTTTGTTGCTGTTGTGAATGGATCCCTTTTCCTAACATTTTCTAACTGGTTATTATTGGAGTATTAGAAGCTATTAATTTTTCAAATATTAATCATAGTCGACCACAGCACTGAATTCTCTTATTGGTTCTACTAGTTTATCCATTACCTCTGAAGTAGTTTTGTCTCAGCCTTTCCATTTATTTGTATCTGATGTCTTTTCCTGCTTTACTGTATTGATTAAAACCTCAACTATAGTAGCAAATAGTACTGGTGGAAGTAGGTATTCTTATCTTGTTCTTGATTTTCAGGGGAATCTTTGCTTTGAATGTTTCACTGTTAAGTATGATGCTTGCTATAAGGTTGTGTAAGTTCTCTATCAGGAAGTATTCTTCTCTTCTTCGCTTTCTATGGCATTTTAATAGGAATGGCATTAAATTTTGTCAAGTGTATTTTCAGCATAAGAGGACCACTTGGTTTCTATTTTCTTTAATCAGTATGGTGATTGGTTATTAAAAAGATTTCATAACATTGAAGCAGTCCTGTAGTCCTAGAATAAACTCTCTTAACCATAATATAGCATTCCTTTAAGAAACTATCAGGGAGTTCCCTGATGGTGTAGTGGCTTAAGGCTTTGGCTTTGGCTTTGGCTTCGGCGTTGGCGCTGTCAGCACTGTGGCCTGGGTTTGATTCTCAGCCGGGGAGCTACCCACATACCAAAAAGCAAAAAAAAAAAAAAAAGAAACCACCAGATCCTCTGCTAATACTTACTATATTTGGGATTTTTGTGTCTACATTCACAGATGAAATTTGTTTCTTGTGTTTTATTGATGGGGGTAAACACTTTCCATTTTGGTTTGTTATCAGGATTATGTTTGTCTCAGAATGAAATGGAAAGGTTTTCATTCTTTTCTTTGCTCTGGACAGTTTATATAACAAGGCATTATCTGTTCTTAGATTGTTTAGTAAAATTCTCTCATAAACTCTTCTAGGCCTGGTATCTTTTTTGAGAAGCAGGTCTTTTGGTTGGTTTAGTTAGGTTCTGTATTCTTGGTTGCATTTTATGGTTTATATTTTCCATAAGATTATCTACTTCATATTAATTCTCAAATTTGTATAAAATTTTGTGGTAATTAAAGTGATCTTCTGTAGCTATTGTTACATTGTCCTTCTAATTTTTAATACTGTCTATGTTCTCTGCTTGGAGAGCTGTTGTCATTTAAACTGCAACCTATTGAATTGAAGACAATAAGAGTGAATTTCTGTAGCGGTACTATAGGAACTGGGTGAAAACTCATATAGCAACTAGAAATTCAGGTGTTTAGAGATTTGGGTATCTTGGAAGGAAAGCATGAAAAAAAAAGGGGAATGGTAGAATATAATTAGGAGCATTTCAATCCCTTGATGCTCCAAGGAGAATAGCTAGAGTCTGAGAAACTCTAAAGGGCTTAACAGTGTCCCCCCCAACTCTCTGCTCTCACTGGACCATTGTATCTCCAAGAGAGAAAGACATTTTTTTTCAGCTCATTACAAAGGTTCAGTTTTATGAGGGAGTATAGGTCACGTCCAATCTCACCGATAATGTAACCACATCTGCAATCCAAATGTTCAAAAGTAGAAAATTCTTTCTATTTATAATGTATAATATAATATAATACAAATATATTTTCTATCCTTTCCTTTCCAAAACATGCTCATTCACATTTGACTGACTGACAGTACACGAACATTCTTTTCACATTAGTACAGGGCATCTGTTATCCTGATTATACAAAATAGGTGCAAAATAGTGTTAAGAGACTTCCTTGCCCGAGATTATAAGACTATGTGTGTGCCTGTATATTTTACATTCCTGTTCCCATTCCATTCTTTTGACTGAAATTTATTCATATATCTGCACTGCTTCTTTTCTTACCCTCTTGTGAAAGGCATCACCACCTAAGTCACCCAGGCCAAACCTCCTCCTTCACCATACCCCACGTCTAGCCATCAAATGCTAATAATAAGGCATCTTCCTAAATCTCTCTGGAATTGATCTAGTCTCTATTAGAGGTCCCGTTTGCAAGTCCATTTCTTTGTAAGTGTGACATATGAGATTTTAACTGCTGTGCCACCGTTTTCTCTTCTTTGGTCAGTGGTAACAGCTCCAGGTCTGTTTGCTTTTGTAGTTCGTGCATTATGGTCGTAGTCTTATTGAAAGTAGCACACATACGGCTCTTAATCTCTGTCTGCTTGACAGCAATTGGTTTAAAGTGTGCATGCAAAGTTTGATATCAAGACTTTATTGCTGAAAATTCCTTTAAGAGTGTAACTGGATTTTTCTTGCCTGCTGAATCAGGATGATTAGTCTTGATTTTATATTCCACCAATCAATTCCAGCTTATTGACCTTCTCTTCCATGTTGAATAGTTGACATTCACTCTTAATTTTAGTTGGTCTAAGAAATTTAGCATTAAAATTTTTGCTTGACTACTGAGTTACCAGCAGGATGCATCAATGTCATTTCCTTGACATTTCAATTTCACACAGCACCAGATTCCATCTTCTCCATTTTTCTTCAATCTAGTTTAATGAATCATCTGTATCTTTATTTTCGGCCTTGTTATCTGAGACAAACCATACCATTAATTTTCGGTTTATCTTTACTCAGGATGAAGAAAACTGTTCAGTCTTCTTTCTTCAGGTCTCATTTTCATTTATAGGTGGCACATTACCCCTGTTGCAAAATGCTGGCATATAAATGTCATTGTTTATTCTCTTCTACCGCTGATTTCTACAAAGCCTCATCTTGTTACTTTGCTTCTGACTCTACTCAAGGACCATGTTCTAGTTAATAGTTTATAGTTTGGTTAATTCTGTTGTTTGCTTTGTTTTAGATGTGGTAAATCTTAGAAAGCTCTGAACTAAAGTTTATTTTGGGGAGTTCCTTGATGGTGTAGTGGCTTAAGGCGCTGGCGCTGGCGCTGTCAGCACTGCGGCCTGGGTTCAATTCCTAGTCAGGGAGCTACCCACGTACCAAAAAGCAAAAAAAAAAAGTTTATTTTGATATAAATGTAAGTATCCTTAAAGTATTAAGATATGGATTTTAATGCTATACTCTGTTTGGGAGGTGGGGTGGTTCCCTGTAATGCTATACTCTTATCAATGTAATATATTTGGAAAACCATGAATATTTAAAACAAAAGGAAACAAATGTAGATCACAAGCTTCTGAAACATACTAAATTTAGGTCTGTCCATATAGTGTATATTCAGACTTTAGTAACCTAAGTATTCCAGGCTAGACCACAGCATTATACAAGAGGGAGTCATGTCAATCTTGTTCACTACTAAATTCCTAATGTAGCACATGTCTGCCACATAGTAGATAATCAGTACATATTGTTGACTGAATAATTAATTGACATGTGTAGGGAATCTAATTCAATAATGTATCTTAACATTTTACTTATGATTTGAAAGCAGTGTAAAATTGTTTCAAGTATCATGAGATGTTCAGGTTGCCTTTGTTATAGGCATTTATAGGAAGGATTCATGGAGCGTAAAATGAAGACAAAAATACCTCAACAGGTGTACAGCAATGCTTCACAGAAAAATGGACCATCATTCCCATCTTTTGGGACTGGCAGTATCTCCGGCAGCCTAATTGCAGTTCTTGGCTTAAGAGCTTGCTGGCCTATAAAGGTTTGCCTTTAGGTCAGGGACCGATATAGTTCAATGACTTGTGACCAGCGGTGGAGGGTCACATGGCAAAAATGAGCTACAAAAGAAGTATGGCCCACTACTTACTACCTTACTTTCAAAAGCAATAATGAGGATGTGTCCTATATCAATATCTAACAATCCCAACAGCCATAGTGATTTTATTTTATAGTCACTGTTTGCTGTGGTGTTTTCATTCGCTGAAGAAGCTATCACTATCCAGTCATGTTTCCTAGAATCATTGTAGTGTATCCTGATGAAGAGTCAGAAATGAGCCATGATTTATTGAGAGGAAAATGTCAAGTATGTAGCACACTGAGGAGAAATTCAATAGATGGGCAGTTATGGATATGAGCTGGAGAGGGTTTTTTGTTTTTTGTTTTTTTTCATATATGACATTCCTATAAATCAGAAAACATTTCTCAAGTATATTACTCTCAGAAAAACAATTTCTGTAAAATTTCTGCATGCTGGATTTAGCTAGAACACTTTATGGGATCATGGATAATGGTCTCTCTGGAGGTTAGTACAAATGATGTTGAATTCACCAAATATGTGCTCAGGGTAAACCTATCACTGTTCTCAGAGTTATGCCACATTGACCTGGTGTGAAGTAGTGATCGGATTCAAAGCAATGATACTGTGAATTTCCCAATTGTGGGTTATTTTATAAATACATAGTGAATTCAATTGGGCCCAGGCTACCACTGTTCATTTGTAAAAGAATGTCACAATTGCCAAATCAAAAGAATATTTCTCAGTGCTTACCTCATTTGACTTCTCTGCAACAGCAAATATCGCTGAGTACCTTTTCTCCTTGTATCCCATGGTATCTTCATCTACTTCCACAAACACCATTTGTAGGCTGATGGTTTCTGAGTAATAGGCATACTAATTGGATGCACCTCTTCTCCAAGCTCCAGAGCAGAAGCTTTCTCTTCAGAATGTCTGTCTAGATGTGCATAGGTTTTTCAAGCTTAATGTGTCTAGAATTAAATACTTTGTACCTCTGTTCCCCACCCCTACCCCAGCCCTCAATGGCCTACCTGATGTTCCTGTGGTATTTCCTATCTATCAGTACCTGGCAATCCACAACTATTCTAAGCCAGGGTCGGGTAGAGTGGTGGGGACAAGAATGTTATCCTCTCTCTTTGCCAACAGCCAATCACCACCCCAATTCTATTAATTCTACCTTCTAAACATCTGTTCAATCTCTCTTCTCTACTCCATCCCCACTTCATTGTCTTAGGTCAGGTCTGCATATTCTTGGGGTTGGATCATTGGAATAGCTTCTTTGCCACCACCTCTCCCACCATCTTCTTTCCATCTCTATGTTCCACTTTGCTGCTGAAGCCATCTTTCTGAAATAATCTAATTATTTATTTATTGAAATCCTTTATAGTTTTCTGTCATCCACAAGATAAAATCCCAATTCACTACCAGGGCTGAATGGATTTGCTAGTGCTGCTGTGTAACAAAGCATTCTAAAACATAGTGACTTAAAACTACAATTTATATTCATGGCTGTTGTGTTGGCTGTGGTGGTTCTCCTAATCAAAGCTGGGTTTATCTGTGGGGCAGCTGAGGTGCCTAATCTTCTAGTGACCAGCAGGTTAGTCTAGGGAACTATTTGTTATTCATGGTAATGGCAGGGGCACAATAGAACAAACAGTCTAGCCTCTTAAGGCCTAGCTCAAAACTGTCACTTCAGCCACATTCTGTTCATTAAAGTAAGTACTGTGGCTGAACCTGGAGCTGGGAAATATATTCTGACCTATTAATGGGAGGAAATGAAGGTACATAGGAAAGGCATAGAAATGGGAAACAATGAAGAACTGGTGCCAATGGCTAAAAAAACCCAAAACAACAACAAAAACCTCTGTCTAGTGTTGTACTTATCACTTGCATTTAATGTCCTTGAATTTGACCTTCTATTAGAGCATCTTGAACAAAATATGTTCTATCATGCCTCAGTGACATGCTGTCTCATCTGTTAGGAACAACTTTCCCCATCTTTGTACCACCCCATTTGCCTGTCGGATGACCTCCTCTTCATCCTTCAAAACACAGCCAAGATGTTCTCTTTTCCATCTTTACAACTCTCTCTCTTAGAGAGAAGCAACGTTTCCTTCTTGTTGTCACCTATTTTCTTTATGCATGATATTTTTTTTTCCTTATCAAACTAAATTGTAGTTATTTAGTTACATGGGTATATCCTTTAGATTAACACCATTTTTGAAGGTCCTTGCTTTTCTGGTTTCTGTCTCTCTAGGGACCAGCAATGTATTTGGCATACAAAGTTCAATGAATACTGATTTGAATTAAATTTATGTTAGGTAGAAATGACATTTTGGAAATAAGGACCATTTCCATTGAGTTGCAAGTACAGAATTTTGCCTGTGCAATTTGGAATCAGAAGCTAGCTGATGTTCCATTCTCTCTGATGCATGGCAGTATGAAATTACTGAGCCATCCACAGCAAATAAAGGAATCACTCTAGGATTCTCTTCATGCCGCACTGAGCTTTTGGGTTCTGATAGAAGCAGCAGAAATTTGATTTATTCAAAAATATTACAGATTGCTTTATCATGCTCTATCTGCTACATGTGAAGAATTTAGTTTCAATTATGAGTATTCCCATTGGTGAAAAGGAGTTGGAGATGTTCTGCATTATTTTTGTGCAGTCTTACAAACTTTTATTTCTTTTTTAAAACCTAAGATAATAATAACCCAAGAAAAGATTCTTCTTACAAACCATTTGTAATTTGTAAAACTTATTTTTCTCAAATATTTGATCATTTAGTTTATTATGTACATTTTGAAACAAAGATCACTGCTATTGTTTATATCAACTTTTCAGGTCAAATGATAGGGATTCTTTTTTTCTTAACATGTAAAGCACAATGATAGAATTCTCAGCAGGATGCAATGAACTGATATATGCTGATGAAAAGATTTAAAGGATCAGTAACTTCATTAATAATAGACTTAATGTCTCTATCAGATCATGGGGAGTTTGGTGAAGTCCACCCATCACTGCTTTGGAAAATAACTCAGTGTTTGGGGTAAGGTAGTTCAGTGTGTGATTCTCTAACAGACATGAAGAGAAAAATAATTTCTATGAAAACTACTGGGTTTAATGTGTATGTTTTAAAGGGTCATTCACTGCTGTGGTGCATTCAAGTCTCATTAGGATGCATGGAACTCTTGACTGGATAAGGGAAAGCAGCAAGTTCTTCTAGCCCAGAATTTGCATCATGAGGCTGAGGAGCACAGCTGATTTTCAGATGTCTTTTGTCTGGTTGCTGCTAAGCCACTAAGTCCTAGAGCAGTCCTGTCTAATGGAAATACTAAGTGAGCTATATATGTAACTTTACATTTTCCAGTTGGTGCATTAGAAAAAAATTAAACTCAATATATCTAAAATATGATAATTTCAAATATAACTATTAATTCAAAAGTATCAATTTTTTTTTTTTTTTTTTTTTTTTTTTGGTATGTGGGTAGCTCCCTGGCTGGGAATCGAACCCAGGCCGCAGCACTGACAGGGCCAGCGCCAAAGCCTTAAGCCACTACACCATCAGGGAACTCCCATAAAGTATCAATATTTTATAACCTTTTTTCCTACTAAATCTTTGAAATCTGGGGTATATTTTACACTTGCAGCACATTTGAAATTGGATGCTAAATTTTCATTAGAAATAATTGATTTATATGTATATTTCCTAACATTTGCAGTTTGAAGAACTAGATTCATAGACCCAACTTTTTCCAAACATACTTAGTTTTCTAATAATGGAACCAAGAATCAGTCATTACATTTATATTTAAACTAATTAAAATGAAAAGTTCAGTTTCTCAGTTTCACTACTTGCATTTCAGGTGCTCAATAGCCACATGTGGCCAGTGGCTACTATACTGGCTGGAGCAGTTCTAGAGAACAGTGATGGCCTCAGGTCTTCAATAATTACCTGAGTCTTTGTGCCCAGGGTCGTGCCACTCAACACAAAAAATTTAAAGGAGCTTGAGACCACAGTTCTTCTCTGCTCTTAACATGATAAAATGAATATGTGGTTTTAAGATCATTAATACATGTGTTCTGAGAAAAAAACAGATGGCTGTGTGTGAGTGTAGGTTCTAGAAGGCATTGTGGGGTAAGACTGGGTCCCGGAAAGTCCAGAAGGGTTACGAGAGGACTTGGAGAGGGATGTTATGTAGGACAAAGCCCTAGTGGCAGGAAAGTACAGAGTTTGGGTGGAAAAGCAAACTAAATGGGACCAATATCGGATACTGGTTAAGAATTTATGCTCCCCAGTAATGCTCCTTGGGTATGAATGAATCTTGGCTCTGCCACTTCCTAATCCTTTTGATTAACACCTAATTGCTTGACTTTGGGCATGTTAATTAATTTCCCTTTTCCCATTTTATTGGTTATAAAATAGGGATAATAATACTTAATCGGGTTGTTGTGAAGATTAAATGAACTAATACCTATAAAGCACTCAGCATGCAGCTTACAACTTAAGTGCTCAAGAAATGTGAGCTGTTAAAACATTATCTACTAAGTGTGACTATTTGCTATTTGGAGTTTATATATGAGTATAATAAACAAGAGTCATTCTATTTAGAACTTGTATCTCAAAACATTGAGCCCAAGTTTATATAAACCAATTTAATTCTAAGTATGCAACCATTCTTAATGTTTCTGAGCCTTAGTGTCCCCATTGGAAAATTTTGGAATAATTGAAATTAAAATGAGTTCATTTAGGAAGTTGGCTCCTTCCACTTATGAACTGTAGCCTTGGGAAAGTTATTCATCTCTCTGAGCCTCAGTTGTTTTGTTTGTTTGTTTGTTTGTTTGCTTTTTGGTATGTGGGTAGCTCCCTGACTGGGAATTGAACCCAGGCCGCAGCGCTGACAGCGCCAACGCCAAAGCCTTAAGCCACTACACCACCAGGGAACTCCTGAGCCTGTTTTCTAATCCACAACATGAGAGGGTGATTTTATGAATAAATACATAATATATGTGAAGGGCCGAGCACAATTACTGTCACAAAAATGGGCAATTATTAATTTTTGAAAAGATCTTAAGTCTTGCTGGCTCAGAGAACTCTAGTAGCTCAGCAAACCTTCAGATTAAAGGTTTCCACGGGAGTTCCCTGATGGTGTAGTGGCTTAAGGCTTTCATGCTGGCGCTGTCAGCGCTGCGGCCTGGGTTCGATTCCCAGTCAGGGAGCTACCCACATAACAATAAATAAATAAGTAAAAGAAAAATATAGGTTTCCATGGCTTGAAGTTCACAGGCTTTTGTATTTCTTGGTACTACAGTCACTTCTGCAGGCAGGAACCAGAATCATTTTTCACTTCCTTATACCTGTGGTTACAGAAGGTAGACAAACAGGTGCCTCAAAAAAGGACAAACCAGCCAACCAATTTAAAGGAAAGTGGAGAGTTGTTTACCAGAACCAAACCTTAGCAATGACTCCCCAGTCTTTCCCCCTTAGAAAAAAATGAACTGCACCAAATGGAAGAGAACCACTGGAAACAATTCAGCTATGGAAAGAATAGTGTGCTTTTGATCTTGTTGCTTCAAGAACTAAAAGTACATAGTTTGATTGGTTTTTTTTTTACTTATTATGCAAGACTAAATTTATCTGTGCATTTTAATTAATTGCACTATTCTTTATTTCCACAATACTTTATGGAAAATCACCATATTTTAAATAGTATATATTCATTTGATGATTTTCACTTATTCATGATCACTCCTTACCTGTAGGTCATAAGGTTGACACTTGAGAGATTTTCTTCACATTTGCAAGTGATTTGTTTTAATGTTTACAGAATTAAAGATCTCCATGGTTTGGTGACCATTCAGAACCTGGAACTTTTAGAAAACTTGCAATATTGGTAACACAACTTACAGGCCAAGAAAAAATTATGACAGCATTTCTTTGTTAAAGCTGTATATCAGTTTCCTAGGGCTACAGTAACACAAAACTTCACTGTCTGAAAACAACAGAAATTTATTCCCTCACAGTTCTGAAGACAAAAAGAACAAACTCCAGGTGGTTCCCTGGTGGTGTAGGGGCTAGGCTTTGGCGCGCTCACCACAGCAGCCTGGGTTCGATCCCCGCTCAGGGAACCAACCAAAAAACAAAACAAAACAAAATCAAGGTCTCAACAGGGCCCTCCTCCCTCTGAAATTTCTGGGGGGAAATCCTTACTTGCTTCTTACTAGATTCTGGTGGCTCCCAGCAATCTTTTACATTCCTTGGCTTGCGGCAGCATCATTCCAGTCTCGGTGTCCTTGGCACACGGCCATCTTCCCTGTGTCTCCTATGGCTTCAAATCTCTCTCACTTTATAAGGTCACTAGTGATTGAATTTAGGGCCCATTCCAACCAGCATGACTTCATCTTACCTTTATTATATCTGCAAAGACCCCCATTTCCAAATTAGGTCATATTCACAGATACAGGGGTTAGGACTTCAACCTATCATTTTGGGGGACACAATGCAACCCACAACATGCTCCTATGAGATAACTCCAAAAGTGTAATGAAAATGTATCCTTCACTTAAAAAATTTGTGCTACCTGGTGATTTCCCAACTCTCTAGCTTTATCCCACTAGGGCAAAAATGGCAATTGGTATTAGAGGTACAGTTTGTAGGCACATACAAGAAAATTGTATTGGTCATTATACAGGTTGACTTGTATTGAGCTCCTACTCTGGGCCAGGTCCTTCACTTGGTGCTAAAAGATACAAGAAGAAAAAGGCACCAGCAGTCCCGACTTCATTGTAGCCTGGACTGGTTCCATGACCTTGGTGATGGTAACAGCCTTGTATTAATAAAGTGAGCAAACCAGTTATCTTCAGAATCTTAGTAAGAGAATTTACCAAGACCTCCATTAAATATGGTTTTGTTATACAATTCCCATTTCAACAAAGTCTATAAATGTTGGGAGGATTACTTCCTTGCTGAAGATGAGTTAACTTTTTTGAAGTCTTTAGACTACTAGAGGAAAGCAAAATGGGGCACAAATCAGATGGAAAAAGGGTATGGTCCTGCCAGCTATTTTGACTTCCTTGCTTCACCCACCCTCACTCTTCCCCAAATATGAACCAGAATGTTTGTTTTGCTTGGGTGCCCCAACGTGCAAACATACTTATCACCAACAATCACAGTTGCCATGGTAGGTAGGTCCTTATTTCCAAACACTCTGGCCATGTTTTATGCAATTACAATATTGTTTTAGAATTAGAAAGAAAAGTGATTATTTACTGTCTGAGTTCAAATACCTCAGTTTTATAGGTGAAAGAAGTCTGAAGAATGTGACTTGACTAAGACCATGCAACTATAGTCGTCAGCACTGGAAGCTCCATGGGAATAGTGACCCTGTTTTGGGGTGATCTTTGTATTCTCAGAGATAAAGCATGTGCCTAGCAGATAGTGAGTGCTCAGTAAATGTGTACTGAGTGAATTAAACAATAATTTGAATAATGAATGAATGAGTCAAAAATACACCTCTTTGAAATACTTTTTCCACTGCCATAATGATCTCCAAGTTTTAAACAGACTGAGGATTCTCAATGAAAAGCTTCCTTCAAGGTAGTCTTAACATGCTCAAACAGCATCATTTATCCATGTGCTGTTAATTATTTAAAAGAGAATTCTTTAGTTTGTGTTCCAAATTATCCAATATTCTCAGCTTCTACTCTCAACATTTTTTTTTTCTGGTCTTTATACCAAATTAAGCAACAGAAAAGGAACTAAACCACAGATCTTACTGCCTTGTTCACCCAAGTAAGTCTTTTTACAATAGCTGTTATCTGGTCCCAGCTGTTGTGCTAAATTTAGGATTTTGGATTATCTGTAACTGTTCATTCTGTCTCCCATTACCTAGGTTAATTGAGAAGTGATTATAGAACAAGTAAAACTTTATAGTTCATTAAAAAAACTACATATGAATTCTGGGAGTTAACATTTGTAGCCATTACATAGATTATGGAACTGTTGCTGTTTGTCATAAATTTCATCTTAATAATACCAGAACCTTTCTTTGAGAATAAAATGTTACTTTCCTGTTCTGCCCTGTTTTGATTAGATACAATCTTAGAGTTATGGCCGTTGAGAATGTAATTTTATAGTAAATTTCAATACATCTAGAAAAGTACTACTTTTTCATAATAGAAATTTCACCTACAAGGGCTGTCTGGAAAGTATCCAGCCATGTAACATGAGGAATTTATGGCTGGATTTTTTCCAGACTGCCTTCATATTTGATGGCTCTGAGGGGGAAAAAAAAAAAAAGAAAAAGCAATTGCCAATCTTGTACTTTACAAACACTTTTCTGATAGAAAAGTAATACTCATTGTTAAGACCTTGGAAACCACAGAAGAGTACAAAGGCCAAAGTAAATTACCTTTATATTTATCCCAATACTTTCCTGTTGTGATTCTTGTATGCAAAATATTTCTAAAAAAAAAAAAAGCCTTTTCTAATGAAATCAAAGAGCATGGCAAATTTAGTACTTCTCCTTGCCTGTTTCCAGCTCATAACCTCATATGTACTTTGCCTATAAACTGAATAGCTAATAGTTTCAGTGCTTGTTAGCATTGCTTTGTTTAATTACAGCAGATCCTTGTCATCTGTTTGAGTTAGAATGATGACACATCACAACACGAAATGTAATATCACATTGTTACAGCACAACAAGAAAATTACAGCTCCCCAACAATAACACCGTGTCAGAAGTGTCCTCTTGGCATGAGTCAGTGTTTTAGATCTTATAAAAGTTATTTTTAGCACAGCGAGTGCCTCGGGAGCTTGAGTTCCGAATCCTACTAAACTCCCTAGTGATTTGGGAAAATGTAGGGTGAGGGGGCTTGTTCTTAAAACTCCTCAATCCTTGACGCGCATGGCTGCCCACTCTCCTGTCCCGTCCACGTTATGTTAGACCCCGTTCCACTGTGTGCTGCAATCCACTCGAGGCTTGGTCACAACTCTGCGCCAGCATCCCGTGTGGAGGAGGAGGAGACTATAATTATCCTCCACGTCTGGGGCAGGCCCTCGGATGACATCTCCCCAGTTACCCCGTGCTCTAATAGCGCATCTCGGATTCCTGGTCCCAGACGCGCCGCAGCCGGCTCAGAGACCAGGCAAGAGGAAAGCGCGACCGGAGCGCCATGCGCCTTCCGGGCCTTCCGGGCTCCGCCGGCCGCACGCAGCCGGCATTCCCCGCGCCCTCGTAGCCGTGGGGCACCTGCACCGAAACCCTGACCCTCCAGCTAGCGCCCCGGGGCGCGCAGAGTGTTGCCATAACAACCGGGCGCCCGCCGCGGAGGCCGCCGGGGAGGAAGTGACGAGCGGTGGGTTGGCTGTTGTTAAGACACGTGATCCGGGCAGTGTTTTGACAGGGCAAACTGCAGAGAAAGAACTGGGCAAGCGAGGGGGACCCGGAGCTGGGGCGCCACAGCTAGAGACAGCGGGCGGGCGAGGAGCTGGCAGAGGCACGGGGCAGGCGGGCCGGCCGAGGGCCGCGGGGCTTGGGTGCGAGTCGGGCGGGGCGAGGGGCTGAGCGCTGGGAGCGGAGCGAGGCGGCAGCTGAGGCGGGGGTGGATGGCCACAGGGGCGCCGGGGAGCTGCGTCGGGCTTGTAGTCTCGGGCCCCCATGGTACCGTAACGCAGTCCTGGGGGGCGCTGCGCGCTACATTCCGTTCTTACCGGCCCTGCGCCTCTCGGAGCCTCGGGTCTGAGGTGGGAGTGTGATGTGAGTCGCTGGGCGAGCTGTGGAGAGAAGTGCCAAGAGGAGGAGGGATCGGGACTGGAGAGCAGAGCGAGTTAGGAAGGAGAGGTCGGCCGAGGGAGCCATGAAAACAACTCTCCGCCGGGGAGAGGGGCAGGCGCGGCTCTCTGTGCGGCGGGGCTGAAGGAAGTCCCGGGCCGCGCGGGACGGAAGGGGCCCACAGCTGGCTGGCTGCGCTGCCCAGCCGTGAACCCTTTCCCGGGGCAGACCTCCGGCCTGGCCACGCAGAGCTAGGGTGCAGGGGGCGATCCGGGACAGCCCCGTAGAGTTCGTCTGGGGCTAGGGGCTGGGGGCTGGGTGCAAGGAGATGACTCGCGTTGTTTTCTGACCCTCATTGTGTAAACTTGCCGCGGGAGCGGCACGAAGGCTAGCCAGAGGGTAATTAACACAGGTGGGGCCCCGCGGGGCGGGCGAGCTGGGGAGGCGCCAGGGGGGTCTTGAAGAGTTTCCTGCGCCCAGGCACCAGGTCGGCGAATTTCTATACCAGCCACTGCGGAGGTGCCACTGTTGTTCCCAGCGGCGTTTTGTACAAAGGGGTTAGTTAGCTTGTGTTGCTTGAATCTTTTTTTTTCCCTTTCCTGTACCTCCAGGTTATAAATAGATCTTCCTTTTGGTTCTGAGACACTGTGTCAAAGAAGGACACTTTGGCCTGGAGAGCACAGGGGCGGGGAAGAGGGGTGCTCGGTCCGTAGGAGATGGGGGAGGAGGTGCAGCAAGAGTTTTGCTTTTTTCAAACCTGCCGATGGTGCTGTCACCACAGTTAGTGCCAGGAAGAGGCCTAACTGTTAACAGTAGTTTTCTTGCAAAGTCTGAGTGTTAGAGCAGGATCTGATTAATTTTATTTTGGTCTCTTTTAGCATTTTGCAAACAGCAGTAGCCCCAGAATCAGCGGCGAGCCTCTTGAAAGAACCCACGCGTGTATTTCACAGCACCCTGGGTTGAAATTGGATGTGAAAATGAAGCCAGACCGAGGTAAATGATTTATTTAAGTAGGTTTTTTCCCCCCCTGTGCCCCATTTTAGAAGCTTTAACCTAATTCCGCGGCAGGATCAACTCTATTACATACAATTACTTGTTCCTGTTACAGACTCCAGCTGGTAAGGTAGAGAAGGGTAGGTACATGGAAGAGAGATTTAGGATCTAGATGGGAGGATCCATTCTTCAATTCAAAACTGTGAAGTAGTAGTTTCAAGAGAGATCCTAGTGTAACTCAAAACGAAATTATCAAGCACAGCATTTGTATCTATTGTCACAATACTTGGTATCATTTTAAAGTTGCATTACTCATTTATTAAGTTAAGTCAGTCTAACTTCAATTTTAAAGAGGTTTACAAGCTTTTCAACTTAAGAATTTGAACCTGATAAGTTGAGATTGAGTTGACAAATATTATTTTACTGTTAGTATTGTTTTCATTAGCGGATTTTTGTACTTTGGGCAAACTCTAAACCTTTGCAAAGTACTGCAGAGCCTTATGCATTACCTCAGTAGATGGACAGTTAGGGCAGTTGAAATCCCTAGTGCTAAGTAAATGGATTAGTTCCTTTCTAAACCTGTATTTTTAGTATTTATGAGAATAATGTATACACTGTGTTTTTCAAGGACTTCAAAGGAATTGAAAACTCACTTATCAGTTTTCTTTTGATTAATGGCAGGGACCAAGATGAGAAGATTTTATTTGTTTTTTGTTGTTGTTGTTGTTGTTGTATGTGGATAGTTCCCTGGCCGGGAATAGAACCCAGGCCACAGTGCTGACAGCGCCAGCGATGAAGTCTTAAGCCACTACACCACCAGGGAACTCAGAGAAGATTTTAATACACTAGTAGCAATTAGGAGTAAAGGCTTTTCAGTCAGATGGAGATTTGATTCCAAGGAAGATTGTAGGAAGAGGATTATTGTATTTGATAAAGAGTTGGGTGACAGAGTTACTTCCAAATCTGAGACTTTACGGGTGGAAATGTTCGTTTGTCCTCATATGAATTAGATGCTCATTTTTTAAAAGATATGTATTAAATTGGTTATTTTTTTCCATATACTTTTTTCAAAGTAGATTAGGAAGACATTTTCTTTCCTTGTTAAAATATGTCGTTGGTACTAGAGTCTTTTAAAAATCACTAGAAAGAAGTGGAGAAAGTCATGCTTAATTTAGTGGCTTACATTAGTTTTAAGTGGGTGTTTCTTAAAAATCAGCTATTTGTGCATGAAGTATTAGCAAGTATATTGCCATTAAGCTGTTTGTTTAGAATGCCAAGTTTATTTAGACTTTTAGATTACATCAGTGACTTTGGAAAAATGGCACCAAGGTCAGTAATGGCATCTCAGAATAAACAAGCAAATAAAATCAAAGTCACTATTTGTTTTGGGTTTTTTGGTTGTTAAAAGTTGCTTTAAGGTCATAAACAGTTTAAAAGTATTTACACAAAATCTCTTTTAGACAAAACTAGTACTTTTTTGCCAAAACTAGACTAAACACAATAAAATTTTAGTTATACAGGGTCCAGCAGAAGTAACGCCCTTTTAAAAGTAGTTAAAATATTGTTATGTTACAGAATTACCTGCCTATGATTTTGTAATAAAAGATTTGGAATAGATTACTAGCTCATTAAAAACAGTGTTACTTCTGCTGGACTCTACACTGATAGATTGTTAGGAAAAATAAATTTTGTGCATCAAGACACCTAAAAAAGTGACTTTTTTTCCCTTTAAAAGTGTATCTTTTTTAGCATTCTGATGTAAAAATGATAGGATTGCAAGTTTACTATTGTAATTATGTTTCATAATAATAATATGAATCTTTAGGCCCATGGCTTTCTTTTGGCCAGGACCCAGAGTAGGTAATATCTTTTACTTTGCAAAATAGTATAGAAATAAAATAAACTTTTCATGAAACAAACTTACCCTTGCTATGTGCAATGTGACCTTGTATTTATTGTTCTATTTCTATTTTTAAAAATTGCTATCAACAACCCATTGAATTGATTTCATGACCTGCAGTTGAGAAGGCACAGTTATGGGCAACACTTAGCTAAATTACAGTAAGACTTCATTTCTTTCCACTTTGGTATCTAAGAAAATGTTCAGTGTGAGTAATTTTCTGGGTAATTGAACTTTACTCCTTAATTGCCCAAAATATTTTCACTTATAATCATGATATGTGGACAGACCTCTAAAATAGTAATGCTTCCTTGCCCTTTAAAAAAAAAGGATATTTAGAATCAATGTAGTTTAATCTTTACGTAGTGATAAAGGGACATTGTTATGAGTTCAACTTTGTACTCGTCATAATCTACAAATGCCCAAATGAGATTTTTAAATTTATAAGACTTGTTTTTTGCCTCTATCTTAAACTACTTCAGCTGATTTTTTTTTTTTTTTTAAGATTTGATTTTTATATTCCCATGCTGTCAACAGTCTTTGTTGCTAATATGCCTCTTCTTGCCTCCTTTTAATTTTATCGCTTATATTCTGGGCTAGAGAACTAGATAACCATGCTTAACACTGAGTTCTCTGTAAAATGAGAGTAAGTAGGAGACTCCTTCAGATATTCACTCAGCATCTCAGTAAAGTATATAAATTCTAGTAAAGCAACTTTGAGATACTTACTTAGTGAGATACAGCTGTGCTTCAAAGAGTTTCTAAATAAGCACAATAGGAGCTTCTTATCCTACATGATTAGGTGTGATAGTTGATTGGCTCGTTGAAAAAGTCAGTTTAGGAGTTCCCTGATGGCGTAGTGGCTTAAGGCTTCGGCGCTGGCGCTGTCAGCGCTGCGGCCTGGGTTCGATTCCCAGTCGGGGAGCTACCCACATACCAAAAAGCAAAAAAAAAAGAAAAAGAAAAAGTCAGTTTAAGTGAGAACTTATAAAAAATAATAGTCTTACCCCAATAAATCTAACAATAAAAAATAATAACAGCCTTACTTATTTCACCTATCTTTTGATGTAGGCCTAAGGCTACTTTTGGGGAGTGAAATGGGGACTGTTTTTCAGAGTTAGATATCGTATATAAACCACACCGGTAATGCTAGTTTTGATTTCTTTAAAGTGGAATAAGACTTTGTAGAGCAATCTGA
The DNA here is from genome assembly GCA_004026885.1 of Lyroderma lyra. Taxonomy (NCBI): domain Eukaryota; kingdom Metazoa; phylum Chordata; class Mammalia; order Chiroptera; family Megadermatidae; genus Lyroderma; species Lyroderma lyra. The sequence goes on from PVJL010000037.1 coordinate 335,902, forward strand.
GAGTGAAATCTTTTACATTTAAATTTTAAAAAATTATTTCGTAATGTTTCACACAGTTTTGTTTTGTTTTTTTGCTTTTTGGTATGTTGGTAGCTCCCTGACCGGGAATCGAACCCAGGCCGCAGCGCTGACAGCGCCAGCGCCGAAGCCTTAAGCCACTACACCATCAGGGAACTCCCTCACACAGTTTTATAAGTGATTGTGTACAGGAATCTATTTTGGGGAGAGGGAATATATGTTCATCAAAATGTGCTCTTTCCAAAGCAGTCAATATAGTTTTCATAGAAATAACTTTTTTCACTCATTTCATTGGTTTATATAATATTTAAATAAATCACTTATTATCAAGTGGAATAAACAGGTTTGGAAACAAACACCAGATACTAGTAAAGCATTCAACTCAATTAGTAGAGGTAAAAGTGTGCAAGAAACTAGAAAGTACAGTAAGTCGTCACTTAATGTAGTCGTGGAAACTGCGACTTTAAGCTAAGTGATATATAATGAAACTAGTTTTACCATAGGCTAATGGATATAAATAAGAGTTAAGTTTCTATGGCTTATTTCTGGTCACAAAAACATCACCAAACTTCTAAATAAAGATCCCAAACCTTTTTTTTTTTTGGTATGTGGGTAGTTCCCTGGTCGGAAAACGAACCCAGGCCGCAGCGCTGACAGCGCCAGCAACAAAGCCTTAAGCCACTACACCATCAGGGAACTCCCCCCAGACCTTTTTAATATTAAACATTGAAATAAATATGAGTTAGGCATATATTTAAGAAGGAGTAATAAAAACAAGGAAGATCATTGTTTTTCAGCCTACTTATTCTAGTTGAGGATTGCAGATGGCTAAACCCTTTCCTAGCAGCTCAGAGTACAAGACAGGGATGGGAACCACCCTGGACAGGACACCCTTACATCACAGTATGCTTCCCTCACTCATGCTCATACGACTGGGACAGTTTAGACACACCACTCACCTGACATGAGTATCTTTGGAATGTGGGAGAAAACTGGAGAAAACGCATGAAGACTTGAGGATAATATGCTAACTCCACACAGACAATGGCCCCATTTGGGAATCTTTTTTTGTTTCCTTATCAACATTATGACGAAACAGTATTCAGGGACCTGCTATACCCTATTAACTGCTGGTATCTGTAGTTTGCCTTTATTGAAGGTATGGAAAGCACTGGTTAATCTTGGTAGTTGGTTGACGGAATATCAGTTAGGAGAACTTCTACTTTACTTTCAGATAACCAAGATGTTACTCTCTAGCATGATGGCTACATTTCACAATTGTCAATAGTATTTTACCATTGTCTGAGGTAAATCTTCTATTAAAATTGTTAGGCAGGTATATTACATTACTTGGGCTGTGCTGCCAATGATGACTCTTTGATGTTATCATTAGCACAGGCTTTGGAATCACTTGTATTTGTATCCATGTTCCATTACTTGCTAGCTTTGTAGTATTCGTGAAATTACTTAATCCCTCAGAGTCTCAGGTTCTTTGTAAAAGGGGGATAATTCCAACTTTTCATAGTTGTTAGAATGAAATATGACAATGTTTGCCACATAGTAGATAAAAATTAAGTGATAACTTTGATCATGTTAAACAAGACATTACAGAAGGTCATATGTTGATTAGTTGAAAAATATGTTCAGCAGAGCTAAGGAAATATGCAATAACCTAACAGTATTTTGTTTTGTTTTATATTCATAGTGTTCAACCTGTTAAGGATCAAGCATATTTAATTGGCTTTTAATATGTAGTTTTCTGAGAAAAATATAAAAACTACAAAGGGATGCTTGCCATATACTTGTGTGATTTATTTCTTTATACTGTCATTTGTTATTACAATTATAGCTTAATTTCTTTATATAAGGGGTTACATGGGTCAGCTAAGCTTCCTGGGAATAGATTTTTAAATGCTGTTAACTGCTGAGTAGAACTGGGCAGCAGGGAAGGTTAAATAACATTACTTGTACTCAAGGATGTAAATTTTGGACCTGGTCCTAGATATGTATTAACTGTCCAGTGTTTCAAGAGAAATCTAAAGTGTGATCTTTGTGTAGAAGTAATTAAAACGTTATGTTATATTACAAATGTATGGTATTTCTAATTTTCTTTATTTTTGAATAGTGTTTTTTTCCTATAAAAACATTTAAAAATAATGGAATATCATCTTATGTTTTGATTTCAAAAATTCTCAAAGTTTGAGTCTTAAGTTTATGGTGTATAACAATCTGAGTAGAATCCAAATCTTCTTAATTTAAAAGATAAATATCAATTTGCTGTGCTTTATGCTTTGATTAGAAACAGCTTTTTCAGCAGACATTTCTAAGAATGTTATCTGAGCTTACTAACCTATGAAAGTCTAGTAAATAAAAAAGTCTAGTAAATCATCAATAAATTAATAATTTAAACATTCTATGTTTCAATTTATATTTAAACACATTGAAGGCCATTTATAATTTGTATGTAACAATTACTAATGCAAAACTTGTTCCACAAGCAAAAATGCCAAACAGTTTGATTTTTTTTTTTTTTTTTTTTGGTATGTGGGTAGCTCCCTGGCTGGGAATCGAACCCAGGCCGCAGCGCTGATGGCACCAGCGCTGAAGCCTTAAGCCACTACACTACCAGGGAACTCCCTTTTTTTTTTTCTTTTTTGAAGTTAAAATTGAAAGGAGTGCTGTCTTAGTTCTTTCCTTTGCTATAGACTGTTTGTTTCCCCCCAAACTTTATATGTTGAAATCCTAACCCCCAAGTTGGTGGTAGGAGGAGGTTGAGGCTTTGGGAGGTAATTAGGTCATGAGCGTGAAGCCCTCAGGAATGGCATTAGTGTCCTTATAAAAAGGCCCAAAAAAAGTTCCTTCACTGCTTCCACCGGCTGAGGTTAATAGAGAAAGACAGTCATCTATGAGGAAGCTAGTTCTCACCAGACACTGAACTGACTGGTGCCTTGATCTTGAACTTTCCAGAATCCAGAACTGTGAGAAATGAATTTCTGTGTTTATATGCCACCTGTTATTTTGGTATTTTGTTATAGCAGTCCAAAGGGACTAAGACACCCCCTTTCTGATTATATTACTAATTTAAGCTTTAGCTTTAGTATTGCAGTGGCTCATGAACTTGCCTACAGTTTTTTTTTGTTTTGTTTTTGCTTTTTGGTATGTGGGTAGCTCCCTGACTGGGAATCGAACCCAGGCCGCAGCACTGACAGCGCCACCGCTGAAGCCTTAAGCCACTACACCATCAGGGAACTCCTGCCTACAGTTTTTAATGCAACCCTTTTAACCTCAAACAATTCTTCCTAGACAACCGAAATAGGAGGAAAGATGTGGTAAGGAGTAGGAAAAAATAACAAGGGAATTAGCTGCATAGGTTACTTATTAAGAATAATACACTGCTAGCCAACATAAATCAAACAGTGGAAATGACAGATGTTGGCAGAAAAATGTTAGCTAGATTAAATACAGCAGCCTTTTGCTGAATTCCCAGGTGGAGGTGGTGGTGGTAGTATTAGTAGTAACAGCTAATACTTGTACATACTATTTGCCAGGCACTGTTCTAAGTAGTTTGTATATATAACACATTTACTCCTCACAGTTGCTCCAGGAAGTAGATATTATTGTCATCTCCATTTTATAGATAAATGAAACTCAGTCATGGAGAGAAGTTTGATAATTTACTCATTGTTTCCCAGCAAATAAGAGGGCTAGCTCAGATTTTATGTAAATTCAAGTACATTCTCTTAACCCCCTGGTTGGTAACAGTAAGTTTTCTTATAAAGACATATTGAGATCAAATTGGTTTAAAAATAGACTTGAGGAAAACTCAAAGCAGATTTGGTAAGTATTATGATCTTGGAAAGTTCCTTATCTTTGTTTCAAGCTTCTTCATCTTTACCATGGGGGAAGTAATGGTGCCTTGCCTTAGGGTTATGTTGAAGATTAATTAAGTTAATGTATGTAATGTGCTTAGAATAGTGGCTGGCACTAGTAAACACTCAAATGTGAACTGCTATTGTTACTGGTCATATTCTAAATTAGGAAGTCAATCACTTAGGGAAAGCTGGGGAGGACAAGAGAAAGGGGCTAATTCAGCTGTATGTATTTTGTGTGCGCACTGTAATCTCAAGTCAAAAACAGGCTGTTGGTCTCTCATCCATTTACATTGATGGGTCCTGACACATCAGTAGCTGCCAAGTAATTGCTAGCTTGATACAACTTCTGAGACTCAGATACTAAAGGGATTGACATAGAGGTTCTCTATCTGTGTTTCCGCCAGCCATCCAATAAGAAGGAAATGATTCAGTGGATGGAACCCTGTTATTCTTTTGAAGGATGAGAAAAAAGATAATTGGAAAGCAGGGGTTTTTTTTTTTTGGTGGTTCCCTGGTTGGGAGTCGAACCCAGGCCACGGCGTCAAGAGCACCAAAGCCGAGCCACTACACTACCAGGGAACCCCAGAAAGCAGAATTGAGCAGCAAATGTGTATATAGGAACAGTGACTTGAGAGTTTATTTCTTTTTCAAAAAGTGAAGAAACCCAGGAAGCCTGAGCATTCTGCCTTGTGGACAAATAGAGAAAAAATTAGTTTTTAAATGAAGAACATTTATATCTATTTATTCTTTTGCCCTTCTCAACTTGTATCTAATTATGTGAATGTTTCCTCCATTTGAGGGTAAGGATTTTAAAAACTGAGGGTATATTAAACTTAGAATAACTTAATACTGACTTTTTTTGTTTTTGTTTTTTTGTAATGAAAATTCAAAATTGTAATGCCTGGAAACAATATTTTTTTTCTGAGTCAGTAAACCAAAGTCAGTTTGTTAGTACTTAATTCTGTCTTTGCTCAAATGGGTGAAAAGTCAGAATAGTTCCTTGATTATGTAAGTCTTTCTTATTAAACTGAAATGGGATGGACTGGGTAAATATGCCAGTAGCTAGTAGATGTGTTAGACAGTAGTCCATGTGTAATACCAAAGACACCTAGCAATAACCAGAGTTGAGGTTTTTCATATTTTCCTATCCATAGAAAAGCTCCTTATCCAGTAAAATTATAGTAAGGCCTTTTTCATCTCTTCCCCCTGTTCACCATGCCTAGCCCCATTGGCTACCTTTTGGGCTTTTGATTACCACTCAAAGCCTTACATGCACTATTCGTTCTGCCAAAATGTCTTTCTCTCCACTCATCACATTGATAACTCCTTGTCCTTCTGCTGATCGTAGCTTAAATGTCACTTTTCAGAGATGCTTTCTCTGACTACCCTATCTAAAGTGCTCAATTAATGTTAGCTGTTATTATTATTTATTAAACTAGATGCCTTTTGTTCTGTCTCAGTAGTCTTGTTTCCTTCATACCATTTACCACGTCTTGTAATTCCCCCCCCCCCTTTGTTTATTGTCTGGCCTCATGGAACTTCAAAGTCTAGTTTGAAGTTCCATGAGGCTAGACACCTTGTTCCTTATATATGGTAATAACAGATGCATTGTAGGTGTATAGGTGGTGCCAAATATGTACTTTTTGAGAGAATGAATGACTAGTATGTCTCATTGTTTGTGGATCAAATAGTAAAAGCAGATGGTTAGCAACCATTGGTTGTTTTACTGACACCCACTGAAATTCTGCCAGTTAAGGGATTTGTTTGAATTATTGACTGTTAGGCTATTATCATAACTTTATTTATACTCAATTTTCTTTCAGTACTCAATTTTTAAAAAATGGATTTAAACTATACTTGCCTATAATTTAGTTACAGGAAATTTATATTTTTAAATTGATTAAATCTCACTGAACTGTAAAATAAAACACTGTAAAATAACTAAGGAGTAGGCAAAAGCTATTTGGTATAGATGATCCCCAGTTTATACACATCTGATTAATAAAGGATCCACACACAAACATTTGCCGGAACCTCTCTGCCCTGCATCCACTATGCTGAATTTGCTCCTCTTGCTGTTTCTTAGAGAGGTTAAATGGGTTGGAAAGCTTCAGGTTTACAAGTACAAGTAGGTAGGATGGGTTAATAGGAAAAGACTCAAAGGGATTTAGAGTTTAGATTAGGGATCATTCTTTCACAGGTTTTATGACTTGGGTCAAGTCCCAAACCTATTTTCTCATCTGTGAAATGTCCTGGACTCAAAGTGTTACTTATGAACTCAAGGTAAGATAATGTGTCAGAGACCTTTGCAAGCTGTAAAGTGTTGTATACAGTAGACTCTTTTAACTAGAACTCAAGCAATCAGCATTCTCAAGCAACGGGCTAGAAAACCAAAATACCAAAAATGGAGAGTCTGCTGTACGTATATATTGACTAGTATACTCTATGGGCAGGAACATTTATATAGGTGAGCAGAGGGCCAGATGCATCTTTGTTGGGGCCAGTTTGTCTAAAAATAGCCATTCATGTAAGTGCTTGATTTTTATTATTTTTACAGTTTCTCTTTGTTGTCTTGACATTATACCAACTAGAAGTTCATTTACCTTAATAAATGTATATTTCATTACACATTTTAAGGACATTATAACCAACTAGAACTTCATTTAGCTTAGTAAATGCATATTTCATTATACGTTTTAAGGATAATTGAAATGATAGCCATATATTGGTATAAAATTAGGTCAAAAGGGTCCTTCTTAGCATCATGCAGTAATGCAGAAAGAGTTAAGACACTAAGTAAGGCTTTGCAGTCAGATTTAGAAATTCTAACTTCAGCACTCCCCAGCCAAATGACCTTGAGCAAATTACATAGCCTGTCTGAACTTTTTTCTAACACGAACAACCTTAAGGATTGTGGGGAACATGAACTGAGGTTCAGCACCTAGCATATGCCTGGCACAGGGTAGGGATTGGTAAGTGTTTTATTTCCAGGGATACACAACTTGGATCAGCTGCACTGAGAGTATGAGTATTTCAATACTCTATTGTGAAAGCTAATTAAAACAGGCAAAGAGATCAACAGACCCTTATCGGGTACCTCTGAAATTTGTATTCTGCAATATACAACCAGAGGAGCTCAAAACCAGGCATTGAACTAGACCTCTGTAATGCATATGCAATGGGAGAGGGAGAGTAGGTAGGTGGAGGACACCAACTATTTCTGGGTGATAACATACCATAATAAGCAGTTAGAGCAGCACTAGGCCAAAGAGATTGAGGCATGGGTGACCACTAGAAGGAGGAGGTTGATGTGAAATATTGCAGTGGTGAGATAGTGCCCAAAATTGCTTTTTTCTTTATTTCAGAATTTAGACTTGTTCCATGATGCTGCCAGTCATGGCCGTTTTAGATAAGAAACTGTGGTAGGCTATCCTGAGAATCTAGTCATGACTCATCTCAGTAATAATATTTATTCCAAGTACGACCATTATTTCAACTTTAAAACTTATTCCTTTTGGAAGCACAACCAATTTTATAGTTGGAGATTAACATTTTAAGTGAACATAAAGTTTCCATTTTTTATTTTCCCACTTACCAAGCTTATATACTCTTGAATTAAAATTTGATATCAATATGTGATATCAGGCCATTTATAAAACTTCATCCTGACATTTAGAAAATGCTTTTACATTTTTTTAACCAAATCACCAATTTCCTTTTGTGAAGGGATAGCATGATTTGTCACATTATCTTCTAGTGGATCATTTCTACTTAAATTTATAATAGTAAGAGAATGTGTAACTGTAGCATTAATACTGACAAATTGTTTTTTGTTTTTGAAGTTTGGTTTTTAACTTTAGGTTGGAGCTCTATATCATATTTGGTATACTTGATGAAATATACTGATATACAAGAAATTCTGATTTATTCATTTTACGAAAGAATTAGCCATAGAATTTCTTTAAATTTAACCTCCTTTTTTTGCTCTGTAATTTAATTTACATCTAATTTTTAAAAATTTCAAACCCATGTAAAAGTTGGAATCATACAAGTAACATCTAAATACCTTTTAACAGATACATCGTGAACATTTTACCTCTTTTTTTGCATCTCACGTGATAGGTAGGTGATAGGCAGATTAGATATATAGATATAGGGGCTTCTTTTGTTTTTTTATTTTTTTGTTTTTATAATTGTAGAGTAAGTTGCAGACATCATAACCCTTCAACCCTGTGTACAGGGACCTGGCTGGTATCAGCATGTGAAAACTGATGGTCATTTCTTCCCAACTCCGCACCAATTTCAGCAATGGAAATTGACATTGCTAAAATCAGGGCTTTTTTCCTTTGGAGAGCCATTTGTTAATAAGCATTTATCATCATACCACTGCATGTATCTCTTCTACATGTCTGCATTTCAGTTATCACACTCAAATCTAACATTGATACAATACTAATATCCAGTATGAAGTTTACATGCACATTTCCCTAGTCATGCCATTATTATCTTTATTATCACACATTGCCTTTTAAGGAAGTAACTTGCTTCCTGTTACAGAAAGAGAATTAGACATTTTCTAATTTTTTTTTAATTCATTTTTATTGTTAGACTTATTGGGGTGACATCTGTTAGCAAGGATTACATAGGTTTCAGGCATACAATTCTACAGTGCATTGTCAACTTGATGTATAGTAAGTTCACCACCCAGTGTGAGTTCTCTTTCCATCACCTTATATTTAGCTTCCCCCCACCCACCACATTTTCTAATTCTAAGTGTCCGATGTTAGACATTTAGAAAGGTTTTAAAGTACCCCATAAGAATACATAAAGGGAAAAAAAAGAATACATAAAGGTAGAAGTGAATAAAATTACTGACTTTTGGAAAAAAATTGATCATATAAATTGAATAGTTAATTAAGATTTTAGCAATTTTTCCTTATTCAGTTTAAAAAAAATTACTTAGATTTAGAAGAAAAATAATTGAAATTTTAACGTTTTTTTGTTTTTTTTTTTTAAATTCATTTTTATTGTTAGACTTATTGGGGTGACATCTGTTAGCAAGGATTACATAGGTTTCAGGCATACAATTCCACAGTGCATTGTCAACTTGATGCATAATAAGTTCACCACCTAATGTGACCCCTCTTTCCATCCCTTTATATTTAGCTTCCCCCCCTCCTCTCCCACCCCCTAAATTTTAACGTTTTTTAAAAACTGGAAAAGAATTAGAATTGGGAAGAATGGTTTTGTTTTGTTTTTGATTTTGTTTTTAAGAATGATATTTTTAATGCTAAAGCTTTAGACTATCTCTCTTATCTCATTTCTTAGTACTCTTCTAAGGTTCCCTGCACTTTGGGCACATTGATCGTGCTGTTCTCACCATAAGCATATTGACACTGTGGGCCTTTGCATTTGCTGTCCCCTTTTGGAATATAAGTCTCATGACTATGTCCTTTACTTCATTTGACTTTCTGCTTAGTTGTCACCTCCTTAAAGATGACTCCCCTGATCTCCCTATCAAAAAGAAGACAGCCACTCCTCACTTAATGACCACTTGGACTTAGGACCAGTTTTCCGGGCGCAGGGAATCCTCTTTCTCAGGCTTTGTCTCATTGTCACAGTCAGTTAGTACTCACTACACTAAGCATTTGCAGTCAAACAAAACTACATAGTTCATTTTAAGTGGTGGTGTGTGATAGCTATTGAAAAACACATGGTGCCACAGCACATACCACAAGACATCTACCTTTAAGCTCCTCGCTTATCGACCAATTTGCTTAGCAATCTAGTAGGAATGGAACTCAGTCATTAAGTGAGGAATGCCTGTACAACACTTTAATTCTCTTTATGTTGCATGACTCTTCTTCATATTCCTCATCACTGCCAAAACTGATGTTCTGTATTTATTTACTTGCCTTTTTTGCTTTTCTGTCCAATAACAATGTAAGATTCATGAGGGAAGGCACATAGTGACATTTGTTCACCACTTTTCCCCATGTGTGGACTGGTGCCTGGGCATTTAGTAGCTGCTCAATAAATACTTTTTGTTGAATGACAGCTGGCATGCGTTTTTAGTATTATGGTGTAGCATAAAACTTATTACTGGAAAATGTTATATGTTCTTTTTCTGCGATTTGTTCGTTTTATAACCCTAAGAATTAATTCTCCAGTGTCAATTTTTGTTTCTAAACAGGGACACTTATGCCAATTTCTCATGAGATAACTATATAAATATAATACAAGACATTTGATAACTGACTAAATGATAAAAACTAGTGTCTACTATCAGAATTCATAGAGAATGATTAATTCCAGCTAGAGTAGTTATTTTCAGCATAGAGGCTGTCTTTTGGCAGAGACAGCAGCTGTATTGAAACTTAAAAGACAGGTATGACTTGGATGGAGGGAAATTTAGAGATAGAAGAGTAGAAGAGAGGACGTGGGGAACAATTAAAAGATGTTTAAGGGATAGCATGTAGACTAATGTGAATTGGAGGGATTACTTCTCTGATTTCCCTTTGCCGCCATTCTTTGTCATATATGAGGGATTAGTGTTCCCTTTTATGAAAATTCTTGGACCGTTAGCATAGCACACAATACTTGACAATAACCATAGCTCTTGTTTTATGGTACTCTTTTGTCAGAGTTGTAAATTGCACTATTTATTATAAAGTAGCTATCTGTTAACAACAAGTAGAGGAGAGAAAAACAGGATAAAGTTAGAAATTTCTTCTTTCATTCCAGGTAATTGCTGGCAAAAACTTAATAAACCCTGTGGGATTAGAGGCTCTTGTACCTGCCAAGATCATGTGCGCTATGAGAGCAAGGAGATAGCTTTCCTAGCTGTATTAAGGAGAGAATGGATGTGTGTCCTCTCTCTCATCAAACCAAATAAACACTTTTCACACCAAAACTTAACCCTACCAGACCGCTGTACCGATTTCCGATAATTTCCGCATCTGCCGCTATACCGCTGTACCTAATTTTCGAAATGAAAGGCAGACCAATTTTCTACTATGTCTCCAAGTTCCATCTTATTCTAACCACTGTTTGGATGTAACTAACATTTTTCTATATCATGTTGGTTTTTTCTCTTTAATGCTCAGGAGCTCAGGTATAGGGGACAGGTAGGTTCAGGGCCTCAGGTCTGGTAGGGTTAAAGAAAAAATAATTTGGGCGATAGGAGGGGTTTGTTCAGTGTGTTGTGATAGAAAGCACAAAGCAGGGAATCGTAGAGTCCATTCATAATTCCTTTCTTAAATATAATTTCTCTGGAAATGTGTGTTCTTTAGTTGGTATACTCACTATTCAGAATTTGGTATTGATTTTTTTTTCCTTTTTTTTTTTTATTTTTTTTATTTGGGTAGTTCCCTGGCTGGGAATAGAACCCAGGCCTCAGCGTTGACAGCGCTGAAGCCTTAGCCACTGCACCACCACCAGGGAACTCCCTAGAATTTGGGATAAGGAGTACACATGGTCTGACAATTAAGTTTGCAAACTTGCCACCATGCATTTACATTGGTAGCACTGTACAAACAACTAAGTAAGGTTTCATAACCTTAATGTATCTGTGTCTCACAGCTGTGTTCGTGTTGATGTATGGCGATGTCATGCTGAGTGGTATTCATTATTGTTGCATGTTCTTGTGTGCTGTCATATTTTTGTGTGCCGTCGCTAGAACATCAGAGCTTGAATTAGAGCAATGAACAAACATTGAATTTCTTGTTAAACTTGGCACGAGTGATAGTGAAATATGGAGGGACATGTTAGTCCAAGTTTATGAGGATAATGCCATGACGAAAACAGTACAAATGGATTAAACTTTTTTTTTTGAGGGGAGAAAAAGCATCACTGATGAACAGAGGTCAGGGCAGCCAATAATGAGCAGAACTAATGAAAGCATTGCAAAAATTCATTGAATTATGTGTAAAAATCACCAGCTGCCTGAGAAGCATAGCAGACCAAATAAACATCAATAGAGAAATAGTTGGGAAAATTTTAGCTGAAAATCTTGGCATGGGAAAGGTATGTGTAAAAATGATCTTGAAGGAGCTTACTGATGAACAAAAGCAAAGGAGAGTAGAAGTTTGTCAAGACCTTTGGAGAGGCAAGATAATGTTTTGGGCCATTTTTTCACTGGTGATGAAATATGTGTGTACCAATACAACCCTGAAACAAAGCGTCAAAGTGCACAATGGAAGTTAGCCGATTCTCCATGACCAAAACAGTTCCATCAGATCGAATCAAGAGTCACAACAATGTTGCTGACCTTTTTTGATATCAGAGGGATTGTTTGTTATAAATTTGCACCAACTGGACAAACAGTCAACCAAGTTTACTATTTGGAAGTGCTAAAAAGGCTGCATGAAAAAGTTAGGCAAAAACGATCTGAACTTTTCACCAACAACTCATGGCTCTTGAATCATGACAGTGTACCAACTCACATGGCACTGTTAGTGAGGGAGTTTTTAGCCAGTACACAAATAATGGTATTGGAACACCCTCCCTACTCACCTGATCTGGCCCCCAGTGACCTTTTTCTTTACCCAAAGATAAAGGATATATTGAAAGGAAGACATTTTGATGACATTCTGGACATCATGGGTAATAGCTGACAGCTCTAATGGACAATTCCAGAAAAAGTTCCTAAATTGCTTTGAAGGGTGGACTAAGCACTGGCAATGATGCATAGGTTCCCAAGAGGAGTACTTTGAAGGTGACCATAAAGATACTCAGCAGTGAGGTATGTAGCACTTTTGCTAAGATGCGTTTGCGAACTTAATTGTCAGACCTTGTATGCCTTTGAGGAAGTGTATTCAAATCTTAGTAATTATTGTGTTGATTGAATGCTGGTTCTGGAGGTATATTTCTGTAGTCTGCCATATAAGAACCTTGGCCTGTGCTTTTTCTTGTAGCTTATGTTGCACAGTTCAGGTATCTGTCAGGGGACAGGGGATTCTGAATGGCTAACGATAAAAACAAACAAAACAAACTCGAGATACATGGTGGTACAGATTAAATTCCATTATGAAGAGCTCAAGACATGAAAATGCTTCTGTTATTCTGAAATTACTCTCAAAGTCATGCTATTGCTAGAAATCAGAGCTGGAAAGGTCCTTGTGTCTCTTTCATTTTTACAGTTGAGAAAACATAAGATCCAGAGACAAAGAAGTAATCTAACTACAAAAGTAAAACTCAAATTTACTGCTAGCCAATTGAGTATTCTCTATACCACACACCTCTAGCAAGAGCATAACTGCCTCAAGGTTCTGGCACCAGAAATGACATAATGGCCATCCATCCTTTTTCAAGGAACTTGAAAGAAACAAAGGCTGGGCAACTGATTATATTTTAACATTGTCTGCAGTTAATATATACATATCTTTATAAGAAAGTCAAATGGTGATAGACTCAATAATGAAAGACATATTTCATCCTTGAAACTAAGATGCTAAACAAAGAAATACAGTACAAAGAAATACAGTATAAAGAAATTAGAAGTTAGAGATAAATTCTGAAGAAATAATAATTGTTGTCTGTTAATTTATTAACATTTTTACAAGGAGTAAGGTAAGTACACATTCTAAGTGCTCTGAGGGAAACATACAAAAGCTCAGTGGGTGACTGACAGCAGAGATAAACCCTTCCTTGATCTGGATGATTAGGTAAAGCCTCTCAGAGAAAGTGAGGTAAGGATAAAAGGAGCCAGCTGTGTAAGGAGTGAGGGGAAGAACATTTCAGGCCAAGGGATGAGTAGGTGCAAAGGTCCTGAATTTAGAAAGAGCCTGGAAAGCTGTAGGAACTGAAGGAAGGCCAGGACATATAACACAATTGGTGCTTCCTTCATTTGCACATTTTCGACTGTCTCCTTCACCTTTTTTTTTGTAGCCGTTATTTATTCTCCAAGGGCATCTGACTTCTTCCCTGCTGTATTTCTCACATCTATCATGGTGTTTGGCATGGAGTTGACATTTATTAGTTGCTTGAAACAACATTTAAGTGTCTGTTGCGTGCTTAATCAATGTCAGTACCTCATGGGTAAGGGTTTGATCTTTCCCTTCCCTTCAGACAAGAGTAAGCTAGGATGCAATGAGGTTGCATATGGTAACTTTTGTTTAAATGACATTTGAAAAAATGGACACACAGTTACGAAGTATTTCATATATAAAATATCATAGATTTTATATTTTGACACACATCAGTAAGTTTCATGAAACAAGCAAATCATTTAAAAAATTAAAGTAATTTGAGTTAACGGTTTTATATCTCTATTTAACCGTACCACGAAGTTCAGATTTTCTCGGAGAATGGAATGGATTAAAAGTTACTTGGGATGGTTCTGGTGTATGCCTGTTATCCCTGTGTTTAATCCTCTTTCACAGTTGTCTACTTTCACACTAAGTATGTCACTGGACAAATAATTTTATGGTCACTCTAATTATTAGCTATTTTGTTGTCCTGATAGGGCACTCAGATCTTGTCTTCCATTAATGTATACAGTTAACACTTGAACAATGTGGTGGTTAGGGGTGCTGACACCCCCCCCACTCGTTTGAAAATCTGCATATAACTTTGTCTCCCCCAGAACTTAACTACTAATAGCCTACTGTTTATTAGAAGCCTTACCAATGACATAAACAGCTGATCAACATATTTTGTATGTTGTACGTATTATATACTATATTTTTACAATAAAGTAAGCTAGAGAAAAGAATGTTAAGAAAAATCATGAAAGAGAAAATACATTTAGAGTACTATACATATTTGTTGAAAAAAATTCACATATAGGTGGACCCATGCAGTTCAAACCTGTATTCAAAGGTTTGTTCACCTCATTTTATATTTAGATAGCTTCAGTATAGCTTGAGGTAGGCAGTTTGCTCCAGCTGTGTTCTGTAGGATACTACATCTAATATTTTATAATTTATATGGATTCTTGTACAAAATCAAGGGATTGACAACATGGGCTGTTTGCTTTGATTTAGTACAAAACACTTGGACTTTGTTTCAGAAATGCTTGATTTCTAAAATGTTCCTACCAAAACGCACATATTTTGACAAAATGTTCTTTTATTCAAAGTCATCTGAATTCTAATGAACAGTGCCTTCTGTGATAAATACTAAATTAGTGATTACATACTATATTGATAAAATGATAGTGTTTTTAGAATTTACTGTTAAATATAGTGAAACTTTAGACATTTGGATCCCTTTCCCTCTTGTTTCTGAAGCAAATATTTGTTGAGCACTTGCTATGTGCCTGGCATATGTGTGCTAGAAATATGACGGTGAGCAAGAAGTAACATGGCCTCTGGTCTCTGGCACTTGTAGTCAGATGTAGTTTTTCCTGACTTTTTTTCCTTAGTCAGCAGACAAGTCAGAACTGGAGGTTACCGAGTGCTGTTTTGGAGGAGGCACAGGAGGTAAGTAGCGGAAGTAACCTGTAACCCAAGAGGAAAAGAGTATCAGATGGCCTACACAGACTTAGAGAATTCCTACATTCCAGTATTCTTTTCTACTTGTGCTGGTCTCAAGTATTTGTGGTTTGAGAGTGTGTATGTGTGTGTTGGATGTCCTGTTTTGTTTTAGAGGATGAAGAATGGAAATTTATTCTCAGTAAGTGCAGGTTTCAAATGAGGTGCTCAATTTATGAGGCCTTACTGATTTCCCCTCTGTGCAATTCAGCTGAAACATTCTGGTATCAAAGGTTAGAAACTATTGAGGTATTCAAATGATAAGTACTTTCCACTAGCTTGCTGGGTGAAATAATTGTATAAACTGAAATTGTGTTGAAAATGGAGAGTTTTGATAGACAAATTGACTGTAGCATTTGTGTGAGGAACATAAAACTTCTGTCTCCCTCTACACAGAAAGGTATACTCGATGGTGACAGAATTTATACGTTCTGAATCCTTTGGGATCTCTACACATCTGTTTCCAGTAGTGCAGTGTCTGTCACCTCTATTTTTTTTTAAATTCATTTTTATTGATAGACTTTTTGGGGTGACATCTGTTAGCAAGATTTACATAGGTTTCAGGCATACAATTCCACAGTGCATTGTCAGCTTGTTGTAGTGAGGGTTTGTAGAACTGAGTTACGGCAGCCTGTGAGGTGTGTGAATTCTGGTTGTAAATCTCTAGCAGCTACTTCTTTCTCAAACTTTATTTAGTAAAATAAAGCTGAATATCAACCTTTAACATATGCTTCTGGAGTCCATGTTGATTGAATGTGATGTGATAGAACCAAGTACCTATTTGGGGACATTGTAGGGAATGGAGGTAATTGAGAGACAGTATCACATGGAGCAGTGGCTTTAAATTTTTTTGATTGTCCACAATTACAAAGGGTATTGGTGTTGCTGCCCCATAACAACACTCACTCTTCCCAAATAATAATAGTCTTTACTCAATCTTGCTCATGAAATCATAGCTGATCTTTTCTTTTTCCTATTTTATTTAAAAATAAAGTGATAGTCCGAACACTGTAAATCAATTTCACAGCACATTTAGTCCTACAGATTGTTTTAGCATTTAGATAAACTAGAAAGACCCGGGTTCAAGTTCTGGTTTTGTCATCTGCTCTGTGTTTGGGTTTCAGTTTTCTCATTGGTTAAAATTGAGTTCATGTGTTTTTATAGATTATTTCATAATGACATAACCTGAGTAAAGTGGTTGTTTCAGGCACTTAATAAACACATAATCAATGGGTACTTTGATTCTTTCCAAAGTTTGTTAGCTTAGGGAATTGGGAGTGATACTAGTAATGAACCTTCTTCAGAGGAAAATTAATTCAGTTTTAGATACATTAGAGTTTGAGGTGTTATAGGTAATCAGAAGAGTTTAGTCATATCATTTGGGAACAATACTATATGAACTAGTCTGAAATAGTAAATTTTTAAAAATGCAAGCAAACAGTATTGAAACTTGGAGGACTTAACAGTTGATTCTTTCTTAAAGCTACATGAGGCTTACTTAATTCTACACATCTAGTTTACTTTATCAGATTTCTGCTAACATTCTCTAAGATTTAAAAAGCAGAATTTGTCATTTGTATAACCATTGGCATAATTAGTAGAGGTAATGACACCTTCTAGTGATAAGTAGTTGTGGAGAAAAACAGGTCTTGGAATTAAACCTGGGTTAGGTGATTCAACTAGGGAACCTACCAGCTGCCTTCATCTATATGATTCAGTTTCTTCATCTACAAATTATTCTTTTTTCAAAAAGTTACAGTTGTCAGAGGGACAGGTAAATGTAACATACATTATCTCCATGGAAATACTTTCAGTAAAACATCATTTTATCAGAATGAAAAATTGATTAATGATTCTAGATTTTTAAGAGTGAATCAAACATACCATTCTTTATAAAATAATAGCAGGAGGTTAACAATATCCCAGAACATGTTTTTAAAGTAATATGAGCGGGGGTTGCCTGGTGGTATAGTGGCTAGGCTTCAGCACTCTTCATTGCTGTGGCTGGATTCGATTCCCAGCCAGGGAACTACCCACATATAAAAAAGAAACAGTTATGGATATAGGTAAAAGGGAACCCATGTGCATCTTGGCACACATTTTATATAATAATGGTGACATTAACTTATAAAGACTAAGTATATAGGATATTAACAGTGAATGCTTACACTTAATCTTGGTACTTATTAAATCTGACTTGTGTGTACAAGATATTATTAGACAAAGTGTTTGTCCGGTAGCTTAGATTATAAATAACCCCTGTTCTAGCTCATTTTAAACAATGTCGTGTAAATGATGCCAAAAAAACCAGGCTAGAACATTTTCTTCTTTCCAAGATCTTGGATTTTGTAAACAGGCCTCTGCTCCTGGAACTAATTTAGGTCATCATAACCCCAAATCTTTTGAAAGATGAGAACCCCAATTAAGTCTTTTAAGTACTTTTTAATATTTTAAAACTAAGAAGTATTTTAGCTCTTAAATGCACAGTTTTCTTGGATTGCTGTTTGGCTACTTGGCTTATTTGTACCATGTCATAATAAATACAAATCACTGGGTAATTATTTCAGCAATAATGATTGCTAGGCATCTCCATGCAAGTGGAAATTAATGTAATTTATTATAACTTAATTTGTCCTAGTACTGACCTAACAGACCAACATTTTGTTTTTGAATAAAAACTGATTTAATGAAAAAATACTCTAAATTTTCCTAATTTCCAGAACTGGTAACAATTTTAAATTTTAGCTGTTTAGTTGTTTACTTTTTCTTGCAAATTAGTTATTGATCTGTGAAATGTGTTGCTGTGACATATTTAAGAAACTTACAAATATCAGTATCATTAAAGTCTTTCTTTGCTAGTCAATATTTGAATTTCATCCCCTTTGTTATTAATATAGGATACTACCCTTTATTTGTTGGGTGGTGTGTGTGTGTGTGTGTGTGTGTGTGTGTGTGTGTATGTATGTATGTATACGCATGCATGCACATTCACCCTTTATTAACATCCTGTAGACCTAATGTTTGCAAAGGAAAAAAGGAAACCTAAATTGTTTGAGAGTCAAGTACTGAGCTAGGGGACTTATGACTCTTAGAAGAACTATCACTTCCACTTTGCAGATGAAGAAATACTGTATTTTGCTGTGTATAATGCACTCCCGTGTATAATGGGCATCTACATTTTTGACCCAAACTTTTAGGGGAAAAAAAAAAATCTTTTGTTTTAATTCAAATTTTTATTTGTTTATATTTAGGTACTTATTTTTTGTGTTATAAAGGAAATTTTGCATTTATTTTTTAACATTATGGTACAAGAAATTATATGTAACAAATAATTATAAGATACAAGAACAGATAGAAGGTATAAGAAATTTTATGTATAAAATTTTTTTATACAAACAACCCAATTATCATATTCAAGGTATTATTTTGCATATGGATATCATTAATAGATTTCTAGAGTTACACTTTTAACTCATAAGCATAAGTAAAAGATTAAGAACATTTATATAGATACAGAGTTAGTAGTCCCCATGTATAATGCACATCCTTAATTTTTCCTCACTAATTTGGGCAAAACAGTGAGCATTATACATGGTACAATATGGTATATTGAAATAGATTACATGATTTGGTAGCACAGCTTGATAAGTGGAAAGAACTTAGCCCCTAGACCAGGCCTGGGCACATTTTTCAGGGCAAGGGCTACTTCTAATTTTCTCCAAGTGTCGCAGTCTACTAGCTATTTCATTATTCAGGCAGTCACCCCAAAATTGCTTGGCAGTACACCGGCGGACCACGATCTTGCCCAGCCCCTCCCTAGACTATCTGACTCTTCTTCATTATGTGGTTCTGCTTTAAGGGATCCTTCCAATAATGAGGTTGGATTTTGTGCAGTTTTATACTGCTGTCTCCTGGAAGACCACCAGAGATCATGACATCCTATTAGTATAGCGTGTTGCTGTTTTCAAAATAATTTTATTCTATCTTATTTGATCCTGACAACATTGAGGGCAAAAAAAGACAAAAAATGAGAGAGAGAGATTCTTGACTTAAAAATGAGCAATTTCAGAGAAGTGCTTAAGATCACAAAGCTGATTAGATTAGAACCCAGATCAGTGGTTTTGGTTCAGTGCTATTTTCTGCTTCCTTTATCTTCTCTGGCTTAGGTAGGTTATCTGTGACCACAAAGTAGTGAACTTTTACAGACCGAATCTTTTATTGTGTCCTGGCTCCCTGTTTAGCAGTCACATCCTGTTTTCCTGCTGTGTAAGTAGTGTGTCAATGACTACTGGTATAATGGGGCTGTAGTGGTGGTTATTCAATAAGGTTAAGAACATACATGTTAGATTCAGGAAGACCGAAATTTGAATCCTGGCTTTGCCCACTTAGTTCTGGTTACTTGGGCAAGGAACAAACTGGTTTCCTCATTTGTAGGTTTAGTAACTAACTACCATAGGGTCAGAGGAGATGCATAAGAAAAGATGCATATGTAAAGATGCACCATTTTTGGCCCATGTACCTTATATAAATGTATGTAGTAGCTATTAACCATTACTTTGGATGGGTTCTTTTTTTTTCTACTAGTAGTATTTCTTTTTGTTTAAAAATTGTCCAACCTAGCATGATTATCTCTAAAGTACCTTAAAAGTAGATAGTGCTCAATTATTTCTAACAGCATAGATCTGAAACAATTGATTATTTGAAATGATTCCATTTTGTTTTTGGAATATGTAGTTTAAAAAAACTTAGGGAAGATCTGCTTTCCTATTTATTTCCTTACATTAGGATAATATAAGTAATTTATATTTCTTGAACTAGCCCATTTGGAGGACACAATTATGACCATGCTAGATGGGGTACACGGAAATAGGGGGTTTTCATGGTTGGGGGTTGAGAATTGAGAACCTGAGTCTAGCAGTTAGTATAGACTTTCATAGTATTCTGATTCTTAACTTGTAGACTCTTAAGACCTACAAAGTAGATAATGTGCCATTTTGTTGCAGCATACTCTTTTATAGCTTTGTATACCAACATAAACAAATCAGAGAAAAGCAAGCATTCTTCAGAATTATATCAATTGTCAGAAGCACTTCACTAAAGTCTCTTGGTTGAATTTTACTTTTTTGAAGTTAGCATATCTCTTGCAGTACATTTTATTCACTTATAATTACATGTTTCTGATTACATTTAATATTTTTCCATAAGATCTTTTTGTATATGATGTTAATCAGTAGTTTTAGATTATAGATATAGGATTTCATTAATCTTTAACTAAAAATTATAAGGATTATAACTGAAAGGAAATATCCTAAAACAATTTAACAATTATATATTATTTCTTTTTTGAAAGATGTAGGAAGAGGTTAATTTTGAAAAAAGTTATTTTTTATTTCCTTTGACTTCCAATTGTATGACTTGAGCAAACAGAACTGATTTTCTTATTTAAAAAAATGCATATAATACTTGTTCTGTTTACCTCCCATGGTTGTGAAATCAAATCAAATTATATATATATATAAACCAGGCATGGTGCTAGGTATGCAATGTAGACAAACACAGTACTTCCTTTTAAAGCACTTAAAGTGTAGTGGAGGAAAACGTTATTAAACCAGTCCTTTTGCACATAATTATTTAACAGTCTATGAGTGAAATACTAAGAAAAAAAATTACAGAGAGCCTAAGACTAGTCTGAGATCAAGGAAAGCTACTCTGGGGAAGAGAAAATTAAATTGAGACATCAATTGAAGGGGTGTGGAAGACCACTTGTAGTGGGTGAGAACTAGTAGTTGCAAAGACTTCAAGTTTTGAAGAAGCTTAAGGCTCCTTAGTAAGTAAAAAGTCCACTGTGCCTGGCCAAGAGCACCCTTTAGCCTTCACAATAACCTTGTGAGTTAACTGTTCTGTAGGTAAGAAAACTGAAGCTAAGGGTGGTTCAGTAATTTTTACAGGGTCTTACTGTTTGTAATTGGCAGTTGCTTTTGAACCCAGATTGGTTGGCCTAACTCCAAAATCCGTATTCTGTCTGCTGTGCCATTCTTTGAGTCACTTACTAAACGGCTTATTTGTGTTCCCCAACACATCTTCCTTCATGTTATTTGTCAGAGTACTTAGCAGCGATCCCTCTGGCTAATTGCGGAGCCAGTGACAGATTCTTTACACTAAGGTAACAATGAGATTTAACTCTTACTGGTTGTACTCTTATTTGTATACTGTAGAACTCCAGGGATCCTAGAATCTTTTATAGGGGAAAGAATCTCGTGAATTCTGGGGCTCATAATAAAAGTGCAGTGTTATTTGTGGCCTCTCATTTAAAAATAGCCTCGTGGTGCTCATGGGGTGCTTTAATAGAGCCAATATTTCCATCAGCCTCTGCTCCCTACCCCCAAGACACTCCAGATAAACAAAGATCTGAGTAATAAACAGTGTGCTTCTGCTGTAACCTCTGCCTACTCCCACAAACTTCTCTTGTATAAAAATCCTAAAGCCCCCACTATTTATGCATTTCATTGGAAGAATGCAAGTTAAAATGATTCCATTCCTGGAAAAGTTTAAAAAACACTGTCCTAGTTTATGTGATGTTCTGGAGATGTATTTCCTAAATTGCGCACGGGGTGGGAGGGCAGGGGGTGTTTTGTTTCTCTGATTCTTCTTCATATCTGTTTATCTCCTAACTACCTGCATTGACTCCTCCAAACATCTTTGTATGTTGTGTGTGTGGGGTGGGATTTTTGTTGTTTTTAAAGCTTGTAAATAGTGCTGACTAGGATTTTGAAACCCAGTACTTGAACCCTGAAAAAAAAAAATCTCTTATGCCTTCATGTCCTCAAGTAATTTTATGATAGAGAAAACAAATGAAGAAAATAAGTGAATTCAGGCTGTCATTGTTTCATATATGAAGAGAGATTTTAATCCAAATACCTAGATAAACCTTTTATTGTCAGAGTTTCTAAGTAACTGATTATTTTTCCTTTTTAAATTTTTTTAGACTCAGTCTATTAACCTCAATTTTTCTTGCCCTCTTAAAAGGCACTGCATATATTTAAGGGAGAACTGTTTTAGGCCCTCATCCATTTTAATTAACTAATTGTACTTTTGTAGGAATTTGTGAAGTTTATTGTAATTCATAGTTCTAGTTTGATGGAGGTTGATGCTTTATTCTAATTGTTTAAATTTTGTACTGCGTTTTCAGAGGGTTTCACTTGGTAGTACCTGATTTACTCGAAACGCAAAATAATAAATTGATTCCCTCCACCACCCCCTTTGTCCTCAGTTTTATGTGAAACACTGATTGAAATGTTTGCCTTATGAATTTCTCTTTTAAAAGAACCCCGAGACACATATTTTAGAAGCTCATGCTAGAGTACTCTGTCATTATCACTGTAGTGTTCTTTCCTTTCAAGTTGCCTAAACACAGCTGAGTTGGTAAGAGGAGCAAAGACAACAGAATAGTGCTGCCAAGTAGACAGGAAGCTGTAGTGGACCTAGCGAGCTGGGCGGCTGAACACAGCCTCCATCCAATCAGCTGTGAGTGCTGTTGCTATGTGCGCTCTTACTCTGCTGCCTTTGTGAAAACCTTACACAGAGGGAAGCGGAATCAGCACCCACCACTGAACATTTGTTTTAACCACTGCAGACATCTGGACCCCTCAGTCACTGACTGTATAGCAGTTGACAGCCAGAAGGCAACTTCTTTTACACAAAGATTCCAGTATGGTTTTCAGTGGAAACAAAGGGCTTCACAGAGAAGGTGTGTAAATGAAGTGTTTTAACGGCTTTATTTTTAAGCTTCCAGTTTTCTGTAGCTGTTTACCAGTTGTGGTGTTTGCTTTGCATGGATTTTTAACAAATCGGTTTGGAAAAAAGATCTCACTTTGAAAAACATCGAACTTAAGGAATTTTCTCTAGCTTCATATAGCCCGTTTTCTTTGAACGGCATTGCTTTAAAGACTATTAAAATGCTGATCTGAACAATGAGTAGGAAGAAAAGAAACGAAAATACAATGTGCTTACTTTAATGGGGGTAAAATAAGATGAAAATGAGAATACTGGGAATAGAATAGGGTTAGCTAGAAGCATTAACTGTATTTGAGGGCAGGAGGTGTTTTTAAAAATAAAAACTGTTAAGGAAAATGTATTTAAAATAAGTTACATCTTTTTAACTGAAATTTATCATTTATGAATTTGACAGATTGTCAGAATTTAGCATAGTGAGAATTTTGACATAGTGTAAGGAATTGATTGATGAGCTATTTTTTTTTTTTATAAAGGATTTCTGAAGATGCTACCTCAAATTGTACAATTTCTCAATTATTTGACCCATTGACTAATTCTTTACAATTAGATAAAGGATAGTAGTGTAATCCAACCATAGTCAGTGTTATGTTCTATTAAATGTCCATATAGAAAATTGAAAAAGAAAGGATTCGAAGACAACATACCACAAATGACTGAGATCATATTTTAAAATTAAAGTAGCCCTCTTAAATGTAATAATTCTATATCTGATTTAGTTAATATAGCAGATATAGTAGAATCTTAATTAAATTAAACCTCATTGACCCAATATTTGTATTAATTGAACAGAATATGGGTTACAGTTTGTTTTTTATGGGATTTGGAAAACGAGTTTATGCAGCTAATTATAGGAAAGTTTTAAAATATTTTAGATAAATATATTCTCAGATACTGTGAAATTATAGAGTTTACATAGTTGATTTAGCTAATGATTCTTTAAATTAATTAGAGGAGAACAGAAGGCTAATTATAATTAGCATATTGCCCATTTATGAACAGTTTTCATGTGCTCATTCAATTTCACCTGTTTGGGTTATGTAAGTGGTTCCTTTTTAATTCACTCAGTGATTTATGTCTGATGCATAAAATTAGTGTAATATAAATTTAATGTTTAAACTTCATGTCTTATCTCTACAAATGATATATTTTGGAATGGGATTGGTTTTGATATTGCTCTTTTCAAGAAATAGTTGTCATTAAGAAAGCTTAGCAGTCATTGTTAGCATTATTTGATAAGTAAGGGGAAATATTTTTTCTTTTAAAAGAACTCAAAATATATCTCCTGCTTTTGTACCCATTAGTGATCATTTCTAATGATACATAGAAATATGAAACATAGAAGCATTTATGGCTGGATTTTTTCTGGACAGCCTTCATATTTAATACTTGTATTAAGTTAAAGAATTCAAATAGTAGATTCAAATTTACAAAATAAATTGTCCTTCAACATTAAAATGTTTGACGTGAACCTATATGCTGATGAACTTTAAAAGACTCTGGCATTTATCAGTTTTTCCAATTTGTTAGGTATAGCCCAAAACTTAAACTTCATAAGTGTTACAAAAATTATAGCAAAATGAAGAAAGCTATTGTATTCTCAGAACTTGGTGGCCTCCCGATATAAAGCACTCATTTGCAGAAGAGGAGCTATGAGGAGTGCAGGGAGAAGGGAGGCAGAGGTATGTTGAGAGGACCCAAGTGCATTAAATAATAACTAACCGTGTGGAGGTCAAGCTACTCATTTCCATTTTTTGAGCTATCACTCTCATCAACTACTAATTTTTTTTTTTTAATTATAGAACCATGAAAACCAAAGTTTTGCTTAAATTGGCTTGCTACCTTTTCCCCTTGATTTATTTCTAAAGAATTAATAGACTTAGAGAGCAGGCTGATTTCATTGATATGCTGCACAAGATAAAGGAACATGATATTGGCAAGAAAGTTGGGTCTATTGCTGTGTCACACAAAAGCTTTGCCATTGTGTTGGCAGTAGTAATAGTCTTGGCAGAATCCCAGATTTTATTCCTGGGCTCAGCACCTAAAGGTTTTTTTTTTTGTTTTGTTTTGTTTTTTTTATATGTGAACATATGAAAGTTCCTGTTCAGTATCAAAACCTCAGGATAATAACTAATGTTTATAATTTGGGCAAATATAGTAAAATTGCTAGAATATTTCAACTCTGGATTTATCTATTATTCGAAAATAGAATTTTTGTATTCTATGTCAGATCTTTAAATTGGCTATAACATTGTGTGTACTTAGTAGAAAAACACTTTAGTTCTCAAAAAATGGTGATCTTTTTTGTCTTGGCCACTTGAAAAAGAATAGCAAATAGAAATGCTCATATTTATAGATGTATTGATTGCTATAACTGATTTTCTTTGTGTGTGTGAGTGTGTGTGTATGTGTGTATGTGTATGTGGGTAGTTCCCTGGCTGGGATGATTTTCTTTAAAATAAAATAAATTATTTTTCTTTATTTTGAAATCGCCAAGCAGTAATATATAAATAGTATCTCACTTACAGTTCTTCAAAAAAATCTGTAATTTAAAACCTCAAGTTGGGGAGGGGAAACTATCTGAGTTTTTATTTTTTTCTAGAAATTTGTGAAATCTTTTTTTAGTCATTCCTACTTCAAGCATTAGCCCAAATGTTTGATTCCTGTACATAATGCTTTAGGTGCTATATTACACAATGTTTCATTGACTCTTCCTTGCAGAAATTCCATTTTTTGTTCATATGCTGAATCCAAAAAAGATTTCATTATGAGAATAAATTGGTCAGGGAGGTTTAGTCTTGCCAACTTTTTTGTCAGATATTTTTACATGGCAGTGGTGCTATTGCATAAGCCATATTGTTTTTGTAACAGTACAGTAAATCCCTTTTAAAAATTATTTTCAGATGTCACTGTATCTAAAATCAAAGACCCAAGTTTTGAAAATATAGCTGTTTTCAGTATTGCTTGAATCTGATTATATAATCCTCTGTGATGAGGCCAAGTTAAAAGTGGTAGCATGATGACTATTAATTGAGAAACTGGAAATATCTTCTTTCTCTTTCTTTACTGGTTTCCTCAATTTTATTCATTCAAAGATTTCTGAACATCAAAGGTTTTGAACTTTAAGGCTTGTGATCAGTTTAGGGATGTTAAAATGATCAATTACAGTAAATAGGCAAGATAGGGTAGAAAAAATAAGGCTCATATGTAGTTGTGCCTCAGATTTTGCTATAAACTTCTTGTCATCCAGAATACAAAAGGGAAACTCTACCAATCAGTTCCCTGTGTCCCTGTTATTTAACATATTATTGCTAAATTTGGCCATTAAAATTTAAGTTGGTTTCTATATTCTTAATATTTTGAGGGTTTTTAAAGTTCAAATTTGGGATAGCTTGTCTTACTCTATCCTGTATTATTTATTATTATTTAGCTATGTGATAATGGGCAAGGTTTTTGCTCTTTGAGCCTTAGTGTCCCCATCAATATAATGAGGCTTTAGGGTGATTATGGAATTTAAATTGAAAGAATATATGAAAATGACTTAGATTAGTGATTAGACTCAATAAAATGTGAGATTTTATGTGTATTACAGTAAGCTTTAAAGTTAAGTTATTCTACATTTTAAAATTCTGGGAATTTTCACTATAGTTTTTTAGACCTTCCTCATGAGCTTTATATATGCAAGTATACTCTTAGGTTTCTCAAGTTTCTAAGGTAGGTACTTCATGATCCGGAAAGTCATGGAAATATGGGGATTTGGGCAGAAGAAACAGCACGGTTTGAAGGGAAGTACATGGTTAAATCTCTGAAGAAAGAATAGTAATGGTAAGGAAAGAATGAGTGAAAAGAAGACAAAATTTGTGCTCTTTAACGTATTGTTATTTTCGGTGTGTGTGAGTTCATGCACACACACATTACTTGCTAATTCCATTGAGGATTTGCTTACTGGGAAGTACATAACTTGTTTCTGATTTGCCCTTTGAATTCCTCAGTGAGGATTGGGCTAAGGGTGACCTTGTATTTGCTACCCATATTAATGACATGGGACAAGCCAAATGCCTGGGAGCCAAAAATTAACAATCACATACATGATGAATGTAACTGTTTTGAAATATAGGAACATCCAGCATAAAAATCTGGTGGTGTAAGGCTAAATTTTGAAAATTCAAACTTCTAAGCTAGATATTCAGAAAATGTTCTTTTGTCATTTTAATACGTACACAGAACTTCAACTGACCACAGAATTTTCATTGCTTTGAGCAGTCTTAATTTTATATTATTTTGGGAGAAAGGTTTAATCTAGTTCTGGTTTGTTAGGTTCTGTGGAAGACATTGTCCCTGTTCCGAAGTTGCTTACCATCTAATGGGGGAGCATTGACAGTTGTTTGCATAATGTGACAAGGCTCTCTGGTTTTTATCAAGTGCTAAAATTTTTGTGATTCCTATATAAATTTATATTATTTGGCTCTAATTTCCTGAAAGTATAGTTTAACTTATTGAGAATTAGAGAACTAACAAATGTAAAGAAAAAACAATCTCTTCCAAATGTACTCCATTTTATCACTGTTGTTGTATTCAGTAGTATTGCCCAAGTGCCTTCTGCATTGGATCCAGAAACTCTTTTGCAACTGACAAAAAGGATAGGAGAAACATCTTTGAAATAAGTACCCTGGTTTTATCTGATTCCATTGCATTGGTGTGATTGTTTTGGGTAATACGTATTTGCCTTAGATCAAAAAATCCCCATGGGAAAAAACAGATGTCATTATGTCAGTGTTTCTCAATTTAGTGTACTGACTCTTTTGAGAATCTGCTGAATGTGAACTATCAACCCCTATTCTAGGGGTTCTTAAATTCTCTTAGGTTAAGAAATCTTGTTAAACATAACTTGGTTTCAGTCAGAGAATAAAAGCATTTTTTTTTTTAAAGTTGAGGCTTAACACAGACTGGATAAACACTTCAAAGATTTGTATCAAGCCGAGTGTTAAATTAAGTAGCTTTTAGGGTGATAGTAAAATGTTCCAGCGGGTGCTCCATACATGAGTACTCTTGCAGATGGGAATTGCTCTGGGGCGTGCCCCACATTCCTGCATTGGCTCTGTATTCTGGATGGTCTTCTGATGGAGAACCTAGCACAAAAAGACCAGGCCTGGAATTTATTGTTCAGGATCTACATGCTGTTTCTGAGTTGTAGACAGATTAGAGAAGACCTAGAAGACACTCCTTTGGCCTTGGGCTACCACCTAGAATCTCTTCGAGAGATCACTCTGCACTGTAGATGGCGGGTCTACTGCTATATATGTCACTAAGTTCCATCTTTGAGAGAACTGAGCAAGACTGATCTTACTGTGTGCTCAAGTTGCTCAACTCTTAATTAAAAACAATTCTCTATTCCAACTACTTAGTTTTGCGGGAGTTTTAGGTTTCACACATGAAAAAATACACACCCAGTGGAAAATACAAGTGTATGTGTTGAGAGTACTTAGAAGTGTAAGGTCATGCATGTGGAAGAGGGAAGGAGATTGAAAGGACAGAGGGTATTTTGGGGGACCAGTCTATGTTGTAACCATATTCTCAGGAGGTAAAAATGTAAGACTAAATTAGGTTAAGCTTGAGGATAATTTTGAAAAGTTATGTGCCAGTTATCTGGGATTAGTAAAGCTGGAACAAAACAAAACAGCACTAGAATAGTGGATTGTTGTTTTTTAAGCACAGGATTGTCTTCTGAGCATATAGCTAAATCTACAATTTATGGTTTTGAGAGAGGATTTAGTTTTCTTCTGTGACAATTTTTTCTCAGTTCCTTCTGCATGGAGTATGCAGTAATAAGACCATATAATCAGGACTGTTCACACAGACAACAGTGAAAAGGACAGTATATTCTACTTGAGGATTTTCGGGCCCCAAAACAGTGATGAATTAGATCTGATGTTTTTTGCAGATCACAGAAAAATGACATTAAATAAGGTTATTAAGGTGAGAAGGAAATGAATAAAATCTGTATACCTCTAAATTTGTGCTCTTGAATTCATGATGCCATGGCTAAAAGCATATTTCTGGCAGCCTGAACTTGAATGAGGCAAAACAAATGAGTATCAGTAAATTTTCTCAGTAACATTGACTAGTTCTAATTCTTACATTTTAAATATCAAGTCCTCTGGGAGCTTTTTTCTGATATCCAAGACTGAGTTCCCACCTAAGTATTCCCATGCACCTTGATCTTCCCTTGTTATCATTTATCACATTACCGTGAACTTGACTTCGTTGTATACTCTCCATAATACTGTCTTCAACTTGAAGGCAGCATAGCAGCTTGTCCCATTGCTTTCTGGAGAAAAGCTGAACTTCACTGACAGTTTCAGCCAATCTTTCCTTCCTTCTATCCATCCATCTATTTATTTATTTTTCAAGTACAGTTGACATTCAATATGATACTAATTTCAGGTGGACAGCATAGTAGTTAGACATTTGTATAATTTATTCATTGATCCTCCTGATAGTCTAGTACCCATCTGGTTGTTGGAACATTATTAACTATATTCTCTATGCTTGCTTTTTAACCCCTTGACTATTATATTTTGTAACTACCAATTTGTATTTTCTTTTCTTTTCTTCTCTTCTCTCTTTCTTCCTCTTTCTCTCTTTTCCTTCCTTCCTCTCTTCCTTCTTTCCTTCCTTTTCAGTTTCAGGCATACAGAACAACATAGTACTCAGACATTTACATAACTCACAAAGTGATAACTCCAACAAGTCTACTACCCGCTCAACACTGTGCATAGTTATTAGAACATTATTGACTATACACGTAGTCCCCATGATGCGCCGCTACTCATCCCCATGACTATTTTTTAAAATTATAGTTTACATTCAGTATTATCTTATATTAGTTTCAGATGTTCAGCATAGTGGTTGAACATCATATAATTTATGATGTGATCCCCCCAATAAGTCTCCTACCCATCTGACACTATACATAGTTTTTGCAATACTATTGCCTGAATTCCCCATACTGTACTTTACATCCCTGTGACTCTCCTGTAACTATCAGTCAGTACTTCTTAATCATTTTACCTTTTTCGCCCAGTGTCCCATTCCCCTGCACCATCTAGTAACCATCAGCTTGTTCTCCAGATATGTCAGTCTGTTTCTCTTTTGTTTGTTTATTTTGTTCTCTAGATTCCACATAAAAGTGAGATCATATGGTATTCGTCTTTCTGAGTCTGACTTATTTCCCTAAGCATAATACCTTCTAGGCACATCCATGTTGTCGCGAACTGTAAGATTTCATTCTTTTTTATGACAGTAATATTCCGTCACATATATGTACCACAATTTCTTGATTCAGTTGTCTATGGATAGCCATTTTGGTTGTTTTCATATTTTGGCTATTGTAAATTGCTGCAGTGAACATAGGTGTGCATATATTTTTTGAATTAGTGTTTTGGATTTCTTTGGATAAATACCCAGGAGTAGAATTGGTGGGTCATAAGGTTCTATTTTTAATTGAGGATTCTCCATATAGTTTTCCATAGTTGCTGCACCAGTTTGCAGTCCCATCAACAGTGCACAAGGGTTCCCTTTTCCCCACATCCTCACCGGCACTTGTTGTTTGTTGATTTATTGATGGTCATTCTGACAGTGTGAGGTGATACTTCATTGTGGTTTTAATTTGCATTTCTGTGATGATGAGTGACATTGAGCATCTTTTCATGTGTGTTGGCTATCTACATGTCCTCTTTGGAAAATGTCTGCTCAGGTCCTCTGTCCATTTTTTAATTGGATAGTTAGTTGTTTTTTGTATTGTTTTGTTTTTGTTTTTTGTTTGGTATTGAGCTATATGAGTTTTTAAATACATTTTAGATATTAACCCCTATCAGATGTATCATCAGTGAATATCTTCTTTCATTCAGTAGGGTGTCTTTTTGTTTTCTTTGCTGTGAACAAACTTTTTAGTTTAATATAGTCCCATTTGTTTTTTTCTTTTTTTTCACTTGCCTGAGGAGAAATATCACTACAAATATGACAATTTATGGCCTATGTTTTCTTTTTTTTCTTTTTGGTATGTGGGTAGCTCCCTGACTGGGAATCGAACCCAGGCCGCAGCACTGACAGCGCCAGCGTTGAAGCCTTAAGCCACTATACCATCAGGGAACTCCCTGTTTTCTTTTAAAAGTTTTATGATATTGGGGTTTTAATTCATTTTGAATTTATTCTTTTTAGTAAGAAGATGATCTACTTTCTTTACTTTGTTCTTTCTCGTTTTTGTTTTTTTTTTTCTTTTTGGTTTGTGGGTAGCTCCCTGACTGGGAATCGAACCCAGGCCGCAGCGCTGACAGCGCCAGCGCGGAAGCTTCAAGCCACTACACCACCAGGGAACTCCCTCCACCCTTTTTTTTTTTTTTTTTTGCATATATCTGTCCAGTTTTCCCAGCACCATTTATTGAATAGACTATCTTTACCCCAGTGTATACTCTTGGTTCCTTTGTCATGGATTAAGTGACTATATAGGCATGGATTTCTTTTTGCCTCTCTAGTCTGTTCCATTGATGTGTTTGTCTGCTTTTATGCCGGTACCATGCTATTTTGATTACTGTGGCTTTGTAGTATAGTTTGATATTAGGTAACATGATACCTCCAGGTTTGCTCTTCTTTCTCAAGATTGCCATGGTTATTTGGGGTCTTTTGTGTTTCCATATAAATTTTAAGATTATTTGTGTTAGTTCTGTGAAAAGTACCATTGGTATTTGTTAGGGATTGTATGGAATCCATAGATTGCTTTGGGTAGTATGGACATTATAATGATGTTGATTCTTCCTATCCATGAGCACAGTATATGCTTCTATTTATTTCTATCTTCTTCAGTGTCTTATAGTTTTCTGAGTGCCAGTCTTTTGCCTCCTTGGTTAAATTTATTCCTAGGGTTTTTTTGTTTGTTTGTTTGTTTTGATGCAACTGTAAATGGGATTGTTTTATTAATTTCTCTTTCTGGCATTTCATTATTGACATATAAAAGGCAACCAGTTTCTGAATATTAATTTTGTATCCTGCTTTACTGAATTCATTTATCAGTTCTAATAGTGTTTTGATGGAATCTTTTGAGTTTTCTTTATATAGTATCGTGTCATCCACAAATAATAACTGTTTTACTTCTTCCTTTCCAATTTGGATGCCTTTTTTAATTAATCTGATTGCTGTGGCTAGGACTTTCAATAATACTGGTTGAATAAAAGTGGTGAAAGTGGGCATTCTTTTCTTATTCCTGATCTTAGGAAAATGCTTTTAGCTTTTTCTCATTGAGTATGAGGTTAGTTGTGGGTTTGTCCTATGTGGCCTTTATTATGTTGGGGTATGTTCCCTCTATTCTGTTTTGCTGAAAGTTTTTAACATAAATGGATGCTGGATTTTGTCAAATGCTTTTTCTGTATCTGTTGATATGATCATATGATTTTTAGCTTTCATTTTGCTTATGTGGTGTATCAACGTTAGTTGATTTGCAGATATTGAACCAGCCTTTCATCCAAGGAATAAATCCCACTTGATCATGGTATATGATCTTTTTAATGTATTGCTGAATTTAGTTCACTAGCATTTTGTTGAAGTTTTTTGCATTTATGTTTATCAGAGATATTGGCTTATAATTTTCTTTCTTTGTAATGTCTTTGTCTTATTTTAGAATCAGGGTAATGGTGGCCTCGTAAAATGAGCTTAGGAACTTTCTCTTCCCTGAATATTTTGGAATAGTTTGAGAAGGATAGATGTTAATTCTTTTTTAAATGTTTGGTAAAATTCATTTGTGAAGCCATCCTGTCCAGGACTTGTTTACAGTTGGGAGTTTTTTGATTACTAATTCAATTTTGTTAGTAGTAATCAGTCTGTAGAAGAAACAGAAAATCTGAGCTCATCTTTAAAAATACTTAAAGTTTAGTGCTCTATCTAGAGCTTGTGTTGCTCTTAAGTCATTACATAAGCAGTCAGTAGGTTGTGATGATGAATTTTCTCTATGATCCCGTAAAAGACTGTTGGGGCCTAGAAATTCCAATAATCAATATGGAAATTAGAACTTAGAAAATTCTCTCTCTCTATTTTTTAATTTTGACAACTTAAATGTTTTGCTCTGGGCTAGAGATTTGGTGATTACCTAATTTCGTTTCATTATTTTAAGAACAAATGTTTTCTTGTCCCATTTAAGATAATTATATTGATAAAGGACATTAAAAATAACTCAAAACAATTTCAGTGCAAAAAAGAGGGCAGGAACTAGATTTCTTCTTGACTAAACCAAGACCTTTCGGAAGCAAAGGAAGGTCAGGAAGTTCTAATTAGGTTTATTGTATTGTTTTAGGTGATCCATTTGTGGAATTTTATTTCCAACTTTTGACTTTTTAAATTTGAAAAAATGGCAAAACAATTGGTAATTAAAACATCAAAGAAGAATAAAATAAGGGTAACAATAAGCTTTTATCACTTTAAACAGAAATAAGCTGACATGGAAAGAAAACAACACATGATGGTATATTGACCATTCATTATTTTGACAAGTAAGTGTTCAAGTGCTTGTTCATGCCAAGCCCTGTGCTGGGCAACAGGATCAACTTGTTCTCATAGAGCTTAATGGGTTAGAGGAGAGACACAAATACTGATTTAATTTGCTTTGTGTAAGTCGTAGGAAGGAAAAACAAAAGTTGTAATGAGCTCTTCTAAAAACAATAAAAAGCCATGGAAGAGTGTAATATGACCAGATGAGATGGGACAAGACCTATTGAAGGATTGCGCGTTTAGGCTGAAATAGAGATCATCTCATTATTTCATACCTTTATTTTTTAAATCTGTAGAACTTTAAATAAGTGGTAAAATTAATATTTTAATTCCATAAAAGTAAAAATTCTGTTAGAAAATATAATTTAAAAAATCCCTGCATAAGAGCAATGAACAAATCTAACGTTGAATGAATGTAATAGAAATATTCAGGACCTTTATTAAGAGTATTTAAAAACTTTACCAAAGGATGTTTTAAAGGGTGTGTATAAATGATGAGATGTAAACCTCTGAAATGCAGTTTTTAAAAAGTTAGTTGAACTGATTTTTTATTTACTAGCTATAATTTTTGGTAATCATTGATAAATTAGTGAGGTAACTGAAGACCAGAAAAGCAGTAGGAGGGTTAAGAGAGTTGGTGTGCTCTCCTGATGCACAAAAGGCTAAGTCATCTTCTTACCACAAAGTTTTTCCATGGCTTGGCTTTAAAAATATTAGCATTGTTAGAGTGGATTAAAACAACTGAGGTGGAGCCATGAGGCCTGCTAGGGAGTTCTGGAAACAGAAGGAATTCTAGTGGCTCAGTAGAATACAGAGGGTAGGTCATCTTGAGGTGGGTCTTAGAGAAAATGAGTAGATCATTTCAGCCCAGAGCATTGGATGCACCAAGGAGAGTAATGAGCAATGTGATGGGAAAAGGACCTTTTATCACTGCTTCTCTCATTAGTGTCCTTTTTGTATCCAGTGCTCAGGCAAACTGGGAATGGTTAGGGATCAGGTATGGGAGAGGTTGTTAACAGAAGCAGTCAGACTTCACCAACGAGGGCTTATTGGAGACAAGAGAAAGGGAGGAGGCACATAAATGATTCTAAGATTTTGATTCACAAAAAGCAAAAATAGCTGTGGTTGGGACAGCTTTCGCACTGTATTCAGCAACCCATGATTATTTTCAGTTTGTGGTAAGCTAAATATACCAGCATCAGTCTGTGCTTGCGTCCAAACTGATACTAACAATAAATGGGCTGGTATTATTTTATGACTTCCAGAATTGTCACAGGATATTAGTTTCACACATCTTCATTTTACAAGTGAGTTTGCTGAGGGGGACAGTTTAATTGACCCTTCCCAAGGTCTTGAGGCTAGTTTTATTATAAAAGCAGATTGGCAGGTTTATTTTCTAAACAGATGATTTTGGAATAATAAAGCAATAAATAATTGCTTGATCATAATAGCTATACTCAATTAAGGATAGTTGTGTGAATGGGCTGAACTAAAACCAATTTAATGTAGTTCTAGGAAATATTCTATAATTGGCTCACTGAAGTTGGTAATAATGACCAGAGTCATCTAATAAAACATTAATTAAAAGTATTACATTAGCATTAAATCCCACTGCTTGATCATTATCTTTATCAAAGGAATACTGCCTTTGTCAGAGTTACCATTTTAAGGGGGAAATAGAAGAATATGAACTAGCCTTGGAGGAAAATAAATTAGAAAAAAGTATTATTTCTGTTATCACCCACCTTATATAGCAAGCTCTTTTTAGTATATTGCTAAAGATATCCATTTGCAATTAAACTGTAATTTTCCATTCTGAATAATTGACCTCCCACATTTGTGCAGAGGATAATGAATGAATCCACTTTAACAAACATGGTTACAAGCATGGCATTCTCTGCCTTCTTCAAGTGGTTAAATCACTGAAGGAACCAGTGGGTGCTGTTGCATCATCTCATTTTCTTTTTGACAAACTATCATTCTCATAGACTTCTGGTCCATTGCTCCCCTTTTCTAGAATTGGCAGTTTTCCACCTTTGTGAAACATGCTCTCTACCCTGCCACATCTTTGCTCCTTTAAATGACAGATTAGCTTCTCAGGCTGATTGGGGAGGGAGGGAAGAACCCCATTGAACTGTAGTTGGACTCT
Source organism: Lyroderma lyra (assembly GCA_004026885.1). NCBI lineage: Eukaryota > Metazoa > Chordata > Mammalia > Chiroptera > Megadermatidae > Lyroderma > Lyroderma lyra. Next base: position 371,742 of record PVJL010000037.1, read on the forward strand.
TGGTTACCATTCACAGAGACTGAAGTCAAACAGCTTTCAGCTTAGTACCTTACAGTGATGGTTCCCAAAGGCTAGTCCTTAGACCAGTGCTGGTCTAACATCACCTTTTCATCTGTCCATGGCAAAGATGGCAACCTTCTCAAGAGGGGTTGTCCTTTTTCTGTGAGCATGCCTTCTAATTTTTTTTATTATTAAATGGCTTTTCTTTTTTGAAATGATGGTGAATGTAAAAGATCGATAATACTTTATGTTACTTCTAATTTTGCTTTTACGAGTGAAATGTTAAAATTTTTTAGTAGGAAGGCTCCTTAGCAAGGAGCGTTACCAAGCAAACAAACTTTAACAAGTTTATTTTAATTTCTTATATTGTCATTGATACAGATCATCTTTATATATTAATGCATTTCTGAAAAAAATCATATGAAATATAAAATTGTGTTATTTAACTTAATGGTCTTTATCTTGCATTTTTCTAAATAATATTCACTTATTTTAATGGATTTAGGATATTTTATCATGTTACCATAACACCATCAAACCATTTTCTATAGGTAATTAAACACTTTTTGAAAACTTTTCTAATGTAGTTTGTAAAACATGGATTTTTGTATATGATTTTAATTTTTATGCCTTTAATTAAACATCTTCTCCAGACATTAAACATTCCTCTCTGTTTTTACTTTTTTATTTCACTTTACATGAATAAATTCTGTGTTGCTCTTTCCATTTCACTTTTGAAATAGCAATAGTTAAATTAAAATAACATGTAGAATAATATAATAGAAGTAGGAACACTTTGTCAACCATATATTATACAACTATTTTCCCCTCTATTCTTTGTCTTTCAGGAATATTTAGATTTTATACATTTTATTCCACCAATATTTTCCTTTGTGAGTATTTTTCTATTATTTCCAAACTGAGATACTTCCAATAGTTCACATAAATACATATTGAATGTTCTGCTAGTTTTCCCCATTAAAATTGTATTTTAGATGTGACTTTTTTAAAAAGTAATTTTTTTATTATAATTAGAAAAATGAACTCATTACAATATTCTTATTCTTATGGCTCTTATACAACTATAAAACTAAAACAGTTTTAAAAGCTAAATGTAAATAAAACTGTAGAATCAGTAAACTGTAAATCAGATGTGTGTTACAAAGTTACTGTTCAAAATATGAATATAGCACTTGGTATTGTTAGCCAGGTTCTTTTGAGTTGAGAGCATGCCTATGATGCAGTGTGGCTTGATGTCTGTCTGTTTAAAGCCTGTCAATTTTTTTGGTACTTCAGGCCACAGTGACATTTTACACAACACAAAGTATCATCTGTTTTTGTTACTGTAAATTAGAGTTGTGCTTTTTAAACACTAGGCTCTAGGCACAGGCTCCAGCATGCCATATTCCAAAAACTGGAGCTGAGTGCAAGACTACCTCCTCCAAGTTGCCTTAACGGACAGGAAATATGGAGCCAGATACTTGGCTTTTAGCTTTGGTATATTAGTCAGCTTGGAATGCCATAACAAAATACCATAGACTGGATGGCTTAATCAACAGAAATTCATTTTCTCACAGCTATGGAGGTTGGGAAAACCAAGATCAGGATACCCCGATTTTTGGTTTCCAGTAAGGCTTCTGTCCCTGGCTTGCAAACAGACACCTTCTTTGTGTGCCCAGATGGTCCTTTCTTGGTTCCTGTGCCTGCAGAGAAAGAAATCTCTCTCTTCCTCTTCCTGGAAGGCCACTCATTCTATCAGATTGGGACCCCACCCTAATGACCTTATTTAACCTCAATTATTTACAGTAAATCCTATCTCCAGTAACAGTTGCATTGGGGATTAGGGCTTCAACATTCGAATTTTAGGGGACACAGTTCAGTCCATAGCACTTGGTAACCTCACTTCAGAGTAAAGGCGTGTTCCAATAACTATTAAAATCACACCATTTATTTAGTTTTCAAATATTTAGAAATATTCCCATTATATTTCTCTTACTGACTTCTAATTTCATTCCTTTGTGGTTGGAGAACACACATTGGAGGATTTAAATCAGTAGTATCCAACCTTTTGGCTTCCCTGGGCCACATTGGAAGAATTGTCTTGGGCCACATATAAAATACACTAATACTAACAACAACTGATGAGCTAAAAAAGAGGTCTTTAAAAAAATCTCATAATGTTTTAAGAATTTTTATTGGGCTGCATTCAAAGACTTCCTTGGCTACAGATTGGACATGCCTGTTTTAAATCCTTTCAGATGTATTGAGACTTGATTTTGGGAATTCCCTGGTAGGGTAGTGTCTAAGGCTTTGGCACTGTCAACGCTGCCGCCTAGGTTTGATTCCCAGCCAGGGAACTACCCACATAACAAAAACAAACAAATAAAACCCCAAAGAGACTTGTTTTTATGGCCCGGAATGTGGTCTGTTTTGGTTAGTGTTTTGTGTGTATTTTCATAAAGATGTGTGTTCTGCTTTTGCTGAGTAGGGTGTTCTGTAAATGCCAGTTAGGTGGAGTTGATAATACTGTTCAAGTTTTTATATTCTTACTGATTTTTTGTTAATTGTTCTATTGATTCCTGGAAAAAGGGGTGTTGAAATCTCTAAATATAATTGTGGATGCATCTATTTCTCCTTACAGTTCTACTTTATCAGTTTTTACTTTATACATTTTGAAGCTATTTTATTAGGTGCATAAATTTTTAGGGCTATTATGCTTTCTTGATGGATTGACCACATTATCATTATGAAATAGCTGCCATTATCACTTGCAATATTATTTGTTCTGGAGTTTATTTCATCTGACATCAATATAGCCACTCCAGCTTGCTTTTGATTAATGTTAGCATATATCTTTCTAATCTTTAACTTTCAGCCTATTCATATCTTTACACGTATATTCAAAGTAAGTTTCTTTTAGGTAAGTTGTGACTTGTAAGTTGTGTCTTGTAAGTCTAAAGTAAGTTGTGTCTTGCTTTTTAATCCAATCTGATAATCTCTGCTTTTTTTCAGTGGATCATTCACATTGAAGGTTATTGTTGATATAAATGGGATTAAATCTATGACTATTTGCTTTCTATTTGTTCCATCTGGTCTTTGTTAATTTTTCATTCCTTTTCTATCTTTTTGATGGAATTTTTAAACATTTTTATTGTATAACCTATTAATTATAATCAGATTTGTGGGAACTTTTTGGTTTTGTTGTTTGCTTTTTACTAGTTCTTTTAAGGTATATGATAATCATCCTTAACTGGTCACAGTTTTACCTTCAAGTATAGTATACCGCTTTGTGTGTAACTCAAGAACATTGCAATGATATACTTCTGTTTTACCCTCTCATGTCCTTTATACTGTTGTTGCCATGCATTACTTCTACAGTTTATAAATCACATGAAATTCTGCTATTATTTTTTCTTTAAATAGTCAGTTCTATTTAAAAGTGATTTTAAAACCAAGACCAAATTATTTTATGTTTGCCTACATGTTTATGATTTCCATTGTTCTTTGTGTAGCTCCAGATTTCTCAATGGTATTTTCCTTCTGACAGAAGGGCTTCATTTAACATTCTTGGTACTGCAGGTCTGTTGCTGATAATTTTTTCCCCAGCTTTTCTGTGTCTAAAACAGAATTCTGCTTAGTTTTTTAAGGAATTCTGGGTTGACAAGTATTTTTCTTTCACTCCTTCTGTATTTCTCTGAAGCTCTCTTTCTGTGTGCTACTCTCTTTTATTTGGTACTCTGCCCAGGAACTCCAGCCACCTTGACCTCCCTTCCCCCTAATTCTTTTGTCCTCAATTCAGAGTGACTGCTGGGCTCTGTCTGGCTTCTCTTTTCCTGTACTTCATCCTGGAAACTTATTCCAGGCAGTACGGTTGGACAATTGTAGAGCTCACCTGTTTATTTCTCTCTCAGGGATCACTGTCCTGTATTGTCTGTTGTCCAGCGTCTGGAAATAGTTGTTTGTGTATTTTGTATGATTTAAGGTGTATGGGTAAAATCAGGTCCTTGTTTACTACGTTGTGACTAGAAATAGCCCACTCACTACCAAAATCAAACCAGTCAGGTTAGCTACCCCACCGGATTTGTGGAAGAATTCATAAAAGTGGTGAATTCATCTGTTTTACCTTAAATATATGAGGGCTGTCTGGAAAGTATCCAGCCATGTAATAGGAAAAATAGAAGCATTTATGGCTGGATTTTTTCCAGACAGCCCTTGTATGACCTGATGGGGAGATTAGGCTTGTGGTAAAGTCCTGCCTTCCTTCCCTGTGAGCAGAAGCCCACCCTGAGGAAAGGGTAGAAGTTCCTTTCTCCTCCAACACTTAACCATTACCATAAGTGGCATGCCTGAACCTGCCCAGGACAAAACTTATTGGATCTTACTGCTGTCTTTGTGAAAACAGTAAAATTGAATTCGACAATGAATGTTTTATTTACTACAGTTACGAAATAGTTATTAAAGGTCAATTTTGTTTTCAAATCTGTACATGAATTTTAATTTTTCCTTTTCTTTAGCCATCAGTTAGGTTGTATATAATATCATTTTATTTCTAAAGATGGGAAGATTTTGTGTTTTATGGCATTCTTTGAGTCAAATGTGTTATGAAGGAAATACCCCATGAAATCAATAATTTCCTAAACTATATTATGGTTCTTTGTATAACTTCACTGAGAACGTCTTTTGACTGCAAGGAGGTTTTTAAAATACCTACTGACTACACTGGTTTTACTATTTACGGTTAAATAATAACTGAAACCTAATCTGGTAATTCCTAGCATGGCAAGATATGCCAAAAATCAAAGGGCAGAGTCTTTTTTTCTCAGAAATTTTTCAGAGGTAAGAATCATTTCAACTTGCCTAGGGTCTTTCAGTATTTGAATTTACATCTCATTTGATCATTAAGCCTATTTTTTCCTCTCAGGTCACATTATACAACCATCAGAGTTCCATAAGAGTATCAAATTTCAAAATTTCAGGTTTAGATGAGTTATAATTTGACATTTTTAAACCTCATTTAAAACCAACAGAAGAAATTATTATAAGCAATACAGTTATCAAATAATAAATCGTCTCTTAGATACTAGAGAAATAATTAGAGCTGATTAAGTTACAGTTAATGTTTTATGCTCGTTAAATTGAAACACTGTGCCTTTTGAATACTATCATGAATTAAAATTCAGATTGAATTGGATTTTTCTAATTTAAAATGTTTTTAATCATTGGATATACAGCTAACTTCTTATAATGAACAGAAAGTTATTTAGAAAATACTAATACCATTCTTGGCTGGATGTAGTATTGATTTATATAATTAGATTCTTTACAGTCTAGAAATAAATAATTTTGTCCACAAATATTTTTCAGTGCTATTATGTACCAGTGCCTCGGTATTGAAGCTGTGTCAGTCACTAGAACTGACCTGAATCCCTGCCCTTGTAAATAAGTCACATAGTTTGTAAGGATAATCAAATTCTCTAATAGAAGTGGTTTAAGTTCTGCCACAAACAGAAGAGGCAATGGCTTCTAGCAGACCACATAGCAAGATGAAACAACAAGTGGCAGTCGTACATCTTTGTTGTAGATAGGTCTATTGTATTTATATTTAGTGACATTTGTTTACCCCCAAAAGCAAATGCTGTGCTAATGTTAAAGCAAAACACTGCCTATTCAATTTCAAATGAAAACATTTTGAGCCGGGCAATTACTTGGGTCAGTATTGTGTTTTAGAACATTTTAGTTATTTGTCTAACCAACAAGGAAATCTTCTAACTTTTCATTAATATTAATAGTAACTTTCAATTTTGGTGTTCAATTCAAAGTAAGTCTTGCTTGAAAGCCCAATTCTTACATGAAAAAAATAAAATTCATTCTAGAAATAATATGTATGGCAAATTAGGCATAGATGTTTTTTATTACTTGGGTTTATCAGCTTTATGTGCTATAGAAAGTTAAATAATACTATAAATTTCCCCATAATTTAAAACTGTGATTCTTCACCTTAATATTTCCATTATTTCCTAGAATCTTAAAGCTGGCAGGTTTTTTTTGGTTTTTTTTGTTTGTTTTTTGTTTTTTTAGAGGCGGTATAGTCTCATGAGAGTCCAAGAAATCTAGAACAAAAGAGATTAATAACATGAGTATGTAGACCTCATGAATTTCAGCACAGTTCTTTTTCCTAGATAACACTGTCTTACATTAGTGCAAAATTTCCAGATGTCAGTTTTCCATGTGTGTGCTGGAATTTAAAAGGTTTATTTTTGTCATATATATAATATAGTAAGCTATTTTTTAAAATTATGGAGCACATTGTACATACAAAGAATATATGCATTAATGACAGTGTAGAGAGTAATAATAAAACCATCTCTCCTGCAGCTGCTGTCTGAGAACATTATCAGTCCCTTGTTTGCTGATTCCTGTGTGCCTCACCTCAATTACAGCCCCATCAGTCACACTTGAACTATCCATATCAACTGTTTTGAATTTTGGGTTAATTATTCCCTTGTACTTTTTTGTACTTTTACTACATATGTATGTAGCCATCAAGTATGTCGCTTAATTTTGCTTGTTTTTAAAACTTTTATATAATAGAATTATATTGTAGTCTTCTATAACCTGCATGCAGCTATCACTTACTCTTGTATTTATGTCCACTGTTGTATAGTATTAATAGTATCCCATTATATGAATATAGTACAATTTATACATGATAGACATTTGTTATTGTTTCCAGAATTTTTATTGTTTTTACAGATAGTGCTTCTTTGAATATTCTTTTATCAATCTTCTAATACATATGCACAGAATTTTCTCTGTGTTATTCCCTGCCCCTTTCCTCCCCTTTTCTCTTTTTGATTCCAGTTCTTACTCACTCACCCTTTTAATCTTAACTGGTTGTTTTTGTGAGAGATACCTTTACCTCCACACAAATGACTATGGTTGAGTTGGTGAGGAGCCATCAGGGGACTGTGGATGGCACATACATGTTAGAGGCTTTTTGTTGTTGGGAATTCGGATAGGAGAGGAAAAGGTAATGTCTGTTAGGGTAGCCAGTTACAGTCCTCTGGGAAGAGAGTACCTTTCAGAATTGTAGAAGTACAAGTTTTACCTTCCTTAGTGTCTGATGAACTCTTTCTACTCTTTTGTGACCTAGAAAAATGTTGTATTTGTTAAGAACTGGGTGAAAAAATTCAACAGTAAATTATTTAAATTGAAATTTTTTATGATCACCAATTCTTTTACTACTATAAAAGAGTGGTTTCTTTTATGTTATGCCTTTGTAACATTTTTAGTTAAAATTACTTTAATGGAGGATATATAAATACTAATCATAAGTGCTGTGCTTCTTTGTCATGTTAGCTTTTACTCTATAATATAATCACCCAAGCAGTTTAAATGACAAAATAGGTACCTTTTTAAAAAGGTTTGCTATAATCTACAATAGTATTTTAAAACTATATAGCATTGTGTTTTTTTTATTACTGATGGTAAACAATTTCAAATTGGTAGGTAATTGCCAATTTGGGGAAAGTTAGGGAAAGGGTTAGTATTTATATTATTACTTGGCTGTAAAGTAACTTAGATTATGTAGGAAGTCCGTGTGGCCTGAGTTCTGAATACACAAGGCCTGTCATAGCTCATATCAAAGGAGCACCTTCTATGCTTCCAGAATTTTCTTAGGTTCTTTTTTAGTCTTAGGACTGGAAATATTTGGCTTTTAACATTATTTAGATCCTTTGTTTTAAGAAGTTCAAAGTGCTTTATAAAACACTTAATCTTGAAATACCTAAGAATAGGTGAATATCTTATATTGATTTTGCTCACAATCATGTTGAATTTTTGTACATATATAAACTTTGCAAAACACTAGTTTTGGTCCTGATAGTAAGAATATCTTCAAACATAATCAACAGCATTAGAAAAATTTAAGAAACATTTCAAAGCATTGAAAATAATTTAAATTCCTAATTTTCACCTATCAGATCACTAAGCCTGCCTTTCTTCCATTCATTTACATTGGTTATACTAGTTGTGCTAATTATTAACAATAGAGAATTAGTGATTAAGGAATTGGCCAAGGCTTTTCTTTTGATTTTTGTGAGATTTATAATGTGATGAAATCTGCAAAGACCTGCCCCTCAAAATTACCTGCTTTCAGCATTTTAGAGAAGACACTGAGATAGCAGAACTGGGTATCAAGATGGAATGAGCAAAATAAATTTTCTTGAGATGCTGATGACTGAGGTCTAGGAACATAACATAATCATTTTAGTGGTCTCTCTCTCTCTCTCTCTGTGTGTGTGTGTGTGTGTGTGTGTGTGTGTGTGTGTTAACTCTTCATTAAAATAACAGTTTGAGTAAGTTAAATTATGTTTTTTAAAAACATAGTAAAATAGAAGTTAAAAAGATTTCTTGAATATTACCTGATGTCCTGACCACCTTCAACCTGCTATTTGTTGTAGAACTAATAATCTGAGCTTAACCTGTCCTGGAATATCTGGATTCTTCAAGTTGATATACAAGTACCAGAGTCCTTTAATTAGCTGTATAGCTACGCATAAACACTCATTCATTTTGCTTGTGTATTCATTGAGCACCTTCTAAATGCCTGGCACTGTACTAGGCACTGGTAATAGAATGGTGAGAGCATTAGACCTGGCTCCTGAACACCTAGCATTTATAGTCTAATTAGAAAGTCATAGCCATTACAGTTGTGTGATAATTGTGGTGGGAATGCTGAAGCATATGAGAGGATTTCTCTTGGCATCTGCTTCCCACCTGACTTGAAATTTAGCTGAAACCAGAAACTAGAAAGGAGGTGAAAGATACTCAACTTCTCCATTGGAAAATATGTAGTTTATGACAGTGTACTATTTAACTCCTTTTAACTCCGTCTAACTCTTTCTTCCCTTCTCTTTAATGCATTCTAATCCCTTCACAGCTCTTCTTTTGCCACTTTCAGAGTATGATGTTAGTTTGGGTACCCATGCCATATAAGAATCCATACCAGATATAATAGATATTGAGGAAATACACCTGATTTAGGTTATCACCTATATCTTGTAGGTAATCACCTATGTCTTGGAGGCAAATGATAGGGTCCAGAGTGGTTGCAGGGGCAGAGAGAAAAAGAGCATTCTGGTAAGAATGCAGATTAGTAACCCATGTAAACTGGAAAGTCCAGTTAGAATTCCCAGGGATTGGGAATTAGACACCAAGATGTTTTATGGTAAGGACCAGAGCTGATGTTTAGAGGCTGGATAACTCATAGAAAATGAGCAACAAGAATGACCTGGATACTAAAGAAACAAATACCTAAGACTGATTGTCCAGCCATAATTCTTCCCTGACTCAAAATTGGATTTGGACTCGTAGGGCGGTGGAATTAAGGCAGACTGGATGAGATTTGGAAAATAATCCTCAAATTTCTAACATTTTGCATACAGAGGAGACCTTGGTTTAAGGCTTTATTTGGCCATTGTATTGCTGTATGTGTCTGAACAGTTCTTTTACCCTTCTGAAGTCCAGTTTCCTCATCTATAAATTAGGTTCCTTTGAGTTCTTTAATTTCTGAATTCCATACAAAAGACAGAACTTGAACTTGGCTCTTTTTTTTTTTTTTTTTAATCTTACCCATTGTCTATTTGTCCACAGAGGCTGTGTGTTTTTCTTTGATGATAAAGACACCAAGTTTGTTTTTAATTAACTCTTAAGGGTTTTATACACAAAGCAGAACATCGAAATACTTTATTTGCATAAGCAGATGTAATTGTACAGTTTTTCCAAGCATTGTAAGGATAGTGTTTCTAAGTGAGTTATCCTCTTCCTTTTTCTAGAACCATGTGATCTAGGACTTTTCCATAATATCTAAATTGGGAGGGCTTTAAACAGAGGAGACATAAAGGAAGAAAGGAGTAACTATCCAAATTTTTTTTAATACCAAGAATCCTTGAAGATAAATATGTCTGAGAGGAGCTTTCTAGAATCTATGCCCTAAGAGTTGATAAACTCTTAAGTCATTTTTGTGTGAAATGAAAAATAAGTATGAGCTTCTGTAACAGAATTGTTAAGAACTATTCCTTGGAGATGGTTCTCTACTTACTGATACTGTGTGTGACCTTGGGCAAATGATTGTAGAAATTTAGTGTTCTCATCTATAAAATGAGAGAAAGACCTACATTGTTGCATTTATTTTTATTTTAAATTTAACAGACACTTCTATGGTGCTCACCAAGTACCAGGCAATATTCTAATAAATTTACAAATAATAACTCAATCCTTGTAACTACCCTCTGAAGGTCGATAACTGTTATTCCCATTTATGAGATGAAAAAACTGAAGCAAAGAGAGGTTGTGTAACTTGGACAAAGCCGAAAAACTAGCAAGCAGAGAACTGGTTGCCTCACTTCAGAGTTCGTTCTCTTACCTATTACTCTGTTACATCATGGAATTAAAATGAGGAAGCACTTAATGAAACACTTCCTAACTCAAAATGATGGTGATCATCTTCATTTAATTGTATGTTTGGATTGACAATTAAAATATATAGCCAGTTTTCAAAGAGCTCAAGTATTATAAAAATATACATATGATTTAGTTTTTCAGATGGCACCTCAGAATATTGCAATGCTTCAATCAGAATTTTGAATTTATTGGTTATTGTATAATGTAAATATACAGCAGAAATATTTGGTTGAATTCAAACAAACCACATGCAATTCCAGAAAATTGCTTTTAAAAGTCCATAATAACTTTATTTACAGTGCTTTTTTCATAATAAGGTGCTGAGGATTTTTTAAAATTCAGTGTAAATTTTATTGTCGCTTAATAACAAAGATAAAGAATATTTTTGTATTTGAAGACACTGTTGTGTAAGTGAAAATATTTATGTGTAACTAATATCTATAAAATAATAGTGCACATATAAGATTGCTCTTTTGTTTATAGCCACAGCCACTATTGTTTTATACTTCTCACTAAAGTCAACTTTGCCTTTTATTCTCTGCTTAAAGACTTCTCATATGTATTACAAGTTAAACTAGAATGAGGAAAACTGGATTCTAGTTTGTAGCAGTATACAACATGGAGCAAGAAAGTGATGTTTTTGTACCTTAATTTTTTCATCTAGTAAGGTAGATTAGGCTCTGTATGATTTCTAAGATTCTTTTCTCACTCAAAACAGAAACACAAAACATACTTTGAGGTTGGACCGAATAGATTAGAAATGAAAAATATTTTAATGTGTGCAGAATTTAACCAATCAGGAGATATACATCCATGAAATACTAAGAATGTTACTATAAATAAATGGGCAGGTTGGTGTAACTATGATGCTGGTAAGATAGTGTTGAGTTTTCCCTAAAATGATGGTTGATTTACACTTACCTGTCCTGTTTTTCTTCATGGTCACATTTTTGATCAGTGCCCCAGATTTGGGAGAAGGTTAGTTAAAGTTAGTAGTACAGTCTGTTCTTGGAACAGAGTGAAACTTAACCCATGTGCAGGTGAAATTCATGACCTTGAGATTGTGTAGCAGCCAGCACTGTGAAGTAACCATTCATAGCCTAAAATGGCTTACATAAATTCTGGTGAAGAATACAAAGTGAAAGATCAGTATGAGTTATGGAAGAACTCTTTTGTGAAAGAATAGGGAGTCAGGAAAGCTCTTTAGAAAGCTCAGGATTGGTGGAAAGAAGAGGAGGAATGCATGTTCATTATTAGCTAAGAAAAGAAAAAGCAATGACACAAGGTGGGAAATGAGTGGGGCATACTATAGAGGACAGTTTGGCTGGAACAGAGAGACCATGTAGGGATCAATTTAAAAAATGAGATGAAAAAGAAAGGTGGAGACAGTTGAGCCTTGAAAGGTGGAGTCTTAAGAAGCAGGGTCACCTCAGTGTGTAACTTCACATCAGAACCCGTCAATGCTTTGTGTGGTGGCCCTGGTCCTAATGTCAGGCTTAAGCATTTACATTGGATTTAATAGCTAGGAGACTGTTGTAATAATTCAAGTGTGAAGTAACAAGAATCTAACTAGGTAATTTTCTTTTTCTTTTTTTATTGAATTTTAGGTAATTTTCTCGAGATTAAAAAAATGTGTTTAATTGCCAAGACAAATTTAAAAGAACAAATTAGTAAGATTTAATGATGGATATAAGGACCATAAAGGGGGAGAATCTCATGCTCCTGTCCTATAGACTTAGAGGGGAACTTCTTTTCTTCCCCTTTTTGGGATTGGGGAAACAATTTTGTATGAGTGATAATATTACATATTTAATACCTACCTTGCTTTTATAGAAAGGGCTATTGTGAAACACGAACGGTTATTGTGTTAAGAGAGGACTAGAAAAGTACACTTTTTGGATTCATCATCTATATCCTTCAGGATAATTGACAATGCATGTCATATCTGTACAATCTTCCATCATCACCATCTGTTGAAATCGCTATTGTCAAACTCTCCAATGACTTCTTAAATCCAGTGGTCACTTCTTTGTTTATATTTTATTAAACCTCACCAGTGTTTAAGGCCATTAACCTATACCTTCCTTGAAACATTTTTTTTTAAATTTGGATTCCAGGATAATCATACTTGACAGCTTCTTTTATTGGTTCATCATCTTCTATCAGATTGCTACCTGTTGGAGTAGCCCAGGGCTCTATCTTGAGTTCCCTACATATTCTTCTAGGTAACTCATGACCTTAAATTCTCTCCAAATGCCAATGATTCCCAAAACTGTGTCCCCAACCCCGCACAACCTACTAATGCATCTATTTTGATTCTTTTTTCTGTTCTACTATCAGCATAGCAGCCAGGGTGATCATATTTAAATGTAAATCAGATTGTGTCATTTCTCTAGTTAAAACTCTCCAATAGCTTCCCATTGCATTTAGGTTGAAATTTAAAGTCCTTGCACTGTTTCAAAATCCTATGTGATTTAGTCCCTGATCGCCATTCTAAACTTCATCTCCTACCACTGTCCCTCTCTCCCACTGCCTTGCAGCCTCACTTACCTTTTTTTAGTTCCAGGGACACAACCCATTCATTCTTACCTTAGACCCATTGCTCAGAATGCTCTTTCCCCTAATTTTTGAATGGCTTGTTCCTCAGATCTCAGTTTAAATGTTAATTGCTCAGAGAGGCCTTCCCTGAAAACTCAGTATAAAGCATTCACATAATCACATCACCCTTTTTGCAATTATGGCATAGCATTTAGCACCATCAGATATTTTTCTTATTAATTTGTTTTTGTTTTTCTCTGTGACCACTAGATATAAACTCCAAGTCTCAGTGTCTAAGAAAGTGCCTGGCACACAGTAGGAATATAATAAATATTTGTTAAATAAATGAAGTCTTAATACCTACATATTGGTTATCTTAATTAAAAGTACACTTCTTTGAGCATAACCTCTTCTATTGGTCTTAACACCTATTCTCAGATACATCCATGTATGTTTCTTATGTTATCAGTATGACATTCTAGTTTTTACCTAATTTTTTAAAAAAGTTTATTTTTAAGAAGGAAGGAAGGCAGGGGGTGTGGAAGGGAGGGAGGGCAGGCACCAGAACCAGTATGCTATTACCTATGAATGGCTTCACAAATTCTTAATATTAAGTAACCTAACTATGACGTATCTACTAGGAGTTCTAATTAATTAAAATATATGACACTAAATAATGCTTTTTTATTTTTTAGTTGATAGGCCATATCATTTCTCTAATACCAGTCAGAGAATAGTAATTTATTTAAAATTTAGTTTATGTGTTTGTGTATTTGCTTTATAAGACTGATAATATTTTGTGGTATGTATATCTTTCATACGTGTATGCCCATATGGTCCCACAAACAAATGATCATAACATCTTTCTTTTGAAACAAAGTGTTTGCATTTTATTTCTCAGAAGAAGATCTACATGTATATCATTATTTTAGGTATAACTGTACCACAGTGTATTTAGATTTATTCCAATTCTTTTAACTAGTATAAACATTTTAATAAATATCCTTGAACATTTAGCTTGGTATACTTGTTCTACTATTTCCTTGGGATAAATTCATAGAGGGAGAGTTTTGATTCATATTGCAGATTGTCCTCCAAAAGGACATTATTTTTGGAGAAACTTACTAGCAACCCCCCATGTTCTCATGCTTATCTTGCCATTCTATTCCGTGGAATCTGTTACCACCTCGGCAGGCTTTAGAAGTAAACCGAACAACATATACAGTAGCCCAGTGATGGGTAAGACATTCTTCCATTACCTTTAGCTTAAAGTAACTCTGCATTATCCTGGGTTTTGTAAATCAGTAAGTGTACTGGTTTAGGCAGGCTACTGGTTAGGGCCTCCCGGGAAGGAGGTTAGTGGTTCTGGCCTCTCCCGCTGGGTTTTCTCTGAGCTACTTCTGAAGAGCAGAAATTCCTAGAGTCTCAGGGTTGGAAGAACCCTTGCAAGCCTAATCCAGCCACGACTTGGTGTCTAAATCCTATCAAGGACACCCCTGGCAAGTGTTTATCAGTCTGTCCTTGAGCACCCCTGGTGATGGATAACTTGCTTCCTAAGTTAGTCCATTTCATTTGTGGTTCATTTTCATTGTTCAAAATTTTCCCAGTGGCCAGATTATTCATCTCTTGTTGGACAGAGTAGATGGGGAACTTTAAGAAAAATCACTAAATTCTAAAACCAAAAGAGCTTCCACTAAAAAAAGCAGCCATTTCTAACCAGGGAACCACCCAAAATAAATGAATGAAAGAAAGAGAGAGAGAGAGAGAGAGAGAGAGAGAGAGAGATTGAGAGAGAGAGAGAGAGAGAGAGAGAAGGAAGGGAGGGAGGGAGGGAGGGAGGGAGGAGCCAGTCCATTCATGGCTGCCAGTCAGACTGTGGTATAAACACAGTCCTCATTGAGGGCTTGGAGGGAGAAGGACTCTAGAACTGTGTTTTGATTGATTAATTCTCAGTCTCAGTAATCTGTCCTTAGCCTGTGAAAATTTGTAACATCCTTTCTGTTTTCTTCAGTGTTACGTTTTACATCAAATAATTTCTCTTCTGAAATGTATAACTAGTAAGTAAGCCTCCTAGTCCACATTTGTCTAGATGTGAAACACTTTTTGTTTTGGTAAAGGTAAATTGTTTTTAGAGGCCCTAAAACCGTAATTTATTTCTGGAATCAGCTATGTATCAAAATATCAAGTTATATCTATTGAATTTGCTTTAGCATGATGTGATAGTTCCTAGTTACTATTCGTAGTCTTTACTACAGTAAACTCTGCTCTCTGGTGTTTTAGAGGGTAACTATCAAAATTTTAACTGTACAGCTTTCCTAATGACTACTGGGATTTAGTATTCTCATTTATTCAAATCCAGACTACCCATAAATTTTTCCTGACAAATTCCTAAAGGTTGTCATCACATAATCTCATGCACTTAGATAGTATTTTATGTTTCATAATGCCATAGTATAATGCATAATATTTCTTGCAATGCTTATGTAATAGTTACAGAGATAACTACTGTTACTACTAATCTTTGTTTCCAATTTTTTCATATAAGGGAGTTCCCCGATGGTGTAGTGGCTTAAGGCTTCAGCGTTGGCGCTGTCAGTGTTGCGGCCTGGGTTCGATTCCCAGTCAGGGAGCTACCCACATACCAAAAAGCAAAAAAAAAAAAAAAGTGCCAGTTTTTTCATATAAATAGTCACTGTTCTGGCTAAGTTCAGTAAGTGATGCAAAGGATTGCAGATCATGGTTTTGGAATTTCTTGTAGTTTACTTTCTAAAGAGATTATAACCAAAGCACTCAAATTTTAGTCAAGTGTTATATTAGTCAACAGTGCTTTTTTATAACATTTCAGTTTTTATCACATTAAACTTGATTCCTAGTATGTAAGTAAACCATTCCTTGTTGGGGCTATGGAGATGAGTTATAGTTCTGTAGGCATAAGGATAACAAGTTATGGAGTCCTGGTAGGCCAAAAGACAACAAAAACACTCTCTTCCTCGTTCCCTTCCACTTTTCCTAATCTGATCTGGTAGTTTTCTCTCAGCAGTGGAAATACTATAAATCTTTTTAAAAAGTAGTACATAAATATGAGATATTACTTAAGCTTTGGGCCATCCTTGGTGCTCACATGGAGTAACGGATATCTTGGCATCACTCAGCATTCCATAGATAAGGAGCCACTGCTCTGCCACAATTCTTAGCTTTCTAGGATTACTCCACAAACCAAGGGAGGAAACCAGTTGAGCTCAGAAATATCCTGGGAGCTAACATCATGTCATAGCAAGCCTGAGCTAACCTTGAAAACCTGCAGAACCACCAGAGAAGGAGACTGAATGGAATACCTTTAAAAATCTTTTTATACCATGATTTAATTCAGTGATTCCCAGGAAACCTTGATTTTATAACCTCATTAGTTCCTGAAGAAGCGTTAGTTGAAAGTTAAGACTTCTCTTTTTAAATTTTCAGTTGTCACATTATAAATTAGGGCCATATTCCTGGAAACTATTTCTATGCCATAAGTATTCCAAAATATATTATTATTAAAATATATGTTGAATATATTCATGTTCTTTTCATTTATATTCTCACAAACATAAATTATGTAAGAGCAAAATTTATAGCCACGAGGAAAGAAAGCATGTACAAGGGCTGTCTGGGGTGGTTAAGAACAAGATTCTGGAGCTAGGTTCTGTAGGTTCGAATTCCAACTTTGCTACTTCTTAGCTGGGTGATCTTGTGCAGGTTACTTAACCCTCTCTATGCTTTAGTTATCTATAAAACAGTGGTAGTAGTCCCCACCTTTGAGAGCTATTATGAGGATTGAATGAGTTTATAGAAAATATTTAAAACTGGCAATGCCTTGACAATGTTACTAAATGTTGGCTCTTATTTTATGTGTTACAAATGGTCATTTTAGGGAAGCTTCTGAATGGTCTTAAATATCAGCTCAATAAAGTTGGCTTTCTAGGTTCCTTTTCTGGATAAGCCTTCTTGGGGCTAGAAATAGATATCTTCATCATGCCTCTCAAGGCTGTTCACAATCTAGCTCCAGTCCTGCCTTTCCCACATTTTCTCTACTCAGGTTGCACTTTCTCTGTCATGGTTCTACTCAACACCTACCTCTTTTGCCAGATTTTCCCACTGTTACCCAAACTTATTTGGAATTTATTAAATGCTGTTTTTAATATCACCACTGAATCATAAACCCTTTGAGACTAGGAGCTATGTGCAGTATGACACTGCATCCTCCTGTGACCTAGTACAGTGTAGTAGGTACTTAAATATGCATTGCTTAATTGGATTGCACAGCAGATTGAACTTTGTGTTTGTGCATGTGTATGTACATGAGCATGCGCGTTCGACCTGTGCAACAGGTTGACAATTTTGAAGAGTAACTGTGTTGAAAAAAATTAGAGCACTTGTGAGAAATTTAAAAGTTACTATAAATGAGTGAAAATATCTGTAGGTTAGATTGTTTGAAACTGTGTAGCAACCAAAAAAATCTCACACTTTATATATTGCAATTTGGTCCTGCATCTCCTGCTAGGTAATTGTAACATTTCTCCCTCTGAAACTACTATTACTGTATAGGAAAGGCAGAGAAGGACCCTGTGGCTATGAATGTCCACATCACAGAATTAAGGCTGTGACAAGGAATAATTAAGGAAGGGAGGAAGGGGGAGAAATAATGCATTTGGATCTGCATCGTTCTCTAATATTTAATAATAAAATTTGACACAAAATATTTTAACCTTTGGCCATTGATGAAGTTTGATGTGCGAAACTATTGTACTTGACTTCCAAAACCATCATTATCTATACGATTGAAAAGATATTCTTAAATCTTAAGTATTTTAACGGAAGTTTATATAAAAGGAATTTATACCATAATTTTAACCAGCTTTGTCTTAACTGGAATGTTGAATTATCCACCATCCCCTAACTCTGTGTACCTTGTGAGTCAAGCAAGAGTTTACTGTATTTTAATTGCTTTATTTTTATTCTTTTTTCACTCTTTGTTAGTGAATGCATATACTTGAATATGAAATGTGACAGTAGTTATTTTAGACATTAAAAGATGAGTTCTTATGAAGACTACATGAAAGTAAGGGCTCTTCTTTCTTTTTCTTTTTCTTAATACCAGATACTCTAGATGAATATTTTGAATACGATGCAGAGGAGTTCTTGGTCTCTTTGGCCTTGTTAATAACAGAAGGACGAACACCTGAATGTTCCGTGAGAGGTCGCTCAGAAAGTTTCCATTGCCCTCCAGCACAGTCCTGTTATCCAGTAACTACCAAACATGAATGCAGTGACAAGCTGGCTCAGGTAAGAATTGTGTGTGGAATGCATTCAAATACACACACACACACACACACACACACACACACACACACACATCTCCGTCCATCCTATGTGAACTATATAAATTCTGTCATCACTTTTATTACTTCATATTTATAATGTTCACATTTAAATACAAAATTGGTGACAACCATGAAGAAAAAAAATTCTAATCCTGACCATAGCCAATAACCTTGGCTCTTAAGGCTCATGAAGGCACAGTGGGTAACTTTGCTTATCAGCAGGCAGGTGGGCAGCCAGTTTCATACCTCCCTTCTCACACACCAAATTTAAGATTATCTTTGCTGCTGTGATTCAGCTTTCTTTATTTTTAGAGTATCAGCCCTAGTTCATCGACTTTGTATTGTTTATTTAGTAGATTAATGTTGATTATTTTCCCACATTAGCCAATTTCCCTCTTATATTTCTTTTTTAAAAATGGGAGGATACTTTTTTGCTATCATATTAATGTTTTTGCTGTAATACTGTTAAAAATATTTATTTTGGTAAGAAGTGTATTATTTGCTGTAGGGTTTTATCCCAGTTAGTTTCTTAAATGTAGTCCAAAATTTTAAACTTTTAAAATATTGTATATTTTGAACATTTAATGAAAATGAGTTTTTAATATTTTGGTCTTCACTTAGAATGAATCTTTCCTCTGCAGTTCTGGTATAATTAACAAATGAGGCCATGCTGAGCTGCCTGGAGGCCTGTCAGACATTGTGTATGGTAGAGCTGGGGTGTCCAATCTTTTGGCTTCCCTGGGCCACATTGGAAGAAGAAGAATTGTTTTGAGCCATAAATAAAATGCACCAATACTAGCAATAGCTGATGAGCTTAAAAAAGAAAAAAAAAAGATCGCAAAAAAAAATCTTATAATGTTTTAAAAAAGTTTACAAATTTGTGTTGGTCCATATTCAAAGCCTTCCTGGGCCACATGTGGCCCACAGGCGGTGATATAGCAAAGATATTCCCCCCCCCCAAGAAAATTTGCATCATAACTGTTGCTTAAAACTAATACTTGCACTCTAGAGCTCACTAGTGTTGATTCATTATTTAATGAGGAAACCTAAATAGACAAGTCTAATAAGCAAGTTCTACGATTGATGACTCATTTCTCATATAGATGTATACTTTACAGTTATAATTTTCAAATTTAATGTAAAATTGTGTGGGTTTTTGACACATTTTGCTTATATTCATTTTCTCTTAAGTGTCGCCAAGCTAGACGAACCAGATCTGAGGTCGCATTGTTATGGAAGAACAACCTACCAATCATGGTGGAAGTGATGTTACTGCCGGACTGCTGCTATAGCGATGATGGGCCCACCACAGAAGGAATTGATCTAAATGATCCTGCAATCAAGCAAGATGCATTATTATTAGAAAGATGGATATTGGAGCCAGTTCCTAGACAGTAAGTTGTAGAACTGAATTTGAAGTTGTTCTTGGGAAATGGGGTTTTCCACTACTTTCTATAAATTATTTTAATAATAATATGTCCTATGTTTGAATCCCTCTATTTATGTAGTAAAATTCAGTTATTTAGTACTGATGTGACTTCAGTTGACACCGGTAGAGTCATTTTTATACTTGAAAGCATGCATCCTGAATGATTATGTTTATTTCAGCTTCTCTTTTTCTAAACTTTAGTCATTTTGTACTTGCTGACATTTGATGATGCTTTTTTACTTCCCTTAGGAGTGGCGATCGATTTATTGAAGAGAAGAGTCTTCTACTAGCTGTCCGCTCATTTGTGTTTTTTTCTCAATTAAGTGCTTGGCTGAGTGTTTCTCATGGTGCTATTCCACGAAATATTCTTTACAGGTATGTATAGGGCAAAAAAAAGGATACCCTGTGTATTCAACTACATGGGTTAGCTATTTAAAAGGTAAAAGTAGGGAGTTCCCTGATGGTGTAGTGGCTTAAGGCTTCGGTGTTGGCACTGTCAGCGCTGCGGCCTGGGTTCGATTCCCAGTCAGGGAGCTACCCACATACCAAAAAGCAAAAAAAAAAAAAAAAAAAAAAAAAAAAGGTAAAAGTAGCATTCAGTTATTTGCTTCATTTCTTAATATAAGTGAATAAAATATACTGCTGTTTTTCTTAAAACAAATTAGAGAAATATGGATGTGAATCAGTATGAATTTTGTTTCCTGGGTTAAATTTTATGTGGAATAGTTTTAAGAGAACTTTTAAGCTTTACTATATTTTGCCGTGTATTATGTGCACTTTTTTGCCCAAATCTGTGAGGGAAAAAATATGGATGTACATTTTACATAGATAGTCCTAATTCCATATTTATATAAGTTTTTAATTCTTTTATGCTTACAAGTTAAAAGTGTAACTCTAGAAATGAATAACGATATCCATATGCAAAATAATACCCTGGCATACAATAATCAGGTCTTTTTGTTGTTGTTGTTGTTAAATTTATTGGGTGGCATTGGTTAGTAAAAGTTACATAGGTTCTATGTGTACAATTCTACAGTACATCATCTATGTGTTTCATTATGTGTTTACCACCCAGATTCAGTTCTTTCATCACCATGTATTTGATTCCCCCACCTCCCTTATCCTCAGGCAACCACTATTGACTGTGTCTGTTTGTGTTTTTGTTTCTTTGTTGTTTCAGTTTTATGTTCCACATATGAGTTATGTTAAAAAATAAGTGCAGAAATTTGTTTATAATTTTAAAAAGTACCTAAATATAAACAAATAAAAATTTGAATTAAAAAAATTAAAATGAAAGATTTTTTTTCCCTTAAATTTTGGGCCAAAAATGTGGGCACATATACATGGTAGCACTTTATAGACGACAAAATGTGGTATTTTAGAGAAACAACAATGGAGTTAGTGCTGCTACTATAAATAAAGTAGAAAAATGTTCTAGGCGGCTGCATGGTAGACTTACTTAGTCTTTGGGATTTGAAAACTATAAACATAAAGGTTTCTGAGCAACTGTCAATTGTCTCTTTAGATAGGTGGCCATGATATATATGGTATCTTTTGATCACCTTGCACAGTAGAATTAGCTGAATCCATCTATTTAATAGTAAATACTAAGTCCTTTCTTTTTTGTTTTGGCAAATAATTTTAAATTACAATATTCTTGAGCTTTAATGCTTAAGTGGTTTGGTGTTCATCTCTCTTCCAAGAACAATCTACCACACTTATCGTTTTTATCAGAATGAGAAGCATGGTAAAGGAGCTAAAAATAAAACCTCAATAGTAATTATTGCAAACAAAGTCAGATGACTGTTTACAATTTTTAAAATAATATACAGTAATGGTATATATTTTACTAACCACTGATTCCATATTTTTCTATGTGGTTCTAGAATCAGTGCTGCTGATGTAGACCTACAGTGGAATTTTTCACAGACTCCAATTGAGCATGTGTTTCCTGTTCCCAATGTTTCTCACAATGTGGCCTTGAAAGTCAGCGTTCATTCCTTGCCCAGACAATCTAATTACCCAGTCTTGACTTGTAGTATTCACACTAATATTGGCCTGTATGAGAAAAGAATTCAAGAACATGAACGTAAAGTCCATCAGCACCGCAGTTCTAATGAAGGAGAACAATGTAGTACAAATGGTTCACAGCGTCTGTGTAGCAAACAAACTTGGACCATGGCACCCGAAAGCGTATTGCATGCAAAAAATGGCACAACTCCGGAGTATACTGCAGCTGTCAAAAGTAGAAAGCTGTGTCCAGGCAGTGGCAATAAATCTGACTATGGAACATGTCAAGCCAATATTCTGGGCTTTCGTGGTAGAGGAGATAACAAGCCACCTGAAACATCAGTGAGAACTTTAAAATCATTTTCAATGATTGATTCCAATGTCTCTGGCCGCCAGAGTTCCTGGCAGTCAGTTGGTGAGACGAATCCTTTAATAGGCTCTTTAATTCAGGAGCGACAAGATGTTATTGCAAGAATTGCTCAACATTTGATTCATTGTAATCCAAGCAGTTCACATGTTTCTGGACATACATTTAATACACAAGAATCTAGTTCACTTAATTCAAAACTTTTCCGGGTTTCACAAGAAAATGAAAACATGAGAAAATGTAAAGAAACTTTCTCTGTTTCTTTTGGTAGTCCAGAGTTTACCTCTTTAGAAGACACCAGTGAGGGGAAAATTCAAGCAAAACTAGAAACTCTTCAAAGTGAAACTTGTACTTCTAATGGTCTATATTCTCAACAGTCTGTTAGTGAGACTAATCCTTTAATAGGCTCTTTACTCCAGGAGCGGCAAGATGTTATTGCAAGGATTGCTCAGCACTTGGAGCATATTGATCCGACGGCATCACATATTCCTCGGCAATCATTCAACATGCATGACTCCAGTTCTGTTCCTTCTAAAGTGTTTAGGAGTTCACATGAAGACAAAAATGTGTTGAAGAAAAACAAGAATGATACCTCTTCTTCCATTTCTAATACAAAATTTTCCCTGTTAGAAGACTGTGGTGAAGGGGAAAACTTAATACCTACTAAGTCTTTTAGTTCTTTTAAATTCAATAGTAAAGTGAAGTCCTCTTTGAAACCTCAAATAAGAAAACATCTATATCAGGACAATCTTGGTGAAGTCATCCAGAGTACATTTCAAGGGACATCAAACAAAGCCACTAATTTATTGGCTCCCTCAAATATGTCTCACTGCAAAGAAAATAACTTAGATTTGACAATCAGATTGGGAAATACACTTTCTGAGTGTCATTGTAAGGAGCAAGAAATTAGCAATGGAATTGATAAACGGTGTTCCAATTGCAGTAGTATTGAGAAACAGATTTGCACAAATAAATACAAGGAAAAAATAATAAATGAAAATTATAATCCAGAATCTTTTAACAATCACCAAGTTGACAACTCAAAAACAAAGGACTCAAAAATAAAAGTTACTATGTTGGAAATGTCTGGATATTTGAACAAACTTGAAAACAAGTGCTCAGATAAAGACTTAAAAAGACCTACAACATGTAAGCAAAATATGCAACTTAATAGTATAGAAAATTATTTCAACAAAGATAATGAAGGTTTCAAATGTAAAAACTCAGACCAATTAAAAAATGAACAGGATAAGAAAGAAGATCCAACTGATGAAAAATCGCAAAATTGTTCTCGGAGGAAGAGTATAAAAGACTGTTTGTCTACATGTGAACAAATGAAAAGTACAGATGTTTTGGTAGGTGATATCTAATATTTCAAATACAATTCTTAAACATCCGTTATGATTTGGATTTTGTTTACAGAAGGTTAGTTATAAAGGCTCAAAGTGCCCATTAGCTATAGAACACACAGTCTGATACTATAAACCTGCTGTGGAACTAGGATTAACATCCTTGCAAATAACTCACCCACTTAAGAGCAAATACTAGATAATGCTTCCTGTTATCCTTCCTTCTTTTCTTTTCTTTCTTTCTTTTTTTTTATTGTTAGACTTAATTGGGATGATGTTGGTTAATAAGAATTATGTAGGTTCTAGGGGGTTCCCTGGTGGTGTAGTGGCTAGGCTTTGGTGCTCTCAATGCCACCGCCTGGGTTTGGTTCCCAGTCAGGGAGCTACACAAAAAAAAAAAGAAGAGAGAATTATGAGGTTCTAGGTGTACAATTCTACAGTGCATCATCTATGGTGTTGAATTATAGTGCAAATGCTTCCTGTTTCCCTTTTTTCTTTATTTCAATAGTATGAACAGTGACTGGAGAGTAAGTAGGAGTCAGAAATAAAACCCATTTTAACTTAATGTATTGTTCATTAGTTGTTCTGGCACTTTGCCACACAATGGCAATGTGCCCATTGTTGTATGCCGCTGCTCGGCTAAGGATTTTAATAATAATCTCTAGTAATACCACTAGGTCAAAATGCCTGATTTCCAGTACTGACTTCACAATTTGGTCCTTGAGTGACGCTGATAAGTCACATAACATCTAAAAATCTCAGTCTCCTCAATTTTAAAATAAAAATGACAAATCTCTTTTGCCTATTTTAAAATATTTTGTAAACTTTTATGTGCTATATAAATAAAAGATATTTTAAGTTGTTGCCATTTTAATTTTCTACCAAACCCCTTTTTAATTTATAAAATTATTAGACTCAAATTTTTTTTGTTTCTCTAAGTAGTATTACAAATTTATATTTCAGTTATATGGACAACTACTTCTTAACTGCCTTGTTTCAAATTTGAATGATCTTAGTTTATCTTCTTTATCATTCAGATTAGTTTTGCTAGACATTAAAGAGTTTAAATTATGCTTTGTTTCCAGTTTATATTTTTTAACAGAAGATCTTATCTCTTTACATATGGGTTTAATCAAATGGTAGTTTCTAATTTCTTAAAACTCTAATTGTCACAAAAAACTACCCTGGCCTTAAGAATACCAGCTTTTCATGATCCTTTCTGGTACCAAATAGGGAGATTTAGTCTGACCATGGTACTTTTCAAGCCACTAT
Organism: Lyroderma lyra; assembly: GCA_004026885.1. Classification (NCBI taxonomy): domain Eukaryota; kingdom Metazoa; phylum Chordata; class Mammalia; order Chiroptera; family Megadermatidae; genus Lyroderma; species Lyroderma lyra. The sequence goes on from PVJL010000037.1 coordinate 396,531, forward strand.
GGTTCATTTTTTTATGCACTTGTTATAAATGTAATCATACAGCACTTACCATGTGCTCTTTTGAATATTTTATACATGTTGTCTCACTTAATTCACCTATTACACTGTGAGGTGTTAGATTCTGTTATTAACTCCAATTTACAAATGAGGACCCTAAGCTTGGAGAGGGTAAACTTGCCCAAGAACACAAAGCTAGTAAGTGGTAGAGCCAGAATCCATATTAGTTTTTTCTGATTTTTATTCATGTGCTTTTATGAATTTCTGATCTTTGGGTATAAACTTGTCTAAACTCTTAAGAATTAGCCTATTTTCTGGGACACTTCAAAAGCATGTGGTACTGTGACTGCATTAGTTACTGGTTTTAAATTACGCTGACCAGATGTATCTTTTTAAACAGGACAGAAAACAGTGGTACTGACCCGTTTCAAACGGTATGTATGGTCAGCCTACTGACACCTTGAATTTAGCTCAGTGAGACTAGGCTGACCATACGTACTGTTTGATATGGGACAGTACTATTGTTTTCTGTCCTATTTAGAACAGGATGTCTGGTCAGCCTATTTTAAATTCATGTTTATTATATTTCTCTATCATGCGCCACCAAATTATATCCTCTAAGAATCCCTCTTGATATTGACAGTTTTATATTTTGGAATATTACACTAATTTTTCTACTTGTGAGTAGTGGTTTTTTCACAAATTAAAAGAATCAGATATTGGCTAACTAGATGCAAGATTGAGTATTTATAAATATGATCATATGTTAAAAAGGTATTTGAATATATAATACTTCCTTTAGAATTTTGAGTTTATTCAGCATCTTAGGAAAAAGCTCATAAACACTGTTTTCTGATTGTGTGTGTATATGTGTGTGTGTATAGAGATACAGATAAACAGATCATTACAAGCCCAAGGATGTAATACCTTGGGATATATAAGAAATAAGTCGAAGACCAAAACATATTACCATTAAATCTAATTCTTTTCTTAGCAGAGGACTGTACCACTGAAACATTCAGCCATCTGGCGGAAACATAATTTTCATTCCTTGGATGGAACCTCGACCAGAGCCTTTCATCCTCGAACTGGATTGCCTCTTCTTTCCAGTCCTGTACGTATTTTTCTCTGCTCTCATGCTTTGAACTTACAAATATCTAAAATGTTTGCAAATATTTCTGGTATAAAAAGCACTAAACTTCTATTCAGTATGGTGGACTGAGTTTGTACAGGAAGACCCCTCCTCCTTCCCAAATACAGAAATCCTGGATAAAATATTATACAACTTTTAAATACATAATATAGTTTAGGAGCAAGAAAGATAAATCTATTAATACTAACTAGGGCAAATTATGGCCCTCTAGTATATCTGAACCTAAGATAGTGCTAGGGATTAATGCCCCTACTGGGGCAGAAGTCAAGGCTGCAAGTCTGTATCAATCATAGCTGGGACCTAAAACCAAAATTCTTCATAAAACAAGAAATAGGGGTGCACTACCGTTCTAGAGATAATAGGGGAGGAAAAAATTCACCTTTTTACTAAAGGGTGCAACTGGAAGGTATATAGTGAATGGGAAAAAGAAGCCCCCAAAAGAATTTTGACCTAAACTTCAGCCATTTAACAGTTTTATGCTGTCTGTGAGGCTCAGAAATATCTGGCTACAAAATATCCATAAAATTAAATTGGAATCAGTGAAATTCATTGAGTCCCAGCAAAGGCAACATGAAACTATCCCACATCTATAACCAAGGATTTGTTTTCATGAAAAGTAACTCTTGCTAAAGATAATCTCAGAGGAAAAATAATTACAAAGCACCTTAAAAGAATCAGCAGGAGAAAGAAGTGGGAAATTTCACATTTAGGAATCCTGTTATGGTAACCTGAAAGAGTAAAAAACAGTTCTGTTTAAAATGTTCCAAGAAGTGAGTTCCATGGTGGCATAGTGGCTAAGGCTTTGGCACTGTCAGCGCTGTGGCCTGGGTTTGAGTCCCAGCCAGGAAACTTACCCACATAAAAAAATAAGTAAATAAATAAAGTGGCATGTGTAATGTACAGGTCTATTAAAATAAAAAAAAAAGATTAGCCACTTTTATAAAATAAAATGTTCTAAGAGATAAATGTAGGTAAAGACGGGATTGAGATGAAAGCACATATGGATTTGAAAAAGAACTAAATAAAAATTCTATATATAAAAAATATAATTGAGGTGTGCACACACCTGTGTACATACACATACAGATGGATTAAACAAAGGGCTAGAATCAGCTAAATAGAGATTTAGTGAATGGGTTAGACAGATATTAAGACAGCACCTAGAATGAGGCATGGAGAGGAGAAAAGAGATGGTAATACATGAAAGAGCCATGCAGAATAAAATGAGATGCTCAGTGTCAGTCTAGTAGAAATTCCAAAAGGAGGACCAGATGGAATAAGGAAAATGCAATATTAGAAGAAATGAAGGTGGAGATGTTTCCAAAATTGAAGAATGAGAGTTCAGATAGAAAATTTCACATTAAGTACTGACTACCAAAAAATCACATGGAACACTCGTACAACTCTCAAAAAATATTCAGGTTGTTTTAGACTTTCAGTATGATCTGTTTTTTCTTAGTCACCAATAAGATTAATCATTCAGATACATATTTAATGTTAATTCTAGAAACAAATCTGTCTAACTTAAATGTTATATATATGTGATCTTACCTTTAATTTGCACTTGGGAGTTCCCTGGTGGTGTAGTGACTAGGCTTCGGCGCTCTCACTGCTGTGGCCTGGGTTCACTTCTGGGTCAGGGAACCAACCAAAAAAAAAAAAAGAAAGAAACCTTTAATTTACACTTCGGTGTTTCATTTTTAGAAGATATTGATCTAGCTGGTGGTTTGTCTTAAATGTAATCTAGTATGCAATGGTGCTCCAAACTCCAGAGTGTAGTATATTTCAAACTTACTGTCTGTGAAGCTCCAGGGTTCTTGGAAGTGTGCAAGGTGGTGGGGATGAGCAAAGCACAGCTAGCAGGACCCCAGGCTCACAGTATCATTTCGTTCTTTTTTCCTTTTTATTTTAAAGCAGTATGTCTTGTATTTCCCCCCAAAATGCAGAAGTATATAAAGTAAAAATGTCTTATTATATGTTGGGATTCCACGTAGGATGTAGTTTTAGAAAAAACTGGTGGTTCTTTTTTTTAAAAAAATCAAAACCTAGTAAAGGCGCTTATATTAATCATCTTTTTCCATAGTAGTTAATAAAATAAGAGCATAAAAAACAATATGTAATAAAAAGCATGATTTTAAGTAAGCTGTTACAGGAGAGAAGTTTATTATTTCTAAGACATGCTTAGCTTTCATTTGAAAAATGTTCATCAATTTAAGAAAAAAATTATAGTCTTTGTAAATATCACAAATGATTATTTTTGACCGTAGGTTCCTCAGAGAAAGACACAATCAGGTTGCTTTGACCTGGATTCTTCTTTACTGCATCTGAAAAGCTTAGCATCTAGAAGGTATTTATCTTACTTAACATTCATTTGTGTATGTGAAACAGTATTACAGAAAATTCTGACCTTTCACAATGAACAGGAATGACTCTAAAAATAACATTTTAACAGGAATCTTATTTTCCAGTTGGTTATCATTTTCATTGTGATTACACACACAGACACATAGTTATTAAGGATGAGTTAGGGAGAAATTAAGAAGAGTAGATACTATATATTGGTCATCATAATAAGCAAACACTTTAGTTTTAACATTTAATTGGATTTGTGTATTTCTGGTCATTCACATCCTCTGTTGCCTTATATATCTTTGCAGGAAAGCCTTGGCAGTTTGTTCCATGTTCACATACTCTCTTTATTCACATAATTTAGCCTTTGTATTTTTTAACTACTGTTTCCAGTAGATGCCACTATATCATATGTTCTAAATTTCCCCTTGAAACATTCTAGGATGTTGTACTAGGGATGTACAGAAAAATATCCAGCCATAAATGCCTCTATTTTTCATATTACACGGCTGGATACTTTCCAGACAGCCCTTGTATATGAATATATTCTTAATCAAATATCATAACAATTACAACATCTAGTCAGAAATTTTAAACTAGATATTTTATATCTTAAAATTTGGTTAGATTATTGTTTTTACTGTGGTAGTTTAAGTAAAATTAATCAGATTATCTTAATTTAGTACAAAAGTAAATCAGAAAATACTATGGTTAATGTGTCTATTTACTGATTTTTTTTTTTTTATTGTTGTTGTTAGTCCTCGGCCATGTTTAAACATTGAAGAGGATCCAGATATTCATGAAAAACCATTTCTGAGTTCTAGTGCTCCACCTATAACAAGTCTTAGTCTCCTAGGAAATTTTGAGGTAATGTTTTTTGAAACTATTTTAAGAGTTGAAGTTTTCTTAAAGCTAGATCCAAGGTATAATTTATATCATTTGTTTATGAAAAAGGAATAATTGTATGGATTGTATTTTTCCAAAGCCTTAAAGTCACCTTCTTTCTTTCCCTTTTGCTCTCCTTTTCATGAGAAGTAAAGTTGGGAGAACTGTTGGCAGTGACATCTTAGAATTGGATAGCTTGTAGAGGAAACAGAGGACTTAGATGAAATCAAGTTGGATCAAGGTTATCTGTTATTCTAAATGGAGGATAGACTTGAATCACCTTCTTATATGGTAAAATTGCCTCTGGGACTCAGGAAGGATGATGGTGTGCTGATAGCAACCCCTTCATGGTCAAGGAGGTTGACTTTAAAAATGAAATAGTTCTTTGTAATGTATTTATAATTTCTCTATAGATCTAAATCTATTCTAAAATAAGAAGATACTTTAAAAAATCAAATGGTTACAGATCTTCAATACATATGTTGCTTTATTTAATATGAGTACTTCTGCTTGAGAACAAGTGTGTTGTTATGGGTTAAGTTGTCATTAATTAGAAAACAACCTTAAACGTGAACCTGTCAATGACATTTTAAATGTTATTTTAATTGGTGAATTATGGAAAAATAAATTTAAAATTGTATTTTTAGCTTAAATAGCTTTACTAGAGTTGTAGTGGTTTAATATATTAACAGTATTCTTTACCTAAGGCAGTACTCTAATATTGAGGCTATCATTCAGAGTTTTAATGGAAATAAAAAGAAAATGTATTTTATGGTAAGTTGATCTTTTTTCCATATCACTGCCAAGGTATCATTTCAGAGATGTTGAACTCTCTATTCTTCTTTGATTTAAAGTTACATAGGCCACTGTGAGGGTCAGGTCCTCTGCAACCTTTGTATTAATATTACAAGAACATTTATGGGGGAGAAAAGAGCTTTGATATATGAAAACTAGGAAAGGAAAGATGGTTAAAATATCAGTATACTGTTCTTTTAACATGATTTGTGCAGAAATGCATACATTTTCATGTGACTTAAGTAAAAAAAACAGAGAAGTTCTGAGACTGTCTTCTTTAATTTATAATGAATTTGAGCTCTCTCCAGTAAATCACAGAAGGTATTTATTTATTCTACTTTGTGAATTTGATTTTATGGAAATTCAAAAAAGCGGAGGGGATAGACTTGAATTCCTAAACTGACACTTTGTTTTGTTTCATGAAACAGGGCAAAGCCTTACCTTGCAAAGTTGTTGAAGGAATCAGGATGCTTTGACATTATTTGTGGGGCTTTAAGATGAAGTCTAGAAGCACATTGACCTAGAGTAATACCCAAATCGAACTGAGGCTAGTTATTAACTTTTTCTTGATACCGTTTGGAGTTTTTTTATCTGACGAGGGGTTAATATCCAAAATATATAAAAAACTCATACAACTAAATAGCCAGAAAAGAAATCCACTTAGCATTTTCTATTCCAAAAACCTTGTTCTCATCCATTCCACTCATCTGCCCTGTGATTCTCTTCTTCCATCAGTTCAATCCAACACAATACAGACAGTCATTAGAAATGGGTTATTTTTCTTACATGAGGAAATCCCAGTCATTTCTATCACTATAAAATAGCTTGCATTTTCTGAAATTTTATATAGGTAGACTCATTCAGGATTTACTCTTTTTGGGAGTCAGGGGCTTCTTTCATGTGCCATTATTACAATATTTTGAGGTTATCTTGTGTTCTGTGTATCAAGAGTTCATCCCTTTTTATTGCTGTTAAATGACAATAGTATTTCGTTTATTCACCTGACTTCACACATTTGGATTGTTTCCAGTGTGGGGCTATTACAAATAAAGCTCCTATGAATATTCATGTATGTGTTTTTGTGTGGACATAAGTTTTCAGTTTGGTTAGGTAACTACCTAGGAATGGAATGTCTGAGTAGTATGGTAGGTGTGCGTTTAACTTTTTAAGAAACTGCCAAACTATTTTCCAAAGTAGTTATACCATTTTTAATTCCCACTAGCGGTATATAAGCAAGTGTTCTAATTCCTCTACATCCTTGCCAATATTTGCAGTCTTTTTAATTTTAGCCATTCTATTATGGTAGATGTGTAGTACTATCATACAGTGTTTAATTTGTAGTTCCCTGTGACTAATACTGTTAGAGCCTTCTTTCAGAGCTTTATCATTTAGCTTTGCTTTCCCAAATAAGCACATATGTTTTTCAGATATTTTCTCCAACTCTAAGGCTTGTAGATGTACATCTTAACAGTCTTTTGAAGAGCAAAAGATTTTTAATTTTGTTCATGTCCAATTTATTTATTTATTATATTTTATGGATCTTGACTTTGATGTCATATCTAAAACATTTTTGCTTAACTTAAGACTTCTCAACCTTAGCACTATTGATATTTGAGCCAGATAATTCTTTGTTATGGGATCTGTGAAGTGCAGTGTAGGATGTTAGCAGAATCTTTAGCCTCTACCCACTGGATTACCAGTTGTAGCAACCAAAGATATTTCTAAACATTAACATATGTCCCCTGAATTTTGTTTAGAAAATTGACACATCTTAAAAATATTAAATCTTTTGATACTTAAATTCTGTATACCTCTATATATACTTAGCTATTCTTTGATTTCTTTCATCTGTGTTTTCTAGTTTCCAGCATACAGATCTTAAACATATTTTTATAAATTTATATGTAAGTAATTCATGTGTTTTGGTACTATTGTAAGTTGTACTTTAGGAGTTTTTAATTTTCAATTCCTCATTGCTGTGAGTGAGATAAGTGATTTTATATGTGTATATACTCATACATATGTATCTGTGTATGTATGTATACACATGTAATCACAGATGACCTTGTTCAACTTGCTGATTATTTTTACTGATTTTTAAAAGGTTTAGGTACACACTCATATCATCTACAAATAAAAACAGTTTTATTTCTTACTTTGTTGTCTGTGTGCCTTGTATTTCCTTTTCCTGCTGTTTTGCACTGAGTAGGACCTAGCACCCATGTTAGTATAGTAATTTAAAGTCACAGAAATCTGAATGAAGTCAGAAACTAATGTGTTATTGGCATTTTCCATTAGCATTTTTATATATGCTCTTCCTATGAAAATTTTATACATTTTTAGAATATTTTACTTAATGAAACATTTATTGAGTACCTACTATGTGTTGTGCTGTATGCTAATAATACAGGGCCAAGTGAAAAAGTTCCTGCCTTGGAGAATTTTGAGGTCTACTGGAAAAGATGGAAATGTAAATAATTTATAAACCCAAGTAATTAGCTCTGTAACAAACATTTCGTTCTTCATAGATCCACTCTTTCTGCTAAACAGATTGGGGAAAGCTTTATTAGGCAACTGTCACTTGATCTTGGTTATAAATGATGAGTAGGAATTTGCAAAGTATATTTATGTGGAGTGTAGCAAGAGGGAACTACGTGCACAGAAGTACATGTGCAAAGCAGTAAAAGAGCATGGAGATCTTGGAAGGCATTAACTGAAACTGGAGCATGAGACTCTGCAAGTGGGGAGGGATGAGACAAGAAAGGTTCAGGGGACTTACATGCCATGCTATGAAGATTTTACTTCATCCCATAGATATCAGAAACACAAAGTTTTTTAACCTGGTAAAGATATGTTTTAAAAAAAGAAGCAACTCTGGCAGTAATACAGAGGATACACTAGAAATGGAAAGACTACTTAGAAGATACTGCATTTGTTTGGAGAAGACAGTCTGAGCAAGGTCAGTGGTGTTGGGGGAGAAAGCTGAGGCCATGGTAGATACTGAGAGGTCAAATCACCAGGCTACGAATTGGATTGATTGCAGGGCAAGAGGGTGATGGAGAAGGCTGTTGTTAACAGGGGTCTCTTGGTCTTATCTTTTGACAAGGAGACTTTAGAATTCCTTATTCAGTCTTTCAAATTTAGAGTACACAGACTATTAGACTCATAAGGGCTTACTGAGTTCCTTTACAAAGAATTACTTTATCAAAGAAATGCTACTTAAATTTTATGATGTATGCATATATATGTTGATATATGTATAAAAAAAAGATAGAGCTTGTGAAAGGTTTAAAATGTTTCCGGAAACAATTTTCATACCTGGAAAGCTAAACACTAAATTGTTAAAAGTGGTTATCTCAGCAAGTGAGCATGGGATAAATGGATAAAGATCTCTTAAGGACTTTTGTACTTTTAAGTATTTTTCTAATGAGCAGTTAATTGTTTTTTAAATTAGATAATGAAACATATGTCACATACAACAGTTAATTTTTAAAGAAGCAGTTATTTCTTGTTTCTTTTCTTTTTTTTAAAAAATGTATTGGGGTGACATTGATTACTAAAAATTACATAGGTCCCAGGTGTACAACTCTACATTACATTTTCTTTGTGTTGTATTATGTGTTCATCGCCCAGAATCAGTTCTCTTTCCATCACCATGTATTTGTGTCCCTGTCTCTTCTACACCACCCCTCTCCCCTCTTACCCTCAGGTAACTACTAAATTATGACTGTGTCCATAAATTATATTTCTTTGTTGCTTTTAATTTTATGTCAACAGTCAAACTAAATTTCTCCCTTTCCCTTATTTTACCCACTCTCCCATCCCTCCTCCCATCTTAAAGAAGTCCTCTAACATTCTTCATAGTACTGGTTTGGTGGTGATGTATTTCTTTATCTTTTCCTTATCTGAGAAGCTCTTTATCTGTCCTTCAATTTTGAATGCTAGCCTTGCTGGACACATTATTCTTAGTTGTAGATTCTTGGTTTTCATCACGTTAAGTATTTTCTGCCAATCCCTTCTGGCCTGTAAAGTTTCTGGTGAGAAATCAGCTGAGACTCAAATGGGTGTCCCTTTATAAGTTACTGCTTGCATTTCTCTTGCTGATTTTAGAATTTTCTCTTTTGCTTTAATTTTTGCCATTTTAATTATGGTGTGTCTTGATGTGTTCTTGTTTGGGATCATCTTGTTTGGGACTCCCTGTGCCTCCTGGACTTGTATGTTTATTTCCTTCACCAGGTTAGGAAAATTTTCAGTCATTATTTCTTTTTTTTTTTTTTTTTTTTTTTTTTTTTTTTTTTTTTTTTTTTTTTTTTTTTTTTTTTTTTTTTTTTTTTTTTTTTTTTTTTTTTTTTTTTTTTTTTTTTTTTTTTTTTTGTATGTGGGTAGTTCCCTGGCTGGGAAACGAACCCAGGCCACAGTGTTGACAACACCAGCGCGCAAGTCTTACGCCACTACACCACCAGGGAACTCCCTTCAGTCATTATTTCTTCAAATAATTTCTTGATCCCTTGCTTTTCCTCTGTCTCTTCTGTTACATCTATGATTCTAACATTCTTCTGCTTAAAATTGTCCCAGAGGAATCTCAAACCATCCTCATTTTTCTAGATCCTCATATCTTTCTGTTCTGAATGGATGTTTTCTGCTGGCTTTTCTTGCAAATCACTGCTTTGTGCTTCTATTTTATCTAGTTTGGTGACTTTTATTCCATTCTTCATTTCATTTAATGTAGTATTATCTCTCTCTGATCTTTTATAATGGTTTATAAGTCTTCTTTAATGCTTGCTATCCTTTTGTTGAAATTATCATTCAGATCCTTATGCATTTTTATAATTGTTATTTTGAGCCCTGCTTCTGAGGGATCATCTGCCCCATCTCTTTAATTCTCTGGTTTCTCATATTTGTAGCCTCTCTGGACCCTCCCAGCTACCGTTTCTTTGGTGTTCGTTTCTGATACTGGGCTGGCAGAGGTCTGTGGGGAGGGGCATTTGTTGTTTTGTTTTCTTCCTGTGGCTCAGGGGGTCATGCAGGGAGCTTGGGCATGCCTATGCCTTTCTGTTCTTGGTTTACCCCATACTTAGATTCTGCGATTCTGCCCTGAGCTTTAGGGTCAATTCTCTTTGCTGGTCTTTCCGATTGTCCTGGTTGTGGGCCGAGAAAGTGCACATGCAGCCCCTTCTTTCCTTCTCCTTCCCTGCCCAACTGTTGGCCCTGCAGCTCCTCACCGCTCAACAGCTCTCCCTCCTCTGGGAACCAGAGTGAAGTCTGGCCACTCTGTTTTGTGACCAGTCTGCACCTCCTGGGGCCAAAGTGAGGTGGGTGCGGTATCTCACACCCTGCCTGCAGGCCTCCTTTTCTCTGTCCTGCTCACTGAATGAAGTCTGGCATGCTCTCCCACTGCCTTCTTCCTCCTCCCTCCCCCAGCGGTAGAGTTCCACATGGGTACTTGCTCGGCCATGTTCCCACTCTTCCCCTTTTATTTCTCCTTTATTTAACCCTCTGCCCACCTGTAGGTACCTTAATGTAACAAGTGGGTTTCTTAGTTGTGATTGTGTAGAGGGTCCTTGGTTGAGGTCTAGGTGTTTTATTAGTTGTAACTCCAGAGAAGGTTTTTGGAGGTCTCTCTCATGCCACTATTTTGTTGCGTCTTACCTATTTCTTGGTTTTAAGTTATAGGAGTTCCCTGGTGGTGTAGTGGCTTAAGGCTTCGGTGCTGGCACTGTCAACGCTGCGGCCTGGGTTCGATTCCCACCCAGGGAACTACCCACATACAAAAAAAAAATAATAATAAGTTATAAGTACTTGGTTTTCTCTTTATGGAACTTCTGTGTATGACCTGCTAATAAGTTGTCAAGTGCTTCTCTGTAGCTAATACCATGGGGGAGGGATAAGAAAATTTCTGACACTATACCTGCTCTGGTAGAGTATATTTTTATTTACAGAGATAAGAATAACATATTAAACAATTATTTCTAAATAACATTGAAGTTCAAGGATAGCTCAACATGGATTGGAATAGTGAAAGGAAGACAAACTTTACAGGGTGGTAGAAGATGGATGAGGGAGGGGTTGATTTCAGGTCAGGTGGAACATCTGAAATGAGGGCCTGGCAATGGTAGCAACCACTTTTCTAGTACCAGATGGCATAGTAATATATTTCTGTAAATAGAAAACAAAATGAGTCTGTTAACTTTTTAAATTTATTTCTTAAATTTTTTTGTCTTCCAGGAATCTGTCTTGAACTATCGGTTAGATCCTCTTGGCCTTGTTGATGGTTTTACTGCCGAGGTAGGGGCAAGTGGTGTTTTCTGCCCCACACATTTGATTCTTCCAGTTGAAGTGTCATTCTACAGTGTTTCAGATGATAATGCTCCCTCTCCTTATATGGTAAGTATTTTTAAAATTGTCTTTTTCTGCCAAAATAACCAACTTAAGATTCAAAAGATTTGGGATTGCTTTGGTGCAATACTTGAAAATATAAAACATTTCCTAAAAGAAGATTGAAGGCTGAATAGAGACTAATATACCAAAATAATACCCCACAACTTCTTTCTGAGAGCTAGCTCTAACAATAGAGCTATCATCTTTTGCATTTGATGATGGTACTGAAAATTGATTCTATGTGATTTAATAAAATGAAAATTTTGGGAGTTCCCTGGTGGTGTAGTGGCTAGGCTTTGGCACTCTCAATACTGTGACCTAGGCTCGATTCCCAGCCAGGGAACCACCAAAAAAGAAAAGAAAGAAAATTTTGATTAATGATACTGTAATTCCCTGTTCTGTTGAGTTCACACAAATTCTCAAGTGCTTACTGTGCACTCTAGCCCCACAAGCGTTGTCTCACATGTGATCATCATCTCAGTAGAGATTGATTTGGTAACTAAGGCTTTTGCTAGGCCCTCTTATCCCCTTTCTCCTGTTTGGTTTGTCTTTGGGCCATTTTTTCCTAATCCTAGGGTTCTTTAGAATATTCGTTACTTCTGACTCCATTCTAATGTTTTAGTGGAGAGTAAGATAGTTAAGGAGAATTAGAGCACAGTTTTGAGCCCTATCAACCTATGATTTCATCTTTCCCATTTTTGATTCTAGTAGATTGAAGACAAAATAAGCCTCTGACTGCAAAAATGATACTGAGTCCTCGAGTATGATTAGTATCAATCAGTCCTGTTGCAAAAGACAAAGAGAAGTAGCTAGTAATGCAAGTCTATAAAAAGTTCATAGTGACAGTAGCAAAAGCAAAGAGAAGTAGCTAGTAATGCAAGTCTATAAAAAGTTCATAGTGACAGTGGACTCTGACCTGGGTTTTCATGTTAGGTCTTACTTTGAGAAATACACGTTGCTGTAGGTGGAGGAATATACAGCACTTGTCTTAGTACTTGGCACTGGAATGTCCTAGCTACTACGTGGCCCAGTTGCTTCCTCTCCCCCATCTTCTATACTTTTAAGAACATTAATTAACAGTATCTTTTGTTATTAATAAAAGTTATGTAAAGGGAATTCTATGTAATTGAGAAACAGAGTAAGGGAAGTTATACTTTGCATTAGGAATCTAACTACAGCCTACTCATTATTAGCCCACTTTGCTCAATGAAGCCTAACATTCTAAGGTAAACATTTTAGTTAAGAGCATGAACAGTGTTTCATGCTTTTATAGAAAAAGTATACTGGTATCTGCTCATTTATTCAAAGTTTTCTTTTCCCAATAATATTTACACTTGTGGATCCTAATCATAGAGATGCACAACATTTGTTGTTTAAAAAAACAGAGGCCCACTCCTTCACAAACCTGCCCAATTATCACATAAGCCACCTGTTAATCATTTACCATTGAAAGTTGGATCCACTTATCCCATATGATTTTGAAAAAGTAACTGTTAGTTTTGGATAATTAATAAAATGGGAAGTACCATTGATAGAAGTTCAATATCAGAATAAAAATTTATCATATTGGAATGCTTACAGTATTAGAATATAGATGTAAAGATGCCCATTTTTCTTTACCAGGACATCAAGAAGTCTCATCAGTTTCACATACTCTACTAGCACTTAGTTATAGAGAATTGAAAGATAAGGTCTAAAATACTATAATCTGTCTTTCATGTACTGTAGAGTCCTTGATGACCAGTAGGATGACTTATAAATAAGATAAAAGAGTAAAATGTCTGAGAATCAGCTCAAATAAAATATCTGAGTAAAATTTATGAGCAAGAGGTCAATTGAACTTTGGTTTAGAAAAGCAAAACAGGGAGTTCCCTGGTGGTATAGTGGCTAAGGCTTCGGCACTGTCAAGGCTGCGACCTGGGCTCGATACCCACATAAAAAAAAGAACAAAAAATAACAAACAAAAAAGCAAAACAGTGTTGATCCTTGACCTTGGTTGACATGTGAAAAACGAAGAATTAACAGATAATGGATTTTGCCACTCTTGTCTCCAGAAAGTACACACAAATGATTACAGGTTTTCAGTAGTCATTGGAAAGAATTTAAATCAAGTTATTGAGATGAGTTAGTCTATCTTTTAAGAATCCCTGATTTACTTTTCTCTGACAATATTCTTCAATAAACTTTCCATTGTGTAATTTTTTTTTTTCTAAGTCAGTTTTCCTCATTAGGAATGGGTTCCCTTTGTGAAGATCCTGTCCAAATCTTAGACCACAGATCTTTCCTATTGTAATAAAATTAATCTTGTTCTTCGGGGAATCTTATTTGTATATTGGTAGTTTAGTCTGTTTTCAAAGGACTGATCATGTTTTAATAAGATAATACATATCACAGACCAACAGAGCTGAGACACCAAAACTTTGGTTGTTAATCTAATGATAACCTTGGGACCTCTCATCACAAATTAGACAAATGACTCACAAAGGTAAAATTTTTGCACAGAAAATTCTGTCTTTGTAGAGTAGAAGTGGTACAGGACTTCTACTAGTTCTGTAAAGATTAACTCAAAGCTATATAATATATTGGCTGTCAGTGTTAAAAACATTTTCTTAAGTGTTATATGACAACTGTTAAAACTATTACATGGTGGAACCAGGCAGAAAGGTCTACAGCAAGTGTGCCAGTGGCATATTCATGGTATGACTTACATTAGCAGGGCCATATGTTGTTTTCTCTTATTTGTAAGTGCAAGTTAAGATAAACTTCTGTTGGTTTTATTAAGCTTGTGTATTCTCTATTCCACAACAATTTGAGAATGAGTTGACCCAGTTTAGTTTATCTTAACTTTTCTATTCCATCCTAAAATGTCAGAAGAAAGTATATTTTTCTTTTTATGTTAAATTTAGTAACATTTTCTAGATAGAAATATTAATATGCTGACCTATTAAAATAATCACAAATTTAATAATACTAGTAAAATTCCAAATAATTTCTTAATTCTTTTCCATAATTTCTAGTTTGCCAGTGCCATTACTGGTCTTGCATTACTTAGAAATTGTTGTAAAGTGTTGTCTTAGTCTTTAAGGTTTTAAAAAAATGTGTATTACTTCTTTATCAATTGATTAGTTACTGTCATGTTCTGAAAACTATTAGAACTGTATGTATTAAAGGAAATAAGTATAGGCTTGATAGTAGTTTTTGCCTTACCAGTTTTCCTTTATTTAGGGGAGAGTGGCAAGGAAGAACAGTAATGTATTGCCAGTAACAATGTGATTATAAAGGTGGCCATTATTTAGATATGTTTTATTTTTTCTTTCTGGAACTAGGAAGAAGAGGGATATTATATACTACAGCACTTTTCATTTAGAGCAGATTATTATTTTTTTTTAATTCATTTTTATTGTTAGACTTATTGGAGTGACATCTGTTAGCAAGGATTACATAGGTTTCAGGCATACAATTCTACAGTGCATTGTCAACTTGATTATAAGAGAGAAATTGTCTAAAGCTTCATTGCTGTTTTTGTTAGGGATGCAATTTGTTGATATGCTGTTTTTATGCTCTAAATGACCTTGTGATGGATGAGGTTTGTCAAGAACCATGTATATCTTCTCATTACCCATTTCTGTGAGCATTTCCCAATGTTATAATAACATGTTAATTTAATAGTCTGATGTCAAACGCT
The DNA here is from genome assembly GCA_004026885.1 of Lyroderma lyra. Classification (NCBI taxonomy): domain Eukaryota; kingdom Metazoa; phylum Chordata; class Mammalia; order Chiroptera; family Megadermatidae; genus Lyroderma; species Lyroderma lyra. Next base: position 411,773 of record PVJL010000037.1, read on the forward strand.
GTTTACTTGGAGTTGAGGTATTCATATATTGGAATTTGGTCTTCCCTTTTATGTTTGTTTGCTCATTTTTGCCCCCCCAAACCTGGACTGTCTGTCAAACCCAACAGAGACATTGCCTGATGGAACAGTCCTGTTTCATATTTACTTTTACATAAGATTGACATGTTTTGGCATGTACAACATGAAATGATGGGATATGAAATAGAGTGTGCAACTATTCTACTTAACTATCTTTACTATTCAAAAGAAAACTATTAGCCCAGTTAAAACAAATGAATCAATGTTCATTACTTAAAGCTATCTAAGAATTAAGTATTACAATCACTGCCCTTAGTCATTTGGTCATCCTGATTATCTAGAAATTTTTACACATTCAATCTTAGGTTCTCTTGTTTTAATGTATACTTGTTTCCCATTGTTAGGACTTCTGCAGTGATTAGAACATCGTTCTCAGAAAACTACTTTATATAGTACAGCAGTGCTCCTCATACTTATATGTACTCATGTGACATCATGTGTGGAATCTTGTTAAAATGCAGATTTGATTTGGTCGGTCTCGGTAGAAGCCGGAAAGTCTGCATTTCTAACAAGTTCACAGGTGGTAGTGATAATGCTGGTCTGTATCTAGTCAGTAATCCATATATATAACTAATTCACTGACTGGAGAATTGACTTCATTTTTGGCCAGTATTTAGACCCTTCCACATTCCTGACTTTTTAAATGCCTATGAGACAAATAACTTGTTTTAACCTCTTTATTTCTCTCCTCCCACATGATACAAGGGTATAATCCTGTCACCTCTCTTTATCCTTTTTAGTTAAGGAACTTCTTACTTCTGTATCTTACATCTTAATTGAAATTTCAAGCAGTATGGTGTTATATATTTATTTATTTATTTATTTGATATATTTATTACTTATTACATATTTGATATTATATATTATTTACTGCAACATCTGCAGCAACAACAGTAAATTAATTGTGTCCATGCCGATGGGATCCTCACTATTTCATACTTATAGAATGTATCTTTATTAATTCAATGTCTCTGTTAATTCATACAGACGTGTATGTTTTTCCATACAAATCAAATTCTGAAATTTCAGTCTTTCATGATTTCTTAACATTATTTTAATCTTATGTATACATATGCATTAGTTTGTAATCCTTAATGCAGTTTGTCTTCTTTTATTTCAAGGGTGTGATTACTTTAGAGTCCCTTGGTAAAAGGGGTTATCGAGTACCTCCTTCAGGAACAATACAAGTGGTATGTGTTTTATAGCCTACAATTGCAATAATCATTCTCTCACATACATATAGAACTTAGCCCTTTCTCCTGCTACTGCTGCTGCAACTTCTTTGGTAAGTAACAGTGGGGCTGCAGCTTTGTTTGGAGTTTCCCTGCTCTGCTCCAGGAATGACCATTTGGGGACCTCCATAAAAGGAAAACATTAATAAGCTAATCAAGGTGAATGCTTTAGAAAAATGTGACAGTTACATGACTTACTATAGCTATTTTCGATATAATTAGAACCTAGCATTACCAGTGCCTTCTATTTAAAATAAGTAAGCCAGACGGAGATTGACTATTTAAAAGCAGATCCCAAATATTAGTTTTGCTTTGGCAGGAAAACTTGGGAAACAAAATTATATTATCCCTAGTGTAATAATTTCTAAATTGATCTAATGAAATTGTTACACAATGCAGAAATGTAGTCTGACAGATGTCAGGGCAGCGAAGGCATCTTACCTTTTGGTCTAGGTGTTGATCTAGCTTGGGTTCAGAGGAACTCTTCTAGCCCAGAGCAATCCTTAATCATCCTTGGTCTCGGATTCTTAGAACAGTAATGTGATATCAAGGCCCCTTTATCACTGAGGTCATCTCCAAGTCAGACCCAGGATAATCTTGAAAGCCCAGAAGTCTATTACAGAGTTGGCTCTTGAAGCTGATAATTGTCTAGCTGGTATCTGTCAGTGATACCTCAGTAAAGCTGAGATTAAAAAAAGAAAAGTCAAGCTGAGTTCCTCACACTCAGGATCTCGTATAATTCAACAAGCCTTTTTATGACCTTTGGCTTCAGTGTGATCAGTGCTTCACTAGATCACTTTTACTCATCACCTTTGTTCCAGTGTATCAAAGGAGCCCATACATTGCTTATTTCATACTGCACAGGAATGAAACTCAGTACTACGCAATGTGTGTGTGTGTGCATGTTGCACTGTATTCATATATACGTTTTACCGAGGAAGAGGCACTGCATATTTAAGTAAGGTTTTTATGTTGAATAGATTTCTTGAACTAAAAGAACGAGATACTCTGTTACTTTGCCTTTGGCTGTGTAACTCATGAGAAAATTTGAGTCACTGAAAAGCTAACCATCAGTTGTCATAATAATGAGGCATAAACACAAAGTCCTCATTTGAGGACTGCCAACTTTAATGGTTAATTTTAAATCTGAAATTTAGGTACTTTGTTCTTTTTATAGTTTAATTATATATAAACATGACTTGCATTTTTGACTTGCTAGTTGTGTGGTTGTTGAATGTATTAGCCTTAATCTTAAGACACACTAGATTTTTAAAAATTGGATCATAATATTGATATATTTCTCATTTTGATTCAGTGAGTGATGTCCAGTGCCACGGATGAGCTTCTGAAAGCATGGGCACCAAGTTACCTATTGATGTGTTGGTAATTTGGTTAAAGTCAGAACAGCAGCTTGGGATTTTGTTTATAAATCAGTATTTTTAAAAGTAATATTCCTTCAATTATTAGTAGCCAAGTATCAATTGAATTTAATTAAGTCTTCACTAAGGATACATATTTTGGTATATTATGATATCGATAATGATTTTTAAAAAGTATCACTGCAGTTTTTGAAATGAATCCAACTGTGAACATGTTTTTGAAATGAACTTTATTTTCTAAACTTGGATACTTCCAAATATGAAAAAGTCCCTCTTTTGAGAACAAATTTTAAATTTGTAATGACCTTATGTACCTAACATACCAAAAATGTCTAGTTGTACCAAGATTCTGTTTTTTAAAAAATTCTATTTACTCCCTATTAAAATGTGAGGAAAATTAAAAATTCTGTTCTGAGAAATTTGCAGTTGCTACACTTTAATGAATCTAATATTTGAAATAAATGAACTGGAATGTTTTAATCCAGTGGGGATATATTTTGCTTTATCTTGTGGAACAATTTCTTAAAATCTGGACAAAGAGTAAAAGTTATGTATTATCTAGTCTAATGAAATTTGTGACTAAAGGTTTTGATTTGTTATAGGATTTTACATTATCGTGAAATAAATAAATTGAACCATTTTTTAAATTATTGAATATTATCTCATAAACCTCTTTAATTAATTTTAGTCTCTAAAACTGAATTATATACACGGGGATTAATTTATTTAAAAAAATCTATTTTGTTACTGGCATCGTTATTTTGAGTCAAATCAACAGATCACCACTTTTAAAGAATAATTTTTATATTGTTTCTTCAGACCTTATTTAATCCTAATAAGACTGTAGTGAAGATGTTTGTTGTGATATATGACTTACGAGATATGCCAGCCAATCATCAGACATTCCTACGACAACGAACCTTTTCTGTACCCGTTAAACAAGAAACGAAGAGAAGTGTTAATAAAGAGAACATCCGACATACAGAAGAACGGTTATTACGCTACCTCATACATCTGAGGTAATCTTTCAAGTGAATAGGAACATACATTATTTTAGAAGAACAACTCTAAAATTTTTAGTTTATTTTAAAAACTGCACTCTTAACTAGACCAGTGCCACTTGGAAACTCCTGATGGTATGCCTAAATGCAGAAACTACATGGCATATCTTCCTGCAGTCATTATTGCTTGTTGAATTAGGAAAGTTTTTATTTAGCTGTCTAATGTATATCAAGACAAATACTGATGGTAACATCGGGGGCAGTAAAACACATTTTTCTAAATCAGTACTGTCCAATATAATTATAATATGAGCCATATGTGTGGTTCTATGTTTTCTAGTAGCCACATTTGAAAAGCAGTAACAAACTGGAAAGATTAATATATTCTATTTAACCTAGTATATCCAAATGTTATCATTTGAATATATAATGAATATAAAAGTTATAAATGACACATTACAGTCTTTTGTTGTATAAATACTTGAAATTAAGTATGTACTTTATACTAACAGCACAACTCAATTTGAACGGGCCACATTTCAAACGCTCAACAGCCACCAATGGCTTCTATATCAGACAAGGAAGTTCTTAAACTTCATTCCTTTATTCCACAAATACACCAAGGCATTCTTTTAAGTACTAGGAAACAGCTATGACAAAAATCTCTGTTCTCATGGAGCTTATATTCTTTCTAGTGATTCCGTTAGAAATATTTTTTCCTAGTCAGGATGGCCTAAGGCACTGTGTTCAGAAATACCTTTTCCTCTGACTTTTACTACTCACGTCACAGCACTATGTTATAAGAAGCCATTTGTTTGCCCTTCAGTTCCAAGTTGCCAGCATCCTAAGGTAAGGTTTTCCAACCTGAAATCCTAGTATGGCTCTCATGATCAGTGAGCAAGCCTATTGCGAAGATACAGCTTAGTCACCTTTTGCCTATATCTCTGTTCCTAATAATTTTCTGAGATATTCATAGTAAGTCCTCAATCACATTAGTAAGAGTAATTCACCTTAACTCCTTAAATCAAGGAACCCTATTCATCAGGAGAAGGCACCTTCCATTGAAGGCCCAGGCAGACAACCTCTTTAATCTCTTACTGATGGTGATCACCAGCTATCTTTCAGTAGATGTGCCTTGTTGTGATCTGGATGAATAAAGTGTGAGCTATACACTCATGTTCCATAATTGAAAAAGTCTATTAAGTTAATTGGTTCCCCCCATAGCACTGCCTATTTGGTGGTCTTATCTTGAGGTCTTCTGCCTGATGTTCTGCAACCTAAGGACATGTTGAACCAGCACAATGTATTTAAACTCAGCTTTACAATACCTGACATGAGCCTCATAGGAAATGTTGTACAGATTGTGGGAATGAAAAAGCTACCACAAGAGATTTAGCAGACTTTTAAAAAGAGAAATGATATAAAATAAGCAGACTATTAAAAATAGCTTCCAGCCTAATTCAGGAAAAGATTCAGCTCTCTCTAAACTTCCATTTGATACCATTCCTCTTCAAGTTTAACAGCCTTAGCCATATGTAACCAACATTTACCAAAGTAAAAATCAACTATCCCAACTTTTATAATCCCAACGTAGTGTTTAGGTACTTTAAATGCTCTATAAAGAAGGCTGCTTCCCTCTCTTGGGTCAGGCTTGCTCCACGTCTTGAAATGTACTTTCTTTTACTAATAAACATTTAACTATTCTATATTTTCACTAAATAAATAAATGCTCTAAAGAAACCTCTTTGCCAATTATGGCATAATTCCCAGAGCTCACCATGTTCTCATTCAGACTGAGATGGAAAATTTAAGAAAGAAGAGTAAGACAGTCAATGAGGACTCCTTTAATATACAAAATTGACAACCAAATTTTTCAGCCAATTTAGGAATAAAGTCCACAAACCCAGATGGTACTTATGTTGTGCAAAGGGGAAACCAGAGAAATGACCACTAAAGGGTATGTTTGACTGTCTGACTATTATGCTATAGATATTAGATGATTAAAAACTGTTTCATATACAGTTTTGATAACCAATTTTATTGTATTGTTAACTTTTCTCCTTATTTTTAATGGTGATTAGGCTTTATTTAGCTAGACACTCCTGATGATAGCAGTCCTTTCTCATCTTGTGATTGTCCTCAGACCTTGCTTATTTTCTGTGGTGACTTTTTAAGTGTGGAATCAATTTTTTTTTTAATTCATTTTTATTGTTAGACTTATTGGGGTGACATCTGTTAGCAAGGATTACATAGGTTTCAGGCATACAATTCTACAGTGCATTGTTAACTTGATGTATAATAAGTTCACCACCTAATGTGACTTCTCTTTCCATCTGGAATCAATTTTAATGTACTGAAAATTGTGGAAGGACAAGTTATAAGAAAAGGATCAATCTGTATGGCTAGAAGATGCCAGACTTGCAAAGTCCAAATGTAGTATAGTTGGGTGATGTGAACTGAAATTTGACACTAGATGAGGAAAGGTGCGGGTGCTGTGGTGTAATGGCTAGAAAGCAGCATTGTATGTGAAACCCAGATTTACAGAAGGAAGCATCTCTGGCATTGTGAGAGGGAAAAGGAAGTATGAAATGTTTAGGGAATAGTAAGGGAGCAACACTTAAATAGCTGCAGATGCTTTGGCAATACAAGACTTTAGGTATCTTGTTAGAACTCCTATTAATATTGTGGCAATATTAATTCTTCCTGCTTTTAAAATTTAATTATTTGTGTTTTGTTGTTGTTTTAAAGACTCATTCTCTGCAGTGATACATGTTTTTGTTTGTTTAGGTTCCAGAGTTCTAAATCTGGAAAGATCTACCTCCACAGAGACGTACGACTCTTGTTCTCTAGAAAGTCAATGGAAGTTGATAGCGGAGCTGCCTATGAGCTCAAGTCCTACACCGAGTCGCCAACGAACCCTCAGTTCTCACCACGGTGTTGATAAGCGGCGGCGTTTCCAAGTACCCGCTCATTGCCCAAGTCCGAAAGTTATACTTAGTGTAGAGCAGAGTGTACCAAATTATCAGCCAGGAGAGTGCATCCTCTCCTGTACTCTGGACCAGTTTTTACGAAAGGATTCCTGGAATGAGACCCACATGCTCCAAGTAGACTGGAAGCACTCATGCCCTAAGCCTCTTTGTACTGTTGGAGCCACTTCATTGGACATGTTGCAATAGCGAACCCCCGAGTTAGATTAGTGTTTACACATTTTATTTCTCAGTTATTTAATATTTAATGTTTTCCTTAATACTCAAGTGATGTTTGTCTCTAGTGTTCTAATGTAGCACAAATCCTATGTAAAATCATACTATGTATTTTTGACATTAATGTTGAAATCTGAAATATATGCAAAGTCTTTAATTTTGTGTGATGTGTTTTAAGTACTATTCATTTAAGTTATTGAAAATGAGAATGAAATGTTGAGCTTCTTTAAGATTAACGCACTATGCAAGCATGTGTACCTTTTATATCTCCCAAGTTTAATTTTTACAACACCCCTTCCAGGTTGCTGTCTCACATAGTAGTCCTTTAACATTCTGTATTAGTGGTGCAATTCAGACTCAGCTGCTTCCCACTCCCTTTGCAAGTTCAGCTCATCATGCCCATTCATACTCCTAGAATCCCTGATCCCTGAAACAGTTCTATTTTTCCTTAATCACTACAACAGAGGCTCTACGTTAAATTGCTGTCCCATGCTAGATAACTTTTGCAAATTGTTAAGAGAATATGTACTTTGAAAACAAATTAGTATTTATATTGTAAATATACACAAAAAACCAAAGAAACGTGTATTTGGCTTTTATTTTTAAATGTGATGATTGAGTAAGTTTCTCGTAGCCATCAAACAGTTTCCAATCTAACTTTACAACTGACAAGAGGAAGAGGGGGCGATACCTTGAGCCTTCTCCCAACTTATTTTTTTATTCTGGGTCACAGGCATTTGGCAACTGAGGAAACCACCTGAGGAAATGCATCAAAGCCTTCCCTCCATCCCTCTCAGAAAGAAGAGTGGTTTTAGATGTTTGTGCAGGGACAGTGGGCAACAGCAGAGCAGACAACGAGGCACACCTACTGGGAATGCTGGGACAAAGCTGAGTGCAGGTTAGAGAATATGTGCCACTCAAGTAGGCCAGACCCAGGAGACCTGGGAGTCTAGATGAGCAGTCTGGAATTTGGGAGTCGGGAAGGTCTTTATTTTGGGGTCTGGCTAATGGACAGACTATTCAAGAGAATCTGGACAGGTGAGGAGTGTGGTGGGGCTGTAGGTTATGTGGTGACCAGCAAGAAGCCTCTGACAAATTTATTTTAAAACACCAGCGCAAAGAGAGAAGGCTACTTTTATTTTATACAACTAATAAAAAGTTGTCAGTGGCACAAATTTATGAAGATTCATTTTCAGTGATTTGGACCAAAAAGTTTAAATTGTAGTCCTGCCTCAAATGCTATCTGATGGGACTGACTCTCAAATTCCTCTGACTTTTCTGGGACTGTATTAAGAAAATGGGGTCAGAGTATCATTAATGTGCCTTTTTTTCCATAAATTTTGTCGTTTGATTCTTGGAATAAGATTTCAGAATGCGTGTCTAGAGTTACACATTTGACAAAAGTCAATACTGATAATTTTATATAAAACTTGGAAAACACCAAGTAGTTACAATATCAAAATGCTTTTTAAAAAATTTTTTAAACTGTTGCTTCTTTGAACTTTATAGTTATCCTAAAATTAGTAATGTATAGTGTGTGTAGGTGTCTTTATGTGACTACCATATTGTAATCTTTCCAGGACGCTTTCTATTAGTAGTACTTGGTTTTCTACCTTTCTGGGCAGTTTTTAGGAATTTTCAAGATGATTGAAGCATCCAGGTGCATCTTGTGCCCTTCCTGGCAAGCTTGAACAAAGGAAACATTTTGTCCTCTACTTAGAAACTGCCCGTGTAGATTATCCCAGTGATGTCTGGTCCCCCAGTATCTGTCTGCTCTCACTTGCCTTGGTACTGTATCGTAATGAATCTGTTTCCACCCTTGTTTTGTCATAGGTTGAAACTCTAGTACACCTCCTACATCACTCCTCTTTGTATTCACAGATTACGTCACTAGATTGAGTATTGACTTGCATGCAGGTAAAGATACCAGCAGACAATCAACAATGCTACCACCTATGGTAGATAATAAAGATTTCCTCACTTACTGCAGGTTCACTTGGCGTTTTTACAGACTAACAAGGTGAGTTATAACTAATAACTACCTTTAACAAGGAACTCTAGGTCACAAATTACCTGCAGAAAGTCTTTGGAAATTTTCTTATCAAATGAGAATGAAAAATATGAATAAGTCTTGAAATGGGGACTGGCTGGAAGGCACCCAACCAAAGGTTCTCCTCTTGCCATTTTCTCCACCAGGTTTGTGTCATTCCCAGAGGGTTAAAGAAAGGAAAAAGTTTCTCCTTCAAAAATTTCACCCTTGGGCTCCCCATGCTTTCCTAATTTGTTTTGTGAATGAAGTAGTGATTTTTTTTAAATTTGATTTTCAAAATGTATGAAATAAATTTATAAAAAAATTGTCATACTATATAATTATATAAACTAAATGCAAGTCCCTCCCTCTGTCTGCCCTTCTGGCTATCACTTTACAGAAATGGTCACTTAAAATTTTGGTATATGACACTCAGGGTCTACTCCACTGAGGAACATGGTATCAGTGTAGACCAGTGGTTCCCAATCTTTTACCACTTGTGTATCCTTTTTAAACCCATTAATATAAATTGTGGGAGTTCCCTGATGGTGTAGTGGCTTAAGGCTTCGGTGCTGGCGCTGTCAGCGCTGCGGCCTGGGTTCGATTCCCAGTCAGGGAGCTACCCACGTACCAAAAAGCAAAAAATAAAAAATAAAAATAAATAAATAAATTGTACCCCTTGTTTTTAAAACAGCTGTTTTTAAATACACTTTTGTTTAGTGCCTATCTTAATGTAAAAGTGGACATGAGGTAATAAGTTAGGAAAGAAAAGTTACTACACCAAAAGTACAAGCCACGGATTTAATTTTACAGTATTTGTAACAGTATATAATAATGATCAAGAATTTAAACATTAAATAAAACTGCATGAAAAGAATCACGATTAAAGACAATGCAATCAATAAACTGATCAAGCAGTCTGGCTACAGATGTATTTATATGTTCGAGGAAGTTCTAGAAACATCGTAAATGGATTGTTCTGAAACTACATCAACGATTGGTAGAAGAGCAATTTGGGGGAAGTGTTCATAGCCACACCCTCACCAATCATTCACTAATGTGATCTAATTTTGAAGTGCCTCCATTAATGGCGATTCAAAAACATTTATTTTTCCATAACTAACGTTTTGCATTTTTTTACTTTTTTCACCATTACTGGTTATTTTTCATGTACCCTTGAATGGCCCAGCACATACTCCTGGGGATACGTGTACCACCACTTGGGAACATCTGGTCTAGACCAAGCTTGTCCAATGTCCAACCAGGACAGCTTTGAATGCAGCCCAACATAAATCCATAAACTTTCTTAAAACATTATGAAAAATTATGCACAGACCTTTTTTTAGTTCATCAGTTATTGTTAGTGTAAGTGTATTATTATTTTATCTGTGGCCCAAGACAATTCTTACAGTGTGCCCCAGGGAAGCCAAAAGGTTGGACACCCCTGGTCTAGACAAAGTAAGCTTTTCTTCATGTAGCAATTCACTCAATCCCTATTGGAATCAGTTCATTCTACTTCATCATGGATTATCTGTGAGAGACATGTATTAAACTTGGACACTGTGGGAAGAGGAAAATAATATGAATGCCTATAATGTACCCGGTACCATAAGCAATTTACATTTCTTTAATACTTAAAGCCACACACTTCAGAGACAGTATGAATTTATTCTACAGTGCAAGAAAGGGAGGCTTGAAAAGCTTGCCTAATGTCACACAGTTAAGTAGAAGAGGCAGGATTCAAATCTAAGTTAAAACTTAGGATTTTTTCACTCTGCTACATGGGCATTTTGCCTTTTTTTTTTTTTTTTCTTTTTCTCGTTTTGCCTCTTTTTTAGTTAGTTTTTCCCAGTAGTAATTGTGGCCTGGCATAAACATAGTTTTCATCAATACTCTTGGCAATAAAGTTTATAATTTGCTGTGTGATAAGTGAGTTAAATAATAAGGCAATACCTATCAATTATTAGGGGCATAAAAAAGAATACTGATTAAAAGAAAAGACTTCAGGAAGGAATATCCTAAAGCAATTCAGAGGCCATTCAAGTTGGTATACATACTGTCAGGAGACAGGCAAATAGAGCTGAGGGAAGTTTTAGAAACACAAAGTGGCAAATACGAATTTTCCAAGGTTTAGATATTTAAAAGTCTCTTCCAGACCCTACTGTTCGTTGTTATTTTTATTTCAACGTTTTTCTGGTCTAACTTTTTTTTTTTGGTTGGTTCCCTGAGCAGGGGTCGAGCCCAGGCAGTGAGAGCACTAAAGCCTGCCACTACACCACCAGAGAACCCCAGGAACCCCCATGTTCTAACCTTTAGAATTCATAGATAAGTCTCTCATCTCACTAAACTCCTAGAGAAGTGTTATTTTCCACTTACAGATTCTACTTCTAATACTCAAGTTCTTGAAACTTCTCTCTTTATATGAGCGTGGTTATCTGGCCTGCTTATTGAGGTAAGTTTCCCCAGGCTTTGCTCGCAGAAACCACCATTTATCCTCAGGATTTTTGGCACTCCATATCTCACCTGGTTTCCCTCAGTTGACCTTCCAGTCTCTTCCTTTCATTAAAAATGTATTCCGTTTTCAACATTTGCTACAATATTAGCAATGATGAAGGTGGAATTCCTTTCTCAGATGTTTGAGAAATGGAAGTGGTGGGATATCTCATCTACTTTACTCCTACAAACTTAAGCTAGGGCACCTAAACCTCAAAACAATCTCTGATCTTTTTTTAAAGTTTTTATACACTTACCAAGTTCTAAGGCCCCAAATCTTTTATGCATATGTACATCAGAATCACCAGGGGGAGCTTTGCTTAAACATCAGTTCTTAGACCTTGGTCTAGACCTAATGAAAATCTCAATAGGGTTTCTCTGATTCTAATCCCCATGGCTAATTTAGTTAGTTAAATTTAAATAAAGTTTAAAATTCAGTTCATTTGCACTAGTTACATTTTAAATGCTCGACAGTCATATATGGGTATGACTCCTATATTGGATAGTACAGATACAGAGAATTTCCATTATTACTGAGTTCTATTGGACAGTACTGACCTAGAATATACAGGGTCTGGCAGAAGTAACACCCTTTTTTCAGTAGTTAAAATATTGTTATGTTACAGAATTACATGCTTGTGATTTTGTAATAAAAGATTTGGTATAGATTGCCAGCTCATAAAAAAGGGCATTACTTCTGCTGGCCCTTGCATTTGAAGCTATGAGGGTTGAAGCGAACTCCTACAGGGTATAAAACTATTAGAGAAAGGGAACCAAGGACAGAATGGTTAGAATTATCTCATTTAGAGGCAAATAAAGACTCATCAAGGAGATTAAGAAGGACTGGCCAGAGAAATAGGAGATTAAGATCCTAGAGACCAAGAAAGAAAGAAAGTTTTAAGAAACCAGGTATTGGGAGTTCCCTGATGGTGTAGTGGCTTGGGGCTTCGTCGCTGGCGCTGTCAGTGCTGCGGCCTGGGTTCAATTCCCAGTCGGGGAGCCCACATACCAAAAAGCAGAAAAAAACAAAACAACAACAACAACAAAAAAAGAAACCGGGTATTGGAGATCAGTGTGCAGTTTTAAACATTAAGGTTCATGGTTGTTACTTGGGGAGGATGGCTTCCCAGTCAGATCCCCATATTGGGGCATTGGCCTTTGTGAATTCTCCATTGACCAAAGCCAGACTCCCAGAAATTTAACCTTGCCCTTAGGTGAATTTCATTATTTTTTAGGAACAGATTTTCTTTATTCAAGATCACATATACTGATTTTTAAAATATATATGTGATTATCATATTTTACCTCAAACTCACAAATACATTGATATAGGATATATATTGGAGTATTTGTTAACAAAATTACAACTGTTAGATGCCCCAGTTAGCCTAAATAGTGCATTCTCTTTTCTCCCTGTAGTTCTGCATAAAAGAAGGCAAATTATAGTAGGTTACTTTGTGAGTATGGAATGAGAACAAATATTTAGTTTATCTTACAAAGTTTCTCAGCTGGTTCATCTTAAGGCACTTTTCACGGATATTCTCAAAGAGTTGGCCTCTTGAACCCTTGTATTTTAAATATTTCTCTCACCAAACCCCTTCCTTTCTTCAAAACGAGTGCACTGTTACTCTTGTTTATTAAGTTGCAATCTCAGACAAAACTTGCTGTCTGAGATTTCTATCAGGACACCCTGGTTGAGTTTTGATGGTTTCCAAATTCCCACAGAATTGCATTCATTATGTTTCTTTTCACTAGTTCATCTTTTAGAGGGCAAAATTATTTTCAGGTTTCTCAGAGATACTTCATCGGAACCACCAATTATTGCCAGTAGCTAATCAGATGCAAGTACAGTGAGGATTAAATGTAAAGCCAACGAATTTGGCAATTAAGAAACTCATTGGAGGAATTTGGTGCCAGCAGTTTCAGTGAAGTTGTGGGAGTGGACCCCACTGGAGTGAACAAATGAACAGAAGTTTAATTCCTTCATCAGGCATTTATTGACTGTGGGAGTGAAACATAAGCAAATATGTACGAGGTCCTTGCCCTGAAGTGGCTTATCTGGAGCAGGAAAGGGAACATTAATAATCACAACAGTTACTGTCTAATGATACAGGGTGTGTTGCTGAGGAACTATACAGACTTGTGATAACATTTAAGAGATGATTTGACTTAGTGTAGGGGCTCAGGGACCAGCTTTCCTGAGGCAATGACGCAGGACTGGGGATGTGAAAGACGAATAGGGTTAAGTAGGAGAAGCCGAGAGGGAGAGACAAGTGGAGAGAAGCAATAGAGAACTTTGGAGCGCCCAGAAGGAAATCTGGGGGGCTGCAGAGCCAAGAATGAGGAGAAGACTAGAACTGAGCGAGTATGGGTAGACAGAAATAAGTAAAGCTCCCGGACGAGAAGGGATCAAAACAAAACAGTCTGGAAAAGAAGGGGAGCTGCGGCTCCACCTATAAACTACCAGTCCCAGAAAGCACTCGGCAGACGGATGTGAGGTGAGGCGCGAGCCGCGACCTTTGAAGGAAGAAAGGAAGTGCCTCGGCGTCGCAGAGCGGGAGAAACGGGGTAGGGTAGGCAGGGGCGCGGCACGTGGGGGCGCGGCCGGGCCGCTGGCGGGTCGCAATCGCCGGGTGCTGTGGGGCTTAGTGTCGTCATAAGCCAGCGGCCATTTTCGCGGGCGGAGGCGGCCGGGACGGGGGCTCGGAGAGCGGGGGGCGGGGGCTGGAGCGGCGGGGCGGCCTGGACCACCCGATAATCGCATTATTTTCCTGGTGTCTCATCTGCAGAGGAAGCAGTATGTCCGCGGAAGTCCCCGAGGCTGCTTCAGCGGAGGAGCAGAAGGTGAGTGTGCGCGGGGAGCGGGCCGGGGGAGCCCAGGAGGCCCAGAGCCGCCCCTACCGGGGACCGGGCCTGGCGGGCGGCCTGGTTCCGTCGCGTGCGGTGGGGCGCCCCCGGCGCGAGCCCCGCGGCGCCTGGTGCAGAGTGGGTTGTGCCAGTGCACCTCTGCTGTTCAAAGCAGAACTCTCCCGAATCGGCTGCTCGCAGTAACTCTCGTAATTAGCGCCAACGTGATGAGAGTTTGAACATTTTCCACGTCTTCCCTGAACCATGTCCATTCTAACGCCTCGGCGTGTCGCGTTTTTCGTTCATCATTTAATATATGTCCTTAACGCGTGGAACCTAAGTTTTTCTGTGACTTCACTTTGCTTAGGAAATTTTCTTTTGCCCTTGAACAACTAACTCTCCTTTTGTATTGTCTGCGTGCTGTTAACTCCAAAGACGGTAGCTTGTGTTTGAGTGGACCTGGGTTGGAATTTCATTTCCAATTCCTGTTAGCCGTGTAATCTTAGTCAGTTACTAAACTCTTCACGCTTCAGTTCCCTAATCTGTAAAGTAAGAGTAATAGTACTTGCTTCATAAGGTGGTTGTAAGGCTTAAATGACGTGTGTAATTTACAGTTTTTAGCGTATTGTGTGCTCAAAATGTGAGCCAGTGGGATATGGCATATGGTAATTAATGAAAATCGGACGGTTGGAATTAAAATTTTTTTTACCAATTTAACTGATCAGGTTTTTCGTGGAAATATAAGAATATTTGTTACTCACTATAATATCTTTGTGATATATGAAAATGTGCCGCGCATCGGTATGATTCAGATTACGAATATAAAGGTTTTTATCTAGGCTAGTAGTGCTAGCCCCTTCCACCATAATTCTGTTACCCTGCCCTCCTGGGTACTGGTGGCTGACCCACAAAGGTCCATGATAACCTTGTTTTATAAATTGTTTATGGAGATTTACCAACAGTTTTTTGTTTTTTTTTTAAATCACAGACTGCATTTTCATATTTTCATAAATAGGATTTGGCCTAATGCTTGTCCTTTGTAAAGGTTTCTGCTTAATATTGCAACCATGCTCATCAGGTTGAAAATTTGATTAATGTTCTAAACCCATTCCATGTATTCTTAACCATGCTAACTTTTCCTGAGTTGGATGGTTCTGTTGTAAAAGAGGGCTGTCCGGAAAGTATCCAGAATATAATATGAAAAATAGAGGTATTTATGGTTGGATTTTTTTCTGGATAGCCCTTGTATATAATATTCCTTGTAACTGGAGAAAACAAGAAACCAGCAATCATGTAAATAACAGGCCAAGTTACCACATTATTCAAGAATATTCCAATAAAACTACATTGGATATTTTTCACACTTTGTAAAATAATGGACTTTTGGGGACAAAAAATGTAGTTTAAGGATTAAAATCTTTTCAGTAATATTAAATATAATTTATGGCAAAATATTTATCACGATATTTATTGTTGCTTGGGATTTAGGAATCTAGAAAAACAAACTCAAGTCTATACTGTGTTGTCCTAACACCAAAATCAACCTCACTTTTGACTTCTGATGTACAGTAGCTCTGTAATTTTTTAAATGAGATTTGTTAGTATGTTGCCAAATGTAGTGTTGATTTCTACTGTATAAATGCTTTAACTGGGAATAGCCTAACATTATGTCTCAATTATAAAGATACATAGAATGTTTTTTCTTCATGAGTATCTACATTAAAAATTTATTTCAGGTCCTTTGATTTTAGGTGCTGCTGTCATTAATACCAAAGAGTGTTAGTAATATAATGTTCCTTCTTGAATTAAGGATTGACTGTAGATGTTGAGTGCTTATAGTATGGATACCATCCCTAAACATGAGGAAAGTGTGCAGAGTCACGTCTGTGTTCCTATGGGCCAGATCACCTGTTTCTTCTATTTGGAAGAATGGTTACGTGACCTAAAAATTGGATTATTGTCTATGTACCCAATTAACCTTTCAATTAAAGCCAAAGTATTCATCTAAAATAACCCTTATAGTTTCATGGTACATTAGCGTCTTGCTGAAAAATTAAGGTTAAAGAGTAGAAGTTAGATCGTTGTTTTTCTGCTTGAGTAATGTGTGCACCCTTGTTAAGAGAAAAAAACTAAATAGACCACTTTTATTGGGATGTGAATTAAATACGTACAAACATAAAAATAAGTATAAACTCCTATTTTTATAGACTCTAAAACTAAAACAAATCAAATACAAACAAAACCAGTCTAAAGCATTAATTCAGAGTCACACTGTATTTTGGTGATAATGTCCAATATATTTGAGAATGGTAACCATTGTTAAAGTACAGGAAATTTTTGAATATGGTAAGTTAACACTCCCCAAAGACCATACGATGACTCATTTTTCTTCTGTGTGGTTATTTAATTGTATAGAGTCATAGAGAACATTGTTTAAATTGTAATTCACCTCTGTTCTCTTCTCAATATCCTGGACTGTAGGAATAATATTGCTGAGTCTCATCATAAATGAAAGCTTGGACAAAGAAGTTACATAGCACTATTTTGCTATGAGATGGCAATTCAGGATCCCTAGAATATGCTTTTATTTTTCTTTTAGAATATCACTGAAGTCAAAACAAAACATTAAAACATTTTTAGCAGAGGCCTCATGAGTCTTATCACCTGTAAAATCCACTTTGAATACTGCATAATACAGACATGCAATTTGGTCCTGGGAGGTGAGAAGAGGCTTGCAGAGATTTAAAATAGATGATTCTGTTTTCATTGTGAGCATCTTAAGTCCAGGGACCCTTCTTTATTTATCTTTTCTTCTATAGCACCTAGCATAGTGCCTGGCAATGTTCAGAAAATGTTGGTTGAGTGAATTTTTCTCAGACCTTTTCAGTTGAAACTATTGCCAGAGTACTATTCCTATACAAAGGCAATGCTAGTACTACAGTTTAAAAAAATGCTAGTACTACAGTTAAAATAAAGAAGGATAGACCATGGTAATAGAAATACCTTAGCTTAGACACCCTTAAGAGTCTGAATGAAAGTACAGGAATGAAAAGGGGAAAAGGATTAAGCATACTTCCAGTTATAAATCAGAAGGACGTAATGTACAGCAAAGAAAGTCAGTAATGCTATAATTATGTACAGTGACAGACTTATTGTGATCACTTTGTAAGTTATATAAATGTTGAATCAATATGTGGTACACCCGAAACTAATAAAATATTGTATGTCAACTATAATTAAAAATAAATTTTTAAAAAGTATAAGGTTGTGTATATATTTTTTTCACATGTATATTTTGGCTTTTAAATTTAAAAGATCTCAATAGCAGGTTTTCTAAATATTTTATTACAAGATTCATCAAATTAAGTTAGATGTTGTCTTGAAGGAGGCTACCTCAAGCAGAGCTCTCAACTAAAATATTTGTCAGTTTAAAAGATGCTTGATGCCTTTTTTGAGTGATGGAAGAGGAAGAGAACTATTTAAATTACTTCATATGTCATCAGTAAAGAGTGGATATAAACTGCTGTCCAGTTTCCCCAGTTTTTAAAAAAGTACAGTTAATATTGGCATTTTTCTGGGATTGTTTTGATAATGCCTTTGGTAACTAAAAGGCTAAATAGTACTTTCGGTTCAGAGTACAACATGCTAGTTGGGTTTGTGTGCAACCATTGATTCTTAGCCATCTAGAGGTAAACTTTAGAAAAGTTTTTAAATGTTTCTCCTTGCTATTTCAGCAGTTTGCTATTATAGCAGTTACACTTGCCTCTGTTGTTTGTGCAACACTTTAATACCAACTTCTATTCCTGAATCTGTTAGTGTCCTGATATTTCAAAGATAAGCTAATGGTGAAACTATCAGGTGTTTAGAAAGGTCCTTAGCTTTGTTGAAACAGTTGGAGTACATTGTATTAGTTCATTCAATAGACTCATTGAACACCACTTAAATGCCAGGCCTGGGCAAGAAGAAAGGACTTAAGAGGACTGCAGTGTTTTTCCAAAGAGGTTGGCAGTATTGGTACCTTCCTGTCAATATCCTAAAGGATTTGTTGGCTTTTATTAATCTTTTCTATTTATTTATCAACCACTGCATTCGTAAAACACATTGCTTAGCAGATAGAGGAGAATTTGCTTAGAGTGGTCACATTTCTATTGCTGGTGTATCTTTGTAACTTCTCTGCTGAGTGCTAAAAAGTGTTATCAGTCTTTCATACTTAAAATATCAGTCATGACAGACTACAAAATAATCCTTAATTATGTGAATGCCCTTTTTGTATGTATGTATTTATACCATATACTCTTATCTATTTACAGAAAGGATAGCTAATGTATTTCAGAAGAATAGTTTACAAAAAATGCAAGTTGCCTAACATTAATAAATGTTAGGTAGGCCTTGTGCTAGGTATAGAGTATACAATGATTATTTTAGGGCATAGGCACTTGTCAAGGGGATAACTATGATTTCCAGTACAGTTTAAAACAAATTGTTTTGAACATCATAAGCATACATCTTTGTTACATTGTCCTGGATTCCTCCTTTTCCAGTTTCTGGTCTATAGTCAGAAGTTCCAGAATTCTAATGATGCTTCTCTTACCCCCGCTCCCCCTGCCAAAGGTATCAGCTAAATTAATCCACTCCAGTATCTATTTCTATAAAGTAGTAAAATTACTGTATGACACAGAGACTTCTTGGAGAATAAAATTTCAAAGCCAGGTTTGAATTTTAGAAAATGCTTCTTGGTTAAGCTTGTCATTTCCCTACTTTGTTGAGCCTCTCTATTTTATCTTTGTTTTCTGTTTCATTAATTTTTACTTTTTATTTTCTCCTAATCTCTTTGGGTTCCGTTCTTTGTCTAATTTCTTGTTAAATACATAGCTCATTGAGTTTTGGGGTTTTCTTTCTCTAATGTAAACCTTTAAAGGACAGTTGTTAAGTCCCACAAGTTTGGTATGTGTAGAATTTTTATCATCAGTGAGTTCCAAGTATTTTTTTATTCACATGAGTTCTATTTTAACCATGAACTTAATAATAGGTTCTAATTTCCAAATGGCAGGGATATGCAGTTTTTTTCTTATTGACTTTTAACCTAATGAATTAGTCATAGATGATCTGGATAAAAATGATTAAGACTTGCTTTGTGACTGAGTATTTAGTCAGTTTTTCCATTTTTTTGTTTGAGAAGAATATGAATTTCCTAATTATTGAGTGAAGAATGAAAATCGAGTATTTGACTACTTTGTCTATATTTTACCTATCAGTAATTGAGAAAGGCGTGTTGAAATCTCTGCTGCTAGACTGCTTATTGTAGTTGCTCCCTGTAATTCTGTCAATTTTTGCTTTACATACTTTGAGGCGTTTTTTAAGAGGCGTGAATATTCAGATCTTTATCCCTAATAATGCTTTTTGTCGTTAAGTCTGTATTTTCTGATATTAATACAGGTGCACTAGCTCTAGTTTGGTTAGCATTGGCCTGGTTTGTTGTTTTGTTTTTTCACCTGTGTCCTTCTAGGTATAGGGTTTTCTTTTATACTCAGCAAGTAGCTAGATTTTACTAAATCCAGCTGCTAGACTTAAATGGACAGTTTATCAGTCCATTTATGATTGTGGTATTGACATAGTGGGTTTTATTTCTGCCATCTATATTTTCTCTTTGGTCCTAATTTTTTTTTCTTGCCCTTTTTTTCTTTCTTTTCTTTTTTAGTGGATTTTCTTTTCTTCCATTGTACCCCTGCTATTTGTTTGGAAGTTATATACTTTGTTTCTTTTATTTAATTGATTCCCCTTGAAATTTTATCACACATCCTTAAGTTAACCAAATGTAAAGTTGATATCATAAACCCTTTTCTAAATAATGCGGGGCTGTAGAACACTTAAACTCTAAAGCTACTGTACTGTTATATAGTATTTTCTGTTTGTTTTTAACCTCACATACAGGTGCCAAAAAATACACACATTTTAAGAGATGTTATCTATGAATTTTTGAAATTGAATTGAATTACGGTAGCAATGTGTAGCATGATGTTCACTCAAAAGATGGGATTAATCAAACGAATGCCAGTGTCACTGTATGACAGGCAGGGCAGTCGAAGAAGATGCAGAAGCACGGTTGTTGTTGGAGGACCATTTCCCAGAACAATGGATAGGAGGAAGAAGTGAGGTTGAATTTCCCCCATGTTCTCCTGACTTAACATCCCTTGACTTTTACCTGTGGGAGACCTTAAAGGATGGGGTGTACTGTAGAAAACTGGCTACGATGGTGGCACTTTGGGAAGAAATTGAAACAGCCTGTGCAGCGATACAAGTGGACACTGGTGAACATTGCTCAAGCAGTAGTTTGCCATAATCAGAAGTATCTGGATGCTGATGGTAACCAATTAAAGCCCCTCTTATAATTGCAGAAGTCAAACTTGACTTGCATTCCTCCCCCCCCTTTTTTATTGATTATTACAAATTTAAGACAGTTTTTCCCTTTCTTAAAATGTGTATAGTGGGGAGCAAGGGGACAAAAAAATGTGTGTACATTTTTTTGGCATCCTCTTTATTAAGACATTAATATTAGAAGTGAATGCATCCAGTTACATCTTAGTAAAGCTGGGGGTAATTAGAAAAGTGATTTAATTTATTCATATATATGCATATACACCAATTTCTTTGTGTGCTAATTTTTTCTATCTCATAGGTTTTTTGGGATTTATTTTCATTCTAACTGAAGTGATTGCTTAGGAATTGCTTTGAAGGATGTCCAGAAACAAGCAAACATACCAAATCCTTTGTCTCCTTTTGCATTTTTTTTAAACATGACTGTAGGGATAAATTGCTTATTTTGCCTGAGTTTATTATCATTGTCCTGTCTGGAGAATAGAAACCGTTGTGGGTATTTCAAACAGAAAGAGCTATGATTTAGGGAACTAGATTACAAATTATTAGAAGGGATAGAAAAGCAAAGGAGAAAATAATGTTTCCATAGGTGAGGGATTGCAGAAGCTGTTGACCTCACAGGAGAGAGAGCGCTATTCTAGCCCAGTGTCCTCTAACCCCACTCATGTAGCTGCTGCAGTAGACCCAGATTATCTGCTCCATGCCCTCCTACAGGAGCTCACAGGGGCTACTGCTGTGTGCACATTGTTGATGGTATCACCAGGAAGAGAATGGATTCTTTCTCCCATGCTTTTTAATGTGGTATAGGTACCATTGGCAGAATCTAATAGGAATTTAATCTGGGAAATGTAGTTTGAGGCTTCTAACTGTAGTGATTCAGGGGATTGTTTAGAGAAGGGTAACTGGGCTGACTGCCAGTGGACACACAGTCTGCCACCTGACGTGTTATTTATACTTCACAAGCAAATCTGTAGCTGTGTTGGAACATTGGTGAATGTCCAAGCATTTGAACTTGCTTATCAGAAAGGTCCAAGAACTGTCTGCATCTACTAAAGATTAATGTTGCCATATGATCCATGAAAAGTATTGTGGACATCTTGATGGTATTCACTGTGTTTTTTAAAATGTAGCTTTGGTCACATTTTCCCCTTTTGGTGATCAATGCAGCTGAAATTCTGACTCCAGCTATGAAATTGCATCCAGCAGGGACTTGCTATTGTGCTCTGTGTTTAGCAAGAAAGTTCAAGCATTGGTTTGTTTTTCACATTATAAATCCATTCTAAACCTAAATGGTATTTTTAGCTGTAGTTGCTGTTTTTGCCCAAAACATTTTTTTATAGTAAACTATTTTAATTGAATTCAGCATGCTTACTATTATATATAAATATGTTCCTTATTAAGAAAATAAGGGAATGCCAGATAAGATGGCCTGTTATGCACAACTTTTTCTCTCTCATATATAAAATGTGAGAAACCTGAAGAAACACTGCCAACTAGGGAAAGTTGCTAGCCCTATATCAGAAATTTTAAGGAATCTCTTAAATACAGAGAACTGATCGTTTAAATCAAAAGGGAACGTAGAAAACCCTTATTTCCTAGGCACAAGAAAGTTGGATGGTTTTAGTGGAAATGTAGCACTCGGTTAACACCCTTTAATTTGAAAGTTCTGAAACTGAAAGACTGTAATCAGGTTGGAGTCCTTTCCTACCCATGTCCAAATATAATGTCAACCAGTTTAATAAACAGCTTTACAGGGGAACTCAAGAGTAGGTCCCTCCTCCCAATTCCACTCTGAATTGTAGTACTATGAATACCCTAAGGCCATATAGATGATTGAGTGAAGGCTGAGCCACAGAGAAGAAACTAGTGACTCAGGCCACCTCCTCCTAACATGAAACTGGTAACCTTAAATTTATATTACAGTCATACCTTGGTACTCACCTGCTTTGAAACTTGTTGAATTTGGTACTCGATGCATTTTGACATGAAAATTTTGTCCCAGTACTCATCATTTGTTTGGTACTCACTGCACCTCCTGGATGAGTACTGGGTACCACTAGTACCACTGCATTATTCCTTAGGAGAAAGATTTGTTTGGTGCTCATCTTTTTTGATATTTGTTGCGCCTCCCAGAAGCAATCAATGAGTGCCAAGGGACCACTGTATTTTTCCAGCTTCTGTGATCAGTACAATGCAGTCATCTTGCATGGAAGTTAGGTTCTAAAGTTAATAAGGCCAAATCGCATATAACTAAAACTCGCCTTGAAAAATCTCAATGAATTAAATCATGACAGTATTGGAACTGCCCTATCAATTTTCAGTAGGTCAAGTAGTCAATTTGTTGTTAGTGTTTGAACTGACGTCTGGGCTAATTCTTCAGTTGATTGCCAGCTGAGGTAGTAAGCTCGTGTTGGAGGGGCTGAGTTTTTCAACACTAGAATGATAAATAGTACAATGATATGCTTGCACTCTGAAAAATACCCAGGAATTGAGACTATCATGGAAACAGTAAAGTTTGCATCACACATCTCACACTTGAGCTCTCTGGAATGTATTCTTCTGAATGGAACGATGGCAGAATCACTGATGCTCTTTAGAGTCTTTGTCTCTGGCTGAGCACACATAGTTGAATTTCGTGTGCATCAACTGAGTGAATGATGTGACCACTGTAAAGAGACAGTAAATCAAAATACATCCATGAAACTGCAGCATAAATAGAGAAAAATAGAACACTTGAATCAGAAGGGACCATACACATAAAAGAAGCCCCGTAGAGCAAGCATATTTGACAGTAGCAGCTTTATTCTCAAAATCCTCTAAGACTAAAAATGAGAAGATGTACAACACATGAGGAAGCTGTTCAAGATGAAGGTGATATTAGCACTATATATAAGGTGAATAACGCTGATTATAAAACATGAATATAATTTTGAGGAAAATATATCCAAAACCTGTGTGAAGTTGTTTCTTCAGTTTCTAGATTAATAAATGATTGACTTGCTGTACAAGAACAGTGGGCTTGGCATTTATATATTTAACATTTCTGCTTTTTGACTATTCATAAATAACTGGGGAGAATTGAGATATTCATAGTGTCATTTTGCTGAGCTGATGTGTGGAAATGAGTTCATTAACTAGAAAGTGCACCTTGCCATTTTCCAGTCTCCCCTGTCAGGGCAGCTCTGTTTTTCTTGGTGTGTTCTTTTTTCTGCAGTACTTAGATAAAGTGGTAAACACAGCTTCCCTATAAAATTTGGCTCTTGGGAAGAAAGTAGACTATGTATCAAGGCTAGTGTGTTAAAAGTGAATACCCTTAGATACTGACAGTCCTTGGTTACAAAACGTGTTTTTGATACATTAAAGATGGAATCTTGAGCATGAACAGAGTCATTAAATATAGGGGATAAATAGGCATAATATACACAGATGTGAAGATTGATGATGATGTTTTCCTCCTTTACAAATAGCAAGGTCTGCTGTATTGAGTTATTCAGGGAAAATGTGCTGGTAAGAAAGTTGCTGTTAATTTTTATTAAAGAATCTTGGGCTTCCAATTATGCATGATTTTGGATAAATAGGAGCTCAGAAAGATCTGTATTTTAACAGTATTAAGGTGATTCTCCAAATTTAGGCAAAGAGCTGATGAGTTCCATAGAAGGTGACTAACTATAAATATATTATACATGACTAGAAAGTAATGGCAAGCAAGACTTCAGAGCTGAGCTATCTTGATATTTTTATCCAGTGTGTGGGGTGTTACACATGCTTCACGGCTATAATAGAGCTATCACATGGATCATTTGAAAAACAAGATAGAGATGTTTTAAAAGCTCCTGAGCTTGATTTCTTAGTCAGATGCTTCATTATATGGCATTTGACAACTAAAGTCAGAATCCAGATATTAAAAGGTGAATTATTTTAAATAACTGAATTGTAATAGAGAAGTAATTTATTTAAAATTATTTCAGGAAATGGAAGATAAAGTGACTAGTCCAGAGAAAGCTGAGGAAGCAAAATTAAAAGCAAGATATCCTCATCTGGGACAAAAGCCTGGAGGTTCAGATTTCTTAAGGAAACGATTGCAGAAAGGGGTAAGTTCTTCTTATGGGTAATCGTGAAAATGGATATATACCTTACCAGGTGTATATGTAATGGTTTTTTTTTTTCCAATAGCTTAGACTGTTCATTCTATAAATATGTATGATAAAAATCTAGTACTGTTTATCACTTTTAAATATAAAGTATTTCAAAGCTGTGGAAAAGTACAAATGATACTATAACAACCCATCTGCTCACAGCCCAGATTTAATAATGTTTAAATACTTTGCCATATTTACTTAAGTTTTATCTTTGTAAAAAATAAAATGTAGATATACTAGTTGAAACCTACTACATGTGCATATATACGAGGGTTGTCTGGAAAGTATCTAGCCATATAATATGGAAAATTGAAGCATTTATTGCTGGATTTTTTCCCGACAGCCCTCATACATATATCCCTTTTTTCCATTCTTTACCATTATCCAGAAACTACTATTCTTCTGTCCATATTTTTTTTTAACTTCTGGCTGTTTAAAGGTGATTTCCATACAGTATCCAAAGGCTTAAAATACTTTTTATTTGGACTAAATGATCACTTATAAAAACATAGCTTACTTTGTCCTTTACATAATACATTTCAGAGTTACTGTAATAGAATTTGGACATTATAATTTTAGTAGTTTAAATTACTGAAAATGTTTTTTCAAAATCTTACCATACTTTGTGAGGTAGAAACCATTATTTTTCAATAATGAGATCTGAATTGAGATAATATTACATTTGTTCCTTAGGTTTTTCTTTTCTGACCCCTTCCTTTGTTTATAAAAAATTTAAGGACTCCATCTTCAGTTTAAACACATTTAAATTATTTACCATACATGAAGCAAGGAGGAATTAAATACTGTTTATGGAAGAGAATTGTTTATTGAATTAGAGGCCAAATTATGTTTTTACTTAAATGAATACCTTAAATATACTGTTGACAGCAGCTTGCTTACAAAAACACATCTGGGTGTATGTGTGTTTATATTACCTATAGTTAACGTATGGATTATTTTCTCAAGTAAATCAAATTTCAGAGGGTATTTTTTCCAGCTTTATTGAGACACAGTTGTCACATAATATTGTGAAAGTTTAAGGTGTACAATGAGATGATTTGACACCCATACACATTGTGAAATGATTATCTCACATAATTACTATTTTGTTATGGTGAGAAATAAGCATATTAGCAACTTTCAAGTGTACAATCCAGTGTTGTTAACTATAGTTGCCATGCTGCACCTTAGATCCCTGGAACCTCCTCATCTTATAATTGAAAATGTGTACCCTTTGACCAGCATCTCCTCATTTCTACCACCCCTTAGCCCCTGGCAACCACCATTCTTCTGTGTTTTATGAATTTGTTGTTTTAAGATTCCACTTATAAGTGAAATCATATACTGTTTATCTTTCTATCAAAAGAATATTTTAAATTATTTTTTAAAGTGGTAATATATAGAATGATATTCTTGTGTGAAAGAATTTTAATAATATGACAAGGAAGAATTATACCAAATATGTAAAAATTTAAAACCTCTGTTCCATGGGAAGTAATTTACTGGGGAAATTATTACTGAAATGATAGTTAATACCTATAATACACAAAGGGATTTTTCAGATATATAAGAAAAACATTAAGGAGCCCCTAGGTAAAGAATTTTAATGG
The DNA here is from genome assembly GCA_004026885.1 of Lyroderma lyra. NCBI lineage: Eukaryota > Metazoa > Chordata > Mammalia > Chiroptera > Megadermatidae > Lyroderma > Lyroderma lyra. Next base: position 438,159 of record PVJL010000037.1, read on the forward strand.
GAAATATAGATATTAAACACCAAGAAAAATATCTATGAAAGAAATCAATGAAATATATTTCAGCAAGAACAGTTGTACCACAGTACACATACTCTAAATTAGAAAAATACTTAAATACTCATTGGTGAGGTTGAAGTTGAATGTTGCTAATATGCTCTTTGCTGTGTGTAGCCTTTAAAATTATTGCTATTGCTTTGGAAAGGGGTTTTGATCAAGATTTATAAAAATGTTCATGTTTTTTGAATGAATACGTTTTTGTGAATTGATCTAAAGGTATAATTCAATATTAGGAAAAAAATCTTTGTAGCTTTAACTATAATTAGAAGAATCACCACTATTCAGGAACAGAGAAATAGTTAATTGTGTTAAGTTAATAAGTGGTATCTTGAAATTGATGTTATAGTTGTAAATAGTTGCAAATGAGAAAATGCCACTGAATCAAGAAGTAAGTATACAGAGTTTGAGGCGGGATCCTCTTGAATGATTGTGTATTACACCAGAATGTTAATGAATAAACACTTTTGTATTAGGGAGATGAAGTCTTAATATTCAACCATATCATTTCCTTCTATGATAAAAGTCTTGATTTTTTTTTTTTTTTTTTTTTTTCAATGAAGTCTGAATCACAGGGTCCTAGACTTCAGTTTTCCCCTGTAATAATAGCAGGCTGGCAAATTACACTGTATCTTTAAGTAGTGTCTTCTTCATTTGAGAGGATAGATTAGATATTTATATAGATCCCATTCTATTTCACACTATTTGTTAATGTTATTATAAGATGTCAAGGATTGGCACCTATTTTAAGCTTTTAAATGTGATGTGTACATAGTGCCTATATAAATTGTCAGAGCTTATGGGAGATATCAAGAAGCAGTGTTCTAGCCCAGGGTTTTTTGTTTTGTTTCAATTTTGTGGAGTTTGTAAAGTCCCAAGAAAACTGAGGATCTAGTTTTAAGAAACATGGTCTTAAAAGTTAAACATTGTCACTTTAGGTAATCACTTAGTGTCAGTGCAATTATAATATAAATCCTCATTTAAGTATGGCCCCTGAATTTGGGTGGAAGGCGGCTTTTATAAGATCCAGAAGATCCAGATAGTTTTGTTCATTTTAAAGATTTTCACTTAAAAACACAAAATTTAAAAACTATTGAAGATAATTAATGTTGCATTCTTAGACTGTAACTGTTTCAAAATGAGAAAGATCTAGTTCATTCTTCTATCTATAGCAGTTAAAATTGTTAAGCATTGATTTTAGTTTTGTCTGTAACCACACAAAATAAATTTAATTCCTTTTCCCCAAGCAAGAGTAGCTTAATCTACGGTTAAGTGAGATCTTATGATAAACTTTTGCTTACTATAAAATGGTATCATTAAAAACTGACTTTGACAATCTGCCTAAATTTTGCACTATATGTTAAATATCTCATTTTGTGCGTTTGACTCAGTAAAAAAATTTGACATGCTGCTTTGTTCTCCTTTGGAGGCTACTAAACTTCAGAAGTAGCTCTCTGATCTAAAATACTAGTACATAAGAAGCTCTGTAGTTCTTCACTACAGTCATTTTAAAACATGGAAAAATGAAGCCGCAGCAAGCCTTAGAAGGACCTGGTCCAGGTTTCCTTGTTACTCCTCAATGTATTACACAAATAGTGACACATTTTCAATTTCTAACGTTAGACCCTTTGGCCTTAGACGCAGATCTGGCTTATCAAAGAGGTAGCTGGTGAGACCTTTCCCAGGCTACTCAACAATCTTATCCCAAGCTCTGAGAGCCCATCTACTTCATTATCACATGAGGTATTCCTGAAGACTCAAAGAGAATATTTATCTACCCCCTCCCCGCCTTTGTCCAGGCCCTCATCTCAAACCTGTGTTATTCCTTTGAGCACCTCTACCACCTCATATAATAAAAGAGTGTAACAGTTGATTTACTTGACTGTTGTCCATCTCTCTTCGGACTCATACAGTGCCTCATGTACTTACAGCAGGCACTGAGGAAAGGTAGACTAAACATGATAGGTCAAAGTCAGAACCCAGGCAAACTCATGTTTTCACTCCAGAACAGATAACTCATGTAGATTACTATATCAAGGTTGATGTTTAGCTTTCATCACAATTTCTATTTTAGTGATCGTTGTTACCTTATTCATCCCTTAAACTAAAAAGAGCAATAATTGTACTTATTCAGTGTTTTAAGTGAAAAATGCAAGTGTAAGATAGGGTTGTCCATTTTAAGTGATCATTTCTGCTGAGTTTATTTCTTCTATTACCCTAGCATTTATATTTTAACCTTAATTTTGATATTAGTGAACTGCTCTGGTTAAAGTAAATAATTTACGAGGGCTGTCTGGAAAAATATCTAGCCATAAATGAAATGCCTGTTTTTCATATTACACGGATGGATACTTTCCGAACAGCCCTCATAAATCCTTGCAGAAATGTTTGTTCTAGATGACAGTATCAACAACTACAAATAATAGTTTTAATAACTATAATGTTGATTGAAAGTGGGTGGCACATCATAAATGCAAGTTGGCAAATTATTTTTATTTTAAAAATTATTTAAGGAAGAGTATCAGCCTGCTTTTTCTATTAGTAAATGAAAGTTTTGCATTTCACTCTTTTTTTTTTTTTTTTTGGGTATGTGGGTAGTTCCCTAGCTGGGAATCGAACCCAGGCTGCAGCATTGACAGTGCCAGTGCCGAAGCCTTAAGCCATTACACCATCAGGGAACTCCCACATTTCACTCTTTTAAGTCCAGGACTGTTCATTCTCAAAATAGATTGATGAGGAAGCTAATGTCAATCTTGAGGGTTCCATACTGAAACCAGAATAATACAAGTAAGACTGAAGAAGGTGTTCTTGCCCGACTTCTCAGTTGTTGACATGCTGGAACTCATTACAGAGACATTTTATCTAATTATTTTGTTTAAATTTTGTTAGACTAACTTATTTTGTACTGACAGTATGGGGAGGGACCAACAAAAACCGGAATTATCTTCTGGAGGGCAGGTCCCTTGTAGTAGACTTCCCCCACTAGGTGAGTGTTCTAGGCACCTATCTGCATCAGTATACCAGCTGGTGTGAGGGCCTGCATTTGGCTTCAGTGAAATTTTTGGAGATTCTTTCAGCATGTTTGCCCATTTCATGATGTGGTAATTTACACGAAGAGCATGCAACATAACAGTGTACCCGCCCATACCACACTGAGTGTTCTGCAGTTTTTGAGCAAATACAGCATGACCCCCCTCCCTATTTATGCCATCGCCCGAGTGATTTTTTTTTATATTTCCCCAGATGAAAAAAGTCTTCAAAGGGAAATGTTTTGCTGATATGGAAGGGGTGAAACAAAAAATGGCAGAAGCACTAAAAGGAATCAAAATCCATGTGTTCAAAATCTGTTTTGAGCAGTGGTAAAAGCATCTCGATAGGTGTATTGCATCAAATGGATAGCACTTTGATGGTGACTGAAGTTGAAACATGTAAGAATACATACACAATTTTTTAATAAACACATTCTGGTGTTTTTTGGGTCTCCTCTCATATAGGGTCGCATCTATGAGGGCTGTCCAGAAAGTATCCAGCTGCAAACCATTCTCTTTTTATATTGACAGTGACTGGATTTTTTTTGGTGGGGGATAGCACTTGTATATCTGAAACCATTGTAATTGCAATATGAAAGCTTTAAACTCTTGTCTGAATTCTTCTTCTTCTTTTTAATTTAGCAAAAATATTTTGATTCTGGGGATTACAACATGGCTAAAGCAAAAATGAAGAACAAGCAACTTCCTGCTGCAGCCCCGGATAAGACAGATGTCACTGGCGACCACATTCCCACTCCACAGGACCTTCCTCAACGAAAACCATCCCTTGTTGCTAGCAAGCTGGCTGGCTGATTAAAAGAGCTGAACTGCATGAATCTTCTAATTCCCTTTTTATCCCCTAATATGTTACTTCCCCACTTTTTATTTCTTTTCATTCACTGAGTCATTTGAGAGTGACAACTTTGCAGGTAGTGGTAGTGTGTGCTGCTATTATAAGGGAAGATACATGTATAGAGTTTTTGATTAGTTTAACAGTGCACTGATGGAATCATGTTAGAGCAACATAATCTACTTGAAAATAATTGTATATATTACCTAACTCTAGTATAGGACTGGTCCTAACACCTATTAAGCAAGTTTTACATTTTTAACATTCTGAGTCTCTTTAATTCATCTTAATTATAGCTTTGTATGTTTCTCTTATTTAATATAACCTCTATTATATTGCTTTCTTCTGTATTTTCCTTTTGGATTTTATAAAACAGAAGTTTAAGACCACAAGTTGGAAGAAAGGTCATATATTTCAAACACAAATAGATGAGACTCCAAAAGATTTGTATTTCTGTGCTTGAACTTGAATGGCCTTAAACCTGTTTCAGCTTTAACAATAGAATTTTACTTGGGCAATATTTGCCCATTCTGGTGTAACTTATGTGACCCTGTTGCTTTAACAGCTGCCCTTGAAGCTAACATTCTTACTTAGTTCTATAGTTAGAATACCTTTTGTTATTAAAGATGTGAATGAAGTATGCATGTGCATTGACTATTGAATTCACTTTTGTGCCATTTTTGTAAATACAATAGTTTTGCACAACCTCTCACAAATGTCTGTATTAATTTCACATATTAAAAAGTAGATGATGTGCCAACCAGAAGCACAAAAGTTCATCCATAAAACTGTATGTCAGTAGAGCTTTTGTATAGTAAGAGTAGTTTACAATCTTGGGCTTATAGAATACCAAACTGAAATCTTTGCTCAGTCTGCCATGGACTTAAGCTTTTTCATTTGTTACTAATATCCATAACATTCAGTGGCCTTGTGCAAATATGATATGTTGCTTAGGCATATCTTTTGTCCTATGCAGAACATTTCATTTTTGACTTTTATGAAAACTGCAATTCATGTAATTTATATAAACTTTTTAAATGTAGAAACTTTTTACTTACACAGTCAGTTTTGGGGACACTAGAATAAAAGGCTTCAATATTCTGCCTCCTGGGGCCCCACCCTCCTTTTTTTCCTTGCTGCTTTGATTCAGATCATGTTGGGCTGTGCTGTTCAGTCTTTTCGGAAGCATAGGTGTCTGTGTCCTTACTCTTGAAATTTGCTGTGCTGAATGCTGTATTTTATAGCATATTAATGATGTTTTCCTTATAATTTCTCAGTTATTAACCGTTCTTAGTTCTGTATTATAACTAATATTTGACAATTATTTAAATAAAAGGAACTTTATAATGAAACAAATACTTGAGAAGACTGGCCCAGGAACCTATGTCAAGATGAGCTGAATTCTGATAAATAATTTGAAGTAATTATGATGAGCTAATAAGTGAATTAGGCTTGTGACCATTAGACTAATTTACATGATAGGTGGAACATACATTAAAATATTTAGATATTTTGCTTCTATATAGATACCACTTTAATAAAATAGCAATTTAATTTTACTTGTCTTATAACTAGTTAGTAAGAACTTTAACGGACTTAATTGGGACAAATTTACTGCTGTTTTAGGCGCTCTTCCCGTAAGTTGTGATACTGTAGCATGGTAATGAGGATCGGTAGCCTGAGATGATACTGTTTTTCTCTTCATCTTTGACTTAAACAGTCATCTTTGACTTCTTTTGAATCCAAGCATCTTTTCTGGATCTGTTTGTATACCTGCTTTCCTATGACCCCAAATCATCATAGATGGTGCCTTGAGCATATAGCACCTGCACTTAAAGACTACCTAATGCTCAGAGGAAAGCTTGCTGGTTATCTTTCTGCTCCACCTATCCCAAAAAGCAGAAAAGCAACAAAATGAGTAATGTGCTAATTTGTCATTTTAAGAATCAGTTATATAGATATATTTGTGACAGGAGTAAGTAGGTTATTCCACAATATATATAAGCATTGTAGAATTGATGTAAGAATTACAAAATACTCCAAAGTAGAATTTTGTGTAATACCTAGTCTTTTGTAATGAATTATTTGTAAGCTATCACCAATAAATCTACACATCAGAGAAGATTAATCTGAAAAAGAGAGACCATGTTTTTGATCATGATGGGACTCCTGCTGTGGTTTGTGAGAAGTGATGTAGCCTCTGCCTGAGTTTAGTTTGTAAGATACAATGTTAATATTTAACCTACCTCAAAACTTGTTGAGGATCTGTGAAATACTGAGTAAGTGCCCAAAATAAAATATTATTGATTGTCTTTTTATTAAAAGTAAATTTCCTCATTAAACCAACCTGCCTTCTGTAGAGTTACAGTGCTTGAAATCTCAGGATTTTCCATTAGGAAAGGCCTGTCATTAACAATTTGTAGGCATAATTGCTTAGCCTCCATTATTGGTGCTTGGGATAGAGAGGCTTTAAATGTTTCTATTTTTTGTTCTGCCTCAAAGTTCAGTTTATTAGACACATTTGCAGGCTGTTTCACATTGCTCAGAGGTTGATTTTGACTATATAAGCTTAATTGTAATGGTCCATTTCCTTTGATTTCAGAGTTGTGGTTTGAGAAGTGGCTAATTTTAATCATTGTCGAGTTTATTGCAAACAAATGCTGAAGTACACTGAAGTTGGAGATAAATACTTCATGAAAATTGGCTAACATCTAAAATAACTTGTTTTCATGTCTAGTAACTCCTCCTTAATAGTACAGTTTTGAGAAACATTTTATTTTTGAAAACTACTAAAATAACTAGTTCTTGGCCTATTGGGATAGTAAGGCTTCTTGGATTGTTTTGATAACACTGGAAGGAGCATGGTTGCAGTCTGTTGACAAGTTATTCATCCTCTTGCTGCTGACTTAAGTCTTAACTGTTAATCATGGCAGGTCTAGAAAGGCTTCCACTTGTTACTACAACAGTTGGAATTAGTTTTTCTTTTTACTTGATGTAACAAAACTATACCTCTGAGTATTTTTGATACTTTTTACTAAATCAGACATATATTCTTTCTCAGTCCAAGTTAAGTGAAGTTTTTATCAAAGCTGAAATGTAATCTTAAATTGTGCTTTAAACTTCGTGTTTGGTGATCCAGGGGCAGGTAGCCTATAGTAAGAACACATCTGAGTGGCAACTAAAGCAGTTATGCTGACGGCCTTTTCACATTTTCCAACTTCAAACAAATTTCCTCTCTTTAATTTCCTTTATTAACCTCATTTTACTTGGTTTCCCCATCCCAGTTTATTTAAGCCTCCTGGAGGGTTTCATTAAATACTGTGTAGGACTAATGAATTATGCATCCTAATATCTTTCGCAGTCAGTTACAATTAAGGAAACAGTTTTCATTTTCTAAAACACTATTCTAATCTGGATAATGACTAATTTGAGCCACTGTCCCAACTCTGCAGCTCAGCATACACTGCCAGTCTTCCCTCACCACACCTTGTAAAACTGAGGTAAAAAATCTCATTCTGGGATGTTAATCTAAGAATAAACACACTAATACTGTTTTGCTAGTTTCAGCCTTTTAAGTAGATAGGCCTGTGGGTTTTATTCTGCACATCACTGGTGGTCATAATATTAATGTGTGTATTGTGTTTATCAACTAAATAACATTTGAAAAAAACTAATTTCTTTAATATGCCCTCAAATCTGTTGTCACGTATCATTTGTGATGCAATAGGACACTTTGCCTCTATTAAAAGGGCCAAAAGTAAATGCCTTTCTTGTTGAACATGTCTGTAGAGTTAGCAGTTAATGCTGAAATTTGTCAAATAGCCCTTCCAAAATTATACTTGTGAAATAATACAGAAAAATAAATTGATCTACTTAATTTGTATCAATTTAATTTGCAGTTTTTGTCTCTTTAAATGTTACATTGTTTTTCAGTATATTTTCTGAAGTCGATCCCCTTAGATATCAGCTATTAGTATGCAGAAAGAATTTGATTTTTCTAGTTTTAGTCCTGTTTTAATGTGTTAATGAGATTCTAGCAGTTAACTTTTATATTTGTAAAGACTTTGTGGTTATGGTAACATTAAACATTTGCAGATGGTGGGTCTTCTCTGTCATCATAAAACACTAGTACAGTACTATCAGAAATAGAAAGATGGATGAAAAAAGGAGCTAACATTCTGAGGAACTGTGTATATATGTTTATTATATATGTAATCTTTAGTGCAAGGTAGAAAGAATTGCATTCTTTAAGAGAAAGTTCCAGGAAGTCTGGAGGAATGAGTTACTCATCTTGGGCAATAAATGAGATAAGTGGATCAGGGAAGTTTTAGAGGTGGCTTTAAGAGATGTGCTGCTGTAGGCATGTGTGTGGAGAAAGGGAGGAAGATCATTTTAGATGGAGAAGATGTTATTTTCAAATGGACAAGGAGTTGGGAAAATGTGGACCTGTATAAAGAAATTTGGTTGGAAAAGATGGCATGTGAAGGAAGTTGATTTTTCTCCCTAATGTCCTTTCCTCCACCCTTCAATCAGGTACTTGAAGTCATCCTTGATTCCTTAGAGACTGGGACCAACATCCACCAAAATCTGAGCAGGTGGTGATGTCATTTTCAAAAGAACCAAATGGAGCAAATACCATCAAACCAAGCATCTGTCATAGGGTAAATATATGGAAAGGAATAATAGAACCAAAAGTTGCTTCTAAATTAAATTGTTAGACTTCTTTTCCTGCTGCTTTCAGCTTTTTAAAATTATACTTGTATGTGATACTGAACTCAGGTAGTATGGAAGGACATAGTGAAAAGCTAAGAATCAAAATATCTCTACCAAATTTAGCTCCCTAAGGGAGAGCTACTTGAAACAGTCAATCTGTTTTGTGTTTCCCCCCCGCAGGAGTTTTCTTCGTAACAATAGTATATTCATAACACTGTGTCTTGATTTCTTAATTTTATCCTACAACACTTGCCATCTTCCTCCCTCTGACCCTTCTAGGGTCATATCACCACTTTTGATTCCTTTATGGTCTTTAAAATATCTAATGTATTTTTATTTTATTTTATTTTGCGTTTTGGTATGTGGGTAGCTCCCTGACTGGGAATCGAACCCAGGCCGCAGCACTGACAGCGCCAGCGCCGAAGCCTTAAGCCACTACACCATCAGGGAACTCCCGATATCTAATGTATTTTTACCTTTACTCATATTTCTTATTTTACTGACTGTCAACAGTATTTCTTGGCTCTCTAGTGTGTAAGATGACACTATTAACACCCCTATCCTTCCTTTTGACTCCCCTCCCTTCTGTCAATTTTTGTAATCTTTGTTCTTACAATTATATTATCATGGTTGATAGCAGTTGCATTCTATTTTATAATCATTATTAATAGCTTTATAGGTTGATAGTATTCATGGCAGATCATAACCTTTGCTATTACATTTTCTTATATAGCTTTTCATTTTTCTTGTTGTTTCTAATTATTTTTTCCTCTTATACATTGGCCTTTATTAGAACCACAATTACTTTATCTATCTTTTATCATATCAAGTATTCTATACAGCAAGCTTGTCCAACCTGTGGCCCATGGGCTGAATGCATCCCGGAAAGGGTTTGAATGCGGCCTAACACAAATTCATAAACTTTCTTAAAATATTACAAAAATTATGCATGGGCCTTTTTATTTTTTAGCTCATCAGCTATCGTTAGTATATTCTATGTGTGGCCCAAGACAATTCTCCCAATGTGGCCCATTAAAGCCAAAAGGTTGGACACCCCTGCTATAGAATCTTCCTTTAGCTCCAGAAAACTCCCCTGGAGGCCACTTCTCCCTTGCTTCAGTCTGAACTTGTTTTCTTATTCTAATACACAGCTGTAATTTTGGGATTTAGCTGCTCTTCTGAACTGACCCATTATCTAGATTCCATGTATGCAACCATTGCTTTTTGCCTTTGTCTTAGGTCAGGTTCCCTAGAAGTGGAAGTTCTTTATTTTTGAAAAATTTGGGGGGTAGCTATATACATCATAAATTTTATCCCAATCTGTGGCTTGGCTTGTCTTAGTTGGAAATTTGTTGATAACACTCCTAGTTAAGTTTTAGAACTTATTTCGGAAGTACCTTTGTGAAAACTTGATGTTCTCCTCCCCCATGTGTTAATTGTTCCATCCTCTGATACACAATCACCGTTTTCACACAATACTTTTAGCACTTAACACAATGCATTCTAATTGCCTTCATTCAGTTATCCTTCCTTCCAGGAAAGGTATCTTACTATTTTGCTGTAGCACTTAGCCCAGTGCCTGATCATAGTTAAGTATTCAGTAAGTATTTTCTGAAAGAAATTACACCCTTAAGAGTGTAACTATTCCCAGTGACCCCTGTTACACCATTCTGTCATGATCAGAATTAATGATAAATTCATAACTGGCTCATTTAATCAGATCACTTCCAAAATTGGGATGCTAGAGAAAGTCTTGATACAACTCTAGAACAGCCCCAGAAACTGCATGCTATAGCAGTTGCCCAGTAATGAAAACTGCTGCCACTACTGCTGCTACCACCACCGGCAAACATTGAAAGCCAAGACCCCAACTTTGATATAACTAACCACTGTCAGTCATATAAAGCAGGTGAGAGCTATGGGTTTGGGCAGAAAGTATTTCAAGAGCCAGAACAATCAATTGATAGAAGGATTCAAGTATCATCGAACTAGGTAGGCATAGAGGTTCATAGGCTGGTCAAATAGCAAGTGATTAGCACACAGATCAGAGATTTTAGAAAACAAGAATCAAGAATTAGAGTAATAGGTACAGGGAATAAAAACAATTGTACCTTTTGAGTTAAGTACTGTACTTTTTACCTCCTTGCTTGGAGAGCCATGAAGTGTGGCTAAGCCTAAACTCTCAGGTTAGAGGAAGCTAAGATAATGACTGGCTGGAGTTGGGGCAGTGATGGGGTAGGGAGTCAGGAGTTCTTCATGCCTGCTTTTCATTTCCCAAAAGTCTTTTAGGTCAGTCTTACAATTTTGTTATCTTTGTTTTTTCTGCTTCTTAGCCTAGTTCCCTCACTGTTCCTTGATGTATGAAGTCTGACAATTAAGTTCATGAACTCAACCTAGAAAATGTGCTACATACCTTATTGCTGACTTATCACTACAGTCACCTTTGAAGTACTCCCCTTGGGAATCTATGCACCGACACCAGCACCTAGTCCACCCTTGAAAACAGTTTTGGAACTCATTTTCTGGAATGGCCATTAGAGCTGTTGTATTACCCTTGATGTCCTGAATGTCATCAAAATGTCTTCCTTTCAATATTTCCTTTATCTTCTGGTAAAGAAAAAAGTCACTGGGGGCCAGATCAGGTGAGTAGAGAGGGTGTTCCAATACTATTATTTGTGTACTGGCTAAAATCTCCCTCACAGACAGTGCCATGTGAGCTGGTGCACTGTCATGATGCAAGAGCCATGAGTTGTTGGTGAAAAGTTCAGATCGTTTTTGCCTAACTTTTTCATGCAGCCTTTTTAGCACTTCCAAATAGTAAACTTGGTTGACTGTCCAGTTGGTACAAATTTATAATGAACAGTCCTTCTGATATCAAAAAAGGTCAGCAACGCTCTTTCGACTCTTGATTTGGACTGATGGAACTGTTTTGGTCATGGAGAATTGGCTGACTTCCATTGTGCACTTTGACGCTTTGTTTCAGGGTCACTTTGGTACAGCCATGTTTTATCACCAGTGATAACATGGCCCAAAACATCATCTTGCCTCTCCAAAAGCTCTTGGTAAACTTAGACCCTCCTTTGCTTTTGTTCACTGGTGAGCTCCTTCAGGAACATTTTTGCACACACCTTTCTCATGCCAAGATTTTCAGTCCCAAGATTTTCCTAGCTGTTTCTCTATTGATGTTTACCTGGTCTGCTATGCTTCTCAGTCAGCTGATGATTTTGATGCACAATTTGACAAATTTTCACAGTGTTTTCGTCAGTTCTCATTACTGGCTGCCCTGACCTCTCTTCATCAATGACATTCTTCCCTCTCCCTTCAGAAAAAGGTTTAATCCATTTGTACACTGCCCTTTTCTTCATGGCATTATCCCCATAAACGTGGACTAGCATGTCCCTGATTTCACTTCTACTCTTGCCAAGTTTAACAAGAAATTTAATGTTTGTTCATTGTTCTAATTCAAGCGTCAACATTCTTGCAACGGCACACAGAAGCACACAACAACAGTGAATGCCACTCAGCAAGACACTGCCACACGTCAACAGGAACACAGCTGTGAGACACAGATACACCAAGGTGATGAAACCTTACTGAGTTGTTTGTACAGGGCTGCCAATGTAAGTGTATGGTGGAAAGTTCACGAACTTAATTGTCACACCTTTCAATTATAAGTGACCTCCATTTGGGTCTTTCAGTGAGCTATTTGGGCTCTTTTCCACCACTCAAATGTCACCTATGCCCAGTGCCAAGTTCTCTGAAACATGACATATTAGGATATGTAAATGCCAAGTAATATACTATAACCAGTAACACAGTACTTTACGTCTACCTCTAGATATGGACCAATCTTACAGAATTAGAATTACTACTTTATATTATCTAGCATGAACTGACCCGTCCCCTACCCCTGTGGTCACCTGTTACTGTAAAGCTCCCCCAGGCTAGGGACCATATTTCATTTATCTCTATTATCTTAACTGCTGGTACATAAAAGGCCCTCAACAAATTTTTTTTTTCATTTTGAATAAAGCAATGACCACCCTACTACAATTGCTGATATCCCCACATTGTCTCTTCTCTGTTTAGTTTCACCATTGCACACTGTTGTGGGTTAAATTGTGTCTCTCCAAAAGCTGTTGGAATCCTGGGGGTTCTCTGGTGGTGTAATGGCTAGGTTTTGGCGTTCTCAGTGCTGCGGCCTGGGTTCAATTCCCAGCCAGGTAACTACCCCCCGCAAAAAAAAAAAAAAAAAAAAAAAATGTTGGAATCCTAACTCCCAGTACCTGTGAATGAGACTTTATTTGCTATAGATTGTTAGCAAACCACTGGGACATAGGAGAAAAGCATGGGGCAGATTCTCCCTCCCAGCCCCCAGAGGGCACCAGTCCTATGGGCACCTTGCTCTGGAACTATTAGCCCCTAGGTCATATGGTTTATTCTACCCAGTCTGTGGTATTTTTGTGGCATTCCTCATAAAATAACACATTTATCACCTTAACTGTCTACCTTTCTTTCTTTTTTTTTTTTTTTGTATGTGGGTAGCTCCCTGGCTGGGAATAGAACCCAGGCCGCAGCGTTGACAGCGCCAGCGACAAAGCCCTAAGCCACTACACCACCAGGGAACTCCTACCTTTCTAACTGTCTGTCTCCCTGAGTAGAATATAAACTCTATGAGGTCAGGGATTTTTATCTGTTTTGTTCACTCATGAGTCCTCAGCATGTAGAACAGTTCTGGTACATTGCAGGCCTCAATATTCGTCATATCCACGAATGTTTTAGAGGAGAAGGACTTTCACATTAACTTAGACATTGTTTTTATTTGACAACAACCTACATGAAAATGTTCCCAATTGCAAAGCAATAATTGAGAAACTTATTAATTAAAAATCAAATCTACAATGTTCTCTGGCTCCTCTTTGGAAGGGGGAATCCTCAGCCCTCAGAAGTTGTAATTATTGCTGGTTTATTGCTGGTTGATTTAACAAAGTGCTTGGGACTGTGAATATAAATAGGGAAAGCAGGGGAGGCCAGCCATACAGGCTCCTTGTTGCTTCTGGCTTGTAAATCTACTCTTCTGAATGATCTAAGATCAGGGATAAGAAACCCTTCTCTCCCTCATCCCCAGGACCTTCCTCTCTAGGGCTCCATACGTGGGAGTGGTTGAATGCATGTGTTCAGGAATTAAAGAAAAATTCTCATTTCTTTTTCCCTCTGTCATTTAAAAATCAAAACAAAAAGCACTCACATTTATAAGATCATTTCAATTTTTTAGTGTTTTCTCAGTGTAGGGGAAGAAAGTTTTCCTTGACTCCCTTAAGGTCTCTTAATTTCAGGGTCTAGAAATTAAACTGACAAAGACAAATTAACAGAAGAAAAGAATATAAATTTATATTGTTTTACAATATGCAAATCTTTATAAGGAAATGAAGATCCAAAGAAATGGCAAAACCCATTTGCTTTACTTTTAGTTTTAACAAAGAGAAGCTATTGTGGAAAAGCATAATATTAATAACTACACTGTGTGGGGAGGACTAAAGGAAAATAAGAATTATCCTAACAAGGCCTGCTTGTAGAGAATGCTCTTGGTCTCAACTTCTTGTCCTTGATGATAAAAATGTTACTTTCCTTCTGGTATAGGGAGGACATCTTTCATATAGGAATATCACCTACTGCTTTTAAGAAAAAGAAGGCAGGGAGTTCCCTGATGGTGTAGTGGCTTAAGGCTTCGGCGCTGGCGCTGACAGCGCTGCGGCCTGGGTTCGATCCCCAGTCAGGGGGCTACCCACACACCAAAAAAAGCAAAAAACAAACAAACAAAAAAACAAGAAAAAGAAGGCAGGCCAGCATGTTTTTTTCTGTACTTGCTGTTTTTCAAGTGCCCCTTGAAATAGACAATATGCCAAAGCAGCATATGCTGGGGTGACAATCCCTGAACTCTTTCATCAGCACACTCAGCATTTCTCAATAGTTATGGGAGGAATATATTCTCTCAAGGGCATGAAAAATGGAATGCATAGCACCTTACACAAGGTATGGAGGAACTGCAAGAGGTAGAATTCAGGCCTCTTAAGTTTCAATCCAGTGCCCTTTCTGTTGTACTGGTCACAACTGCACATGTTTTCTCTTTTTGTGTCTGCAATTAAGGGTGGGCTCCCAAAACATGAAAGAGATTTGGTTTTCAGATTGGAGGGAACACAGAATTCTGCAGGCAATGAGCAGCAAGGGGAGGGGAGGCCAGTGTTCCAGGGAGTGAAGAATGGCCCCAGGTGTCCCCTGGGTCCATAACCTTCCTTCAAATACACATACAGGACACACAAAAACAAGGACTCCAACCTTGAGAGATGGTCTTGATAGAAAAATAGCCCAGATTCCTATAACAGGCACTGGACACCATTTAGATTTAAAAGAAGAAAGGTTATGCACACTGAAAAGAAGCTGGGATGAAAAAATATGGAGAATAATCAACCATGCGTGAAAGTGTGGGTGGGAAGGAGGTAAGGGTGAAGACAGGATGGGTTGAGGGTGCAAAGACCACATTGTGCTTGATGAGCAAGGATAACAGTGAACAGATTGAATGCTGCTTCTGAGAGTTCTTTTACCTCTTGATACAGAGCTACATTGCAGGTATAGACCTCAGGTGGCCCAGTCAGACGATCACAGGGGGAACACGAGGAGGAAGAGGGTTGGGCAGAAGGGTAGGGGCACCTCTACAAACATACAGGCCCAGTAACAAGGTAGGCTCCTAGGCCGCCCCCTGGGACATCTTGTTTCAAGGCTCACTTAAGTTTCTGTAGCTTCAAACAGGCCGCTATGCTCTGACATTACCAAACCACCTTGCTGCATGCAGATGCTGAGGTGTTCAGTGACTTTGGTGATCCTTAGATTCCTGGTCCTCCCTCACTCCCAGACCTCTGCTGCTCACAAGTCTCTTCTGGAGTTCTAGGTTATTCTATGGCCTTCCAAGAAACCTCCCCGCCAAATCTTTTCCTTAGAAATGCTTTTAAGATAGGAGAAGCAGTCTGCAGAATTCAAGTGGTTTACCTGGACACCCTCGGTGACACCAGCTATCGCCGCCCCTCTCGAGGGCTGGGTTATTCTGCAAGGTCCAGGGCTTGCTTAGGGTAGGGCGCCCCCAGGGTGCGACTCGCCCCCGGGGCAGGTGTGCAGCCGGCGGGGGTCCTGGCGCGCACGGGGTGGCAGGCTGCTGATGCTCGGAGTCCGCAGCCGATGGGAGGCAGCGTGAGCCCGAGAGTGCCCGGAGCAGCTGCGGTGACAGCGCTGGAGCGCAGCCTCCTCCCGCTCCCACAATGCACAGGGCGCCCGCGGCGGCAGCATCACCGGCCGCCGAGGGGTCTGCGGCGGCGACGCCGAGGATCCCCGGCACGCGGAGCGCTCGCGGCGGCTCGCGGCGAGCCCGGGAGTGATGGCGAGGCCCCCGCGGGCGGCCCGCGCCTGAGCCGCCCCGCCGCGCCCCGCCCCGCCCCGCCGCGCCCCGCCCGGCCCTGCGCCCCGCCAGCGGCAGCCTGGGCGCTTCCTAGTCAGCGCGGGCGGCCGCCTAGACGAGCTGCGGCCTCCGCACCGGCCGGGGGCGTCGGCGCCGCGGGCCCGCCATGGCCGCGTCCGAGCTCTACACAAAGGTAGGGCGCCCGGCGGGCAGTGGGGCGGGGGCCGCGCGGGCCGCGCTGCCGGCTGTCAGGCTGGGGCGCGCGGGGAGCGAGGGCCCGCCGCCAGGCACCACCCACTTTCCGAGCATTTCCACATCCCCGGGCCTGCCCGCCTGTAGCCCGCCGAGGCGCCTTCCTCTTTCGGGCGGTGATGGTGGTGAAGGCGGCGCGGGCAGGCCGGCCTCGGGGGTCGCTCTGGCACCCTGCCAGGCTTCTTGTGCTGGGAGCAGAGCGTGTTTCTGGAAAGGGGTCCCGTGTGGGTTTAGTTAGGATGGGCCTGGGTCAGGCTGGCACAGCCCTGTGGCCTGCTTTAGGAAACATCGTGGCTGGTGGGGGATGCTTCTCTGGTGGATCAGATGGTCCCTCCCTTGGGAACACGCGTTTAAAATAACGTCTTGTGGTGGTATGCGGACCCACTTTTACCGCCACCCAACCTTTCTGTGAGGTTATTTGGAATCCTGCAAACAGTCGTCAGCCGATGGTCACATTGAGTTGCCCGGTTTCAGATTGCTGCCCTGGGGGGGGGGGGGGGAGGTGAGCCCCTGGGGATTTTGCAGCCTGATGAAGGCGAGCTGATTCACGGGCTGGGATGGTCCGGACTCATTTGTCGCTGGGAATTTGCAACCTGCGTGTAATCCCTTAGAGCCTTGTTAGGCTCCATGTCTTCACCATTCTGTGGGGCGAGCCTTTTTTCCTAATGGGTTTAATTTAAGGGAAGTGGCATCCTTTTTCTTTGAAATACTGACACCAGCATTCTCTGGGTCTGATAATCTCTGAATGGCATATTTTGGAGAACTGTCTCTTGGAAGACTTCTGAAAAATTGTCTTGGGCAGTATGTGGTACCCTTTGTGAATATGTGTAATCATGGCAATTTATGCTGTAACTCGTGTAGGTAGGTGTTTCTCCTGTTATCAATTACCCCTCATTACAGTTAACAGAATTGCCTTAACTTTTTAAGTCCACATGTGCAGCAGAATCCTAGGGTTCTGTAATCATTGTTTCCAAATGTGACCCAAGTAAACCCAGGGCCCATGTTGCAGCATGCTATAGAGAAGTTTCTGTCGCCATCAGGAGAACAGGATTTTAGCCTTTTCACTCACTGTGTGACCTTGGGCAGGTACTTAACCCCTCTGTGCTTCAGTTTCCTCATCTGCACCTGGGTTCATTGTACCTGCCCTGCCTTCGCCGCTGTTGTGAGGATGAAAGTTAATAATAAAATAGGAAAGCTTTTTGTAACATCTGACTTTCTCTACAAATATGAGGTATATGATTAGTTTCTTCAGCCATGAGTTGAGGAGTTTGCATGAAACAATTTTTGGGACTCCTTTCTTTCCAGCCCCAGATTTAAAGACTGCACAATGGAGGTGGTCATGGTTTTATGTTTGTTTGTTGTTTTTTAATGTGGGTAGCTCCCTGGCCGGGAATCGAACCCAGGCCGCAGCATTGACAGCGTGGAAGCCTTAGCCACTACACCACCAGGGAACTCCCTAAAGACTGCACAATGGAAATGATTCTAAACCTGGTAATTTTCTTTAAGCACTGTAGATCTCTAATGTATGAATAAGGTGCCTACTAAGAAATGTCAGAGTCATTTTCACATGAAGAGATAATGATCTATAAACATTCCTGGTTACTTTGTATAGCCCCTCCTCCCACTTTCACTATGGTGAGGAGTCCATCCTTGAGCTGCCTAATTGTAGGCGGGTTAACTGGAGACTGGATAGTAAATTGCTCTTGGATTTTGGATCTGCTTTTTGCCACCAAGATAATTTGTGGGGTGATAAAGATACTATGATTTTTAAACTGTAAAGATTTTGGGCTTCGGTCATAGTTTCATCACAATCTGTTTTAAAATTCACCTTGTAGTCATTGTAAAGACAGACTGGTTTGGACATTGAGACTGAAATTGAGCTTTGGCTGTCTTCTTCTAAATACAGTTATGCTTAAGAATTATCTGGTCACTTGGCTATTGCTGGCTAATTCTTTTTGTGAATGGGCTTTAGCTTAATAATGGGCAAAAATATTTATTGAACACCTCCTGGGGGCCAAGTACTCTGCTTTATTGTTAGAACCTTGGGAGGTTCTAACAATAAACAAGACAGTCCTTTTCCTCAAAGAGCTCACAGTCTGATTCTTATATTCTTGACCCATTTTGAATCTCCAGGCAGACAGCTGGTATGGTATTAGTTGAAATTAGGGTTGAGACACGGGGAATGTTGGCACGATTCTAGAGATAAAAGCTTGGGTAGTGATTATAGAGGAAGAGAGAAATTCTCAGAAGTAATATCAATGGATAAACACAAGGATTGTTTCCTTTGCAGAGGATTATAGGAAAGGAAGTTCTGGGCCTGATAACTAGGAAAGATGTATTAGTGACATGCTATAATTATGGTATTCAACATAGTGGTTAAATCTGAAAATTGCCCTTTTAAAAAATGTCATTCAGGAGCTTAAAGGCCGTTTTTGATGTGTGATACAGATCCGCTTTTTTTTAATGGTGAAAGGCAAGAGACCATTCAGTTTATTCTTTTTAGCTGAAATGATAATCATTGTGTCACAGCACCTTAGTGGAGCTTCCGTTTTGTAAAATTTTCCAGCAGTATAAACTTGTTAAGGGCAATAACTAGGTTCCCAGGATATAACATTTCTGGAAACTAACATTTTGGTTAAAACATGCTGACTTTTAAAATAACAGCTTTACTGAGATAAAATTCACATACCATGCAATTCACCAATTTAAAGCGTACGATTCCACGGTTTTTGTATATTCATAGGGTTGTGTGTTGGTCTACCTGGCTCGTTCCCAAAACAACTGAAGGTGGCTGTGATAGCTCATTGCTTCTGATTTTGAAAACATTTGCTAGTCTTGACTTGCCAGTGGATATCTGAATTATAACATCACCCATAGATGATTTTAGCACCTTCAGAGGAACAGCATTTATGGAGCAGAGTTATTAATGAGAGCTACATGGATCACCAGCAGCAATAAAGTACATGCTAGTTCTCCTCACGCGAGATTCCCAGTCACCATGGATGGCACCATAAACGCTGTAAAATAGCCAAGATTACCTGAAGTTGTTTCATTAGGAGTCCCCAGGGTTTGTCACCATGCTGTCTTGTATCAGCACCAAAGGATTTAAAACCCCTGATCAGGAGCCAGGTAACGTTCCTAGGTGAAAACAGCTGTTGCAGCCAGTAGGTGTGTATCTGTTACCTTCCTTTCCCACTGTATTTCCTCATACTTACTGAAGCCACCGGGCCTAGATATTTTCTGGGATGGTTTTGTTTTATATTCTGTGCTGCTGTCCCTTTAAACCATCAATCCTAGAAATTCTGATGTGTTGGTGTCAAAATTACACTTCTCAGACTGCTTCCAATATCTTAAAGCAAGACAGCAATCTCATCTCTGATCGTGTGCCCTGATTTGGGGTTTGGCAAGGGCATTCACTTTCCTCAAAGTCTCCGTTCATGCCCCTCCACCCGGAGTCCTCAGCAGCCTTTCCCTTGTCTCTTTACACCCGACTTCTTTACCAGTGCTAATGTTACCTGATATCCCGCTGACAGTTCTCTGTCTCAATGACCTGTACACATTTCTATCTTATAATAGTGATGTCAGCCACTCCTACGGCATCGTAAGGCCCCGGGATGCTGACCAGAGTTTCGTTCCCCTCCTGAAGAGCCTAGCACAATGTTGTGTGCACAGTAGATGCTGAGTTAATGTTGAATGAATGAAAGAATATTTAAACAGAAAAAAGACAGACTGAAAAGAATGGTTTGGGATGATTAGTCTACTTATAGGAATGAAGCAGGGTATAAAGAAGTGGTTAAACAAGTAAGCACATTTTCAGGCATGTTGAGAGGATGAGTAATAGACAGGAGAGCGGGGAGCCAGGGAGACTAAGGAAACTTGCAGGAAACAAAATGTGAAATGATGAAGGTCCAATGGACTGAGGCACAGGCAGAAGGTATAGGAAAGAAGGGGACAAATTTGAGACACACACAGGTCTCTGTGTTGGGTTAGATGTGGGTTGGGAAGAAGGAGTAGTGTAAATGAATGCTAGTAGCTTTAGCTTTGGAAGCTGGAAGTTAATTCCCATTGTATCTTGAGTGTTTACTAACTTTGTGGACCTTGTAGGCTACTCAAAAATACCTCTTTAGACTGCTCATGAGGTCCTCTTGAAATTTGTTCCTGTCTCTTGAAGTGTGAAAGTTCAGTGTATTGCCTAGTGGCCAAAAGACAAAGGGGGAGGACAGGACATTCTAATTAATAGTCCCACTCTGACCTGGTAGAGTGGCTGAGAGCTGTTCTCCAGCAGAAGGAATAGTGCCGGTAGACAACAAAATAACTACCTTTAATCATTTTTCTACTATGAATAAGTCACCAAAAATGACAAAGTGATCTTTGAGCAGAACATTGGGAAAATTTTTCATAAACAGGAGGACACCGGATATCTTTCCCTTCAAGAATCATTTTGAATTCACACAAGCAAATGTTACTGAAAGAAAGCAGAGACTAAGGATTTGGAAAATATTTTTCATTTAGTCTTAATTAGGGGACCTTAAACTCTGTCACCTTTCCTTCTGATCGCTTTCTGCCATATTTCCTTAGCATTTTATTTCTCCTTATTTTCATCACATCCCAGCTTGCACACTTTATTCTCTTCCCTTATTTTCACCCAGAGATAAGTTGCAAAATTTCTTATTATCCCTTGGGACTGTCTGAATCATCCCTTATTCATTTTCGGTGAAATAATCTTTTTCTGCTCTCTTACCTTCCATCCTGCCACCTATTTCTTGATCTCCCTACTACTTTATTTCATCCAATCACCTGAAGGCTCTATTGTACTTTGTTATAACCAACACTCATTACTTACAGCTTAGCTTGAAGAGGATACTTCATTTCCTCACATCCATGTGCTTTTGCTTTGCTGGCACTCTGAACCTGATATCACAATAGGAAGTAATTTTGCATGAGTTTACATAAATCATTTTCTCTCTCTGTGTGTATGTGTTTTAAATAATTAAACACTGTGCTAGACTAGTTTTTAGACTAGACTAGACTAGTTAGAACTTAGTTATCAGCTATTATACCCACAGTACATACAATATGACCAGCTATTAAAGATAAGCTCTCTTTAAAACCTTTTTGTAGCCGTTCTTAAAAAGCTTTTATATGGGATTGATCTCTATATGCTCAAGCTGAGAAAAATTTTACTTCTGGTTTGACAAGCATCATGCTCAGGTTGGGAGCAGAACTCCTGGAGATTTCCATAAAAATCAGGAAATGTGTATCTTAATGAGGAATTTGGGCCAAAACCTGGATTAAATTTTCATTAACCCAATTTATATATTTTAAAATCTTATTTTAGAAATGAAAACTTAAAAAATAAGTTAGAACTAATATTGTATTTTAACCCGTTTGTCCTGTTTATACCCTTTTTTATATCCTAGATATAAGATTTCTCAAACTATGAACTATTGACATAGTAGGCTAGATAATTCTTTTTTTCTGGGGGCTTGTCCTTTGTATTATAAGGTATCTAGCCAAGTCCCTAACCTTTTTTTGCTAGATCTCCCACTCCCAGTTGTGACAACCAATCCATATTATCTACAGATAACCCCACCTTGAGAACCTCTACTACAGACCTTAATTAAGACTTAGACTAGGGAAAGAAAAAACAGGAGAGGGTTAAATATAGAAACAAACATTAATTGGAAAAACTTAAATTGACTTTTCAGTAAATTTTCTGCTTGGAGAAATGATATATTGTAGAAAAAAATGGAAAATATAGAAACATTATTAAAGGAAGAAAATTAAAAATAAACTAATTTTAGCACTCAGAAATAATTATTGTAAAGTATTGATTTACTTCCTTAAGTCATTTATCTATATTTATAATGGTAAGTTTTGTCATTTTTAAAACTTAACCTGTATTGTGAGAATTTTTATATTATTCATTGAGAATGTTTTTATTGACTGCATAACATTCTATCATCTGGATATCACATAATTTATTTACTGCTGGGCATTTTTCACTCTTACATGAAATGTACTATGATGAACATCTTTGTACATGAATCTTTGCTTTAATTAGTCAGTTTTTGTCAATTTTAGATTCTAAGTCTTCTTGGCAAGGATTGGTTGGCATTTACATTTATGCAGGGTTGGGTATTCACATGTATTTCATTTTAAAAATAGCACTTTTTATGTACATTGCTTCAGGGTAGGATGACCAGATGTCCCACTTTGGTGAGATGCTCTCTCATCTAATATCTTTACTTGTTTCGAGAAAACCTCTTAGAAATCTACTTCAAAAATTTAACCTTTTGGAAATCTATTTTTTCTGACCACTTTTATCTTTGTTTCTTTTACTCACTGTTTCTTTTTGATCTTTGAGGATCTTATCTTATTAGGGGAATAATTAAATTAGAAAGAATTTTAAAAAGAGGAAAAAGACCATGAAGCTACTCTCTTAAGAGTATAAACAATATAATTTTAACTTAAAAATTACCTGCAAATATGTTATCATTTCGTTGTAGATGACGTGTCCTCCTCATAAGACCACATTACCATTTGTCTGGAGTGGTCAGGCTGAGTTTGCTTTCACTGAGCAGTCAAGAATCTGAGAGACCTTCAGCATCAATACCTGCTTTTAAACAATTAGAATGGAACAAAATGCACCCAGTGCTAAAAGTTAGCGCCTAGAATGGAATCTTTATAGTGCTCTGAAGGTGTTTTGGGATTTGCCAGCTTGCAAGTGATTGCTGTGCACAGCAGCCCTCCTTAGGACTGGTAGCCCCAGGTGTGGTTGAAGGTTGTGTGGAAACTTCAGTATTGAAGGCATAAAAAACTGAGTTAAAGCCTTAGTAACATCCTTAGTTTCTTAGCTTTTCTTTCTCTACTAAAACATTGATTTTTGCCTCACTTAGTTGTCATTTGTTTTATTCTGAAACCGTGACTTGCATAAATGCATGACTCCATAGCAGTATCAGTATCAGATAATAATGGTAAAGATTTACTGAGGCCTTTGCTGCGGACCATTCTGAGGGCTTTGCTACAACTTTTTCCTTCCATGGTTTCCACCTCTCCCAGTGCCTGAAAGAGAGGCAGTGCATCAGAGGACCTGTACTCTATCTACACTTAGAGTTTGAATTTTAGATTGAATCCTGGATTTATTGTTTACTTTCTGTGTGACGTGGATCAAGCAACTTAACCTCTCTGTGCCTCAAGTTCCTCATTTTTATAAAGGAAGTAATAATACTGACTTCATGTAGTTTTAGTGACTAAATTACTTAATTATATAAAAATGCTTAGAATAGTAATCAATACGTTGTGCATACTTATAAATGTTCGCTGTTATTGTTTATTGCAGTTATAGCTATCATGTTTTGTTTTCTCCGGCTGCTTTGTCTTCAGAAGCTCACCTACCGCCTTGGAGTTCCTAGGCTCTGTCCTTGACCTACACTCCCTCCCACTGTGGCCTGGTGTGCTCCTGAAGAGTCAAGTACCAACCTTGTACTGATGACTTCCAAATCTGTTTCTAACCTACTTGCTCTCCCTACAAACCTAGATCCCTAGAAACAACTGTCTTATGGACATCTTCACCTCAAACTTAACGTATTCCTCTGTCCCTCTTCATGCCACTCTCCCCTGCTTAACCTCTGTGTCTTAGTTTCCTCACCTACAGGATGGGATATAATAGTACCTACTTCACAGCATTGTTAAGAGGATTACATGAGGTAGTTCATGCAAAGCACCTACAATAATGCCTGGTACATATTTAAGAAATGGTAGCCACTCTAATACTTATTGTTATTTGTATTCTCTGTCTGGTAAATGTCATCAACATCCATCCATTTACCCAAACCCAAAACTTCGAAATCATTTTATTTACTCCCCCACTACACCAACTAATCAGTTACATTTTCTGGTACAGTCCTTACTCTGTTTGGGCCCTTAATATTTCTTTCCTGGATCCTGAAACAGCTCCCTAAGCTATTGTTGGTCTGAGCTCCTGTAATACATTTTTTGTTCTGCTACTGGAGTGATGTTTTTTGTATAATGCACATATCTAATCATGCTACTCTCTGGCTTGAAATTCCTCAGTGATTCCCACAGGACTTTTGCCTTGAGAATGAATTTGTTAGAGTAGTGCTTCCCAAACTTTGGTTTCCATTTGCATCAGCTAGGAATCTTGTTAAATGGAGATTCTGATGTAGGTCTGTGGTGGGGACCAAGACTACATTTCTAACAACTTCTAGGTGAGGCCAGTGCTGCTGGATTGAGAACCACACAGGGCTCTTCCTGACCTGCCTTCACCCTGGGCCTGCCTCATCTCTCATGTTTCCCTCCTGGCATTCAGTTCTTCACTTCAAAGTCAAGTGCTCTCCATATTGCTTCTTCTTGCTTTGCAGCATTCGCCTTGCCTGGATTTCTCCATTCTGTTCATGAGTGAGTTCTTCTGGACCTGCTTGGCTAAGATGTCCCTTCTTGTGTGTTCATGCAGAACACTCTGTTTACCTCTGTCCTGATACTTACCACACTGCATTGCTATCTCTCCAGTGCTTCTCTGAGCCCCTTAAGGACAGGGGAAATATCTCATTTGTTTTGTTTTAATAATGACTTTATTGAGGTGTAATTCACATACTGTACATACCATATAGTTCATTGATAAACTGTTTAATTAATTCAGTGGTTTTCATCTTCTTTTGACCCAGCATCTAGACCAGGGTTTGGAATATAGTGAGCACAAGTCCATGATTGAAGGAATGAATGAATTCACTGACATTGAAGTACCATTGTAAAATTTTCTCCAAATTTTCCTCTTCATGTCTGTATTTCTTGAGTTTAATATTTCAGTGTTCAAATAATCTTATTTATTCATCAATAACTTCTCGTAAGCTTCCCCCTCCCACCCATCTTTTTGGCACCAGGGATAGGAACCGCTTTATTCTTTTCTTGGTCAATTTTAATGCATCATTATAGATCACTTTTCTCTAGTGCTTCCAGTTCTCTTTTTCAACCTATGGTCTAATGAGTAGTACTGACCCAAAGCACAGGTCCTAAAACGCTGCTCTCTGGCTCAAAGCCCCTGACTAGTCCCTGCCCCCTTTCCCTGCCCTAATTATCTACTACAGAATTAACTCATTCCTTAGCCTGACATTCAAGACTCATGATCTTTTTCTAACCCTATTCTTGGCTTGATTTTTCACAACACTGGGGTTTCTCAGACTTTATTCTATGAGCAATCATCTGGAATTTTTTTTTTTTTAAATGCAGATACCTGGGTCTTGCCTCCAGAGATTCTGAGCCAGTAGGTTTGGGAGCCTACAACATAAGGGGTTCTGATGCAGGTGGTCTGTGGAACCCCACTTTGAGACATTGACGCATACTTCCTGCTTGAGCCTGTGTTCCAGCTTTGCTTGACTTTAGACTTCCCTCTCACCATACTTCCCTGTTGTCAGAATTCCCCACCTAGTAAATGCTCAATAAAAGTTGGTTGAAAACAACTATTTGTTAAGTAGTGGTGGTGAGTCTTTTTAAAATTATAAGATGGTATTACTGTAGGCATATTGTCAGCCACTTTTTTCCCCTAGGTATCCTTTATGTTTCACTTTTAATAGAGTAAGTGAGAATACCTGGCATGTGGTAGGGACCCAGTAAATCTTTTTGCTATATGTAAAGGCAACTGGTAACACGGCCTCATTATATATGTGTGTGTGTGTGTGTGTGTGTATACACACACACACACACACACACACACACTCCCCCCTCTCCCCGCCCCCCCCCCCCCCCCCCCCCCCCCCCCCCCCCCCCCCCCCCCCCCCGTAGTCTCTCGGCTAGGAATCCAATCCAGGTCACAGTGTTGAGAGCACCTAAACCTAGCTACTACACCAGGGAACCCCTCTCCCTTATTTTAAAACTTAATTCAGAGTCTTCTATGGTGAAAGATGTTCCATTACCTTTACTAATAATAGCTGTGAAATACTATAAGAAATGACTTGCAAAGTTACTTTGGGAGCTATTTTTCTTAAAAAAAAAAAAAACCCATAAAAATAAATCTTCAGTACAGAACTTCGGAAAATTCAGAAATGCAAAAGAAAAAAAAATTCACGTAATCCCAGTGTCCTCAGATACTCTTTAATATTTTGATGAATGTCCTTCTAGCTGTTTTTTCTATGTATATTTTCTCTAGCAAAATGTTTTTTTTTGTGTGTGTGTATGTGTGTGTGCACATGTGGGCATGCTATTTTGTAGCAAGTTTTTTTCTCTAAGTAGTATATTGTGAACATTTTCTCATGCCAGTACATATTCTTTTACAATATGTTTTTAATGGCTTCAGAGTATTATATTGCATGAATTAGTCATATGTTACTTAACCAGTACCCTATGATAATAAGTACTTCCAATTTTTGACAGTTTACATTTAAACTGAAGAGAACCAAAAGCTTTTGTGTGTTCCTTTGAAAAAGAAATTCATTGTAGTTGTAAATGAATTTGACTATAATTACAAAACATTCCATTTTTCTACATAACAATATTGGTACAAAAAGTTGATGATTATCATATCAATGTTAAGATTAATCTAGTTAGAATTCAGAAGGACAGGGAAAAAAAAAAGGCCACAGAATAGCAAAGCATTTAGGAATAAATTCTTAAATATAATTACATATTTGGGATCTCAGAGTGTGTCAGCCACCACAGCCCACTAGACAGGAATTCTCCAGGCTATACAGGTAGATAGATCAAGATTATTAATAAACCAATGTCACCCCAATAAGTCTAACAATAAAAAATAAAAAAGATTACTAATCAGTGGGCCAGGTGAATCAAAGTGTAGGTTGGTGCCAGCTTGAGAGAACAGTGGATCTCTTCCTACTCCAGTATTTTGGAAGCCATATGGTAGGATGAATTATAGTGTAATCTACACATTAATATACCTGCCTTTTCTTGTTAGTTGAAGAGACAATCCCTGACTAATAAAAGCCACTTGGGATTTGTCAAGCCCTTGCATTCATGTTTAATGGCAGGATAGCCTGGTTGCTCAGAAATTATTGGCTTTAGGAATGAAAATGTTGATTTAAGCTAAAGGGAGAAGAACTATAGCAATGAGAGTTATTAAAAAAAAAACACCCATTTACTAAGTCAGGAGACAAAATAGAAATAATTTCTGAGACATATGACAGATCTTAAAAGCTCTAAAAAGGAGTCTTTTTATTAATGTATTTCAAATAAGCCCCCCTCCCTGCCCTGTTTATGTGTACTGTAATTAAATGTTTCTTGTAACAAGTTTACAGCTGAAATATGTCTGGGAAATTAACCAGGGATCCTTAGGGGCCCAGTTCTTCAGATGATGGGCAGTTCCCTTGGAGCAGAGGTGGCACCTCCTTAGGAGAAGGAGTTTTCAGTCTGTGTCAGGAGCAGTGCCTTAGTCTCAGGAAAGTTAGAAGAATCTGCGGAGCATGTGACGTTACCTCCTTGGTTCCCATCCTGGAGTCACAGAGGCCCAGTTTGCGTTTTGGAGCTGGGGCCTCCACTACGGTGTGTTTAACAAGGATCTGTGTGAAACATGTAGAGGGCAGCTTACCTGGTTAGAGTAAGGATTGGGGTGTCTCATCTGAGTTTATGACAAACTAAGTGATGGGAACATTTGAAAATCAGTGCCAATTTAACAGATCTATGAGACTAAGCTGTCATCTGTGCCATGCTGTACATTCAACCTAGTTTCTTAAAATAATTTTGTTTTTAAGGTTAAACATCTCCTGTACTCTTGTTCTCCTTGCTTATCTGTTAGTTATTTTTCAGGATTTTCTAGGTAACTATCATGGACAGTTGAAATTTAATATACCTTTATGAGTAGAGGCCAGATTAATTATTTTAAAATATATGTGGGTGAAATAGCTGGAGTAGTGTCACTGTACAGGATTCCAGCTTGAAAAACTGCTTCTGTTGGGCAGCGACAGTTAAGGTTTTGTAAGTCTAAAGTTATACAGATTGAGTTTATTCAGAATGTGATTAATGTATAGATAGAGTCTCAGCCAGAGCCCTGGAACTGCTTCTGTGCATGCTTTTGACTGTAGTCAACTTAATTCCTTAAGTAGCCAGTTGTCCTTTGGTTTTAATTCTTCACAGTCACAGCACAGTGACATCACATGCAGCTGGAGCTTAAAGAAGAAGGGTCGTGTTAATTAATTCCAGTGAAACAAAAAAATGCCTCGACTAATTAATGGAATGACAGCCCCATTAAGGGAACTTAGAGTTTTTTTTTTCTGTGTGTTTTTTCACGGATTAGAGAGGAAGAATGGCACAGATTGTTCACTTGAGACCATTTTAAGCTATTGATCCATCTTACAGTCCTTATCTGATGGTTATGATTTCAACAGGAGTCATGTAGGCCATGAAGTAAGTTTCTCTTGAGGCTTTCTGTTTGTCTTAAGTGACAGTTTTCGAGAACAGTCCATGAACTTTGGGTTTGTCAGAATCTAAAAATGGCCTCTATTTTATTGTTTTATTTATAGCTTTCATATTTTAGTTTAAATACAGTTGACCTAGCAAGCAAACATTTGTGTGTACAAATAGGGTGGCAAATACCAGGTCAGGCTGCTTGCTATGTACGTTCCCATCACTGTACTCAGCTAATCACACTATCAGCTGCTCTTGCTATGATGAGGTTCAGTTTTTGTCTTCCAATTAGTTAAGACATAGGGATTATTGGACAGATTGCTAGAGTTAGGGAAAACTAAGTTTAAGAGATAAGTGGGAAGACCCTTTCCCATATATGATTAACTTGGTTTTCCAACCCAATGTTCTTGTAATCAGTAGAAGCTCCACTGCTGTTGGGCAAACTAAAACGTTTAATCTTGGAGTTCCCTGGTGGTGTAGTGGCTAAGGCTTCGGCGCTGTCAACGCTGCGGCCTGGGTTCAATTCCCAGCCAGGGAACTACCCATATAAAAAAAATAATAAAAAGCTTAATCTACTTCTCATTTTAATAGTAGATGAAAGGAGAATAAAAGGAAAGTATCATATAACATGTGGTTTGCAGTTTTTGATAGATTAAAAGATATGGATTTCATTCTGTTGTTGAAAATACTCTCAGGATCTTATGTATATTCAGGAGCTAAATTTTTGAGAACTTAATAATAAAGATACATTGACAAAGTAAAGAAATAAATATAAGAAAACATAGAAATGGAAACAAAATGCTGAGGAAAGATTGGGAGATTTGAGTATGATTACCCAAATTGTGTTACCATGTGTCTGTGGGGCAAACAGGGTATGTCCTGGGAAGGGAAATAGTATGATAACTCAGGGGACCAATGACTTGTTTATAAATCAAATTGGCCACTGTGCTATAGAGATAGCAAACTCAATAGATGAAACAGTAGGGATTAGAACAGATAGGACTAATATAGATGCATTGTTATGTTTCTTCTTTTGGCTTTTGTACATTGTCTTTGTATTATGATGTCTTTTTTATTGTCCTGGCGTTGAGAGCACCAAAGCCTAGCCACTACACCACCGGGGAACCCCCTGATGTCTTTTTTTTCAGTTGGTTGCTTTTTCAGGTTAGTTGTAATTTTTCATCCAAGGTTTTTAAAACTAACGACAAAATCTGTTTGGATTACCTGACTCTAGATTTCTTAAAGATGTGAGTGAAACAGCTTTGCCATGTTAGGATTTGTGTGAACCAGATATACTATGAAAAGAAAGTAGAGAAAATACTATTTTTTGTTTGTTTGTCTCTTTTTTTGGTTGGTTCCCTGAGCAGGAGTTGAGCCCAGGCTGTGGTGGTGAGAGTGCTGAGATCGAACCACTATACTACCAGGGAACTCCCCGAGAAAAGACTGTTTATAATATATAAATAAGAGTTAAATTTTGTGAATATGAATGATTAAATAACAAATATATAAAATGAATGGTAAATACTGAGAACAAATAAAGTAACAAACATAATATGATATGGTTCAAAGCATGTTAGATTGAGCTTCTTCCTGTGTGATATAGGCAAATTAGTAAATGTTCTATATATACATATATATGTATATATGTCAGTTAGGTCAGTACTTTGCATATCATAACGAAGCCCATTAATGTTAACTCTTAGCTGGTATTATTGGCTTATCTATTTTAAATGATTTGTAAGTATTTGTTTTCTTAAAAAATTCATATCCCTAGAGAGATCTCTCCTTATCATACTCTTAAAGCTTCTGGAAGGTTTCAGGACATGAGTTATACACAGTAATAAAATTTTCCCTTCATTCTAGATAGAGTTTGGCTAGAGATACTCTTTCCATTATAATCTATCTGAAACTCAGCACTGTCAGCACCATTTGACATAGCTGTAGCTTCATCCCAGTCCCTTTTTAATCTGTCTCCATCAGCAATCTCAACCTTTTTTTTCTGCCAGAAAGAGGAACTTATTCTAAACCAGGGCTCTAATGGTCCTGCACTCAGTTGTAATAACTAGCACAGCTAGCACTTTATGCATTATATAGACATGTGCCATAAACTATTGGTTGAATCTGAAAAGCCAGTCACAACCCTATTACTCTTGTCGGTATAGAGGTTTGAAAGACAAATATTTATTTTTCTGACTTCCATTGCAGTTACAGATAGCTATATGATTCAGTTTGGGCTAATGTGCCTCTATAGGAAAAAAAAAATAAGGTGCTTTTCTGATAAAATGAATGGAAGCAATAGAACAGTTTGGATGCATGTCCCCTTCTTTCTTCCATTCTTAAGTGTGGGATAGGATATATGAATTTGTGGCAACAAAGTTGCAATGACGAAGCAACAAGCCTGAGAATGAAAAGTCAACAGGCTACGGTGATAGAGCAGCAAGTTGAGTCTGGGTTCTTTATCATATTATTGAGCCGTCAGAACAACCCTGAAATAATCTTCTCTGGACTTCTCGTCTGATAGGTTATTAAAGTCCTTAAAGTGTAAGCTACTTAGTCAGACTTCTGTTCCTCATAGCTGAAAGCATTCCTAATTTAAACAAGATAGAGCAGCTTTAATGTAAATAAAGTTAATATAAATTTGGGAGATTTGTCCAATTTGTACAGTGTTATTTATGCACAAAATAAACACGATACATGGGAATATGATAGAATTGAAGAAGTGCAAAATAAATTGTAGTCATGCTTTTGACATTGAAAATATGGGTAGTAATACCTAATAATCTAGTTCCAGTTGTAATTTCTAGGTTCTCTGACTACCTAGTGAATCCTTTCCCACATTACCTATGAATTTTTAACGTCCTGTTTTCTCAGGTTTAGAAACCTGAACGTGGTAGGGGCAAGGACTGAGATTTCAATAGTAAGGAAAGGCTGGGTGTGAGTGACAGTGAGCAGGTAGAAGGCATCAATTGAAAGATGAGTGTGTAGAGGCCACACCAGTCTTTCAAGCCAGTGTTGTTGCTAGGATATCCTGAAGCTCAGCGTTTTTGAATTTCAATGAGGGAAAAAGAGAACAAGATATTAACAAGACAAGGAGGAAGGAGAAGCAACAGAATCAGCAGCAGTCATTGAAGGTCTAGAAAAACTCCTCGGAAGCATTAAAAGTCCCTTCACCTTTGAAGTTCACTTCTACTTGGTCCCTCAACTCTTAGGTGGAGGTTGGGGTGAAGCCATGCCAGCCATAGGTTCAACCCTATCCTGGTCAATTTTAGATTATCTAATGTGGTTAAGAAGTTTGGTAGATTTGTCCATTTGGTGTGAATGTTTAAAGTAGAAGTAGACAAGGAAGGGAAAACAAATGAGAAAACACAGAAGAGGCTTACGGGAAAAGCAGGTAGAAATCTAGGGAAACCTGACCGTGTCGTGACAGCAATGCTTTCCATGGAGGAATCGTTCTTATCATTTGTTGAGACTCCCAAAGCAGTGCCTCTTTTGCATCCCTTTAAAGTTCTTCATGAAGGCAAACACTAATTCTTTGTGTAACTGAAGAAATAAGCCAACATGTTGTTTACCAGTGACACAGTGAGAGATGTATACTTTAAATGGAGGCTGACACACAAACTCCCATATATATTCATTTGTCTTTTGCACTGATCAACAAGCTCGGTAGCCTCTCTGTTTGGAAATGGCTGACCTTATTCATCACACATGGTCATGGTCAGAGGAGATACTACCTCTGGGACAGAGGGAGGAAGAATTTGTCAAAGCACTGTGGGCAGATGCGGGAGGGCAGCACCATCGCATTTGGATCTCGTGCAGAAGAGATGCGGAGGAGTCACAGGCCCCACTTGTCCTTTTCTCCTCACTTGTGCTGGTCAGTGTTACACTCCGAGTGCTCGTGGTCATGTTAGTATTCTTTTTGTCTTGTGTTTTGTGAAATTTTTTAAAATTCAACTTTTAGTATACAAATGTAAATATTTTTTGAATGCTATTTAGAAAGATAATTAACAGCATTTCATATTCATATGGATAGATGTCCAGGATATATTGTTAAGTTAATAAAATGCACAAGTTAACTTTGGGCCCCCTAAGACAATTTCAGTTATCTCACAACGTTGCCTTACTGTGACTCAGCCCCAGAAAGCCTAGAATCCAATAGTATCACCAGTTTTAAAGAATTTTAGAGGATATTTTACCTTAATATGCTTTACAGAGTTTCAAACTACATTCCTGAACCAGCAAAATATTTTTTGAAAATTTAAACAATTTAAACTTCTCCACAACAACAAAACAAAATGCTCTAAATGACATTAATAGGCAAATTGATAGAACAATAAAATATTTTCAATTCTTTGATTAAGGACTCAATATCCTTAATATAGAAAAAAGTAATAAAATGTGTAAGACTAAAACCCTAGTAGAAAAGTAGATAATATTAATAGGAACTCACAAAACATAAAATTTAAATCACCCCCCAAATATTGAGGTGTTCAATTTCAGTAGTAACCTAAGAAATGCAAATTAAGGTGATGAGATTTTTTTTTTTTTTTTTTTTTGGTAGTATGTGTGTAGTTCCCTGGCTGGGAATCGAACCCAGGCCACAGCGTTGACAGCACCAGTGCCGAAGCCTTAAGCCACTACACCACCAGGGAACTCCCTATTTTTATCAATCAAATTGATAAATATTTTTTAAAATTACACTTGTTATTTAGAGACATGAACACTATCATTAACTGCTAGTGAGAATAAAATTGGCTCAGTCTTTCTCTAGGGCAGTTTAGCAATATATGCATCAAAAACCTTAGAATTTTTTACAGTCTTAGAGCCAACAATCATATATTTATAAAAATTTGTTTTAAGGACATAAGAAGGAATGAATACCACAAGGATAGTAATTTCAGTGCTGTGGAATAGTATATCCAATATGAGACAGTGTAGATATCCAACAGTAGGGACTTGTCACATAGATTATATCTGTACAGAGCTAGTATTTAATAATTTTACTAGTATTTTTAAATAATTAACTTTTGGATCTACTCATTTTTCTTTACTGTTCAATTATTTTCTAATTTGTTGATTATTTTTGTATTTATCTTTATGTTTTTTCTTTTTTTTTTTTTTGAGCTTAATTTGGTTGTCTTTTTCAAGTTCTTGTGATAGATGCTTAGACATTGATTTTCAGTTTTCCTTCTCTTATATGATTTAAGGACATAAATTTCCCTCAAAGTACAACTTTAGCTATATTCCTCTGGTTTTTATATTGAATTCTTATTATCCTTTTGTTCAAAATATGTTCTTATATCCCTTGAAAATTCCTCTTTGACTCATGGGTATTTAGAAATACACTGTTTCATTTACAAAACTTCGGCAGTTTTCTACTTCTCTCGCTGATGTTGGTTTGTAGCATAACCCTCTGTGGACCGTGACGTCACTGTTAACTGTGTATGTTCTTTGAAGTTTGTTGAGACTTGCCATTCCGTCACCCCTGCCCCATTCCACCTGCCACCAGCTTAAGATGTTTCTCTTTGTTTATGTTTTTACCAGTTTCATTATAATGTATCTGCACATGATTTCCTTTTCATTTATTCTGTTATGGGCCCTTAGAGCTTCTTGCTATGGCTTAATGTTTTTCATCAGTTTTGGAAAACATTTGGCGAGTATCTCTTCAAATATTAGTTCTGCCCTATTCTCTCTGTCCTTCTGGGATTCCATTACATATAAATTAGACTATTTTACTTTATTCCATATGTCTCTGAACCTCTTTTCTCCGTTACTTTATTTTTTCTATTTTTGGTTCGATATGGTTTTCTACTGATCTATGACCTATTTTTCACTTTACTGATCCTCTCTTCTGCTGTACTCAATTCTTAATTTTAATTATTATATTTTTTAGTTCTAATGGTTCTACTTGCTTTTTATTAATAAAATATTCAAGTTCTCTGATACAATTATCAACTAATTGCATATTTTTTAATATGTTAATCATAGTTGTTTTCACATCTGTGTTTAAGCACTCCAATAGCTGGGTCACCTGTGGTTCCTTTTCTATTGGCTATTTATTCTCCTGGTTTTTGGTCATTTAGCCTTTTTTCCTGTCATGCCCACTAATTTTTTATTAAATGGAGTATAATCTATATGAAAAATTATAAAGGCTCCAGAAAATATCCTTTTTCAGAAATGGTTTAATTTTCTTCTGGCAGCCAGACTGATAACCTTGTCTAATTAGGGATTAAGATGTTCCACTCTGTTACAGGCTTTGTAAGGGCAGTCAATTTCCAGTTTGGCCTTAATTTTCGCATGTAATGTTCTAAGGATCTCAACTGACAGCTGGGATATATTCACCAAGCTTTCTTTCTTCCTGGCCCTGAACTCTGATTTTTGCTTCTTCATCACTCGAGTTTCCAAAATTTCTACTTAGCTGTTTAGCTTCTTAATAATTGCTTCTGCTTGGCTTCTTAGCCACTTAGCACATTCACAGTTTTGAAATTGACAAAATGCTTCAAGGGGAAATTGTGAGCAACGAGACCACCTCTTTTTCTCCAGAATCCTGGCCCCCTCCAATCGTGGAGTTTAATACCAGTGATACAGCCCGTTTATGTCTTCTTAAAGATCAGTAAGACTGTCACAAGTTCTGAGTCCAACACTCTTTGCTCAATCTCTACACCCCATAAAGTGAATTGGGAAATGACCTGAGGGAAAAAAGCAGTAGCAAATGTAGAGCTCACTTAAATGCATTTGCCTTCTCTCTGGGATCTTGGTCCCTCAAATCATGATTTTTTGTTTGCTATCCTACACCTTCAATCTGCTGGGCTTTTTTGCATTTTATCCAGCTTTCTTAGTTCTCAGTAAAAGTCTGATACAAATTACTCCATCAAAGCCAGAACCAGAAGTCCTTTACTAAGCTATTTTTAAGTATATTTTATAAGCATTTTCTTAGGCAGATGCAGGAATTATTTAGGTGGTTTAATATAAACTTTTTCTGGTAGCAAAAGTAATAATTTAGGAAAGTTTTATTTCAGATATCTTATCAGTCATGCCAAGATGTACAACCCAGCATATGCATATGTGTGGATGTGAAGTAAACCCTAAAATAGTTTTCTATTTTTAAAGACAAACTACTTTTTCCTATTATTTTTAGAATTTTCACATTTTTGTTGGTTGTATGTATGCAAAGTAAGCACCCAATTTTGATTAGTATTCAATTTATGATCTGTTATGAAAAAGTTGACTTGTTTTTATGTTTCTTAGAGATAAATTTGAATTTGTTTAAATTTTAAAAATAACTAAACCTTAACTATACATATAATATATATTTTTTCTATAACTGATTTTTCTATATACCAAGTTACTCCTATTAAGCAAATTTATTTTTTATTGTAACTGTATTGAATGTAAATCTTTCTAAAATCTATTAGTAAAAATAAGGTATAATTTCTTTATTTGAAAATACAGAAGACCCTGGTGAAGAATTAAAAACACAAAACAAAACAAAAAACTACCCTCCAAAGACTAGCAATGCCAATTTTAGGATATAGTCTCTGTTGTAGATACTATGCTGCACAGTCCATCTCTATCTTTTAGGATCTCCCAGCTCCCTCTTTCAGATGCTACAAGATTATTAGGAATTTTCTCAGCTTAAAAGAGCCATTTAGCTCAAGTTTACACTCTTTTCTAGGGCAGCCTACATCCAATAACTGGTGATTCTGGGGTATGAAAGCCCAGCCTCCTTGTGGCAACTCAGAGCAAGGGCCATTCCAGTTTCACAGCTCTATGTGGGGTTGATTAAGGTCTTTGTTAGGCCTACATTTCAGCTCAGCTTCTCTCTCTGCCCAGTCATGCTTCCTTTCCTTCCTCTTATTGTTTCTCAGGAGCACTAATAAACTGCATGTATGAGATTGGACAATTAATTTTGCGAACTCATCCTAGAAAAAGTGCCACATACTTCATTGCCGAATATCACTATGGTCACCTTCAAAGTACTCCTCTTGGGAAGCTATGCACTGATGCCAATGGGGGATGAGTTTTGAAACTCTTTTTCTGGAATGGCCATCAGAGTTGTTGTATGAAAAATTGCTTTGAAGGGTGGACGAGGTGCTGGCATCGGTGCATAGCTTCCCAAGAGGAGTACTTCAGCATGACCATAGTCAGCAATGAGGTATGTAGCACTTTTTCTAGGATGAGTTCGTGAAATTATCTGTCCTTGCATACTGATCTCCACCTCAGAGTGTGCTTTCTGGAGAACTCAAACTGCAGCAGTTCCTTTCTAGCTTTCTTCATTTATTATTTTTTATATAGCCAAGATTACACACACACACACACACACACACACACACACACACATTTTTTTCTATGCAGCTCTCTTTTCCTATTTATGACATGAACATTTTGCCTTGTTACTTAAAATTATATATTTTTCAGATTATCATATGGATTGGACATAGTTTATTTCCTTTGCTCTATTGCTAGACATTCATTTCCACAGTTTGGGTATTATAAATAATGCTGTTATGAAAATTTGTAAAATACATTTTTACATATGTTTTGGACTATTTTCATAGACTCAATTCCTAAAGCTAGAATTATTGAATATTTTAAGGTACTTTGTATGCCAGGGCTGTCAGAAAAGTATCCAGTCATGTAGTATGAAAAATGGAGGCATTTATAGCTGGATTTTTTCTGGACAATCCTCATGTAATGTTAAATTGCTTTCTATAGTATATCAGTTTATACTCCCATCAGTGATAGGTTACTGTCCTTCACCAAGTGTCTCATTACTATATTATCTTTCCTTTCTAGAGGGGATATTGAATACAATTTATACTTCTGTGAGTGATGGGTCATCATAATAAATATGACTAGCAGTGCAATAGTACAGTGAAGCTTTCACAGTCTACTAAAATGTTATGGAATATTTGCCCACATGCTAAATCACCTTAGGTCCAAATTTTTAGAGGGCCTGCATTCTTTATTATAAGGCCATTAATTCTTACTTTTTGCCACTATTTCCCATTATTTTTGTAGCTTCTCTTTTTCTGTAATGGATTCTCTTTTTGTAGGGTCTTCCTGGATTGTGATGAACCTTCTTTAATCCCCAGCCATTCTGTATAAGTTGACATCCTCTCTAACCTCAGCTACATGTGGCTAGATGAAGACTGGCAACCTGTCTTACATGTATTTTGGGATATTGGAATGAGGGGCCAAGCGGTGAAGCTTGTTATGCTAGTAGTTAACCCTTCAGCTTTTAATTGTTTTTTTACCCTTTTATAATACAAGCTAAAACATGGTTTTATAATATTTATGTTACAGTTTATTATTAAATACAGGTTATTTATAGTTTTAGAGAAAAGATATGCT
Source organism: Lyroderma lyra (assembly GCA_004026885.1). Taxonomy (NCBI): domain Eukaryota; kingdom Metazoa; phylum Chordata; class Mammalia; order Chiroptera; family Megadermatidae; genus Lyroderma; species Lyroderma lyra. The sequence continues at coordinate 476,227 of PVJL010000037.1, forward strand.
TTTACCCATATTTCCCTCTACCTCCAATTCTCTTGTGCACCTCATCTAAGGAAAGCAGAATTCAGTGGTATTTATGGAGGCTGTGTAGCTGTGAGTCAGAATGCTTAGTAGTGCTAGTGTTTGAAACTTGTTGCCAAGGTTTTAGTCACTCTGATGCTAATGTCTTCCAGTGTATAATATGTGAGTAGCATGTTTCAGTGCTAAAAGAACACATTTTTAAAATGGAAGAAACATTCTCCATTCTTTGTTAATGTGTTGTGGGAAAGAGTAGCTAGATACTATTTATTTTATGGCTCAGCAATTAATGACTCAAAGTATAATAAATCTGATTTGCAAAACTTTATGGATTAAGATCATTTGCCAACCATTTAATCTGTGGCTACAATTAAATCACTCTCATACTTTTGACTCTGAAGTATTTTTTGCCTTAGACAAGAGGCTTTTGCTTGGATGAGACCCTTTCTGTCATTGTTTTTCAGAACATGGTAACTGACTCTTGAATGTCAAAGTTCAAGGTCTATGCACACATGAACCCAGACAGTCTCTCTTCTCTCAGACCTTGGTAGCCATCCAAGGGTTCTCACTCTAGCTCTCATCCCTACCACCTCACAGCCCTATTGATTCACAGCCTAAGCACTTCCTGAGTTTTCTCCTATGATTAAAAACAAACAAATAAAACTTTTTATTATGAAAAAATCTAAAATGTATACTAAAGTATAAGCCAACAATACAATTAGTTCCCATCTACTCATCCCTCAACTTCAACAATATCAACTCATGGCTAATCTTCTACCTCTACCCATTTCTGTTCTCCCATATTATTTTTTTTTGGGGGGGGGGGTAGTTCCCTGGCTGGAAACCATATTATTTTTAAGTAAATAATTTCATCTCAAATATTTAAGTATGTATCTGTGCAGAAAGTGTTATCATATGAGGCCTGACTGCTATTCTTTGGAAGGCTTGTTTACAAGTTTTGCCCCTGGCTGGCTTCTGGGAACTTGAATTTTGGGAGGGTTCTTATGACCATAATTGATAGTGGCTTACTGTGCCTAAGCTTTGTGTAAACTTTCCTTCTGGGAGTCTGGAATCTTGGTACATGCTAGGCAGAGCAAGCCAATGTAACCAGCCCCCAATAAATCCTTGGGCACTGAGTCTATAATGAGCTTCTCTGGCAGACAACATTGTCACAACTTGTTGCTGGGAGAATTAAACACATCCTAAGTGGCTCCACTGGGAGAAGACTCTTGGAAGCTTGCACCTGGTTTCCTCTAGATTTCACCCCATGTACCTTTTCCCTTTGCTGATTTTGTTCTGTATCCTTTTATTGTAATAAATCTTAGCCTTGAATATGGTATATACTGAGTCCTGTGAACGCTTCTAGGAAATCACTGAACCTGGGAATAGTGTTGGAATCCCTGACACAGTGCCTTTAGAACAAACACTTAAAAATTTATATGTATCTCCACAATATTGTTATATACATCCACAATACCATTATATACATAGGAATATTCAAAATACTTTCTTAATATCATCAAATATCAAGTGTTTACAATTCAAGTTCTATCATAAATGTCGTAGTCTTTTTTTTACAGTTTGTTTGAATTAAGTTTCAGATATTGCAATGGTTACTATTTCTTTAATTATCTTTTAATTTGTAGGTTCCCTTTTTTCTCTCTCTCTCTCTTCCTTAAAATTTATTTATTGAAGAAACTGGCTCATTTGTCCTATAGAATTTCCCAATCTTGTTTTTACTGATTGTATTGCCATGGTGTGGTTTAATATGTTCCCCTGTAAATTGGTGGTTGTATCTAGAGGCTTTTTTTGTAAGAGTTTTTGAAAGCTCAATGCCTTCATGTGTCCTGAGGCTATGTCTTAGTTTCCATTTGATTAATGTTAGCCAAGCACTTTGAGGTACATGGATAGAAAGAGTTCTAACAATAAATACCTTTGTTTTCATTAGCGTGAGACTAGATCTTCTGACACTTGGAATCTGACTCATTGCACTTTAGAGAATCCAATCAAAAGTACATGGCTTAGTGTTTATTACCTGCTTTTCAGGTACTAAGGCTGGCAGAGTTCCCTGAGCTAAAGCTGGCTTTAATTATCTAGGGCTGATACAGTGCCATGGTGACCATATATTATGATGTGTGTGCAAATATAGTTGTTTTTTTTAAGTCTTTCTTAATATTTTTAAGGTCCTAAAACTTAGGACAGAAAAGATCACAACCCTACTAAAATCTATAAAGCCTGACATGCATTAATTTGCAAGTACATATTTAATTTAATATCAAGGTAAAATAGGAATACTGACAATAAGGGGTTGGTCATCTTTGGAGGTGTGTCTTTTTGAAATGACTATATTTGAGCTTTTAATAAACATTTAGAATACAGATGTATGCTTTTTAAATTTTTTATTTTTACTAAAACACATATAAAGTTTCCCTTCTTAACCATTTTTAAGTATGCAATTCAGTAGTGTTAAGTACATTTATTTTGTGCAGCCTATCCCTGGAGCACTTTTTTTTTTTTTTTTTTTTTGGTGGTTCCCTGGCTAGGAGTTGAACCCAGGCTGCAGTGTTGAGAGTGCCAAAGCCCAGCTGCTATACCACCAGGGAACTCCCTCTGGAACACTTTTCATTTTGCAGAACTAAAACTACCCATTAAACCACAACTCCTTATTTCCCCCTCCTTCAGCCCCAGCACTCACTTTTCTGCTTTCTGTCTATGAATTTGGCTTCTCCAGGTACCTCATGTAAGTGGAATCATGCGGTAGGTATCTTTTTGTGACTGACTTACTTCACTTAGCATGTATGAGCATCTTCAAGGTTCATCCATGTTGTAGCATGTGTCAGAATTTCCTTTTTAAGGCTGAATAATATTCTGCTGTATGCATATACTGCATTTTGTTTATTCATCTGGTGATGGATACTGGGATTGCTTTCACCTCTTAGATATTATGAATAATGCTGCTGTGAACGTAAGTGTACAGATATCTCATAAAGAGCCCCTGCTTTCAATTCTTTTGGTATGGTATACCAAGAAGTAGAATTTCTGGATTAGATGGTAATTCTATGTTTAATTTTTTAAAGAACTGCCATAGCAGCTGCACCATCTTATATTCCCACCAACAGCGCACAGGGATTCAATTTCTTCAGATCCTCTTCAAAACTATTTTCTGTTTTTGTTTTCACTTTGATATAACCATCCTGATATATATGAGGTAGTATCTCATTGTGGTTTTGATTTGCATTTCCCTAATGATTAATGATATTGAGCATTTTCTCATGTGCTTATTGGCCATTTGCATATCTTCTTTGGAGACATTCCTGTTCATGTCCTTTGCCCATTCTTAATCAGAATGTGTTAATTTTTGTTGTTGAATTATAAGAGTTCTTTATATATTCTGGCTATTAACCCCATATCAAATATGATTTACAAATACTTCTCCCATTTCCTGGGTTGCCTTTTTACTCTGTTAACTGTGTACTCTGATGCACAGAAATTTTAAATTTTGACGTAGTTTAATTTATCTTTTGTTGTTGTTGTTGTTATTGTTGCCTGTGCTTTTGGTGTCATAGCCAAGAAATCATTGCCAAATCCAATGTCAGGAAGCTCTCCCCCATGTTTTCTTCTAAGAGTTTTATTTAGCTCTTACATTTAGGTCTTTGATCCATTTTGAGTTAATTTTTATATGTGGTGTGAGATTAGAGGCTAGCCTCATTCTCTGCACTTATATTTTTACACTTTGGTTTAATGATGCAGGCATACCATCTGAAGGTGCAGGGAGGGCTCTCAAGTCAGTTATACTTTTGACAACTATTTGCAATGGGAAAATTGTGTTAACGCCTCCTCCCCTATGCACTTGTTACTGATCTAACTCCTTTTCCCCCAAAGAGTCTAAGTTTTAAGAGTGTAAGAAAAATAGTTAAGTAATATTTATTATTAAGTAGTAATTATTTATAACTTTTAGTTTAGATTCTTAAACTTTTTTTTTTTTTTATCTTAGAAAATTTTTTTTTTTATTCATTTTTAATTAAACTTTTTTTAATGAAAAGTTTTCAAATATACAAAAAAGTAATGAGAATAGCAAAGTAAACCCCCAAGCACACAGCTTCAGCAAATACCAGCATTTTGCACATCTTGCTTCATCCAGTTTCTTTCTCAATTCTTTTTCTTTCTGGAATATTTAAAGGCAAATCCCAATCATTTTATCACTTTTCTTATGTTTATTTGTTTAATGTAAACATACAGATTTCTGATCAAATATGTATTATGTCAGAGTGTGCTTTTCTATGTACTTCACAGTACAATACTTATAATCAGTTTGTGTTGTTTTAAACCCTACGTCGAGGACCAGCAGCATACTTTTAATATTTGAAATTTCTTTAAAGTTTTATAATTTCACATATTTGCTTTATGGCATTTTTTTGATAATATATGCAAGGAATGTGCTGCCTAAGCCTCAGGGACTCAAACCTCAGTTACAACATTGCTCTTTTGGGAAAATATGAACTGCTTTACCACTCTCCATGTTAGAATGTAGTTTTTAAGAACTCATTATTTACAGGTATCAGCTACATATATTTAGCTGCATACCTAATCTGCTATATTGAGGACTCATAGGAAAGGTTACAAAAATATGCTTTTAAAAAAATATTTTACTTTCTTCCTTGCTGTGTTGTGTTCTAGTGAGTATTATGTAACAAGATAAACCTTCTGATCCATTATTCTTTCAATCTCTTTTTTTAAACTGGAGAATTTATGAAGTTCACTAAAGTGGGGAACTTTTTGCTATAGAACTACTACATGGAAGTTAAGAATTCAGAAACACATGACCATTGAATTGAGAGATAATCAGGGGCCTGACCCGAGGTTAGAACGTTTTTCTTAGTCTTTGTATTTCCTGATTATCCAGTGTTGCTGGAACCCAAAGGTGGTGGGCTCCAGCTAGGTCATTTCAGCAACCTGTTTGAAGTAGGGCTGTTTGGTAGTTGGTGGGGGAAGGGGGTGAGGAGGTTCAAAGTGTTGAGAGCTCTTGCTGTATAAATAAGTTGGTTCCTTCAATCAGAGAATAAGTAAGACTATATATAGTGTCTGGAAACCCCCAGAATGGTATGGATAATGCAAAATTGAAACCAGGAAAAGCCATAGTATAAAACCCATTTTAGCACACTTCCATACATGCTCAGATAGTTTCGTGTTGTATAACCTATTCTCCTCTCTGAGAACCCCCAAATTTTTAATATCAAGGTAAAAACTATAACAAAGTCTTCTGAAAAGTTATTTAAGAAGCAGTCATGCATGATACAAATACTAATTCATTATTTTCTTAAGAAACCCCACACATCCCCATTGCTGACATTTTAAATTCTGAATGTCTATATCACCCATGTGTGTAAAGCGGTATATTTTTGTGGGAAATCTTCCACAGAGCCTTGACTGTGAGCATCTAATTAGTCCATGGGGCAAGATGGTGGTCAGGTTTGCATACTTGGCCTTTAGAATTGGCTCCTATTCCTTTTAGCCTTTTGACAGGGGAAGCGACAAGGGAGAAAGTGTAATTCTGTTTTTGTTTTTAACATCATCCTTATTTTTTTCTGCTGTATTTCATTTCCTTTTTTGCTCTCGTTTTGAAGAATTTCATCTAAGTTACTAGTTGAAAAAAAAATCTCTAGAAGGCTCTATTTGTTTTCAACTGGAAAAGACTCTTATGATTCATTAAGGGGTCCAACAGCTTTAAAAATGTGAAGAAAATAAAACTACTAATTTAAATGGTTGGCCTCTCTGAGAAGGTGACATTGAGCCAAGGTGTGAATAAGAAACTTAATCGCACAGTGCAATGGAGAGAGTTGGGGCTAGGCTAGACTTTCCTGGCTCTGCCATTTAACTAGCCATGTCATCTTGGCCAAACTATCTTACCTTACCCAATCCCAGTTTTTTCATATGTAAAACAGGGATAATAATGCCCAATGATAGGGCTATTGGGATTAAAATGGTCCATGGTTCTTTGACCTCCTTTTGACATTTGATCCAGAGGAGAGGCCTGGGACTGCAAGCAGAGAACAGACTATGTTGTGGTCCTCCTGATTCTACTCTTCCCCTCAGAGAAGAGGAATGTGATTTAAAGAGCTCATAAAAATGAAAAACAGTTTACCATGAAAATGTTGCTGGAACCATGTCCTCCTGATTGCTTGTTTATGGTGATAATTAGCAATTTAAAATAATTTTATATAGTTAATACCAAGTTGTTGAAATCATTTCTGAGGTTCAGCCTAAAGGATTTGCCATTGTATTTTTAAAAGAACAACTTACAGAGCTAACAAACAGGTTTGCTTGTTTTTTATAGGTAAGATTTAAGGAATTTAATTATTTAGCATTACCATGCTAAAAAACAGAACAACAATCTTTATTCTTCTTAAAGTTGAGGCTTTTTCTACCAAAAGTATTTTGTTTGTTTGTTTGATTTAATTATAGTTTGTATTTTTAATTTTGTTTCTTTTTGTTGAGTTATGACTTACATGTTGTAAAGTTCACAGATCTTAAGTGTACCGATTGATGCAGTTCTACCTGTGTGTAGACACATGTGACCACTACCTCAGTCAAGCTATAGAGCGTCTCTGTCATCACAGCAGGCTCTCTGGTACCCTAGCCCAACAATACACCACAGATAGCCAGTATTCTGACCCCTACCACCAAAGATTAAAGAGCCACAATATGGAAATCCAAAGACCTGGGCTCTAGCCTTGACTTTGCTATTGGCACCATAATTTTTTTAATTGTTAAATTTATTGGGGTGACATTGGTTAGTAAAAATTACATAGGTTCCAGGTGTACAATTCTATAATACATCATCTATGTATTGTGTTGTGTGTTCATCACCCAGAGTCAGTTCTCTTTCCATCACCGTATATTTGAGACCCTGTCCCTTCTCTCCTACCCCCACCCCCCATTTTATTTGTTATTAATAATCCACCCACCCACATATTAGCTGTGATGTGTAAAATTACATTTGTATAGTAGAAATGTATATAGTTAGTGTCCATGGAAGAGGTTTCTTAATAAACCTAAAAAAAAATATATAGACTATGCCTGTTTATGTTTTTCTTTTATTTGATTTCAGTAACACTGGTCAGTAATACTTAGGGCAAGATTTCTAAAAAGGGACCTTGTTATTTGAGAATTCAGTATCTCATGATCTCATCAGAGGTTTCATGTAGAGATCAACTGACTTCTTTTAAACAGGCTACTTAACTCATGTGATAGAAAACGAACTCTGTAGGAATCCCCTTAATTCCAAGAGTGCAATGTTTGTGAATGTGCTCTACTTTGTTCAAATGCAATACCCAAAACATTTTTTGACGTCAAAATGATTCATCACCTGACAATCGTTTTTCACATAGTAAAATCTTATCTTTTATTCTTTTTTGAAGATTAATGTTCTATCATTTACAAATCATTAGTAGAGGAAGGGTAATTGAAAGTATTAGGAACTTCTCTGCCAATTGAAGACCGATTAACAATGGAGATCATTTTTCGTGACTTAGTTAATTTTTAGCTATGAAAAGTTCTGTAATTATTCAACTCAGTCACTCTTTTTATTATGATCACTCAAAAGAACAGTTTATTTAATTAGAAAATATTAAATCAGAAAATATTTGGAGGAATAAGGAAATACCTACAATTTTGGGTTCTCTTTGCAAAATTGTTTATTAGTTGAGGAAAATAAAAATGCATTCTGTTTTCTATGGCATCCCATAGAACAATCACTTTGAAATATTTAGATTTATAAAAGCCTGTGAAAATGGGAACAGTGGTCAGGATTAAAGTTCATCATCTCCTGCCCTGTCTTTTTCTGGTAATGAAAAGAACTAGGAGAATACAGTGCACTCTAAATATTCACTTTCTCCCTTCCCAGCTACTAAAACAGATTCACATTCCTATTTTTTAAAAAAGGGGTGTGTGTGTGTGTGTGTGTGTGTGTGTGTGTGTGTGCGCGCGCTATTATACCTTCCAAATTATTAGCCACGGTCTCTTATGATCCAGTTCTTTGCATTCAAGGCATACCTATATAATGTTCAACTTCCCATAATTGTTATAGAATACTTTTGATTCTGCTTGTATAGTCATTTAGTGAATAAATTTAATCACTTTAGTTTTTCCTGAAATGGGGCTGCAAAGATTAGCTACCTTTTCCCTGTGGTCTACTTGTTTGTGTGTCAGAGCTCAGCAATTCCAGTATATTCTAACAAATCTTTAAAGAGAGATAAAGAACGCGGTCTCTTTAGTTCTGACTGACTTCCTAGGGTGGCTTCCAGAGCTCTAGCTACCCTGGATGTTTCCTGATTGGGAGAGAGCTGCCTGCAGCTTTCAGAAGGGATTAGCACCTCCAGAAAACTTTTGTTCTGAATTACTCATTTTCATAGTGTGACATTAGCTGTATTTGGACTCTTCTTCCAAATCACTGTGTTGTAATAATAAAAATTGAAGAACCACAGTTAGACTTATGATAAGCATGAGCACATAGCCATAAGCTAAGGAAAAGGTTCATCTAGTTTGGGAGTGGACCTTCAAATCCTTGCCACTGTGTCTTTTAAGGTCTCATTTGCTCAATTAAAAAGTCTTCAGAACCTAGGCTATTGGAGAGTAGGGGTAGATGTTTTTCTAAATTATGTGATTAAAATGGGTGGGGAAGGAATGCTGAGAGCTGAGAATGGATTTTTCAGGAATGTCTAGGTGTGTCCTGGTTGCTAAAGACCTTACACACATACTTTTTATTTTGCTGAATCTCTAGTACTGACCACATGCCACTTTTTGCATCCCTTATTCCTGAGACTTCTACCAAGGCATTGCTGCCATCAGTGTATCATAAATGAATTTACAGTGCTTGCCATAACCACAGTCCCTTCTGAGGCTAACTTTTCCTCCCCACAGGACTCCTGTTGAGGAACCACATGACAGAGCCCCTCTGGCCAAACCGACTAGACTAGGGGAGGCCCTGACCCCAGGGTGGCTCACTCACAGGCTGGCAAGGGTCTTAGGATGTTGCCTCGTCTCAGAATTTCAGTCTAAGCCCTGGCAGTAGCTGTTTACTGAGCCCTGTATTGGGAATTGCAAGCAAGGAGTATAGAAAAGATAAACCAGGTAAGAGTGGTGTAGACATGTGGATAATAAGGACCCCATTAGCACTGGTACATCAGAAAGGCCACAGATCCCTGCTTGCTGGGCTTCCTGGGCCTGCCTTGGAATTAATACTATGCTTAATTCTTGGCCTCCTTGAGAGTCAGTCCTCCTTTTATTCCTGATCCTTTTGTTTCCCCTGTATTCTTAATATATCCCTTACCATGCTTCACTCAAACGAGATTAAATGAGTCTCAGCCTCTCGTAATTATAGGAGCCCAATCATAGGCCCTTAGAAGCCTGGAGGAGCAAAACCAGGTAAGTAGTCCAGAGGTGGCGGGGGTCAGAGTCACCATTCCAGGCTGGGAGATCAGGAACATGGACTTCAGGTCCAGCCTTGAATTGCTTCAACTTCTATGCTAAAGGACCAGTTTTACTTTTTTCTTCTTTTTTTAAAAAAAAGAAAAAGAAAACAGACTTTATATTTTAGAGCAGTTTTAGGTTCACAGCAAAATTGAGCAGAAAGTACAGAGTTTTCATATACTTCTGCTCCCATACATGCACAGCCTCACTTTTTATTAAAAAAAAAACAAAAACAAAAAACAGGGAGTTCCCTGGTGGTGTAGTGGCTTAAGGCTTCGACGCTGGCACTGTCAGCACTGCGGCCTGGGTTCGATTCCCAGTCAGGGAGCTACCCACATACCAAAAAGCAAATAAAAAAAAACAAATAAAAAAAAACAAAAAAAACCAAAAAAACAGGTTTGTTAAAAACAAACAAACAAAAAAAACAAACCAAACATTATAAACAGAAACTCATATTAGAGATATCAAAAAGATAAATTTCACCTGTTGCGTTGTTTTTGGTGTGAGTGTGATGAGAAGTTTTTAGAATTCATGGCCAATAGTTATGGTGTCTGCCTCCCTTATTAACCTCAGTGCTTCTGTTTTCTTATGTTTATTGAAAAATCTACTCTGGGCCAGAGTTTCTGTGTGTTTCAATATGGAACTGTTGGAGTATGGGTCGTGTTGACTCTTTTCTCCCAACTCTGGTTATCCCTTCCCTCTTCAGCAGCAGCGAAGGGTTCAAGTCCACTCACAAAAAACAATCACCAGGAATATGGGTTCTACTCCATCCCAGTTCAGACTCTCCTCTGTGCAATGCCATGAGGAAGGACAGGTGAGATTACAGATACTTGGTTTATTTATGTTGTTTGTGTCTAGGCAGGGGAGAAAAAAGGGGTGGTTGCTATATCTAGGAAGTTATCAAACTCAGAGACCCTGAGCATCCTCTTTTTATCTTTCTCTCTGTGATTTCAGCTGGTGTCTTCCATGCAGACTCCACCCCAGCTCTTTCCTCTCTTATGGTTACAAGAATATCAAAACAGTTTAGCCACTTCCTCTTTATTATGCCTGTGTCTCCAAGTATGCTGAGTGTGCCATGTTCTTGCTGACTGCATCATTTTCTTACAATTCTACTGATATTTGGTTTCTGCTAACAAAATGAACATACAAAATACATCCATCATGCATAACCATATGCTCATACCTTTTCCTTGATGAAAGCACTAGCCAATTCTTTCATCAAACAAGTATTTATTGAACACCTACTATATGCCAGGTCATTCATGATCAGAGCTCTGGGTATCTCTCTGATTTCCTCTCATTTCTTTCTTTCTTTCTTTCTTTCTTTAAAAATGTGGGTAGTTCCCTGGCTGGGAATCGAACCCAGGCCGCAGCATTGAGAGTGCCAAAGCCTGAAGCCACTACACCACCAGGGAACTCCCTCCTCTCATTTCTTGCTATCGTAATTCTAAACTGCTCAATAGTCCTCACACATATTCCATTCTTTTCACATCTTTATGCTTTTATTCATATTGTCTTTGTATGTAACATGCTTTCCCCATTTGCCTGGCTAGGTCCTATTCATCCTCCTTACCCTGATTCAGGTACCCCTTCCTTGATGAAGCCACTATGTGCTCCATTGCTATGCCCAAGCTGAGTGAGGTTTGCCTCCACTGGGTTCCCATGGCACTTTGTGCATACCTTCACCATCACACTTACCACATCATAGTGACTGTGTCTGTTTGTCTCCTTCTTGTCAGCAGACCCTTCAGGGAAGGGACAGTATCTTATTGTTTTCTCTGCAGTTCTTAGAACAGTGCATGTAATGGAACATACGCTTAATAAACCTTGTGGAACCAAATAAAATCAGTCATGGTATTATGTCAAGTAGAAAATCTTATAGAATCTCTAGGCAATCCGTGGTTGCATTAAACATTATTTTTTATTGCTAGAGACTGTTTACCCAAATCTCCAGCAAGGGCGTTCCTATCATCTGTTGCACCAGTATCAGTCATGAGTTAGTGGCACACCATCTGGTTTTTACTGGGTAAGGCAGCGGTTCTCAACCTGTGGGTCACGACCCCTTTGGGGGTCGAATGACCCTGTCACAGGGGTCGCCTAAGACCATGGGAAAACACATATCAGATACTTATATGACGATTCATAACAGTAGCAACATTACAGTTATGAAGTAGCAACGAAAATAATTTTATGGGGGTCACCACAACATGAGGAGCTGTATTACAGGGCCGCGGCATTAGGAAGGCTGAGAACCACTAGGGTAAAGGCTGGCTGGGATTTTGGCAGTGTGGGTAAATGTACTTGAATCCAGTGCCAGTCCCGACCTGTGAATTTGGTCAGTGGACATGATTGTGAAGACGCTTAATGCAGTGAGTACAGTGTGCTCCAGCACACAATCAAATGCCATGGCTCTTGCAGACCCTCCAGTACCCTAAGTAGATGGGTTTAGGGGAACTCAAGCATGAACCCAGCTGCCAGTGTAGGTGCTGTAGCCCAGGACCTCCACCAGCACCTGGAATAGGTGAATACTTGTTGAATGAATGCATACATTTGGATAAGTGGATTTAGTTGTATATGAAAGAATCTATGGTTTGCACTTTGTAGCGCTGTAGATTTTGATTCTGCTGGAGGCACAGCTAAGGATTGAAGCTGGGAGATGATGCTAAGAGAAAAGTTTTCTCATGGGATTGCTCATTACAGCACAGTCTCCAATGATAACTCTGTTAGGGAAAACGATTGTGGGAAACCATGTTGTGCAATAATGAAGTGAAATTTTAGTTGATCTTGATTTTGCTTTCCTCTTAACCATCTGTGCAGCTGTACAATTTCTTACAGACCTGTTAGACCAAAGAGAGGGCGAGAGAAGGGTGGGGTGGGGAGGAGAGAGAGGGCACCAGAAAGAGCCTCAGCACTGGGTACTCGGCATGCTGTGTTTGGCGTGAGGTCTGACACCAAACACACTTGGCAGCCTAGATGTATTGCCCTTGGAGCTTTAAGTTTCCTTGTGAATGAGACATTTGGACCAGATCATCTTTAAACTCTCTTCTGATTCTGAAGTTTCACATTCTTAATGGAGTTTGAAATAGGGGTTTTCCTAAATTCTGCAGGTGTTTCCTGCGTGATTTAAGCACTGAATACAAATTGATTAAATTATAGATTATGTAATTGAGATTTTTAGAGGTTTAGTCAAAGACTCTGTAGTTGTTTGACAATCACATTTCCATGGGGATTAGAATGTAGTTCTTATTTCGTCTTTCACACATGAAAAATAAAAAAAGATGTACTGTAAAAAATTTAAGGGACCAATTTCTTTTCCTGTCATAGACACTATAACCAACACTGTAATTGATGTAAAAAGACAGGTCTCATTTATATAAAATTACGAATTTAAACAAAGTGCATAACTTTTTTAAGACCTTTTTTTTTTTTTTAAGTTCACAGCAAAACCAAGGGGAAGATACAGGGATTTCTCAAATAACCCCTTCCCCCACACAAGCACAGCTTCCCTTGTTACCGACATCCCCCCACTGGGGTTCTACGTTTGTTACCATTGAAGAACCTACATTGACATGATACTTCATACTCACCCAAGTCCACAGTTTACATTGCAGTTCATGCTTGGTGTTATACACTTTATGGATTTGGACAAATCCATAGATGTGTAGCCATCATTATGGTATCATGCTGAATTTTTTCACTGCCCAGAACATCCTCTGTGCTCTGCCTATTCATCTCCCCCTTACCTTCACCCCTGGAAACCACTGATCTTTTCATTGTCCCTATAACTTTGCCTTTGCCAGAAGGCCAGGTAGTTGGAATCATACAGTATGTAACCTTTTCAGGTTCTTACATACCTTTTCACAGCTTGATAGCTCATTTCTTTTTAGCACTGAATAATATCCCATTGTCAGGATGTACCACAGTCTATTTATCCATTCACCTACTGAAGGACATCTTGGTTGCTTCCAAATTTCAGCAATAATGAATAAAGCTGCTATAAACGTCTGTTGGCAGGTTTTTATGTGGACAAAGTTTTCAGCTCCTTTGGGTTTAATTGCACCAAGGAGTGTGCAATTAATAATAGTATATTAATTTTGTAAGAAAACACCAGACTGCCTTTCAAAGTGGCTATACTATTTTACATTTTCATCAGCAGTGAACAAGAGTTCCTGTTACTTATATCCTCACCAACATTTGGTGTCCTCAGTGTTCCAAATTTTGACCATTCTATGATAGGTGTATAGTGGTATCTCATTGATGTCTTGATTTTCATTTCTCTGATAATATATAATGTGGAACATCTTTTCATACACAGCAGACTGTTAACTCTCAAAATTTTTGCCAGTTGCTTGAGTTCCAGTTAGTGGAGAGTCTACTTAACATTTATCCTGTGTCCACCAATGCCCATGGGTGCCGGTTAATGAGAGTCTACTGTACTTATTTGCCATTTGTTTATCTTCTTTGGTGAGATGTCTGTTAAGCATTTTGGCCAATTTTTTAATCAGGTTGGTTGTTTCCTATTGTTGAGTTTTAAGACTTTTTGGTATATTTTGGAAAATAGTCTTCTATCAGATATGTCTTTTGTAAATACTTTCTCCCAGTCAGACTTGTCTTCTCATTCTCTTGACATTGTCTTTCAGAGAAGAAGTTTTTAATTTTAATGAAGTTCAGCTTATCAGTTATTTCTTTTATAGATCACACCTTTTGTGTTGTATGTAAAAAGGCATCACCATACCCAAGATCATCTACGTCTTCTCCTGTATTATCTTCTAGGAGATATAGTTTTGCATTTTACATTTTAGGCCTATGATCCATTTGAGATAGTTTTTCTGAAGAGTAGAAGACATGTATCTGGATTCTTTTTTTTTTATTTTGCATGAAGATGTCCTGTTATTCCTGTTATTAATTTATTGAAAATACCTGTTTTTACTCCATTGTATTACCTTTTCTCCTTAATCAAAGAATCAATTGACTATATTTATGTGGGTCTATTTTTGGCCTCTCTTATTTGTTCCATTGATTTATGTGTCTCTTCTTTCATCAATACCATACTGTCTTGATTAATGTAGTAATTACTTTGTAGTCGGTCTTAAAGTCAGGTGGGGTCAGCCCACCAACTTTGTTCTTCTTCAGTATTGTGTTGGTTATTCTGGGTCTTTTGCCTCTCCATATAAGTTTTAGAATCAGCTGGTAGATATCCATAAAGTAACGTGCTGGGATTTTAATTGGGATTACAATGCATCTGGATCAAGTTGGAAAGAACTAACATCTTGACAATACTGATTCTTACTAGTAATGAACATGGAATATCTCTCTACTTATTTAGCTTATTTGATTTCATTCATCAGAATTTTGTAGTTTCCTCATGTAAATCTTTTGTATATTTTGTTAGATTTATACCTCAGTAATTTATTTTATGGGGGTGCTAATGTAAATGGTATTGTTTTTAATTTCAAATTCCACTTGTTCATTGCTGGTGGTAATTTTTCATATAGTATATTTAATATGTTATCCATAATCACACACACACACACACACACACACCATTCATTCTTGTGCCGTGTACTGTTCTAGATGGTAGACTTGCAACAATGAGCAAAAATACATGAGATGGAGCTTACTGGGAGGAGATCGAAAAATGTCATGTCATAGCTGTGTTAAGTGCCAAAATGGGGAGGTTCACAGTGCTATGGGGGCACACACAGCAGCAGGAGCTGATCAGTGTGAAAGAGTATAGGCCAAGCTGAGGTCTGAAAGAAGCCTAGTTGTAATGAGGGGAGAGGAGTAGTGTTCCAAGCAGAGGGTATGAATTCTGAGAAGTCCTGTGGTGGGGAGAGTCTGGCACCTCTGAGGAACTGAAAAAGGCCCATGGGGTTGGAGTACAAAAAAGCAAGTGGGGGAGTGTGATGAGAGATGAAGCTGGAAGGGAGGGCCAGCAATTTCGTAGGCCCTGGCTGGGCTGGGATGTGGGGAGAGGTAGAGGAGACAGTGTATGGTTAGAACAGTCACTTTCAGAGACCTCTTTACATAATGGAGAAGAGCAAAGATATGGAGTCCAGGACAGGGCCAGGCCCACTGTCCCGCTCCAGTCTTCCTTTCCCAGAGAGGTCCTCACAGAGAGTGTCACTCATTTCTCACTAGAGTTAAATGGTCAGATTCCACAGGAGACTTCCAGCGTTTTTCACGGAGAGTAGAAATCTTTGTGAAAATCTTTGACCGTCAAGCCACTATATTATCTGGATCTATAAATATGTGTTGAACAGAAATAAAATCATAAAATGATGCTATTTTGCAACTTGCCCTTATTGAATGAATAGTAAGTATTGTTTTGTGTCTGTACATATAGACCTACCTTATTCTTTTCTAGTATTCCTTTGTATTGTTGTACCATGGTCTGTTAACTGTATATTATTACCATAGTTATATGAGTATTAACATTTATGTTAATATAGATATATATTAACTTTGTGTCCTTCCTAAATTTTCACTTTTACAAAAAATGGTGCTGAACATTTTGAAGATTAACGGTTGACCTCTGCACAATTCAAACCCATGTAGTTCAGGATCAACTGTAATTGTATTTTTGGTATCCATGGGAAAAATTCCTAGGTATAGACTGTCTGAGTCAAAGATATGTATATATTTAAAACTTTTGGTTGTATTATAAAATAATACTTATTAAAAATGTAAACTATAGGAATACAAAAAGTACAAAATCAAAAGTTAGCCCTCCTCCCAGCTTGGTATGCATCCCTGAAATATACATTTTACATTGTAAAAGAAATTACCAAGTGCAGTCTAAAAAGTGTGTACCTGTTTATCCTATCACCTATGTAGGAAAATGCCTGATTTTCCACTTTCTTACCAATATGTTGTTATTACCAACTCCGATATACAAAATTTTAAATTGTGTTTTAAATTTACATTTTTTCATTATTAGTGAGATTGGACATCTATTTTTATTTTTATTTTTTTTAAGTGGTGCTTTTATGAAATGTCTGTTGTTTTCTTTTCCCTATTTTGCTACTGGGTTGTGTATCTTTTTCTTACTAATTTGTACAAGCTCTTTATACATTAAGAGAGTTAATTTGTTATAAAATATTTTTTGGCTAATTTGTCTTTTGACTTTGTTTATGATATATTTTGCCACCCAGAAGTTTTTATTTTTCTTAAACATCTCTTCAGCCAAGCTTTCTTCCAAAAATAGGGACTAGGTCAACTTTCATAGCTGCTTTTCCCAGCTAAAATTCAGCTACAAGGACACTTACAGAAGTGGATGGAGTGAGGAAGCAGCCTATAGCACAGGGGTAAATGCTTCCATTCAGAAGCAGGCTATTAGGGAACTTTTCCCAAGGTGACCGACCCAGCCTGCAGTGTGTCTTGCTCATTTGCCCTCTCACACCTAGCTCATTACAGGGTCCTTCCTTTGCTCCCAACCTTATAACAAAGACTCTTGTTTCCAGGGCAAGAAATATCCCCTTCAGCCCTGACCATTCATGAGACAATAGCCCTCCCAGCTCATGCCCTTGGGTGAAGCTGACTCCTAGTCCATCCTGTGCAAGCCTCATAATTACCTAATATGAATGACATTTTGGAAGCAATTATGTATATATTAGATAAATCCTATCTACAGACAAAATGTGAATGGTAGTAGTATAAACATAACTGAGGGGAGAACAACTCATCAGAAGTCGAAGTTAGTTATACATGATGTGCTTCTGATTATGATTTAAAAACTGCCAATCGGAACTAGGCTATTAGAAACATCTGGTCACTTACTACTCTATTGCAAAGCCTTTGATGAGTCCCTGTCTGCAGTATAAAGGCCTGACTGCCTAATATGGCATGTGAAGTCTTTCACATCCTGTTCCTAACCTGTTTTTTTCAGCCAGCCAAACACTATGCCAAGCACTTTGATTCCACACATATTTATTGAGTACCTACTACTTGCCAGGCATTGTTCTAGGTTCTGGAACTAATGGTGATCCTTGCTCTTACAGGGCTTTCAGGCCAGTTGGGGAGAAAGATAATCCCAAGTAAACACAGCAATTTGTAGGGTGGCCAGGGAGACATATGACCTGAGGAGACATGACCTGAAATCCAACGAAGGAACTAGCTGTAAGAAGATTTGGTGGATGAGTGGAGGATGCTGTAGGCAAAGGGCACAGTAACAGCCTTGAACTCGGAAAGAGTTTGGGGTGTTCTAAGAACAATAGAAGGCTAGCACAGCCAAAGCTCAGAGGAAGGGACAATACCCTAGTCAGGTGATAATGAACTCGATGGCAGGGACCAAATCGCACAATACACTGTGGAATATGGTAAAGGATTCAGATTAAGCACAATGGGATGCTTAAATCTGTGGTTGTGGTGGGTAGGGGTGATGACAAGATAATGTAATGGTCTTTACACTTTATCTCATTTATCTGCATAACAGCTCTCTGACGTAGGTATCATTAATGATCAGTTTTATGGATGAAGACCCTGAGGAAGGAAGTTGGGTAATTTGTTCAGGATCACACAATTGGAAAGTATTGAAGCCACTGGATCTGTCTGACTCCAAAGCCTGTGCTCTTAACCTTGATTCTGGATTCTATACTGTCTAATTGCTTTATTTTGTAAGTGAGAAAAGTGAAATTCAGAGAGATTAAAAATAAACTAGAATGAGTAAGAGGATGTGAGGCACTGTTTAAAAAAAACTGGACTATTCCATCTGGAAGGATAAAGAATGAACTTTTTATCTGGCAGAAAACCAGAGAGCTATGAAGCGCATGAAGAGGGCAACATGGACTTACTCACCATATGAATAAAAACCCACAAGCCTCTCTTGAAGCTTCAAAGAAGTAATTACATGTCAAATAAAAGGCCGTACTTCTTATACAGTGGGTAGTAAATAGAAGAACCTGATTATCTCACACACAGATTGAAAATAAATAAATTTAGAGCAGCTTTTATGAAGGCTGTAGAGTAAGCTAGCAAAACAGAACCACGTTTGTACCAAGCACACTAAAATACCAGTGAAATTTGTCTGTAGTAGAAACTTAAATAACTAAGAAAATTAAGGAAAATTGAGTAAGGGGAAACTATGTATAATAATGAAAAATGAAAGTAATTTTTAAGTGTAATAATTTTGCAATATTTAAAATTTTTAGTTTTTTTATATATTAAGAAGAAATATATAAACTCATGGATTTTTTTCTTTTAAGCAAGAAGCTGCTATAGAGGGATAGAAGGAAATACGAGTAATGTCTTTCCTCAGTCATCACAGACAGAATGAAATTGTTATTTCCAGGTAAACCCATTAGATCTGCTAGAAAAGGATGTTGTGAAGTAAGTGTCAAGATACCAGCTTGACATCTGAGGAAAAGGCTGAGGCACAACCTCTTTCAGAGCCTCTGCTTGCTCATGCTGCATTTATCTTTCAAAATATTCTCAGTATGTACGATTGGAGTAACTCTTGCTCAAGAGAAAGTGTCCTTTATTTCGTGAAGTATGAGATTCTTACAACCTAAAATAGTGTGATAGTTGATTTTGATCTTTCTGTTATCCCCATTGTCCTGTTGATTTCCTTTCATTCCTATTGAGAACCTCTAACCAACCCATTCAGATGATCTTCTTTATCATTCAGTAATACCATTTAGCACGTAGAGCTGTTACAATTGAGGAAACAAGAGTGTACTCAAGCTAGAAGTTTGGGAATTGTTGAGTCAGAGTTTCATAACCTCAATATCTAATTATTTCTGTTTCTTGGTTCTCTAGTAATTGTCTTACCATGATCAAGGTGCAAGCATGGCCAGCAGCTGCCTTGGGTCCAACACCACTTCCCTGGTCCCTTCTTCCTTTAGGGGGCACCTGCCTCTGTGGTACTCAGCATTCATCTAGTTGTGCCTTCAATATATCTAATAACACTGCAGCCTTGATATTAGTTTACCCTGTTGTATATGCATATAAAAATATTAATGTTCAAAATAGTAATTGTGAGTTTTGTTCAACCAATTGTTATAAGGATTCTATTGATCAAAAGTCTACCCAAACCATGGTCAGAGGGATAGATAGCATATAAGATGTAAATGTGAATATGTTTTATTAACCTAGAGGCTCTTTATGTTTATGCAAGTTCTGTTCATTATCCTTAAAGTAACCTTCTATTGAGATATGCTGTTACCTTTGGGCAAACCGGGCTTGTATTTTTAAGCATGGGTGACTGGGTTACTGTTTTTTACTCATGCTTGTATTTCATAGCTAATTAAATTATTTTCTGTTCTTTTCTATGACTGGCTTTCTGTTTTAGCATAGCATTCCTTCCCATTTGAAATCCATGGAAGCTCTGTAGCTCCTAAAGACTTACCCACTGAATTATTCATTTATTCAACAGACATCTTTTGAGCATCTACTTTGCTAAACACTGGGCCAGATATAGAGGTGATGCCAATGGATAAATCATAGATTTTGTCCTCAAGAAGGTCACAGTCTCGTTAAAGAGCTAGGCCTGTGGAAAGATAATATTAATGGAATGGTGAGTGATTAGAGAGGAAACCCCGATATTATGGAAGGTCTACAGGAGTCCCTACCTTAACTTGGTGGTCAAGGAAGGCTTTCTGGAGGTTATAACACTTAAACTGAGTTTTTAAAATGGGTGTTGTTTTTTTTTTTTAAGTCTGCTTTATTCAAGGAAGGCTATAAGTTTCTTTTAGACAGAAGTTTAAAAAGTAGAAGGGAAGAGAAGGAAAAAAATGCACAGACAGAGTAAAAGATGTGGCTAAGAACAATGTGTACATTAGTGATCTGCCTGTTTACTTAATTCTGACATGCACATTGTTTTTTATTTCACATTAGGAATGCATCTTTTATCATTGATGATATCTTAGATTTGATGAGATAGGGCATTCATTTATTCAGTAGGTAATTTTGGGGCACCAGTTCAGCCACTGTGTTCAGCCCTAGGCATCAGATTTGAGCAAGATAGGCATAGTACTTGTTCTATGGTCTTTATAGTAAGAAAAATACAGGATTATGTGAGAAAGCATAATAGGGGGGATTTATTTAGATGGAGAGGTCAAGTAGGATCTTTCCAAATGACAGATATTCAAAGCTGAGATGTGAAAGATAAGTAGTAATCAGTAACTAGTGAGGCTAAGGGTTCTATACCAAGAGAAAGTATGAGGGAAGGTCTTGAGGCCGGAATAGCATGGATTGTGTAAGTAGTTGAAGGAAAACCAGTGCAGATGGCCCTTGGTGGGGTGGAGAGAGGGCTAAGCAGTAGTGGTAGTGGGGACTGTTGTGAGATGAGGCTGGTTCTCCAAGACTTTCTGGAGCAGATGTCGAGGCTCTAGGAGGTTATGTGACTTTATTCCAAGTTACTAAGGGTTTGAAGCAAGGGAGAAACATCATCAGATTTTTCCCCCCCATTTCAAAAAGAACACTGGCTGCTGAATAGACAATGAGGGAGGGAAAACTTGGTAGAGAACTATTCTGAGGATCAAGGTGAGAGACAATGGTGCTGGAATTTGGATGGTGTCCATGGTGGTTGTGAGAGGTAGACCAAAGTTCCTGTATATTGGAGGTAGGACTTAGTGATAGATTTGATATAGTTGTCCAGGAGAGGGTGGTGCTGATGATCAGTTTTCTCCCAACATGTGTGTGGAGGTACCTGGGACTGACATGGGGATAATGCTGAAAGGACAGATATAAAAGGTGGTGGAAGAAGAATTCTGTTTTAGACTTAAATTTAAGATGTTTATGAGACACCTAAATAGATACCTTAAGTAATTATATAAGTCTGTGGGTCTGTGGGTTTGGAGTTAATAGAAAGTTCTGGACTAGAGATGGAAATTTGAGGAAAATTGCTATTTAAACTTATCAGGGTGGGATACAGTGTTGATATAAAAATAATAATGATCTCTAATCATAATCATAACAATATTAATGAGGATAGCTAACATGTATTGACTGCCTTCTGTGTGCTAAGCACTGTTCTGAGTACTTTAAGTGTATTAACTGATTTAATCCTCATGTTAACTGTATGTTGTAGGCATTATTAATACTCTCATTGTAGATGAGACAAAGGAAATTCACAGAGCTAGTAAACAACAAAACCCAGATATTCTGTTCGTGAAGCCTGAACTCTTAAAGTACTACATTAGAAGAGAGAAGAGACTCATTTCAGAAATCTGGGCAATCCCAGCATTTAGACATTGAATAGAGAAGACGGACCTGGCAGAAGAAACTGAAAAGGAGTGATTTGAGGGGTTAGAGGGAGACATGAGAATAGAGTATCTCAGAAGCCAAGCAAAGAGTGTTCCAGATAGGTTGTTAAGGTCAGTTATCAAATGCTGCTGAAAGGTAGGCTCTTAAAGGACACATAGGCATTCAATGGGTGATGAGGAAGGATGGCGAAAGGGTTTGCTGGGCATGGGGATGATATGAGTAAGAGAAACAGATATGGAGGAACCAGATTCTATTTGCCGATGTTAGAAGGTCAAGTCCAAGCCAGGTGTGGTTAAGAGATGATACTGGAGAAATTGACAGGGACCAGATCATGGAAGACCTGTAATGTGCCCCAAGTTAGCACTAGACCATGATCTCAGCCAGAACTGCTGTCCCCAAAGTTGGGAGAAAAACCAAGGGAGCCCCTTGTTACAAATGAGAGGAATTACGTGCTGGTGCCTGCTTATCCATGTTTTCTCATACATGTTGTCTGATTTCTTTAAAATTTACTGTGCTCAAACATTTTATTTAAGATTTACAAGTTGTCCATGACTTCTTTCAGCACCAAATCATTTATCAGAGTGATAGATATTCTGCATAGGAGGAAGATATCTAGAGCAGAAGTCTGTACATATTTAACATGACCCTTTTTATACTTCTCTCTAAACTGGGAACAGTGTTGAAAATGGTAGGAAAGTGTGAGTGGTTTTACTTAATTGGGCAACTTTGGTCACAATCAGGAGAAAGTGATTCATTGGGATTATGTTTGTTTTATTTGTCCTTATACTGTACATCCTACGCATTTTGAAGTCAGAGATTGTCCTTGGTTTGAATCCTGCCTCTATTATTTACTAGTTGAGTGACTTTGGGGCCGGTTATTTAACCTCTCTCAGAATATTGAATGAGGAACTTCTGTAGTAATAACAAAATAAAGCATACTGCAAAAATTAAGTAAATTAGGAGTATTCTTCATCCTGATCAAATAAAAAACCTTGTAATGATGATGATCAACATGATTCCTTTCTTTGTTGGTAATTCTGTTTTACTTTTGATTATTTTACTTAGAATTTTGTGCTTTATCCTCAAATACCCATTAGCTATTTGTAAATGGAAGTAGTAATTTTTCTTGATGTGCATAGTTAAGACTGTGCTTATAAAGTGAGACCTAGTTCCAAAAATAATTTCATAGGAATATTACAGAACTGCAGTGTCTAAAAATATTCACTCTAAATCTCTGCCATCCCACATAAAATTCTAGAAAAATAAGGTTATTTAATCTTTGCTGCTTGACGGTGACAAAACATAAAGTTCTTGTTAATTTCAGTGTCTGCTGGAAGCTGATTTGAACTTGATTTGCTGCATGCACATTTTACTGTATATGCAGGGTAACTAACTGCAAGAGTTACAAAGAAATTAAAAATCTTACATCAACCCTATTATTTATTTATTTATAGAAGTGAATGAACCTAAAATGATTCATTTATTAAAGTTTTAGTCCTTGGCAATTTCAGCTTTCTTTTTGCTGTTATTCCCTACACTCATTTTTTGGCAGAGCCTCATTCTGTTGTCAGAGCCAGTTAGAATACTGCAGGGTGGATGCCAGGCTTTGACATGTTGTCTTCGAGGAGCCATTTTTAAGTCTCATCTGATGACATGGACCAGCTTAATAGCTATTTCCATTATGACACTGGGAAGAACATTTTTGAGGTGGGAGAGGGGAATTTCTTCTTCATGAAATCCACTGTTTTAACAAGGAGGAAGCATGGTGGAATGGAAAGAATGTTTGATTTTTAGGGTAGCTATAGATTGGAACCCTACTTCTACCAATTTGAAGGTTGGAGCCTCAATCTCTGTTAAAATGAGTTAGTAATAGGTTATGGTGATGATTGAATGGAATTATGTATGTGAAATATCTAGGTTTCTGCTGACACAGACAGTGTCCAATAGGCGTTAACTCATTCCTCACAACCTTTGTCGTATGCCCTCAGGCAGGTTGGTGTTTGTTACTTTGCTCAGCAGCAGCATGCATTGCTGTAAAGCTGCAGCAGGGGCACAAGACACCTTGCTCTTCACCACCCCTACTCAGAATGCACCATGTATTCACCCCCATCCCTGCTTTTCTCTTTTCTCCCATTTTATTGTGACCCCTTACCCTGCTCTGACTCTCTGGCTTAGCTTTCTTCCCACCTATTCCTGCCTTTGCTGCTCCAGGAGGTAGCTGGTGGAAGTGATGATCACAGCACTTTTGCCTTCTGAATGAGGAATTTTTGTAAGGTTGGGAGCAGGGCCCTCACTCTAAAAGTGAGGGGTAACTTTCACTCTAAACACATGAATTATGAAGGAACTGATAT
This sequence comes from Lyroderma lyra, assembly GCA_004026885.1. Taxonomy (NCBI): domain Eukaryota; kingdom Metazoa; phylum Chordata; class Mammalia; order Chiroptera; family Megadermatidae; genus Lyroderma; species Lyroderma lyra. The sequence goes on from PVJL010000037.1 coordinate 500,265, forward strand.
GCAGGTTTATGTGTGGGGGAGAGGAAAGGATATTTCATTACTTCTCTATTCCCTAAATTCCTGGCTCTTTTTTCCTCCGTCTCACCAGGGTTTCCTACATAACTCCACTGTCTAATGTTGCTTACATCTTTCTCTATTCCTAGAACTTATAGACCCTTTCAGAAGACTCTGGGAGTCTCTTGCCAATACTTCTTTTAGTCTGCCCTCTTAGAATGTAATATCTAAGGCTAAGAATATTCATATAACAGGTGTTTATTAAGGAATTATTATCGGCAGTTAAGGTGTTAAGTGCCGAAGAGACAAAGATGAAGAAGATACATGTCTCGAGGAGCTCACAGTCTCTAGAGGGACATAGGCACACAAAGTCATCATTTAGTGGGATAAGGATTCTAGTGGAAGATTGTTCGAGGTGATGGGGAATTGAGAATGGAGTCCCAAATGATGATGAGAAGTCAGGAAAGCTTCTTCGAGGACATGGTACTCTGACACAGATACGAAGGATAGATAGAAGTCTGCTGGCCGAAGAAAAGCAGGGATTGCGTTCCAGATGGAGGCAATAGCTGGAGCAAAGGTGAGGCAGCAGGGCGTTTTCAGGGTGCGGCAGACCTCTAGTTTGACATGACTGGAGGATAGTAGTGGTAAGTAAAAATGGATAGAAAATGAAATGTTTAAGAATATATTCCATTGAGGAGTTTCAATATTAGTAATGTTCTATTTCTGAACCTAAGTGGTGGGTATATGAGCATTCATTATATCATTCTTTCATTCAACAAATATTTTGTGTGTGTGTGTATTATGTATATGTGTTTGTATGTATAAAAATTCTGAAAAGCCCATTCTGCGCTTTAGAGTAGTAATTTCTGATTTTTTTTTTTACATCAAAAACATGTCGTAAAGATTATATGAATTACTTAGTAATCATATGGAGTATGACTATTAATGTCAGGATTCAGAGGAGGGAGTATTGCGATGATTCAGGATTTCGCTCCTGTGTCAGTTTGGAGCCTAGGGGATACTTAGTTTTTATCATAGGATTGTTTGAATTGTCATATAAAACATTAATCTTTGTGAACATTCACAATGGGATATCAAAAATGAACCAAGGAAGATTTCAGTTGCCACACTGCTTATGATTTAATAGGGGAGCTGGGAGAGATGTGAAAAGCAAATAATGTATGTGGTGTTTGGGGAAGGAGAGAGAATCACATGGGTCAGATATTTTGGGATTCGAGGACTGGTCAGTAACTGTTAATGTTATCAGTGTTGCTCCTGAAGTGTCTGAGGAATTCGAATCAACTATTTTTGGTGCCCACATCTCAGGGCGCCTTGACCGACAAAATACAAGTTAGGAAAACTTCCAGTGAGTCATCAGCACTAATCAAGGATCTCTTGAGTGTTGTCATTGTGGTAAGACATAAAAAGCAAGGTAACTGGTGCCTCCTTAAGGGTACAGGGATGGGTGTATCCCCTGAGAAGGTACGAGGGCCCCACTGGTTTGAGCCAGAACTGTTTGGCACCCCTTTCTGGCAAGTACATAGGGCAAGCATGTCTCTGGAACCTGCCTTTCCAGTGCTCTGCCATTACACTCTCTCAGAATTACCTCATCACTGCCAGGCAGACCTCATTAAATCGTGTTGGAGAAGGATAGCTGGTTTTTATTTTCCTTGCAAGCTCTTATGCAACTTAAATCTGTGCAAGCAAATTATTTTCTCAGACTTTGACTATTACAAATATAGCCCATCTCCACTTTGTCCCTGTCTCTTTCTAGTTAGATCTTCCTTTGAATTGTCATAAATTTCCCTTTGATGTGTGTTTACATTTCAATATTATCTACTTCAAGCTTTCCCTCTTTTCTTCATCTCCAACAGTTTTTTGGTGCATTGGGGTTACGGGGGCTTTACTGACGGATCCCAAATCTTTGTTTTCCCTTCTACCAGTTCCTGCATCAGCGATTACTCTTTCTTTGCCTACGATTTCAGGACTCTCTCTTCTCTAAGTCTCTGACTCCTCCCCTTCTTAACTCCATGGCTTCAGGAAAAATCCTGAGGTAGGCCTATGAAGTTTGTCTTTGCTGCTATTCATCCCAGTTCTCCCTTTTATTCCCTTTCCTTGCCCTACCTCTTTATTAAATAAAATCAACACAAATGTGCTGCCCACCAACTGTGGGCAAGGGAATTGACCATCCTGAGAGAGGTTTCGAAGATGGCTTAAGGATATACAGTCTAGTGTGGGAGGTAGATAACTAAAATGAGGTCAAAGTTATGAGTGAGACATTGGAGGGATTCACAATAGAATGAGGGATGAGACTGGAGTAGTATGAATGGAAAAGGGAATGAGGAGCATTGCAGGAAAGCCCCACCCTCCACCACCTAATCAAGACAGAGTGAGTTACTTGACACTGGACCCTCCTTGTCTTGCTGAGAACTGTGTCCAGTCTGATTCACTTTGGTTGCGGGTATCGTTTGCTAACTGCTTCTGTTTCACCAGGAAGCCCCTGAACAGACTTATGGGTATGTGTGTCCACCCCTATTTCTGATTCCTACCTGACTCTTGTTCCCATGTCCCATTTCTAGATTTCTTATGTGATCTTGGGTTCTTGTCTTCTTGTCTTCCTTTCCATAGTCTTTGCACTGGATGTGGCTGCACAAATTTAGTCCTATTCCTCAGGGCTGCCATGTGTATTTTATAGGGGGTCTAGGAGGAGAGTGGAGTGTAAGGTTGCAAGTGACAGAGGCAATAGGGAGGAGCATTGCCAGGTTGAGATTCCTCTGGGTTTCAGCAGCTAAGGTATATGAGGGCTGTCTGGAACATATTGAGCCATGTAATATGAAAAATAGAGGCATTCATGCCTGGATTTTTTCCGGACAGCCCTCGTATATATCTCCCAAATTGACCCAGTTCTGATATAGTTGTTTCTGCAGTCACCTTTAAAGATGGAAAAGAACCATAAAAAGACAGTGGAAATAATAGACTGATTTCTGACCTATTTCTCCTTGGATACTTGCCCAAGAAATAAAGTCAGGATGCAGGGGAGGTCATCAGAGTGATGATGTTTTGTATTTTAAGTATCTTGCCTCTGCTAACTATAAAGACCTTAGCCTCCTCTATTATCTTTTATTAACACCTACCTTTTGGAAATCTAGCCTTTGGCAAAGTATCTGCTTATTCCTGTTTCCAAATTATTTGTGAAAATTGGAGCTGTTGACAAAGAACAGAAAGGCACTTCTTTCTTGATTTAGTTGAAAATATCTTCATGTTTAACGCAGGTCAGGCATTCTTCTGCAAACTCACCTGGGCCCCTTTTGCTTTTTCGTGCTTTCATTACTTAAGGTAGTAGTTCGTTTCATGACTCATTCTCATATATTACGTAGCTTTATTTAGAGCCAGAAATCCTTCCAGAGAAAGTTAAAGAAACACTGGCTTTCTAAAGTGATCATCAGAGTGGGAGCAGTTGGTACACAGAAATGTTTATTGAGAGAGTAAGATTTTAGTAATGTGTACAGGTATTACTCTGTTTATGGACTCTGTCACTGGGGAGAAAGTTGTAACACAATTTTCAGTAACATTTGACATAACAATCACTTCTTATGAAAAAAAACACTTAGTAACAATTATATTTATGTATTGCTTTATGGTTTTCATGAGGTTTCTATGTGTATAAGCCCTTGAGATAAATTAAATGAGTATTGCTGTTATCCCTGTTTTACAGATGCCTGAAATACAGGCTAAAAGGCCAATATAATAGGGCTGGGATTAGAACCCATAACTCTTTCCTCTGCCAACTATTGAGACAAAAAATTTACATGAGTCTGTGATAATAAAAGAAAAAAAAACAGTGTGTGAGTTCATTTTATTATACTATTTAATTCAATTTTAGGATATGCCTTTTATTCTGAGATTCTTTCAACAAATTCTAAATACCCAGGTGTATACCAAGTACACAGACACTCTATATTGTATTGAACAAGACAGACATGGAGCTTAGGTTCTAATGAAGGAAGAGAAACAATAAATAAGTAAACAAGCAATAACATAATAGTAAATAAGTTCATGTAATAAAAAGGGCTCTGAGAAAATGAAGTTGAGAAAGACTGGTGGTAGTGTTATTTTCGTATGTGATACATTCCCAAAGATGGACATCAAGTTTAGTGTACTTTTGTTTTAAAGGCGGACTTGTTCCTGAGGCATCCAAGAAATCATAAAACATCTATTCAACATGGTGTTTGGAGGGTTCATTCATGTTAATATATTTTGTTCTTCAGTGTTGACCAGAAGTCCAAAATTGGCTTAAGACCAGAATGTCTAGTTGAGGCTAAAGATTCGCTGCTTTAGGAACCCCTGGTGATTACCATACCTCTTTCATGCCATTGAGGCTATAAAAGCCAAACCTATTGCTGGCCAAATATACCATTTTTACCATCTTCAGTCATCTTTATAAAATAATGAGGCAAAATACTGGACAACAGTACTTCCTCAATTTTTTATTTTATTTTATTAAGCAACGGAACTTTCTATACAGAATATTTCAGAGGACCAGCATGTAAAAAGCTGGGAAGCCACACAATTTCTTTCCTCTTCTCCTCACCATAATGGCCCCTGAGGAATACCTGAGAAATCACTAAGGCTTTGCAGGGCATAGAATGAAAAATCACAATTAAAAATTCAGATTGTAAATCTTGCCATAAAAAGATAGCTGTGTTGCCCAGACTGACAGAGCTACCATACCAGTGATTCAAAATCATGTTTTAAATTCCATGGAAGTCCACATTTAATGAAAATATAGATCTATATGCACATTTTAACCTCAATTACATTTTTAGGTAGACTTTACTGTATAAAGCAAAGTCTTACTTTCATTGTAGCTATTTCTTCTGAGCATACTTTTTCCCAGTTTTATTGAAATATAGTTGACATACAACATTATGAGTTTAAGGTGTACTGCATAGTGATTTGACTTACATATATTGTGAAATTATATCACAGTACAGAGCATACTTTTTATATAATGTGGGCATGATGGGACTAAAATACTTTTCATCTGCTATTTTAAAAATTAAATTTCACATTGACCAAGATTTGTTTTTCATAAATTATCTAATTATAAATAAATTCATGATTTTTTATATTATTATAAAGTAATTAATTTGCTAGTTTAAAATTTTTTTTCCTTGTTTTCCAGTTTGCCAGGGTTTGGATACCTGATCCCGAGGAAGTCTGGAAGTCAGCAGAGCTGCTCAAAGATTATAAGCCAGGAGACAAAGTCCTCCTGCTTCACCTTGAGGAAGGAAAGGTAAAGGTTTTGCTTTTATTTGTTATCATTGGCATAAAGTGAAAGGGATTCAAAATGTTAACTTTACTGTGGCATACTTGATTTCAGTTGGAAGTTAGTATTTTTACTTACTGATTGATAAAAATGGTAAAATGGCTAAGAATTTTCTAGCCCAATGGGTTTGTGAAAATAGCAGATACTTTAAAAATCCATTATTTTAGTCCATGAATTTATTATGATTATGTTTAGATTCACATCTAATCCTCCCAAATAGCCTGTTTATGTGTATTTTGTTTAGGCTAGCGTAAAAAGTTTTCATATTAACTAAGAAAACATCTTCTAAGAAGTCAGTCTGAGATTTGATATTTGCTGGAACTAATTACTTGAAAAATATTTACTGAGAAGTTATCATATATAAGCACTTGGCTAATGACCAGAAAAGCTTAAACCCAACTATGTCTCTATATGTTCCTGACTGCATTCATTGCATGAGTGGACGTGTCTTAGTTGTACCATTTGTAATCTCTCCACTGAATTTAATAGGGCATGCCACACTTTTTTCTTAAAAACCTTTGTGACAATAATTTCCTCTAATAACGTATTGTCTAGCTAGGGAAACTAGATAAAAATATATGAAAAGTTAAATAAAATATAGGATATAAAGAGTAGTTCAACACCATTAATAATAGCTCCACTATTATTGTAAAAGGTAAGTTTCTGATTTATCAAATGATTATACTACCCTGACAATTCTCATGTATTGAACACTTACTATGTGTCAGCCATAATTCTAAAGGTTTTTAAGAAAAAAGTGTGGCATGCCCTATTAAATTGCTACAACCCCTTTAATCCTCACAACAAGACTGTGAAGTGGAGCTATTATTATTATCACTTTGTGGATGAAGAAACTGAGAATCAGAGAGGTTTGGAACTAGCTCAGGGTTGTGTAGGTATTAAGGGATGAAGCTGAGATTTAAAGCCAGGAAATTTGCCTTCATGGTCTGTGCTCATAATTGCTGTGCTGTACTGTAATGACAGTAAAGACTTAGGATCCCAACAGAGGGAAATTCACTGGTCTGCTTTGTCAGGGAATGCTTCACGGAGGAGGAAAGATTTTGACTGTTCTTAAACAATAGATAGAATTTGGATTGAAAAAGAGAAAGTGGGTAGAACCTGTGAGGACTGTATTTTGGAGATCATGAATGTATTATAACAAGTTGACTGGAGCTGAGATTTAGCAAGGTTTGTGTTCTAGGTCAAGGCTTGCATATTAAGGTACCTGTGTATTCCATGTTAAGAGGTGGCAAAAGGTATGCTCTCTGACATCTTCGTCAGTAAGAGAAATAGATACATTTATTAATAGTGTGACCCATTATATAATATATATAAACAAGAGACAAAAGCAGAGCAAAGAGGGCTGTGGTGAGAGGGCTGGTGAAGTAAGGGGTCAGGAAGGCATTGTCTGAGAAGTGAGTGGACAAGGGGGAGTACATTTCAGGGATCCAGAAACGCCAGGCAAAGGCAGAGAGGTGTGCACAGTAATGTGGGTTTTTGAGAACTACACAAGTTACATATTGTTGGGATGTAAAGTGGTGAGTACAGTATTGGCAAGAGGATAAGGGTGGGACCCATACCACAGAGAGCCTGGTATTCATGCTAAAATTCTTGGGCTTCACCTGGGAGGGATTGTGTTGCTTATAAACAGGAAGGCTCCCAGGTTTGTGTTGTAAAAAGGACTCATTGATGGCCTCATGGAAGATGAATTTCAGGACAACAACACAGAGGCAAGGAGGTGAGTTGGAAAGAAGATAGGGAAGAATGAGGCAAGACTAGGAGGGCTTTGAAGCCCAAGTTAGGGAATTCATTAATTCAACATGTATTAATCATCTGTTTTGTGTTAGGTACACTTTAGGCATGTGGGGCTATATTTTCTTAAGTTGGTTCTCATAGCAACCCTGTGGGTTTGTAGGTGGCATTGTAACTATTTTCCCGATAAGGAAGCCAAGGCTCAGAGACATTTACTAGTTCTGCTGGACGTCACACAGCTACAAGTGGCTGTTCTGTATTGCTGCCGCTAATGCAAGGACCAGTCAGCTTAGGGAAGGACATTATACCCTAATAAACAGGCAGAAAGAGGTAGAGGGGCAGACTGTAAATTTTCCTCCCATTCAACATAGTTCCTTCTGACCAGATTTGAATATTTGACCTCTGTATTATCTCTTCAGTATTAATAAAAGTGAATTTTTACAAAACCACCTTGTCCCTTCCTACAATTAAAGTGCTGTTTTTTTCCTTTCCCTTGTACGTTATTTGCCCTAGTACATAGTTGTTTGACAGTTTTTGTGCTTGGCTTTGCTATAAAGACATACTCCCTTGGCTTTAAAGTGAGTAGTAATTCTTAATTTGGGGGCCAAGCACCTCACTAAAAATTGAATGAAAACTGTGGACTCCCTTTCAAAAAAAATACACATATGTATTTACACATATACACATATACCTAATATCAGGGGATTCTTGGACCTCTTGAGGTTTAGGGGTTCCCAAGCATTTACCATGTGCCAGGCATTACCTTATTTGATTTTTACCACACCCCTGCAAGTTGTTTGTATTATGCCCTTTTTACAAATGAAGAATTTAGGTTAAATAACGTACCTAAGATCACAAAAGAAGGACCAGTTTTAGGATTTGAACACAGGTCAATCTGACTCTAGAGCCAAGGTCTTAGCAGTTCTGTTCTACTGCCTTTCACTTATCAGAGGTGAAGAGAAAAAAAAAATAACATCTTAAATAAAGATTAAAAATGTCTGTTCCAGTAGCTGGGTAAAAAAAGTCTAGACGATGACTTCTCAAACTATATTAGCAAAAAATTGTTACTATAAGTTAATATATCTAGTGAAAAAAGACTTTACTTATTTTTGCCATTTCTATCAGTTTATGTGGTTTTGGAGGTACCAGGAAAAGAATGTGTTTAATAGCCGAGAAGCAAATCAGGAATAGGAAATAAGCAAAATTCATATTTATTGCCATGATGTATCCATATGTTGTATCTTGTACATTTTCAGGATTTGGAATATCGTCTAGATCCAAAGACGAAGGAACTGCCTCACTTAAGAAACCCTGACATACTTGTGGGTGAGAATGACCTCACAGCCCTCAGCTATCTTCATGAGCCCGCGGTGCTCCACAATCTCAGAGTCCGCTTTATTGATTCCAAACTTATTTATACATATTGTGGTAAGTGTGCCTTGCTGTCCAAGTGGACTGTGAAGTCTTCCCTCTGATGGACATAGCCTTGGAAATATTGTGCATAGGGAAAGAGGACTGGGGTTGGATTTTCTCTGAGACAAATTCACTTCAGAGTTATCCAAAGGATTTACTAGTGTTCATTAACTAGTTGCATTTTACACTGAATAAGCTCATTTGTGAACTTACATAATTTTTCTCAAAATAAAAAGAACTGGGCCCATCTTTTGGATTTTTTTCCCCTCCACAGAATTCATATGCCAATTCAATGCTAATTTTCCAGTTGTTTTATTCCTTGCAAAACTACTACATGAAGAGTAGATGTCCAAAGACTTCTCTTTGGGGCTGGTTTGAGAAATTTAGTGTTCTCTTTTTCTCCATTGCTTAGAAATGCAGGGCTGCTTTGATTTGTGGTAACTATTGCAGCTGGATCTGCTTGCCTGGGCCTGGGCTTATGGCAGTATTAGCTGCCAGGGGCCCAGGGCAGGACCCCTTTTTTCTCCCTGAGAAATGAAGTATGCACATGTGTGTACATTTGGGTTCTCCTTTTTTCCTTTTTTCTCTCTTTCTCTCTTTTCTTCTTGTCCTGTATTTTTCTGTCATCACTGGCTCTTTTTTTTTCCTCTACTGACTTCTTATCTGTCTTTCACTAATTATTCTTCTCTGAGACTCAGATCTGAGATTTCCATTCATTTCCTTCTAAATTTATGTGCTTGGTATACTCAACTCAGTGCTATCATTTCTTCATTATTCTCCTGTTTTGGATAAGGACAGGTATCTTTTCTTCTTAAAAGAATTGGTATCTTTCATATCTTTGATATGAAATATTTTCTTCCCTGTCTATTAGCTAAATATTTCTTTTTCTCAGTTTTCATTTTCTTTCTTTCTTGCATATGTTGCCTTCTTGGTGAAGCCTTCCCTGCCCCCTCACCCATGCAACCTAAATCATAAACCCTTTGTCCTCTCCATAGTCTCTATTTCCTTTCTCTGTTTAATTTTCCTTTTTTTCTTATTACTATCTAACCTATGATATATATTTTCTTCTTAATTATCTTGTCAGTTGTTTGAATTTTCTACTAGAATATAATGAAGTCCATGAGGATAAAAATTTGTCTTTTTTTGTTTACTGTTGTATAACCTAGAACTTAGGCTTGAAACATAGTTGGAACTGAAAAAATATTTGTTGAATAATTGACTTAATCAAGTTGAGATACACCTACTGTAAAATTTAAGGAAATACAAAAAAAAGGAAAAGAATTACACATAATTCATCATTGAAAAATAACCAATATCATGTTGACTTACATCCTATATGTATGTGAGAAAGTATAAAGAGATAAAAATTGGAATCAATCTCCATATAGTTTTGTGTCATGTTTTTCTATGACATTTAATATTCTCTTAAAACATGATTTGTGGTGGTAGCAAAATAATCTGTCTTCTGCATGTAACAAAATGTATTTAATCACTCATTACTATATATTTTATTTGTTTTCACATTTTACTGTTATGAATAACATTGTGATAAAAATCTTTAAAAACAAAACACTTTGCATGATTATTTTGTTTGAATAAATTTCTAGAAGTAGAATTTTTAGTTTAAATATTATGAAAATATTTAAAGTTCTTTTAACATTGCCACAATTTTTATCATTTTAAATAACCTAGTTCTTTTTTTAAATGATGTTTTAGTTAGGACTAGGTATAATGGATTCAGAAGCAAAGGCTATGACATATTTGAATCCTTAACAATTGTTAGTTCAGTATTAACTGAAATTGAAATTTATGTTAACTGTGTTTCTTTCTCATTTTACAAGTTTGATATGCCCATTAGGATATCATTGACTTCTCCTTTCGCTTTTTCACCCCCTTTTCCAGGTATAGTCCTAGTAGCTATAAATCCTTATGAACAGCTGCCTATTTATGGAGAAGATATTATTAATGCGTACAGTGGTCAGAACATGGGTGATATGGATCCACATATCTTTGCAGTAGCTGAAGAAGCTTACAAGCAAATGGCCAGGTTGGTGGAAGCTCTATTTATTATTTCATGACTCTTTTTTTCTTTTTTTAGTGGGCCACAGTCAGCATTTTTTAAATAAAATGAAACAGAACAGAAAATATCAGAGTGCATCACACCATTAAGGAATGAATGGAGGAGAGCAGGGGAAAAGCTTCAAGCAATTTAGTTAGAACCCAGTGTCAGAGTTTTTATTGTATTACTACTGTCTAACAGCAAGGGAATAGGCTCCTCTCTCTTTTTTTTTTTTTAATTTTTATTAAATTTATTGGGGTGACATTGGTTAGTAAAATTATTTAGGTTCCAGGTATGCAGTTCTTGATCATCTATATGTTGTATTATGTTCTCACCACCTAGAGTTGTTTCTTTTTCCATCACCATATATTTGAATACCCCTCCCTCCTTCCCCCATCCCCCCTTTCCCTCTGGCAGCTACTAAATCATGACGCTTATTAGATGTGATGATTTCTTCTTTGCTGAGTCACAGATATTTTAAAATATAGCGAATGGCAACTTGTAAATTATTATTAAATAAACGGCCTTGGCTAATTTGTCTCAGATGGCCTGAATTATTATTAAAATAACTTCACATTTGTAAAAGGACATACAGTTTTTAAAAACTCCCTATGGAATCCCATCGTGGTCCTGTGACTGTGCAAGGACAGGTGTTGTTTTACAGATGAGTAGATCGAGGTTTGGTGGTATTGACTTGCCCAGTGACATTCAGGTAATGAGTGGCAGACGAGAACTAAAAGCCTAGGAGCTGGAAAAAAATCTGCTTATATCTTAGAAATTTCAATCTGAAGGAAAGTGTGAATTTTAATGTTAGTACTACGTGCTAGGGCATCAGTGTTCCTGAACAGCATCAGCAAAATGCCTTTGCAATTAACTATGGAACCCTAACCCTTAGAGAGTGGAGAATGGGAGAAAAAAGTTACTTTCAAGGCTAGGTTATACTTTTAATATTATAATGGAATGTGAGGCAAAACTATGGATGCAAGGAAGAATAGTATATATTTAACTCATTACTCCAGCTTACAGATAAGAACTTGGCATATTATAAATATGATATGGGAAACTCTCAAGCAATTTATGAAGTGTAGAGAAAACTAATACTTTCCATTCAGGGAGAGTGTTTATTTATACATAATTGTATCAGCATGTGACAGAATTTTAGAATTGTTTCAATGACAGAGTCCATAGAAGTCATTATGCCCTTTTATTAATAAAATATTATTAACTTCTAATAGCAGTGAACAGTTATTAGTACTCTCTCTATGCAAGACACTTTTTATTTGCCTTCTGTTTATTAACTAATTTTATTCTCACAGAATTTTCTGAGGTTGGTATTGTTATTAATCTTCATTTTACAAATGAGAAAACTAAAGCACTGAGAAATTATGTAACTTTTCCAAAGCCACATAATTAGGAAAACTAGTTTTTAAATTCCATTAGCCTGATACTATGAAATATTAACATATAAAATGTAAAACGACTGAATATAGTTTTTTTAGTACATAACACGCCTTATTATATCAGATTCTACTATAAAATAGTAACAAGTGCCACAAGTTTAAGAAAATTTATTTTTTAAGCTTAAAATTGAGAAAATCCCACCTATCAGCATAATTTTTTTCCTAAAGTTAGAAAAGCCCACCAGTATTTGATTTGTACAATCCTGGAACATTATAGTACAGAGTTAGCGCCACACAAGTAAAACCTGAGAACTACTAAGCAGAGAAGGAATTTCATGGAGTGCCAGAGCCTAAAAAGAATCTCTGAAAAATTTTATTTGCTCATAGTGAACTGTCTGACTTATTTGAAAATATTCTTCTCAAATATGAAAGTTTGGCTCTTATCATCTTTGTTACTGGTAATCCACAAGCAGTGTTAGATTGGTATGAATATTTCTGGCTTTTTACTCTTAGATTTATTTTGGTTTTCTAACATTTTCCCCCTCGTTATTCCCTGTGGCTCAGCCACTCAGTGTGATTTCTTAACTGCAGGTTTGTTTGTTGGTTTTCTCTTTGCTCAGTTTTGTTTCTCAGGCAGTTTTAAAGTATGCTTCAATCAGTTATGGTATGATGAATAAATCTACACGCATAAAATGTGCCACAACAGCTAAATTGTCTGTGTCTGCTTAAATTTCTAGTCGGGAATTGATGTTGGAAGATCATTTTTACCATTTTTTTTCTTACCAAATGAAGAGGTGCCATCTTTACTAGATATGAGTCCTGGTTCTCATTACCAGGCCTCCTAGAGGCCCCTCACATCTTCAGGGAAGGTACAATTCATTGCTTGTTCAATGACCTTTATTGAGTATCCAGACACTATTTGGGGTATAGGGGATGCAGCAATGAACAAATTAGACAAAACAGACAAAACTACCTACTCTCATATATGATGAACAATAAAAATATTAATAACATACACAGGCTGTCACGAATTAATGCATGGTATTATAAAAGAGTTGGAAAAGGAGGTAGGGAATGCTGGGTGGACCAGAGGATGTATGTACTAGGCTCAGGGAAAGTAAAGCTGCCTTTTTTCCCTAAGCCTAAAAATAAAATTTTAGACGTACAAAATGGAAAAATAGTATACTCCTGACCACCTGTGACTCAGCTGCCATGTTATCCTATTTATGAAAACAGGCTTGAAGTAATGCATGCTATCTGGTAAGAGAGTTTTATATATTGTATGTAAAGTCTGTGAACGTGAATTAACGAAGATCAAGCTTGTCCAACCTGTGACCTGTGGGCCACATGCAGTCCAGGATGGCTTTGAATGCAGCTGAACCCAAATTTGTAAACTTTCTTAAAACATTACAGAAATTATGCACGGATCTTTTCTTAGCAAAAAAATCAGTTGTCATTAGTGTTGGTGTATTTTATGTGTGGTCCAAGACAATTCTTCTTCTTCCAATGTGGCCCAGGGAAGCCAAAAGGTTGGACACCCCTGACTTAACGTTAAATAATAGCTACCACGTTTAGAAGCCTACTTTGTGCCAAGCATGGTGTCAGCATGTTATACCTCTAATCTTCTTCACATCCCTGGGAACAGACATTGTCACCTTTGCTCAACAAGTGAGGAAACTGAGGAAAGTAACTTTTTCGAACTATCATGCTAATAAATTGTATCTGGGAGCTCAGATTTGAATCCAGCTTTGAGACTCTAAAGCCTTTCTTTGTCATTTAGTTTTCTTACTTTTAGCATGTGGCCTTACTCTAACATGGCTATTCCCTCAAATTAACATTGCATACTAGCCTCATGCCGTAATATTAAATGCAACCTACTTTTTTACAACCATTCCTGGTTTTAGTAGTACTTAGCCAGGGATTTCCAATAGGAAGTTGAACTGGAATAACTGGCTAGAATGATATGAGTGATGGTGTTAAACCTGGAGACATAATCTTTGAGTCATCCATTTGGCAGTTTTGTATAATTAATTAATATAAAAGAAAAGTTAATTAATAATTATTGAATAAGCATTTTAAGGAATAAAATTAACTTCAAAAAATTTAAAAAAAATTGACATGAGAGGATCTGCTAATCATGTAATGGGCTTCTTCTCAGGAATTGAGTGACCTCAACACTTATCTCTAGGGAACACTTATTTTCATTTCCTGAATAGTCTCTCTGCCTCTCTAAAGCACAGCTTTCTCCAGTGCCAGCACACTCTTTTAGTAAATATTTACACTTCAAAAATAGTATTGTCATTGTGAAATCGTATAGTATAAATCTTTTAAAGTTTCAATCTTTTCTTCTTGGAATTGATCAAATGCAATAGTCAATGAGACAGCAGAGTTGCTTGATTTTGACAACTGATAATAATGTAGAAAAACTTAACATCTCTCTAATAAGAGAGGTAGGGATTAGAGATTCAAGTGAAGGCATGTCTTTAGGTCACCACAGTAAAACAGGTTTGGAAGAAAGCATTATATTACACTAACTTAAAGTTCTCTTTTCTAAACAAGGGATCAAATAAAGGGAGGTATTAGATCAATTGCTGCAAAAAAGCAAAATTCTAGGTTTTGTTTAATGTGAACATCATCACTTATAAGCTAAAAATTAGACCTAGGTGCTTATGCACTCTACCAGGGTATGTGGGAACACCCAGTGGTGGTTATCAGAGAGTCAACACTCACATGGGTGGATATATTAAATTCTGTTCCGTGTGAGTCAGGCCTGAGGCTGGCATTTCTTAGTTTCCTCATTAATGACCTGGATATAAGTTGAAAATATGCCTACTGTATTTGCAGAGGACAAGTTGATGTTATTGGAAGATATGAATATGAGACAATAATAAACTAGAAAGATTACATTTTTAAAAGGGTAAAGTTTAGAAGGAAAATCTATAAAATAATACACCTGACACAAAATAAAAACTTAATAGACATAATATAAGGAAAGCCTGCGCAGACAAAATAGATGAGATATTGACGCTAAATAGAAATAGATACTGAGGTCCATGGAAGGAAAATAGACTAAAGTGCAAAATCTCTGTCATCATCCAGAGTCGAGAGTCTGTCTCTGAATAATTTTTTTCCTGGGGTTTCCAGTGCCTCTACATATTCAATTCTCATTTCCCTTTCCCCACACAATCTGGTTGCTTCTAATCACTATATGAGTCAACTTGTGTATCACCTTCTCTAGAAAGCATTTCCTGACATCTCCTCCTCACATCTCCCAGTAATCCTACACCCTTCCTTAGTGCTTTCATAGTATCCTGGATAGCCCTTTTCTAGGAATTACTGTACTGTATTTTAAATGTGTTCTTTTCACTTTCCCTGAATAGGCTATGACCCTAAAGTCTTTGTCTTCATAAAGTGCTTGGCACATTGTGGCTGCTCATTACATGTTTGCTGAATGAACCAATGAAGAAGTATTTGTAGGTGGGGGCTTTTAGTTCACATAAGAGCCTCTGAATGGTGATTGACTGAAACAGGTCAGAAGAGCTCACTTCTACTCCAAGGCATCCATCAGTACCAGGCTATTTAGGATCATTGCAGAGGCCCTTGAAAGGACTGGCCAAATTAGAAATCATGAATCTCTGGTTTATGCATCACTAGGATGCTCCAGATTGATTTGTCCTTGATAAGGAGTGAAGAATCTCTGTTCCTTAATCGGGTTTTATCAGGCCCTTGAAGTGATACCTACATTCTAAAAGTACAAAGAAGGTTCTTATATTGTAAGAACAAGAACATCTAAAGTATTATGAACAGTTACTGATCAGCCAATCAAAATTTCAAAGGATAATAAATGATTATGTACATGTATATTACAACCTAAAAGCCACAGCTCAAATGTATAGACAAGGGTGGACTCTGATATTCACCTTGAAACCATAAAATTTTTATCCCTGATGTGTTTGTCTGTTTTTTCCTCGTCTCTATTATACTCTTCTTTCTTTTTTCTTGGGATGTCTTTATTATCTATTACCTTTCCCCCTTCTGTGTCTCTACTTGGCTCTTTACTTCCGTCTCTGCTTTTGTCCTATCTTTTTGCCATTTCTCCTTATGGCCACATAGAACTAAAAGACGTTTTAAAGACTTTATAGTATTTATTTTATAAAGATTTCTGATTCCTGTTCTTAATTTAAAATCAGGTCAATGGATTATTTTACATTTTCCTCTTTATAGCCCTTTATTGATTTTAGCCATCTCTTATTCAGGGATCCTCCAGAGAAGAAACCTTCCATCTCACACATAGCCATTCAAGACCATCTGAGTATCTGTAGGCCTTCCTGTTGCATTTGTCTCGACAGTTTCTCCTGGTTAAAGTGCAGGCTATGGCCAGCCCAACATCTGAAAAATCAGTTGTAGAGTTATTTTGACTTTTAGATCATAGTACTTTGGCTTTTGAGGGAGACTTTAGAAGTGATTTAATCTTAAAGATGAGAAATTGTGACCCAAAGAGATCATGCAATTACTCAAAGCCATGAAGCTGGTAATGACAGAGCTAGGACTAGAACCTGGATTCAGAGAAGTTTATATAATGGAAGAGTGGTACTTATTTATATATTGAAGTGCTCTACTAGGCTTGGGGGAAAGGGAATTCTCTCCGCCAAAAGTCAGGAAAATAGAAGAAATAATAACATTAAAAACATTTTAAAACTATTGGTTATGTGGATATAGGATCCTGAATTGTGGAAAAGAAAATGTATCTGGCATGTGCTTGACATCAGTGTGTATATGGAGGTATTTGTACAAATCTCCTTGATTCATTTGAACCATCTTGATCTATTGCCTTTAGTATTCTTTTTCCCTATCTTATAGGAAAGGACTTTTACATATGAAATTTTAGATGTTTTTTATATAAAATTTTGTCATGGAGTCTTAAAATAGCTTCTCAAAGGCAGTACAGTTTAGGATAGCAGTCCCTATTAATATTTCCTTTTCATCAGATTAGCCGTCGCCTCCTTACCTCATTTGCTGTTAGAAGTGCTGGGAGACCTTTGTCAAGTTAACTGCCACACAGGGTTTCATGACAGAGCTGATCATATAGGAATAAGGAAGAGGTCATTTTCTAATCATATTGTAGAAGGTCATCTGAAGATCACTGATACTGTCCCTTGATTAATGTATCAAAAAAGATAAGTCCTGAGGATACTTTATATGACTGAAAGAAAGGGCACTTGCACCACAGTGAGAACTGTTTTACTAGAATGACTTGTCTTGAAATCAGCCATAAATGAAAGAGGCAATGGGAGTATCCAGTATAGTTTATAATTTCAAATAAAAAGAAAATGAGATGGTAAGTATCTGGAGGTCCAAGGAAATTTCATAAAAATGGAATTACATGCAAGCTTGTACTATAAGAATTAGACATTCCTTAGTGTGCCACCAAGGTCCTCCAGATTTTCCCCACAATTTGGGAGTCAGATTGTCAGGAACAGGCTGCTACATGGCCCTGGAGGGATGTGAATGTACTTATCAGGTCTGCTCTGTGTACTTGCACTGTGTTTCTCAAAGAGAGTGACCCTCATTTTCTAAAAGAAAATAGAACCTTTTCTTTAGATAAGTCCTCAATTTCTACTTTGGAAATTTATTACTAAGTACTATTGATTCTTACCACTTCTGTATCTCTTAAACCCATGCATGCATCTCTTAGTCATGGCCACCAAAACTTCTGTTCGGGCTACTCGTACTCCACATTGCTGCCAGAGTGGTTTTATTAAATTGGGTGTGTTCTTTTCTGTTTCAAACCCTTCTATGGCATTCCATGACCTTTAGGTAAACTTCAAATTTCTTAACATCTCACATAAGATTTTATGATTCGGTTGGTTTTTGCTAACTTCTGCATCCTTATCTGTCGTTACTCCACGTTCCAGCCCAACTAAAAACTGTCTGCTTTGTCCTAACTTCTCATGTATCTGAGCCTTCATTTATGTTATCTCTGTTCTCTGGAATGTTCCCTTCCTAACTTTCTCATCCCTTGCTTACTTCCTCCTATTCCTCTTTCTAGATCTTGCTCATCTCCAGGGAGTCTTCCCTGATCTCCTCTTTCTCCTCTCGTTGCCTCATCATATATATTATAGTCTCGAAATACTAGTCTGTCTTTCCTGTTAGACCACTTGAGGATGCAGATCATAGTTTATGTAACTTGTATCTCTAGTATTTAACACAATGTTTGACATGTAGTAGGTATTTGATATATATAGAGGGTGCCAAAAACATGTACACACATTTAAAGAAAGGAAAAAACTGAATTAAAATTGTGATTCTCGGTATATACCTATAACAAAAAATGAATACAAATGCCATTTGACTTCTGCAATTACAAGAGGTGCTGAAAGTGGTTATAATCAGTATTTATGTAATACATAGAAAACATCACTTCAAATGTGTATATCTTTTTTTGGCACCCCTGGTATTTGTTGGATAAATAAATCTCTTTTAAAAGGCAAAAAGATAATCTTCTGTGGTGGAATAACCTCCCCATCTTGTGGTCTTATAGGATAGTTCTACTCGTAAAAACCCTTAGTCATCTTGTCTCTATAAATTAAAGGCACAAATGATACCATCTTTATATACTTGTTTAGTTATTTTGATGAATTAAAACTGACTGCTGGTTTCATCTCAGAAAATGCAAGTTTCCTTCTTATGTCCTAGTAGAAATCATAACCAAAGCAGAGAGATTGATTCCGGGGCTACATTACTCATTGACTTATCGTCAGTACGCATTTATTGAGCATTTGTGATGTGTTAGGCTCTGGACTAGGTGCTGGATGTTAAAGAAGACATAGGTCCTATCCTCAAAGAAATGACAGTCTCTTGAGCAAGTTCATCATTTCAGAGTTTTGAGTCATTATGTGAATGAATTAAAGATGTAATAGTGATAGTCTTCAAGTTCTGACATATTTGAACAAATCAGCCAACAAATAAACCATTTCTTTCCTGGTAGTGAACTCATGTTAGTAGAAGACAGCTTTTGGGAGACACTACTTTATGGACTGTGAGCTAGTAGAAAATTTGTAATTTTAATTAAGTAGAATTTTTTTTCCAAATGCCTTCGCTGTGACTACTTGCTCTTCTGAAGTGATTGACAGTAGTACTGTGATATACCACAATAATTTTCTAGGAACAAATTAATGTTTGTGATGTGAATACACAAAATTTCAGAGACTATTATAGATTCATTCTTAGATGTGATACTCTCTAATTTAATGGTTGATATCTTCTCCCTTTCTGTTCCTTCTTAGTTTATAAGTATTTTTATTAGGAAATGCCATTCTAAGTTGCTTCTCACATTGTTGCATGTATGAACCAGCAGAAATTCTCCATGGCTTACTGATGAGAACACAGAAGAAATAGTGTTAATCACATTGAGAAGTGGCAGCACTGTCAGTTACTCTTCTTTGTTTTACAGAGATGAACGAAATCAGTCCATCATTGTAAGTGGAGAGTCTGGGGCAGGAAAAACAGTCTCAGCTAAGTATGCCATGCGATACTTTGCGACTGTAAGTGGTTCTGCCAGTGAAGCCAATGTTGAGGAAAAGGTCTTGGCCTCCAACCCCATCATGGAGGTAAGACAGCAGCAGCCTTGGCCCTCTTACTGTGTTCTCTTATTAGGAAATATGTAAAAACATTGACTGATACAGCACATGTCAGAAAGTCTGGGATCTCCCATGCAAATACTTTTCCACATGTTAGTAAGAGATCTAGGAAAAGTAAAAATTCACTAAGGTAGACATTTTGAGTAAAGCTCAGCTAGAGAGGAATCTATTTAATTTCATAATCGTGCATTTTTAACCTACCGTTGAATTCTTGCCTTTAAATAGCTGGTAGTGGTACTTCATTTTCTGAAGTTTCTTTCTTCTAGTTAATTGACTTATATCTATTGCTCCTTGTACTAGAGGTGTAAGTTACTCATTTCCTTCCAATCCTGAGTTCTTATTTAAGCTCTTTCCAAAACACAGGATTCACTATGTTGAATCATGAATGAATGTCATTATTCCTTTGCCCACATTTCATTTTCTAGTCCAACCTTTTTAGCCATAAAGTTTTCGTTTTCTTTTTCCATTTTTGAACTGTAAACTTAAATCATGAACTTGTAAACATTTTTCTTGTTTGTCTTAAGCATATCACACAATTTTAGGTTAGAAAAAGAAATTCAATAATATAAATTCCTGAGAAAGGAAGAATTATGAAAGGCAGTCCTTTCAAAAGGAGAATATGTATACAAATGCTTATGCCAAAGAAAATGGACCTATTTGTGTAAGAGTTGGAGTATTTTAGGATTTGTAACTAAAGAATTATTTGTCTAATGATTTTATGAAGGTTACATTTTTGTAAGTAGTCCCATTAAATGGAGAGAAATTAGTTTGGACATGCAGAAACAAACATTTCTTATTAAAAATGCAAATCAGCATTTTTTATTCCTGTTTTTTGTTTTCTTTGTCAAGCCTTATTTGTCACCCAAACACAGATGGAGTTTAGAACTGGCCTGATGCACCTGTGGTACAAGTGGTTTTTACATTAATCAGTCCAGAGGTAATTGTGCCTGGTTTGCAGTGCTGTGTGTGACACTTCAGAACAAAATGCTGGGACCCCTTGCTTACTGGAAAAATATTCTGAAATAGTGTGAACAGGAGGAAACAGATGTTTGTAAAGATTTTAAGCAACTATTAAGATTTTCAAATATTTAAGCTACAGCTCCACTACTAGATGCCACTAGTGTTAATATAGAGGATATACAGTCTGTAGAGCCAGGTTTGGGTCAGAAAACAACAAGAATTTGTTTCCTACCATTATTTTGACTGTTTTTGATCATGACAATGAATTCTTGATATTTGGAAATAGTTTGGGCCGTTTAGAGTTACTAATGTTAGAATATCCCAAAGTCTTGATTGTGATGGCCTCAGGGAATCACACTTTTCTAGGTCTGCAATGAACTTTACATCAAATTGAATGAAATATTTTGTCCTTTCTATATTCTCTTTTGAAAAATAGCTACATTGATTTTTCTACAACACATTTTGAGTTGTGTTAGTAAGAATGATATTAAAATATTGAAATGGCCACAGATACTACTTTTTAATATATAGTTGTAAGGCATTTACCCTCTTTGCTAGGATGAACAAAAATAGATAAAGTCATTAGTTATGTTAGTCACTTCATTGTATATTATTGTTTAGTTTATGAGAATATGGAGTAAGAAAATTGGCAAAGAGAGAATTAATTTTCAACAACTACAAATGAAGTCACCCCAATTTGAAAGATTAAAATGGAACGAGGCTAAAGAATGGTGACAAAGGCTTTACAGTTATAGGAAAAACACATAGGCAAAATATTGAATTTGTGGCCTAGAAAATTTTTAGCTTTAAACCTGCCTCAAGATTATCTATGCCCCTGCGTCAGAGCCCTTTACTGTGATGTCAAGAAAGCTGAGTTTGGGTCTCCAGTGATCTGTGGAAACTCCTCCTTAGAGCCTCCTGCAGGGTTACGGTCACAGCCCAGTGCTCAGTGGGATTTGCACAGTATCCTTTAAATAGCAAGCTCCTCATCCTCAGCATGGGCTCCTTTTGCAAAATACAAATGATGTATGGAGAAGTGGTTCTTTTTACTCTATTTTATCTTGTTTTCTTTTCCTCCTGGAAATTTTCACCCTAAGATGGGAAAAGAAAAGATTCTTAGGGCACACGGGATTGTAATAGTTCTTTTTCATCTCCAGTAACCGTAGCTGAAGATTTTTATCTCCATTTTGTAAAGAAGAGTAACTCACTCAATGTTTCACGGAAATCTATAGTAAAATTAAGACCAGAGAACTTATTTCTTTTAGCAATTTCTTGTTCATTCAAATGAAAATAGCATTAAGGGACTGTTGTAAAAATAGTACTTATAAAGCAAACAGAGCAATTAGAGGGGATGGGCAAAAGGTACTGTTTATATAACTGTTTATATATAGAACGTTCTTTCCATATCAGGTTCAAGACTTAGAATCATGTCATTTTATGTTAGAAAAGGAGCCTAGAGCTCATTTATCCTAGGCAATGTACACTTGGGGACACTAAAGCTCCTCAGAGGATTAAATGATTACCATAGGGCCTGGTCTGATTCCCTTATCTTCAGATTTCTATTTCACTTGCTTCTACAATTCTTTGCTCTATGTTTAAGTACCTTTTGCTCAAAGACAAAGGGGTTTGTTGAAACCCTTGCCTACTCACTGCCCCTTCTCACAGAGTGTAGCATTGTTTTGGCAGGACAGCCACTCAGATTCCCACTCTGAGTAGATGAGGGAGACAGACATCTGGAAGGTGGGATAAGAGTCCGGGGAGGAAGAGGGGCTGTGGCTCACCCTCCCCACAACTTCCTTAGTTGCTGGAAGTGGTTAGGACAGTGGCTGACAAGCACTCAGTTAAGTATTACTGATGCTTCCAGTGCTGTTGCGTGTAACCTTGCTCTTTGACAATATCTTGTGTTGAAAGAAAGTTCTGAGTTTATCATTAATTTTGTCTTTTAAATAAAATAAAAATAATGAGAATATGTGGAGACTTTTTGCTGTGTTTTTGTAATACCAAGAAGGGGTTTATCTGAGTAAATACCTATTTTGTTAAATTACCTTAGGCTACATTAAGTCACTCTGTTATTTTGCTGGAAAGATGGCTTTCAGTCATTCTTTCCATTTAAAATGTTAATCTGAAATACAGAGGTGTTCTCATTGCCTAAACAAAATAGGACAATACCTGCTCAGTATTTCAGAGAATGAAATACTCTCTGAGAACCTAATGTGTGGACTTTTGTGCCCATGTTACTTTTTCATCATTTATATTTGTATTGTTTTTGTAACACTCCAGAGCACTTTTACATCTTTCTTACTGCTATGGTTTCAGTATACTAATCCTGATTATCACAGGCTTTGCACAAGTGAGAGATATTAATCTTAGGAAATTATCGTATTTAACATTTAATATATGCATTATATGAACACTTGCTTTTTTAACTACACCATGTTTTTTACTTTGCCTTGAAATAAAAATGTATGGAAGTATGTTACTGAAATCAGAAAGCAGTACGTATGCCATTTTAATATTATATAAAAATTTTAGCTGAAGGTTACATTCTATGCATTCTGTAGCAGATGTTCTGCAAGTTAGCTACAGCTGTCAAAATCCAAAGTCAATTTTATTGTCTCTGGTTTCAGAAAATGGCGTTGACTTGAGTGGGTGATTAGTAATACTGCACAAATAAGCAGTCTAACGCAACCTTTGTTGTCACAGGATAAGGTGATAGATACTTCTGACTAAAGAGATCTTGAACACCACAGCAGCATTTTCAGAAGAATATTAATGTGCCTTAGCCAGCTTATTTACATAAAACAGACTAAGCTTCTTAAAAAACCAAAACCCTGATTAACTATGAGAGCTTGTGCCTTGGCAGCTCCCAGTCTCATCTATTCTTTTTCTCTGTTGGCATGAATGAGTATGTTTGGATACTGCAAATCAAATGCTGTATGAAAACCTCCCAGCTGCTGGTTTAGGTTTACTATTTATGAAAATAATTTGTGTGAGAATAAGAAGGCAGGTAGGAACTGTTAGTATATATCTCTGTGGTACACTGAGCTAAACATACACTTGTGTTGACAGGGGCAAAATTGGTTCTGTTCTTGAAAGAATCCATTGTAAAGGGCAATGTTCTCTACCATCCTTTCTCTCTCTGAAACAACTCTGTAGGTGGTATATCATGAATTGCACTTCTAAAATCTTATTTTTTTTCCCTTGCTTCTTAGTCGATTGGAAATGCTAAGACAACCAGGAATGATAATAGCAGCCGTTTTGGGAAGTATATTGAGATTGGTTTCGATAAGAGATACCGAATCATTGGTGCCAATATGAGAACTTACCTTCTAGAGAAATCTCGAGTGGTATTCCAGGTAAGCTGGGCATGTACACATATATACACCTGTTAGATTGCCATGTAACTCCAGAGATCATGCTTGCTGGTATGAATTTTATTTCCAGGTACTCTTGAGAGTATTATGAAAATATTACTACAAACCACATTTGGACTGAAACATGTAAAATGGGGCACTGAATACCTCTTAGACTAATAAATAGTCTTTGTGGCTGAGCCCTGATTTAGTTTTATGGTTTTGATTTTCTCCTACAGATGCTTGTAGGAAAAGATTAGTGAAGAGGAGGTGCTGTTAGTTTAGTCTCGTCTCTTGTATTTCCCAGTTGGTAGGAAAGACACTGGTTTATACCTTCAAGGAGTTACAGTTTTAACTTAGTTCAAGAGAAAAGAAATTATCCTTGTTCTTTTTCCTTCCTTCTTCTCTGTTGGAATATGATATTATGATATTGTTTAGATAGAAAACTAAAAAAATCTTCACAACCTACTTGTGAAATACTGTCAAGGAACACCCTCAAATCTATGTGCTGCATGTCATTCACGTATCTGCTCTTGGTCCTTTTTTTAATCTATAAGTGGGAAATACTATAGATTTATATATTTACGTGTACACTAAGGAAATGTATTCTTATCATTGGAAAACTCCCACTATAGGGCTCCTGGTGACCCATTCCATGCTGTGAGATCAGGGTTTCTGTAGCCCTTAACTGGATGCCCACTGAAGGGATGTTCAGATACCCCTGGCATTACCATGAGCCGGAGTCTACAATTCCCATTGCACACGTCTGTTATGGCTTTGAAAGTGTCGGGGACATACTAAGCATCATGAGTTTCAGCATATTCCATCTACCCTGGCTTTGACTTTGCAGATGTGCCTGATTTGTGACCACCTAAAGTATAATACTTAATTTGTGTGCTAAAGCCATAGTCAGCCTCCTCATCTATTCTAATATGGGTGAAAAAGGTGAAGGGATTAAGAAGTACAAATTGGTAGTAGCTGCAAAAGAGTAATGGGAATGTAAAGTACAGCATACCGAATATAGTTAAAAATATTGTAATAACTACATATAGTGTCAAATGGGTACTAGATTTATTGGGGTGATCATTTTGTAAGTTATATAAATGTCTAGTCACTATATTGTACATCTGAAGCTAATATAATGTATGTGAACTGTAATTGAAAAATAAAAAATTTTTTTAAATAATGTGTATGAACACAGAGCAATGTTAATACATGCACGTATATGCTTGTGTATTTTTTTCCTAAAAACGTTCAGTAGCCAAAAGAAAGAATGGGGCAAATATGTAGATCTGAGAGAAGATTGAGTTTAAATGGCACAGATTTGATTGATAGGTAAATAATTAAAGGTTAAGTGGGTTTGGTAACCAAAGGTTTGTAGTACTTAAGACAAACATTAAGGCCTAATCCTATCATATCTATTAGTAGAGATATGCAAGCGATTCTAACTGTTCCCCAGTCCTCAGGGCTATACAATATTGAGGAGTTTGGTATGTCAAAATTAGTCAGAGAGAACATAATTGATATTGTCCATGTACAAAGATGACCAGAACATTTCTGTAGATCCATCTGATTTTCTAGTCTGTGGACTGAACTACGTGATCTCTTGCTTAGTCATGCTTATGGTCATGGGTACGCTGTTAATTTGTTCAGCAGCTTCTGTCCCTGAAATAGGTTTTCTTTACCAGTTATCAGCTCCCTTTGGGCATCAAACATGACCTTGGCCTTACTTGCACTATTGTTTAGTCAACTGAATACTGCAGAATTTAAGGATGTGATAATAGAGCATAAGGATTCAGTTTTGTGTGGATATTATAATATTGTAACAGCTGTATTTTTAAAGTATATATGTACAAAAGGATGGTCAGGAAATAATAAAAAAATGATCTTAGAAGTCTACATGATTTATTTTAAACTAAATTGATATAGAAAATATAGCATATTTGTGGATTTATTTTATTTTATTTTATTTTATTTTTGGTTGGTTCCCTGGCTGGGAGTTGAACCCAGGCCGTGGCAGTGAGAGCACCAAAGCCCAGCCACTACACCACCAGAGAACCCCCTTGTGGATTTCTTAAAACAACCACAGTAGATGGTCCAGTCTAAAATATGACAAATATAGGATATTCTTTTTCATTCATAGTGTTAGAAAAACCATGAATCTTAGAGGTACTAGAAAAAAACATTGAATATTCCAAAAAAATGATTTTAGCTTCCCCCAAAGGCAATGATCTTTTGTGACAATGCCATATATCAAGCTGTTCACTATTTCAGAAAGTGTGGCTGTCAGACACTTGGTGTTGAGTGGGACTAACAAATACACACTGACACATATGTATGTACATGGCTAAAAATAAATCATAAGATTGAGTAATCATAAATATGTATTAGGAAATTTGAGAAAGTACAATTTATTGCACTGTGATAATTAAATATTAAAATTTTATGATTGAATATTCTGACTTTTAGATTAAAATGCTGTAATTGAAAACTCTTTTTATTTCAAAGGCAGAAGAAGAGAGAAACTATCATATCTTCTATCAGCTTTGTGCATCAGCAAAATTACCTGAATTTAAAATGCTGCGATTAGGTATGAATATGGCATTAGAGTTATTGCACTGGTGTTGTTTTCTATTAACTTCTGAGTTCATAAACTTACTTGTTGAAAATGAGATTATCTTATACTGAAATATTTATCTTGAAGCCAATTGCAGACATAAAAGTTCTGCAATGACTTCGAGATAAACCCATGGGATGAGGAAGGAGTGAGTATAAATAGAACAGGATTGATATTGACTTGATACTTATTTAAGAAGAATGATGAATATATAGGAGATTATTATACTAGTCTTTCTACTTTTGTATATGTTTGAAATGTGCCTTGAACAAAAGAAAAGAATTAAAGGAGTTTATGTGATGGAGGCCTATGAGGTTTCTAATGAGGGGAGTAAAGTGTTTGAAGCACGTAGATTGGAATAAAACCTGTTTAGGAAAAGACAATTCATTCTCACTAGTTAAGATAAATAAACTACAAACATTTCACTTCATTATTTAATTTTGAGTTTTGTATTAAAATATAACCAAAACACAGGCAATGGAACTATACACTTAACTGTACTATATCACTGCCTCTAATTCAGAGTAGACAAAATGGTAGAAGTCAAATCTTTTTCATAGACTACAAATCTTTTCTTTTCCTTAATTGCAGGAAATGCAAATAACTTTCATTATACGAAACAAGGTGGCAGTCCTGTGATTGAAGGAGTTGACGATGCCAAGGAGATGGCGAATACCAGGCAGGCTTGCACTTTGCTAGGTAATATAATTTTATTCTTGAGCTCTTAGGAGCAATAGCTTTTTGACTCAATCTTTGTTTGGAATATTGGCTTAGCTTGGTATTAAGTGGTGAAGATTATTGAGAGCTTTAACATTTCTTATAAAACACATTTGTACAGCAAATAGGCACAAGATTCCTTTTTGGGGTGGGAAATTAGATTGTGGTGATGGTTGCAAACCTTTGAATAAATCTGAAATCATATTTTGAGGATTACCCTGAAGTGAGTTAATTTAACTTAAAAGCATTACTAATCAGAGTATGGTCCAGACCCACCGTAGAGCTTGCAAAAATTCATCATCTCAGACCCTACCTCAGACCTACTGAAGTCTACATTGAAGAAGATCTATTGGTGATTCATATACATATTAAATTTTGAAAAACACCATTTTACTTCTAGGACTAAATCTTTGTAAATAGAAAATTAGAAATTTGAAAAAGCTGTAATGCAGGAGATGGCAAAAACATTCATTATATGATCAGTGCTTAATTACCCTGTACATAATTACATATTTGGAAATATTTTTACTATTTTTACTCACATATAAGTATATCTAATAGTCTGGAAATTCTTACCTTATTTAAAAATGAAGTCAGATCTGATAAAAAGCCAAGAGCAGTCCAGCTTTCTTATCTTGCCTTATCCTTCAGGCCCTGCTCTAATGCTGCATTTGGACACTCACTCATCAGGGTAGGGTGCAACAGCAGCCTGAACACTCCTGATCTAGGGTCTCTTTGACTTATGTTTGGTCTGTAGTTAAAAGATGTAATTAAATAATCTGACTTAAAACAGCCTTATTTGGCTACAACTTGCATTTGGAGTACAGATAAATAGAAAAGCTAATAATATTAATAAAATACTGAAATCTAGTGTGACAATGATCATGATAATTTGTTTAGCACAAGCTGGTCTAACTTGCAGTCTGCAGGCTGCATGCAGCCCAGGACAGCTTTGAACCGCAACACAAATTCATAAACTTCTTTAAAACATTATGAGATTTTTTTTTTTGCATCCTTTTTGTTAGTTCATCAGCTATCATTAGTGTTAGTGTATTTTATGTGTGGCTCAAGACAGTTCTTCCAATGTGGTCCAGGGAAACCAAAAGATTGGACACCCCTGGTTTAATACTTACCACATATTACGCAGTATGGTAAGTACACCACATGCACTTTCTCATTTAATGTTCACAAACACCCTTGAAGGAGTCACAGTTATTCCCTATCTCAAATGAGAAAGCAGAAGCATAGATGGGTGAAGTTACCCACCCATGTGATGGCAGGTTGGGAGAAGAGCCAGACCTTGAGCTCAAGTCTGTCTTACTCCACAGCCCATGCTCTTAAGCATAATAAAGGTGTTGTTAACTATGACACGTTATAATGTACACAAGATCTGGCAATATTCAACAGTTAAAAATAGGCTTAAATTTTTCTGCTATAATTCTTTAGTTCTTTTTTCAGGCTTAATCACTTGTTCATTTACTTTATCGTTTCAGGAATTAGTGAGTCTTATCAGATGGGGATTTTCCGAATACTTGCTGGGATTCTTCACTTAGGCAATGTTGGATTTATGTCTCGAGATTCAGACAGCTGCACAATACCTGTAAGTTCGGAATAAGCTTAGTGTGATAGCAGTTGATTTGTATTTTAGTTCTGTTGATTCCTTTATGGAAGAAATGTATTTGAAGTCTCTCTATTAACATTATCAGAGAGATATATTATCCAAAGTAAAATCTTGAATTGAAAATAAAGAAATATGGATTTTAATCCCCGGTACACAATGATTTGTGAGTGTGTGTGTGTGTGCGTGCGTGTGTGTGTGTATTACTGGGGAAGAGAATTGAGTTTGGATACATGTCTGATCTGTATAAACAGAGGTAGGAAATATTTGATGTGAAAGTAGGATTGGTGAGTCTAGATAGAAGGTTTCACTTGATACAAGTACCAAGAATTGATAACTTTATTTATGTCTCCAGTTGTGGAACTATAATATAGTTTAAAAGCTACTGAAGAAACTGTTAGCATGTGGGATGGCTATGGGATAGGATGTCTTCACTATGATTTACATACTGAGAATTAAAACCCAATTCCATATGTGGAAACATTTGTTTAAACTGTAACAAACCTGACAGTCCAAATTGTCTTCACTAGGTATTTGTAATGTGCAGTTTTTGCTGATTACTACCATAACAAATAATACACATACATACATACATACATATGTATTTATTGGGTATCTTTTAACTTTATTAAAATGGAGAAAGTTTTAATATTATTCTTTTTCCATCCTTGTTCCTCAAGGATTATAATTGAAAACAGTCTTGAAGTTTATAGTTCACTCTTCAGACACCTGAGCTGATATTAGCAAATCTACATTTAAAATAACTCACGTGACTTAAATTTGGGTAAATTCAACTTTAGTTTTGAAATATATGTTTTAGTATCTATGTCAGGGTTTAATCCCAACTTACTATTTACTCACCATCTATTTTTGGGTGAGTTGCTGAAGAACTGCAGTTTACTCGAACTACTCAAAGGCCAAAAACTAGGTGAAAATAGGAACTCAGAAAATGAAGCAGAACCCTGAAGCTAATACTCACCTTCAGGGCATTTGCTAAACCCAGTGATCTTAGCTTTGGTTTCCATAGCTAAGTGGAGTACAGAAGACAAAAGACAAAGCCTAGGACTTACGTAAACAGACTAACAAATAGGGGAGCCCCTGCCTAAAGTTGAGACCTAAATGAGGAACAAGTAATAAATTTTCCTGCCATGCATTCCAAGAGTACAAAGAAAAGTTAATCCATCTCAAGCCTTCATACTAAGTAGAGGAGGAAAAAACAGTTAACCCAAAATTTATAGCAGTTAACTGACCATCACTCTTACTGCCAGCCTGATTTCATAGTTCCTGGCTGGTCCCAGAAAGCTACATACAGAAAACTTAGCTTAAATTGATCCTAGAATGATCGGACCCTAGATGCCTGAAAGAAGCAAATTCAAATTTACTTTGGAGTAGCCACCTTTAATTAGGTTTCGGTAGAACTCCATGATAAAAGTTACAAGAAATATTGGTTCACAGTAAAAAAATACAAATCCCACGATGAAACAAAACAGAAGGAACTTGGTTAAACAACAGAATAGCAGAATCAAACCTACTAAGAATGCCAAAAGAAATTAATAGCAGATTTGACGCAACTGAGGAGAGAACTGATGAGCTAGAAGATAGATGTGAAGAAATTATTTAAAATGCAAGATAGGATCCAGAGATAGAGCACTTAAAACAATAGTTAAAGAGAGATGAAGGATAGAGTAATACATTCTAATTTTAATCTAATGAGAATTTCTTATGGAGAAAAAAAAGAATGAAGCAGACATAATGTTTGAAGAGATAATTACTAACGAGTTTCAAAAGTTGTGAAATGACTCTCAACCACAGATTTGGAAAGTTCAGAAAATTCCAGTTAGAATAAATAAAAAGAAATCCACCCTAGGCACACCATAATGATACCGAAAGCAAAGAGAAGATCTTAAGACAGTGAGAGACAGAACACACAGTACTCTTGAAGAAATGCTAATTAGGCTGATAGCTCACTTCCCAATTTTAACAATATGAGCCAGAAAACAATGGACTACTACCTTTAATGTTCTAGAGTAAATAACTATTAACTTAGAATTGTAGATCTAGTAAAAATATCTTTCTAAAATGAAGGAAAAATGGAAGTGTTTATAGGCAAATAGAAACTTCTGAGAATTTGTCACCAATAGGCTCTCACTAAAGGAAATATTACAGGACATTGTTTAGGCAAAAGGAAAAGTGACCCCAGATACAAGATCTAAAATGAGAGAAGTAATGACGAATCGATGAACTAGTTAAGAACAGGCAAATTTACATAAAAGTTGGTTAATTAAAATAATAATAATAATAATGAATAATGTATTGGGCTGCAAAAGATAGAACTCCTCACAAAATACTTATTAGTTACAAAGGGGAAAATATCTTTCCAATGGAGAAATCTGGTGGACATTTCCTTAACCAAGTGCCCATAATACATGACCAGTAATGGGACCAAGCAACATCACATGACTGCTGATATGGTGCATCACTTCTCTGGTGTGACCCAGATCTAATTGTGAGGCAACATCATACACTGAAATCGAGGGACATTTAAAAAATGTCAAGGTCACAAAAGTAAAAAAAAGAAAGTGAAGTGATTAGATTAAAAGAGACTAATGAATCATGGTAACTAAATTCAATGCATTAACCTAGATTGGATCCTAGACCATAGAAATGTTTTGTTTCTATGCTCCTTGATCTGTCTTTTTCCACAGAGGACATTATTAAGTCAATCAACAAAATTGAATTAGATCTGCAGGTTAGATAATAGGATTGTACCATTGCTAATTTTCTGATTTTTTTTCATTATACCATAGTTGTGTAACATAATGTCTTTGGTTTTTATGAAATACACACTGAAATATTTAAATCTAAAAGGCTTTTTTATTTGCAACTTACTCTCAAAAGGTTCAGAAAAATAATATTTGTAGATATGTATATGAAAGACAGAGAAAGAATGTGATACAAGCAAATGTGGTAAAATGTTAATACTGTATTTAGGGGATCTGGGTGAAGAGAATTCTTTGCACTGTTTTTGCAACTTTTCTGTTAGTCTAAATTTAGTTCAAAGTAAAAAGTTAAAAAAAAAAAAAAAAAAAAAAAAAAAAAAAAAAAAAAAAAAAAAAAAAAAAAAAAAAAAAAAAAAAAAAAAAGAATCACCAGCACCCTCCCCCCCTGCCCAAAAAAAAATGATAGAACTAAAGTACTATATAACAGAACATATAAATTGGGATGGGGGTAGGTGGAGTTAGTGTTATTAAATTACATTAAGCTGGCTAATACAAGTTAATGCTTCTTTTAGAAAAATAGAAACAGAAAGTAAACCTTTCAAACTAGTCAAGAGAAAAATGGACTAAAAACCATAATCCAAATATATCAAGAAAGGGAAAGAAAAGCTTAGAAAAGGGACAAAAAAGGGCACAAAATAATTACAAATGGACTAATGTTGTAGTTAAAATGGATTATCAGACTGGTTTAAGAATTCAGGTATATACTTTTGAAAGGGGCATTCCTAAACATAAAGGTACAGAAAGTTTGAATATAGAGTTTGAGAAAAAATACAACGTAATAACTAGAAAAACAAAACTGGCAGAGCTGTATTGATACTGGACAAAATAGACTTTGAGGCCAAAAGCAGAAGTAGAGATAGAGTCGATATGCACTGACAGAGCTTTTATTCACCAGGAAGATGTAATAGTTCTAAACTTGCATGATATAGCCTCAAAATAAATAAAGCAAAAAACACAAGAAGAAATGGACAAATCTATCTTAGTGGGAGAGTATTATTTTTATTCCCTTGATTATTGATAGATGAAGTTCAAAAATTAGTAAAGTTATAGAAAAGTAGAACAAAACAGTTAACAACCTTGATCTAATAGAACAACAGTATGGTAACATTTTTCAAATAGAATATGTTTAGAGAGTATGGATTCATTTCTAAATGATGTCAGACCATTTGTGTGTGTGTGTGTGTGTGTGTGAAATAAGCTGCTTATTTAAGGGAGTTGAACCATGCTGTTGGTAATGGTGCTGACTTCTATCTGAAATAATCACTTGGGAGGAGAGGAGATGAAAGAAGGAAGGGACTGCTTCAGTGGAGGGAGGGTCAGGGGAGGAGGGTGTCAGGACCTAGGTTCTAATGACAACTCTGACATAATTTGGCTGTGTGATTTTTGACAAGCTATTCTCTTGGATTGTATTTCCTCATTTGTCAGTTAGAGACGACAGTGTTCACCCAGCCTATTTTGCAAGAATGTTATCAGATTCAACTGAAACATGTGAATGAAGACGTTGAAAAATATAATATGCTAACATGAGTATAATACACAATATTGATTGACTGCCTATTCATGCAAGGCCTTTAGAAGACACTGTAGGGGATAAACATAAGTGAGCAGAGATTCTAATGTAAGAAGTTACACAAATAACTCTTATCTCTTTAAAACCCTTCAGTGACTTCCTATTGCTGTTAGGATAAGGAACAGCCATGGTATAGCCCCTGCCTGTCTCTCTTCATCTCATACACCTCCCTCACTCAGCTTCAGGCCCTCATATTGCTGGTAACCCCCCTGCCATAGAATTTTTACCCTTAGCTTGGAAGACCCTTTCCTCCTGCTTTTACTGCATTAACATCTTCTCATCCTTCAGATCTGAACGTCTCAAGGCAACTGTCTGCTGCCTCCCTGAATAGGTCACACTCCCCTCACATGGAATCTGGTATAGTGTCTTTCTCCTTTATAGTAATTTTACATTTTAGGGAGTAATCACTTGATTACTATCCATTTCCCCTAGGACTATAAATTCTAGGAAAACAGGGACTGTGTCTGTTTTGGTTTCCTGGCATATAAGAGGCACTCAGTAAATATGAGTTGGCAGGCTGACTGATTTTCTGATTGGCTAACTGAATGAATGTGCCTGAAGAAAGCTACAAATAAATACTATAAAGAGACAGAGAAAGAGGTAATTTTAAAAATGAACCCTAAAGAGATCATAAAATGCTGCCTACGTGCTGGTTTGATGGATGATCACTGGTGATCTTGGTGTTCCTTGTAACACAGAAATCACTGGGTTTCATGTTACCATTTTGTTAGTGTTTTTCAATAAATTCTTACTTGATTGATCTGGTCATAGGAAATAACCCATTCTCTTTTGGCAGCCTAAGCATGAACCTCTCATCATCTTCTGTGACCTCATGGGTGTGGACTATGAGGAGATGTGCCACTGGCTCTGCCATCGGAAGCTGGCTACTGCCTCAGAGACATACATCAAGCCCATCTCCAAGCTGCAAGCCATTAATGCCCGCGATGCGTTGGCTAAGCACATCTATGCCAAGCTCTTTAACTGGATTGTGGGTCACGTCAATCAGGCCCTCCATTCTGCTGTCAAACAGCACTCTTTTATTGGTGTGCTGGACATTTATGGGTAAGTATATTTGGCTTAGTGGTCTGCCAGGGAGCATTTTTTTCCTAGAGATTTTTCTAGTGATTCTTCTTGGGTATTTGATTCTGTCTCCTGTTGTTGAGAAGGGAAAATTAGAAGAGAGTTTCTAAAAATCTAAATTCATTTGCTAGTTTGCCTTCTCTGGGTATCCTTCTTTAACTGTTAAACCCTTTTTATGCATTTGCGCTTTTTGATCCCTAATTTTTTTGTTATCTCGTTCAGTTTTTCAAAAGAGCCTATGAGACCTCTATTCCCAAGTCCCTTCTATGTATATGTACACACCGTGAGTCTGTATGTTGTCAAGAGCAGTGGGTTTTCCATAATCCTGAGTGTTTCCCACTTGGGGATGAATTAGCTCTCAAAATCACATCATTGAATAACTCTGCATGCTGGAACCTTAAAAAAAATCTCTTGGCCACTTTCCTGATGCCTATCTGCTGGTTACCTATCCCTTGTTACTGACTTATAATCCTTGTCTTCACTGATGTGGAAAGAAAGTTTCACAATATTGGCAAATTTCCAATATTTTTCTTTCTAATGCATACATTTTGAATACTTTAAAAAAGCTATTTGTTCCCTTTTCTCCTCTTCCCATATTATTTTTGGTTTTACAGATTTGAAA
This sequence comes from Lyroderma lyra, assembly GCA_004026885.1. Classification (NCBI taxonomy): domain Eukaryota; kingdom Metazoa; phylum Chordata; class Mammalia; order Chiroptera; family Megadermatidae; genus Lyroderma; species Lyroderma lyra. The sequence goes on from PVJL010000037.1 coordinate 535,169, forward strand.
CATTTGAGATAAATAGTTTTGAACAGTTTTGCATAAATTATGCAAATGAAAAACTACAGCAACAATTCAATATGGTAAGAATTTTCTTCCTTGAATAATATTCAGCTCATAAATTATTCTCTTGAATTCCTAGTCTGTGTTTAAAGTCTGGTTCCTGAAATGAAGTTGTGAATTACAGTTATTGGGGGTTAGAACAGATACATGGGAACTTATGATTAATAAATGATGCAACGTTAGAAATATGTTTATGGTTCAGATAGGATTCAAGGTCATTCTTGGATTGCTTTCTGAGAATAGTGAAAATTTGGTTCAAATAAATTGAATGAGGGAACCAGGAAGTGTGTTACGCAGTGACATAGGGAGTAGGGAGCTTTGAGCCCAGGGATATCCTTCAGGGTGTTGTTCCTAAGGCTAATTACATGTGGAGTTATCAGCTCTGATTTGTTGTATTAGCAAGATACCAGAACAAAAAAATCAGGGCATATTCTCTTTTGCACGTATTTTTTATGTATTCTCTTTTCAAGAGTTTGAGATATTCCAAGACAGTGGCAATGGGAATACTTTGGCTCTTGTGAACTAGTAATATCAAGTATCTTAGAGCATTAGCATGGTATTGGGGGATTTAGAGACACTTAAAAAATGAAGGGTACCATATTGTAGTGAAGAGATAGACCCCCTGCCCATGAAGTGAACAGCTTGAGTTAGAATCCTACTCTGCATTGAATATCCAGGGGATCTTGGGCAAGCCGATTGACTTCCTGATCTTAATCTCCTCATCTGTATAATGGGGATAATAATAGTACCTATGGTGTATAGTTATACGTGATTAAATGAGCACTTATATAAAGTGCTCAAAATGCACAGTTCTAAGTGCAAGTTAGGGGTGGTTTTTAGTATTGATGAAAGAGGATGTTAAAAATGACTCACCTGTAGGAATTGGAAGACACATGGAAGAGAAGAGAGCAGAAGGGCAGGAAAAGAACCCTTTGTAAAGATCCTTGTCTCACAAAGAGAGAGGTCAAGTGGGACAGTTAGTTCACTGTTGATGAAGGAAAATATAGAAGTTTAACTATATTATTTTAAGTTACAAAATTAATAAAAACCAAAAGAAGATCTAAAAGTAGTAATATTGGGAGGCTAGTGTAGGAGCAGTAAAGGGGTGGTGTATGTGAATTTAGACTCATCTATCTTGTCAAGAAATCAGTAGATAATATTTCAAATGAATACATGAAAAATATCAGATAAGCTTATTCTTTATAGGTAAATAAGAAAAGAACTGGCTAAGGAAGTTAAAAATGGTTGCCTTTATGAAGTGAGACTGAGGTTGGGGAGGGATGGGGTTGTAGCTCGTCATCATAAAACCTTTAGACTGTTTGATTTTAAAAAAATATTGCATACACTTGGATAAAAATTTAGACCATCTTTATTTAGCAAATTAAGCTACTTAGCAGAGTGAAATGATGATGTAGAGGTGAGCTTAAAACCTTAAACTTGCGACTGTTTCCTTAGAATGTAATGGTTGTATTTTTTATCTTTGCATAAGGAACATGAATAAAATCCCATCAGAGACTAAATTAAGCATTCTCTTTTCTCAGTGTTTTTCAGAGTTTCTTAGTAAATTAATCAATGCCACAGCCTTCTGCTCTTTCCCAGTATATTTTGGCACAAGGTGACTGGAAGCATCAGGAACCAATGCCCACCTCCTTAGGGACTGGCTAGTGTGTCTGTTTCTCAAGGGCCTCGAGTCTCTGAATGTGTTTCTGATTCTCTTTTTGTCTCTTTATCTTTTCCTCTCTCTGTTCTATCCATCTGTTTCTCCTTGTATCTCTGTCTGTTTCTCTCTCCCTCCTCCTCCCCTCCCCTCCCCTCCTTTCCTCTCTCCTCTCCCACCCCCCATCATATATCACATACCATACTGCATATTAGTTCTCTTTGCACAACTGTTCCACTCCCTCTTATTATCAAATGGCATATTCTTTCCTTCTCTTCTGTATATGTATGCTCAAGGTTGCTGGTCCCTCACTCATTCAGACTTCCTGTGAACCCAGCAGTGGTTGGAGTGCTCCTCCCTTTCTCTTAACTTGCTTAGCTCTCGTTCTTTCAGCTTCATATTCCACTCTTATTTGCCTGTTGCCCAATTCTTATACCTGAGAAAGAGGATCGGATTAACCCAGTTCATTTTTTCATCAGAGGGCTCTGGCAAAAGCATGCCCTCATGTACGTGCCCACAGTTAGTCTGGTTAGCTGTGACTGGGAACCTGGGGTCTCATGGTAAAGAACTTGGCTGCATGGGGCTGCTTCCTGAGCAGGGGCAGTGGGCACGGCAGTGGGCACAAGAATGCGATCACTGGCATGTTTAGTGCTTGGAGGCATTACCATATTGATCAAGGATCTCTTGTCATATTGAGCCTCATACCCACATTGTCCTTTTGATAACTGAACACCTAAAATTTTTGAGCCCCACAGACTTTTTCAAACATCAACATAGAGATGTGTGTGAGAAACAAGCCCCTTTTAAAGTCTGGAGCAGTGTTTCCGTTGTCAGTGTGGAGACAGCATATAAATTAATTTTTAAAAAAGCAGTGCTCATTGTTTTGGAAAATATTGGTACCATCAGTTAGGGCATCCTGCTGACACATGGTAGCCTTGCCTTCTCATTAATCAAAAGAATAGAAGGCATTTGATTTTTAATTGGCATGACATAAATATTCATCAAGTTGACCATATTTTGGGTTTGTTTTTTTTAACTAAAGCTTATTGCAGCTGATTAGACTATAAATGCTGCAAATGAGCCAAGAACAGCATTCTAATAAGTGTAGAATAAAGTGGCAAAGTTCCAGGTACCTGAGGAGAATATGGATCAGAAATGTTGGTGACACCGAAGTTTCATAGGGTTTTGGATCCTGTACATGTTGTCTGGTCATAGCCACAGGAGGGTTAATCTTTCCAGAAACATAGCAAGATGTGTGAGAGAACTGAGGAAGACTAAGAGACAAGTAAAGGAAAGCAGAAACCTCCAAGAACTAACAAGTGCAGGTTGTTAGCATCTGCAGAGTCTAGAACTTGTGGGTGTTATGCATTGCTTGGGTGGCCTCAAGCAGGTGCTGCAGCAGAGCTGGGCTTGCCCATCTCACCTGGACTAACTTAGCTTCTATTCATCTGCAGAACTCAGGTCACACAGCCCTTCCTTGGGGAAGCCTTCCCTCACTACCCTGTATCCAAACTAGATGAGGAGTCTTGCTCTCATAGCTCACATGTTCCTCTGTAACATCGATACAGCTTTGTAATTATGCTCCTTATGATTGTTTGATTTCTGTCTGTTTCTTCCACTAGTCTCCAGACTCCATAAGGGCAGACCCTACATTTATTTTGTTATAGTGTTTAGAGATTGGCACATAGTAGACATTCAATGCATATTTTTGCTTAAACAAGTAAATAGAGATCAGAGGCAATGGTGAGGCATTTATCAGAAATAGCGATGAATTGGTAGTGGCTGCAGTTGCTTACAGAATTAGATGTAGAATCCAGAAAAAAGTGAGCTGTAGATTCCCTGACTGTGGAGAATAACCAAGGCCGACACAAAAGACTGAGTGTTATCTAATTCTGAAGCACATGAACTTCAACACCACAGTCCCTTCGGAGAATCACTTTGTTAGGTTGTAAGCGTTGCGCAGCATGGTTCAGTAGTCTGGAGGGCATCGATTCTGTATTGGTGTTGAAGGCCAGCTGAGGCATTCCTGTGCCCTTGTTTTAAAAGCACTGTACAATAATTTAAGAGGTCAAAAAGTATATGGTGCAGTTTTGGATGTATACACACCAACAAATGGAAAAGACTGCTATATTTATTAGCTGTTTACAATAGTGACAAACCTAGATTTCCTTGTTTGCCAAGGACTCCGTATAGCTAAGGTGTCGCTACCTTTGATTTCTATTTGCTCTTGTACTGTTCTCCATGTAAGCCGTGTTTCCCCACAAGACTGTGGCTGCTGGGAGCCAGGGACCGTCTCACATTCTGTCAGCAACCTCTTAGGGGCATGTCATGTCAGCGCCGCTTCTGGGCTACCATTGTTCACGATGATCGTCCCGTAAGGCCGCTTTTTCCTTTTCCCTTTTAGCATGTCTTCAAATTAGAGCAGGAGGAGTACATGAAGGAGCAGATTCCATGGACTCTTATAGACTTTTATGACAATCAACCATGCATCAATCTCATAGAATCCAAACTGGGCGTCCTGGACTTGCTGGATGAGGAGTGCAAGGTAAGCGTGACTTCCTCGTGTGCTTAGCCTAGCAGTGGTTCTCAGCCTTCCTGATGCCGCGGCCCTGTAATACAGTCCCTCATGGTGTGGTGACCCCCATAAAATTATTTTCGTTGCTACTTCATAACTGTAATGTTGCTACTGTTATGAATTGTCATGTAAGTATCTGATATGTGTTTTCCGATGGTCTTAGGTGACCCCTGTGAAAGGGTCGTTCGACCCCCCAAAGGGATCGTAACCCACAGGTTGAGAACCGCTGTCCTGTCAGAACAGGCAGCAGCAAGGTCAGATGGCAGTGGGCTCACGCAGGAGCCCGTCGTGTGCCGTGAGGCGCCACCGTGGGGGGCACTCCAGCCTGCATTCTGAAGGGCTAGACCCAAAGGGCTTTACACGCAGATGACAGCAGATGACACAGGGAGAGTCTCCCTTCTCTGCTCAGCTGATTCTGTTATGTGACAAATGGGCATTAGCTACAACTACTATCCATTTTAGCACTTCTGTTCATTAGTATGCTTGTATTTGGTACTTTTTGTCCAGTGGTATGATATCCTTAAAGGAATCATACAAAAGATATTTAGAATAATAGTTGTAAATATTCTTAATTTCAAATTTGACTAGTTGTCCTTTGTTACTGGTAAGTCTGGTAGGGAGGGAGTTTTAGCTTTAATTTTTGAAGATGCAGCGAGTTGGATAACTATGAGATCCTCCATTTTACTGCTGAGTGATCTTAGACAAATAACCTGTTCTTTCTCTTAATTTCTCTTTAGTTTATATACCGTATGTAACAACTTAAAAATAGGTTGATCCTATCATGCTAAGTGAAATAAGCCAGATAGAAAAAACTAAGAACCATGTAACTTTACTCAAAAGTGGAATGTAAACTGAAAGCAACAACAACTGAAAACAAAAACTCATTGGCACAGTCAATAGTTTAGTGGTTACCTGAAGGTAAGGGAAGAGGGGGATAGAGAGGAGCCGGGGGAGTCAAATACATGGTGATAGAGAACTGACTCTTGGTGGTGAGCACATAATGCAACACACAGATGCTGTATTGTAGAATTGTACACCTGGGACCTATGGAATTCTTTTTATAATTGTTTAATTTATTAGGGTGACATTGGCTAGCAAAAATGACATAGGTTCCAAGTGTATAGCTCTACAATACACCATCCATGTGTTGCATTGAGTGCTCACCACCCACAGTTGGTTCTCCTTCCATCACCACATATTTGATGCCCTTCCTCCACCACCCCTTCCCTGCTTACCATCAGGCAACCACTAAACTATTGACACTGTCCATGAGTTTTTGTTTCTTTTACTTTCAGTTTTATATTCCACATGTAAATGAAGTCATATAATTCTTTTTTCTGTCTGACTTATTTCACATAACATGATGATCTCAAGGAACATCCATGTTATTGTAAATAGCCATGTTTCATCTTTTCTTATAGCTGAGTGATATTCCATTGTGTATGTGTACCACAGCTTCTTTATCCAGTCATCTCTCAAAGGACACTTTGGTTGTTTCCATGACTTGACCTCCATGAACAATGCTGTGATAAACACTGTGGTACATATATCTTTGTGGACTAAGATTTTCACATTTTTGGGGTAGACACCCAGAAGAAGGATTGTTGTGTCATATGGTAATTCTATCTTAATTTTTTGAGGAACCTCCATACTGTCTTCCATAGCAGCTGTACCAATTTACATTTCCTCTGACAGTGTATGAAGCTTCCTTTTTTCTCCACAGCCTCTCCAACACTTGTTATTCCTTGTCTTATTGATATAATAATAGCTATCTAACAGGTATGAGGTGGTATCTCATTGTGGTTTGCATTTCCCTGATAGCTAGTGAAGTTGAACTTCTTTTTTGTTAAATTCATTGGAGTGACATTGGTTAGTAAAAATTATATATTTTTATAATTGTAGGTATACAATTCTACAATACACCATCTATGTGTTATGTTATGTGTTCATCACCCAGAGTCAGCTCTCTTTCCATCACCATATATTTGAGACTCTCTCCCAACCCTCTCCTTCCATACCCTCAGATAACCACTCTCTGCTAAACTACTGATTGTGTCCATGAGTTTTTGTTTCTTTGTTGCTTTCAGCTTTGTGTTCCACGTGTCAGTGAAATGATATGGTTCTTGGTTTTTTTCTTTTTCTTTTCTTTTCTTTTTTTTTTTTTTAGAGGGGAAACAAAGAGACAGTTTATTGAAGAGAAGGTACACGCCAAAGAGGTAGGCGTGAGCTCGAGAAAGGAGTGTGGCTCAAGAGCCAGTTCTTGGTTTTTTTCTTTCTGGCTTATTTTGCTTTTCATAATGGTCTCAAGGTCCATCCATGTTGTCAAAGAATGAATCTGAACTGTAAACTGTCACCATATACCAAAATTAACTCAAAATGGATTAAAGACATCCACATAAGACCTGAAACAATAAATTATATACAAGAAAGCATCAGAACTAAACTTACAGACCTTGAGTTTTGGGAGGACTTTATGAACCTAACTGCAAAAGCAAGGGAAGTAAAAGCAAAAATAAATGAATGGGACTATATCAAATTAAAAAGCTTCTGTACAGCAAAAGAAACCATCAACAATGCAAAGAGACAACCAACCGAATGGGAGAAGATATTTGCAAACAATCCCTCTGCTAAGGGGCTAATATCTAAAATATATATAGAATGTGTACACTCAACAATGAAAAAAGCAAGTATTTTTTCATGTATCTGTTAGCTGTTTGTATGTCTTCAGGGAGGAGTGTGTCTGTTCAGGACCTCTGCCCATTTTAAAAATTGGATTGTTTGGTTTTTTTATTGTTGATTTGTACAAGTTCTTTATATATTTTAGGTATTAGTTCCTTATCACAGGTGTTGTTTGCAAATATTTTCTCCCATTCAGCTGGTTGCCTCTTTGCTTTGTTTATGGTTTCTTTTGCAGTGTAGAAGCTTTTTAGTTTGATGTAGTCCCATTCATTTATTTTTGCTTTTACTTCCCTTGCCTTTGAGGTCAAGTTCATAAAGTCCTCTTTGAACCCAAGGTCCATAAGTTTAGTACCAATGTTTTCTTCTATGCACTTGATTGTTTTGGGTCTTACGTGGAGGTCTTTGATCCATTTTGAGTTAATTTTGGTATATGGTGACAGTTCATAGTGCAGATTCATTCTTTTGGATGTGGTTTTCCAATTTTCCCGGCACCATTTACTGAAGAGGCTTTCTTTTCTCTATTGTATATTTTTTGTTCCTCTGTCAAAAATGATCAGTTCATGTATTTATTTGATCAGTTCATGGGTTTATTTCTGGATTTTCGATTCTTTTCCATTGGTCTGTGTATCTGTTTTTCTGCCAATACCAAGCTGTTTTGATTACTGATGCTCTGTAGTAGAGATTGAAGTCAGGGAGCATGATGACTCCAGACTTACTTTTTTTTCGTAGGATTGCTTTGGTGGTTTGGGGTCTTTTGTGGAACCTATGTAATTCTTACTAACCAATGTCATCTCAATAAATTTAACAATAAAAAAAAGGTTGATCCTCCTAAGCATCCAGAAAACTACTCTCCATTTTATACCTTTCTGAATTAGTAAATATTTAGCTATGTGCAAATGTTAACTTTATTTAACAAGTTTTTAGAAAATACATGATAGTCATGGTATTTCATCTTTTATTTGTGAGGCTTTTCTTGTTTTAAAACAAATAAAATATTTATTTGATGATTCCTGATGTAGAAAGATTGAGTTGCCCCAAAATTGGGCTGATTCACCCATGGGAAAGTCTCAGTCATTGTTCTTCATTAGTAATTGGTTTTTGGCCTCTAAGAGAGAAACTGAGTATCAGAATTGTTAGGTGAAGCCAAAAAACGGTCTCTTGATTGATGCGTCGGAAGAGTCTCATAACAATAGTCATCTTGTTTTCTTTCTTTATTTTTTTTCATTAAATGTAGATGCCTAAAGGTACAGATGACACTTGGGCCCAAAAATTATACAACACACATTTGAACAAATGTGCACTCTTTGAAAAGCCACGTCTATCAAACAAAGCTTTCATCATTCAACATTTTGCTGATAAAGTAAGGAAACTTTATTATTATTTTTTTGAATACTTAAGTTTAAAGAGGAAAAAAATCAATAGTCAAGAGGTATCAGTTTTTCTTTGCTGAAGTTTGCATTTTTGAAGGCCTTATAGGAAAAGTAATCTTTGTTAGCTTGTTGGTTTTCTTTTCCTTTAACCTAAATGGAATTATATTATGAAATAAATATGGCCCTATAATCCTCTCTCTGTACTTTTTAAATCTAAGACACTCTGAAAACCAAAAGTCTTTTAATTATTCATTTAGTGGCTAAACCTTATCTATGACGTGAACTAATATAAGGTTATTTATAGACTTTATTTATTCCAGTTAGGCCGGATATTTACATATTTCAATGTAGAAGTGTTAGTAAGTTTGATCACAGATTGCTGCTTCAGATTTTGCTGAAAAATTCTTAGTTCTAAAGCATAGTTCTCCCCAAGGGTTTCAGAATAGGCATTGTGGACTTGTGTCACCCTCTGTGATTGACTCACTAGATTAACAGACTTGTTGCTTCACAAGCTCTATAGTCTACTGAGAAAATCAGGAGCCATGATACTAACTTATATTTCAAGGAGGGTGTGAGGTAGGCGTTAGGGTAAGCTTTCCAGGTTCTCCTTGAGGATTTGAGGGCTTTCTAAGTCCAACTTATTCCTGTCTAAAAACCTTAGAATGACTTTAGGGTTACCTAAAGGCTGGGAGCTCCTTGAGTGGTAGATGGCTGAAGTCACTGGAGTTTTGGAAGCAGGAGTAGTTCATTCTAGAGTAATTCCACTTCCCAAGCCATACAGCATTTACCAGCCCCCACCTCCATCCATCATCAGCTCTTCTTCCTACTTTCTGTCAGACAGCCATTTGTTCTCCTGATTATCTATCTCTCTCCTTAATCTCTTACTCCCAGGAGGAGGTTTACCCCTGCTGGACGGTGAACTATTAGGTTAGAAGGAAATAACATTTGAGTCAGCCTTGGAGGAGCTGCCAATATGGGGAAAGAGAATCACTTCATATAGTGCTTCCCCGTGTCTTGGGAGGATCTTTTAGACCACAATTAGCATGACCACTGTTCCCTAGGAAAAACAGTATTTGGGGAGTTTTACTCTAAAGTTAACATACTTCTGAGAGCCAGTTACATAGCCTGAGCCTAATACATTTACTGTTGTTGATGATTATAATATCTATTCAAAAGTGTTACTGGTTAAGGAGGTTTTCCATGTGTTTTCAGGTGGAATATCAGTGTGAAGGCTTCCTGGAAAAGAATAAAGACACTGTTTTTGAAGAACAAATTAAAGTACTTAAATCAAGCAAGGTAACCATGTGTATGGTTTTCTCCAATCAGAATATATTGAATAAAATGTTAATTACTTAAGCATTAGCTTTTTAGCAGCAATGAGTTTTCTAACAAAATCAGCTTTACTGTTAGTTTTTAACTTACCAAATACAGAACCCTTACTATGTGTTAGGTGATGTTTTAAATGCCTTACAAATGTTAACTCATTTAATCCTTATAATGAGATATTATTAATATCATTATTCTGTCCATTTCACAGATGAGGGACAGAGGTGCAGAGGCTTTATGTAGCTAATGAGTTTTCAAGCCAAATTAAAACCTACACTGTCTGGCTTAAAGGCTGTGCTCTTAACCACAATGCAATGTTGTCTTTCAGTTTTATGTGAAATCATTGCCTCCACAGAAGTTCTAGACTCTTGTGCCTTTGTGAGAGACTATGAGAAGAAACAGTATTTTCTCTGTGTCATTTTGAAGGATGCCCTAGAAAGATGGGCTTATGCATTCCTAGACAGAGATTGATCTCTGGATCATTGAGTGCAGCTTCAAGTGTGGCCCAAAACACTTAGAAATTATTTTTCCTAGGCGTAGATTTTAGGAATACTGCTTTCTGATGGGAAAAGAATATTCCAGATGGCAAAGAACTGTGATGGTAACACTAGATTAATTACTACGTTGATCCCAGTCTTCACTCTTTGACCTTCATCAGGAAAGGATGCGGAGGGCAGCACAGCTCACTTTTATTCTATAGAGAGCAAACCTGGGAGCCAGTTACTCAGTTTAGCAAAATGAATATTCAAATAATCAGTAAAAAACTTAAAAATATGCATGTGAATTCTTTTAGATTACTGACTAGCACTTTTTGTTTTTTGATTTATTCTAAAACAATTCTTTTAACTTCAATGGAATATTATGTGAACATTTTTACTGTTGTTTTTGGAATGAAAACATACTTTCAATTATTTTGGTAATAGAAAGATCATACCAGTTTTAAAATTCAGAAACTAATGAGTCTAGGTGTCTTTAGAAAGTCAGTTTTTCACTTATCCTCAGTGGCACTGGGCATTATTAGTGCTTTATAGCTTATAGGACTGAGGAATAAAAGAAAAATTCTTTCTCAGTGCCAATCCATGAGTATTATTCAGTTAAAGATTATAAATAATTTTGATGAAATAGTAGTGATGAAATCATGAAATTCTAGGGTCACTACTCTGCCTAAGTAATTTAGGTTAAATAGAACATTCACAGTTCTCATTCAGTTGGCGTCTTTATTCTATTATAACTTAACTTTTCTGATTGGCTAGTAATCAGCTTAATTATCAGAAGGTAGCTATGTATTCTGAGGAATCTTGGAGTGACTGACAGTCTGTGTAGCATGTGGCAGTTGGAATGGGATGTGTGTCTTTACAGAACTTAAAGGCCTTCCCTGCCTCCTAACAGAAACCCAGCCTAAGCGTATGAAGATTACATTTTAATTTCTTTGCACCTGATAGGAAACAAGTGTAATAGAGTCTTGATTGTTCTCGTGGAAGTACTAATTTTACAAGGTTAATAGTTGTGTTTTTTTTTTAATAGAATTAGTTTTGTGGTAATATAGTATGGAGTTTTATTTGTGTGTATGTTTTGTCTTTTTTTTTTTTCTTTTAATTTTGTAGCTTGTAGCCAAATTTACAACTTGAAAAGTAATTAAGGTATTATAAACATAACAGAAGTTGTCTTAATGTATATTTTTTCACCATAAAGAAATTTTATGTTGCCACACCTAGTATCAAGGAGTGCATGCATAAATTGCAACTCTATTAAATAGGATTAAGAAGAGTTATGGGGGTTCCCTAGTGGTGTAGTGGCTAGGCTTCAGTGCTCTCAGCGCCTCTTGTGGCCTGAGTTGGATTCCCAGCCAAGGAATCACCAAAAAAAAAAAAAAAAAAAAAAAAAGAGTTATAAAAAGTTATAACCCCTACTTCCCATGTTGTTAATTGATGAGAGGAAGCACAGGTCATCTACAGAATTTGTGCCTTAGATATCTCATCTATAAGATAGAATCATGATAGAATCTATTTTAAGGGATTGTTATGAGGATTAAACAAGTTTTATTAAGCCCTTAGAACAGTGCTTTATGCATAAAAACTCGTAGTGAATAATGTTGTTGTTGTTATTGAAATGATTTCCCATCTTCATGAAGCTCTTACAGGATTCTTCTGTTTTCTTTAACACTATTTCCTAGACATGTAAATTCAGTCTTAAAGAATTCAGTCTTAAGCAATTCCCTATCTTAGTAATAGGCAGATGAAATAAACCAGATGGAATGTCCAGGCATATCTACCAACTTACTTATCTGTATATCTGTCTATCTCTCTTTAAATAAAATTGGCATCCTCAGTCAGTGGAGAGTGGATAAATTCTTCAATAAGCGATTTAAGAAAATTGGAAATTTAGCCAGTTAAACAAGGTAAATGAGATAGGCAAAGGTACCTCCTTTTGTGGGGAGATAAGTAATAACCACTTAGTCAAATATTTAGATATTAGACCATGAAGTGGTAAGTGCTATAAAGAAAGTAAAACAGGGTATTAAGCTAGAGAGTGCCTAAACTTGGGCAGGAGTGAAGTCTACATTAGCTGAGGTGGTCTGGGAAGGCCTCTCTGAGGAAGTGACATTTAGGCTGTACCCTGGAAAATGGGCGACAGACATGTCAAGGCAGGTAGAGAACAAGTGAAGAGCACTGAGACTGCAGAAGCTGATTGTGTTTGAGGTCCAGAGAGAAGGCCAGTGTGGCTGCAGCATGGCAGGTGAATAGAATGGGTGGGATGGGTAACCAGGGACCACTTTCTGGAGGGAAGAGTGGTAAATCTGGAAGGTTTCCATATGGGGAATGATATGCTGCTGCGTGGAGGTGTATTTGGTGTGAGTGGGGTTGGGAAGTTGTGATCTAGGGGAGAGATGGTAGACTGAGGTACGGAGACTGTAGCAGTGGAGATGGCATATACTTTATTAGAGTTGAGTGGTCCTCTTGATGGATTGAGTATGGAGAGGAAGAGACTGGGAGAAACTGAGAATGACCTATATTTTTAGCCTGAGATACTGGATGGATGATGGTGTCATTTATAAAGTTTTGTAAAAAGTCAGGGTTTGGGAGAAAGAATTAAGAGTTCCGCCTTGGACATGTTTTTCCTGAGATGACAATTAGATAGTCCAAAAGGACATGTCATATAGGAAGTTGGAAATGAAAGTCAGCTGGTCACAGGGAAAGTCAGAGTAGGCGATATAAATTTGATGGTCTTTAGAACTAGATGGTATTTAAAGCAGTGGGACTGGATGAGATTGCTTAGGGAGAACAAGTAGATAAAATATAGTAGAGTAAGGGCAGGTCTTTAGGCATTCCAACTTTTGGAGGCTGGCCTGAGGAAGAACCAGGACAGATACCTGAGAAAAATGGCCCATGAGAAAGCAGGAACAACTGCCTAAAGAAGACATTATAGAGCAGTTTCTAATACAAAAATGTAAAGTGTGCTTTTTAAAAAAAGAAAACTCAATGTTGAGAATTTTTAATTTATGGTTTTTTTGAAGAGGAAGCCATTCACATGTATGTGTATGCATATATATGTGTATATATTCTGAACTCTGAACACTAAGTAGTTTTCTAGTAGATATTAAGTTAAATTGTAATACCCAGTGGTGAATATGATATTATAGCCCAGCTCTATTAACCATTTCATAGGAAGAGAGGAAAACAAAGTTTAGGTAGGCAGTGCTAATATAGAGCGAGCAATTTATTTGGGGATAATAGAATAGCATAGATAAGATTCTTAAGTACTTGGCCTATCATTGAATAGTCTGGCATGTTAACCCCATGCTGAGTTTTCAAATCAAATCTATTAGGAACTCTTGTTTTTCCCTTTAGTACACAGCTTAACATTATAATATAAGGTAATGAGAAAATATTTTTTCTTCTTTGCAGCCAACAAAGCTAAAATATATTATTTAACTATAAAGCAAGGGATATATTCATCTGTGTGGCAAGCAACCATTACTGATATGTTATATATAGCAATTTGTTATATATGCTTACATCATGGATTACTAAATTACCCATATGATTGATATATACATTAATAGCAAATGAAATTATTTGATTTCGTTTTTTAATGAAAGAATCCTTCTAAGAAAATTACTTCTTCTGGAGATATTGTGAGATTACTAGACAAATAATTGATAGTTACAATTATAATTTCACTCTGAGAAGGATTTATTTTATTTATATGGAATATGGCACTGTTATGAAGATATGTACGTATATCAAAATGTTTCTGTGAATTAATTTGAAGTGTTGTTCTATTAAATTTCTCTCAACCATATTGACTAATACCATCCACCTACTTATTAAGTACCAGATCTTATAATAGTCTTTCATACTGCTAACTTGATAAAACACGAAACTGATTATAGGAATTATGCAATCAAGTTATAAATCCCTTGAAAACAAATATAAAAGCTTACAGGATAAGGACAGAGTTTTTTATTTTTGTTTCCCCTGTAATTGAAATTGTTTTGTAAAAATTATTAATTCATAATTATTTTTAATCTTATAATACTGTAAAACTAGTTCATGACAACCTTCCTGCTGAGATTTTCAGTGGTAAATTTTAGCTGGTGCTCATCATTTGAATTACAGGGCAGACAAATGAAACATGGTGATAAAACATTTTGTGGAACTGAGGTAATTAAATAGGACTTGCAGTTAGTATTTTGCTCATAAAATTATTATAGTGCAAAACCAGTAATATGTTTATAGTGGCCAATTCTTATGGATTAGGATTTTAACTGGAGTAGTTTGATTTTGTTTCCCCCAAACATGGTTGTAGAATTATTGCATTTTTGTATCATTTATGTCAGCTCCCTCTCACATTTTTGGCTCCCAGCACATATATTGATTATTTCTGGAACGTGACTCTGAAAGGGTTTACTTAAGGAAGGGAATCACTATGGACTGCAAATCTGCATAATGTTTCTGTAAAGGTCTACATTTGAGTGTGGGTTTAGAGTGTAATTTCCTTTTGTTGTTTGAGTCAGTTTAAGATGCTACCAGAATTATTTCAAGATGACGAGAAGGCCATCAGTCCAGCCTCAGCCACCTCTTCAGGGCGCACACCCCTTACCCGCATTCCTTCAAAGCCCACCAAAGGCCGAGCAGGCCAGACAGCCAAAGAGCACAAGAAAACGGTGGGGCACCAGGTGAGTTCAGGGAGCCCCTGCTGTGGCACTCCTTCCCCTCTGGCTCAGTTGAAACCTCAGGCCTTCCTTCATCAGCCTCCCAGGTGGGATTCTCAGATGAGGGGAGGCTAGAGTATTCACTGTGAGAATGTGTACCACTGTCCTCTCCTACTGCTGTGCGTCACAATCCACCCACTGCGTACCTCCCTCACAGACCTCTGCTGCATTTGTTTTGTTCTCTGGCTGTTTCCTCTCTGGATTTATACAGAGCATCATCTCCTTCAGCGCAGGAGCAGTTCCCTCTTCTTTCGCTGATGTTTTATGCTCTGTGGGGAGTGGGAAACATTACACATGTGCTTCGTGCTGGCACAGCGACCGATCACCAGTCAGCTTGTTTTCCTGTGCGTGGAACCCCACGCCCAATGCAGACGGGAGGAAGGGCCCGATACAGGCCCACAGCCCCCAGTCCCGATCCCCAGTTCCTAATGGTAGCCCCGCCCTGGCTGTCCTTTCCCATCCTCCCACTCGTTTCCTATACTCTTTTAAGTCCTCTCCTACTTTTTTCAGTGCCTTACAGCAAAACTGCAACTGTGCATGATTCAATGGCCTTCATAATCTTAAAGCAAGGTTATATTTTTAGTCGAAGTTCTGAGTTCACAATAGAAGGCTAAAGAAGCCTGTATTAGAAGAAGGGTGGGAATAGTGAACTCTCATGTGAACAATGGACTTGGAGTGATTATGATGTGTCAGTGTAGGGTCATTGGTTGTAACAGATATACCACACTGATGAGGAATGTTGATAATGGTGGAAGGCTGTGTCTGTGTGAGGACAAGGGAAATCCCTGTGTCTTCTCTTAGGTTTTGCTGGGAGCCTAAAATTGCTCTAAGAGAATAAAGTCTCTAAAAAGGGAAATGGGGTGGGAGAGAGTGAATGTATGTTTAGCAGAGTAAGAATGTAAATGGTAGAGTTTAAGCAAAACATAACCAAAGCCCTAGCATTCCTGTTTAATAGCAGCTCCCTTTCTGAGAAGGGGTCAGGTTCACACATAGCAAAGTCATCTCTACAATGTCATTGGGGGAAAAATATTAATAATTTTACATCATCTTTGACTTTGACAAAACCTTGATGCCCCTTTCTGCTCTTTTTCATGCAGTTCCGAAACTCCCTTCACCTGCTTATGGAGACCCTCAATGCTACCACCCCTCACTATGTGCGCTGTATTAAGCCTAATGACTTCAAGTTCCCATTCACGTAAGCATTCCTCAACTACTGAATTTAAAAGTATCCATATCTCATAAGGTTTACTAAACCAATAGAAGGAAAAAATATTTGAGTAAATATTTATGTCTTATAGAAGGAAACTACTAGTAATAGATTTTTTTTAACATTTGACCCCCTTCACCCATTTCCCCCATCCCCCAGCCACTGCCTCTAGCAACCACCAATCTGTTCTCTATATCTGTAAGCTTAGATTGTGTGTGTGTGTGTGTGTGTGTGTGTGTGTGTGTGGTTTTGTTTTGTTTTTGCAATTAGCATATAAGAGAGGTCATACGATATTTGTCTTCCTCTGACTTACTTCATTTAGCATCATGCCCTCAAGGTCCATTTATGTTGTCATAAATGGCAAGATTTCAGTCCTTTTTTATGGCTAAAAAATATTCCATTATATATAACACAATTTCTTTATCTGTTCATCTATCAGTGAACGTTTTGGGCTGTTTCCATATCTTGGCTATTGTAAATGACACTGCAGTGAACATGGGGGTGCAGATATCTTTTTGAGTTCATGTTTTTGTTTTCTTTGGATAAATACCCAGAAGGGGAACTGGATCATTATGGTAGTTCTATTTTTAACTTTTTGAGGCATCTCCATACTGTTTTCCATAGTGACTGCACCAATTTATATTCCTACCAACAGCATACAAGGGTTCCCTTTTCTCCATATCATTGTTAACACTTATTTCTTGTCTTTTTGATAATAGCCATTCTAATAGGTAGGTGTGAAGCGATATCTCATTGCAGTTTCGATTTGCATTTCCCTGATGATTAATAACGTTGAGCATCTTTTCATGTACCTGTTGGCCATCTATAAGTCTTTGGAAAAATGTATATTGAGATCTTCTGCCTATTTTAAAAATCAAATTGTTATTTTGTCATTGACTTGTGTGAGGTTTTTATATTTTTAGATATTAACTTCTTATTTGATATATGATTTTCAAATATTTTCTCCCATTTAGTAGGTTGCCTCTTTGTTTTGTTGGTGGTTTGCTTTGCTATGCAGACTTTTTTTAGTTTGATGTAGTCCTGTTTATTTATTTTTGCTTTTGTTGCTTTTACTTTTGGTGCCAGATTCAAAAAATTATTGCCAAGCTATGTCAGGGAACTTATCCAGCTACGTTTTCTTCTAGGAATTTTGTGGTTTTAGGTCATTAATCCATTTTGAGTTAATTTTTGGGTATGGTGTAAGATAGTGGTCCAGTTTCATTCTTTTGCATTGGCTCTTCAGTTTTCCTAACACCATTTATTGAAGAGACTGTATTTTCCCCATTGTATGTGCTTGGCTTCTTTGTCATAAATTAATTGACCATAAATACATGGGTTTATTCCTGGACTTTCTTTTCTTTTCCATTAATCTATACGTCTGTTTTTATGCTAATATCATACTGTTTTAATTACTATAGTTTTGTAATCATGTTTGAAATCAGGGAGTGTGATGCCTCTAGCTTTGTTCTTTCTCAAAATTGCTTTGGTTGCATTTATTAGTTTTTGTTCCCTTTTGGAAACAAATTAGCAGTTAGTTTTCTGAACATTTTAAAAATTGAATTTAAACACACACTCCTAGTTCTATTTTCAGTTCAAGATCTTTGAACTTACTTCAGTTCAAGATCTTTCTGGGCTTTTATTACTTTGGACATTAGTTAAACCAGAGCTGGGTGGGGTAAGCCTGCTTTGGTGAAGGCTCATAGTTATCTCTGCGACTTTTTAGCTGTTGAAGCCATCAGAGAAAATCTACTTTTACCAAACATGTTTTCCTACATCAAATACTATCTATGTATGGAGAGGAAGTTGTTTTTTCAAAATGAAAATATTTTTAAAAATTTTAAATGCATGTATACTGTAAAAACAATTTTTAAGAAATATAAAATAATATGAAAATAAATGAAAAAGCATGCATTCATTATACCCAGGGAGATAACTATTATTAACTGGCCAGAATTTCTTCCTTCCCTGTTCTGTGTGTATGTGGGGTGGGGTGGGGAGGGGAGAAAAACATTAATAAAAGGGAGAGGCTCATACTATAATAACTGCTTTTATCTTAATAAATTTTCTTTCTATGTTAGTAAATAAAAATCCACATCATCATTCTAATGTCTACATAGTTTTCCATTGTATAGACATATCATTTATTTAAATTATTTCCTATCGATTGCCATTTATGTTATACCAACAATGCTGTGATAAACACCTTTTACCAAACATTTTTTGTTTATTTGCCTGATTACCTCCTTAGGATAATGTATTTCTAGAAGTGCAGTTTATGGGTCGAAGATTAGACACATTTATCAAGGTTGTAATAACTCCAACTCCCACTCATACAGTGTATGAGTCCTTGTTTCCTTATACCCTGCCAGTCTTTGCCTCTGAAAATGTTGCCTTAGACAGCAAGGCAGTTCTGAAAGACTGTTACTCCTCCTCATTGCCAAGAATCCCTTTCTAGAGGAAGTGGGAAGCAAGAAAAAGCTGCCACACCTGGGCAGCCCCTGAGGCCCTTACATTCCATCAGCCAAGCCCATCTTACACCCACAGAACCCGTGAGAAGATAGCACAGCAGAGGCTTGGTGAGGTTGCTCAGAGCTTAACTGGAGAAGTAAGAGGGGTGCGCATCCAGCAAGAGGAAGGCCTCACTACTTTCTCTTGTGGGGTCAATCTAACATTAAGATACCATTTGTCTGGAGTGAAATAAACAAAGTATATAAGATATAATACAGAAATCATTTTTTTTATTGATGTAGGCACTACAAATTCTTAGGATGTAAATACTCAGTTGAATAGCTTTTAGAACACCAGTATTTCTTTTTTAAAATAACTGAAAAGAGCATATTTAATTTGCTCTTCTTGTTAGAGAATCTCCAGAGCTGGCCAGTCTTTATTCCAGGGGAGCTGTGTATGGTGAGGTAAAGAATTATAAAAATGCCTGGCGAGGCTAAGTCATGTAATGAGTATGGGCAAAGTGCAGGAAAGTTTTGAGTTTTTAAAAATATGCTCAATGGCATTTCTTATCACTTTAGGGAATGAACAACAAATAATGTTTATGGTTCTTTATTTTTACTGCTAATTGTGTCTTCATTCTCATGTTAAGTTTCCCATTTGGATCACTGTCCCAACTTTTGAATGCTTCCTTTTCTAATTTATCCATTTGGCTCTTTACAGAAGACTTTAATCTCTGGACTGAGGAGAGTAGTTTGCGCCCTTAGCCAGGCTCTTTGTGTATTAATGATGTTCATTTTGACATATAGGTTTGATGAGAAGAGGGCGGTGCAGCAGCTGAGAGCCTGCGGTGTCCTGGAAACCATCCGTATCAGCGCAGCAGGTTTCCCCTCGCGGTGAGCTCGGCACTTTTCAGATAAGAGGGGCTCTAACAGGAGAGAATTGTGCTTCTTTAGATAAGCTCATGTGAGCTTCTTTTCATAGGTGGACCTACCAAGAATTTTTCAGCCGCTACCGTGTCCTAATGAAGCAAAAAGACGTGTTGAGTGACAGAAAGCAAACTTGCAAAAATGTATTAGAGAAGCTGATACTGGTAAGAAAGAGTTTCACTTATCTTTTTCTGAATAGATGATGGCCAAAGGCCTTGTGATTGTAAACTTTGAAAGCCCTGAATGCATCCGGATGCCCCTAGTCTAGATTATTCTGGGTGGGAGGGTAGAGGGGCACACTGTCTTGGAGGTCAAGGCTCATTGTATTTAGAATTCTAGGACTGACTAGTGAAAATGATAGTCCACTATTAGGAAACAGGATGGTGAGGCCTGGATGCAGACTAGAGACACATCCTTTGTAGAGTTTGATCATTATCAATAGAAATTTACCTAGTACTTATGTTAGATACCAGGCCAGATACTGTGTGATTAAGAAAAAAATAAGTCTTGTCTTTAGGTAACATAACCTAGCTTGGAAAGTGATGCATTTTAAAGATACCTATAACGTACCTTAGTGCCTATCAAATGCTGAGTGAGTGAGACAAGAAATCAGAGCAGGGCAAAGCCACATGTGCTATGGGAGGGAAGGACAATTTCATGGAAGATGTGTGTTTTGAGTCAGACTCTGAAGAATGGCTAAGATTGTATAAAAGTGGAAAGAGAACATTCTAATAGGGATCATGGTATGAAGAAGTAGGAAAGTGTAGAATTTGCTCAGAAAACAGTAAAGTAGTTTCTTTCCAGTATACAGTAGGGTTGGTGTATATGGGACAGTAGAAAATTGTTTAGGAAATGTGACTTGGTGTATGCAGTCTTGCATTCCAAGCTATGAAGTTCTCATACTTCAGAATGCATCAGAGTGCCCTGGAGGTCTTTTTAAAACACAGACTGCTGCAGTAGGTCTGGGATAGGCCCAACCACTTGAATTTCTAACCAATTCTCAGGTGATGCTGATGCTGGTCTGAGGACCACACTTTGAGAACCCCTGATCTAGGTCATGGAGAATTTAAGATTTATGAAAGATTTTAAAATATATATTTTCATTTGTTTGATACCAGTTTGGATGGATTACCTCACTATGAGGTAGTTAATCATTATTACAATATAATATCTCTTCTTAGTAATAATATTTTTTTCTTGGAAAGAGCTAAGAGCACTTTCTTTGTAATGTATAAAAGAAACTGGTGCTTTTTGAGTTTAGCCAACTGCTTTCTAAGCTGGGTCCAGATGGGAATGTAGGGAAGAAAGTAGGGACAGTCCTATGCCTGGCCTCTTCCCCTAACCACTCCAGGCCTGGCTCCAGGCTTTGCAGGGCCAAGGCACAAGATAAAGTGCAGAGATGGTGTTGGGTTGTGTAGGGGAAGCTGAGAGGGACAGGGAGAAGGAGAGGGAACCACTTCCTACCTGTTGATTAACATTGAAATGATTTTAGATGTTGTAGATACATGTGGAGATTTCTGATTTCATATACAAAATAGCACATATCTGCTTACAGTGAAATGTGATTTTCTATTTTTACACACAATTTCAGATCACAATAATGATTATTACAAATAAATTTCACTCTTTTGAGTGATTAATAACTTATGTGCTTCTAAATAAGGTAGACCAGAATGTAATAGACCAAAAATCAGTGTTTACTGTTCCACCCTGCTTTGTTATCAAAAGTAAGTGAGCAATGTAAGTGATTATATTTTTATAAAAGGAGTTTGAAATGTTTACAAGAATTTTAAACACAGGTGTTTATTTTCAGATAACTGTTGATAAAGCCAAGCTATAACAACAGACCTAACTCTTAGTGAATACACAGCATTTGGCTTTTTGGTTTTCACTCTGTATTACTTCCTGCCTTACTCTTCACACTGGTGTTTTTTGTCCCTTCAGCTTTGTCATGGAGCATGCAGCCCGATGTAATCCTTACAGCCTGGGGCAGTCAGAGGGAGTGTCAGCATCTCCATTTCCTTGAGATATTTAAAATACAAACAAGCAAATAATAGCTGCCTCTAACTCACAAACAAGTTTTTGGCCTCAGATAATAATTCCAGGTAGAATAACTCTGGAAAATAACTCTTACACTGCAGTTTTCCTTTAAATCCCTTCTATTTGCTCAACTTGCATCATAAGATCAAAAATCTGGCTCCATTAGTTAATCGTGACGTAGCCCAAGTTCTAGCTTATAGATTCATCCCTTTACTGATTCTGCTTTTAGACATATTTTTTCTCTTTTAAAATTTCATTTATATGGTCATTATTTCTACTTTTGAATCTATTATTTCTTCCAAAAATAGGACAAGGACAAATACCAGTTTGGTAAGACAAAGATCTTTTTTCGTGCCGGTCAAGTGGCCTATCTGGAAAAATTGAGGGCAGATAAGCTGAGGGCTGCCTGCATCCGGATCCAGAAGACAATCCGAGGGTGGCTGCTGCGGAAGAAGTACCTGCGCATGCGGAAGGCAGCCATCACTGTTCAGAGATATGTGCGAGGCTACCAGGCCCGATGGTAGGCCTGCTGGGGATATGTCCACTGTGGCTTGTGCCTACTGAGATTAGAGAGCTCATCTGATTTATTGCCCATCCTAAGACAGTTTTGAGTGGTCACTACACCTCTTCTTAGATTCATGAAATAACAAATTAGCTCATAACACAGTTAAATAGAATAAAGTTTCACTCGCCCTTACGAATGATTCAGATTCATGCTCAGAAAAAAAAATTACCAATTACCGAGTACTCATGTCCTCAGTATTTTACTTTTTATACTTTTATATGGACTTGAAGAAATCATCTGTAAAGCAAAACAGTCATGAATATGAGCTAGTTAATAACGACTCCATTGAGGAGCTCTCAGAAGTGACACACTGAGAAGGTCTTTTCTTGAACTACACTTCAGTGTGATTATGTATTAGGATAATTTTAATTTAGAACTATCAGTAGAAATGAATTAATGTGCAATACTTTATTCCCAAACATATAGATGTTGGAAAATATCGCACACTAGCAATGCATAGATCTAAGAAAGCTGGTGATAAGTAAGTATGGGTTTACTGTGGTCTTCTATGAAAGAGGGACATAGCCTGAGGTAATGAGCACTGTTCTGGAAAGAATGAACCTTTATGAGCTTTACTTTCTTTATTGTAAAATCAAGTAATATGGGACATCCTACTTTTCAGGATTAGGGAAGGCTCAAGTGAGATAATGAATGCAAAAATATATTAGGAACTATAAATTGCTATACAAACATAAGAAATACAGATGTTGATAACATGAGTATTATTAGGATAATACCATGGAGGTACATACTACTTGTTATACCAAAGATATTAGTGCTTTAACTCTACAAAGTATATTCCTGGGGTTTTTTGATTGCTGACAAATGCACCCCTCTTTTCTTTGGCCAGCTATGCCAAGTTCCTGCGCAGAACCAAAGCAGCAACTGTCATTCAGAAGTACTGGCGCATGTATGTAGCCCGAAGGAGGTACAAGATTACACGAACTGCTACCATTGTCCTTCAGTCTTATTTGCGAGGCTACTTGGCCAGAAATAGGTATCACAAGGTGAGACATAATTTTCAACTTTGTTTATTCATTCGTTAACATTAATCAAATTCCACGTCTATAGGGGCTCCTATGGGCAGAACCATATGGAAACAGCCAACATTTGAAATATATTTTTAAATATTAAATAAGTACATGTATTTATTAACAAGACAATGGAAAAAGAAAATTTACTTCCTTTTCCTCCCCTTTTCTATGTAATGTAAAAAAAAGTGTGTTAGTTTCCTATGGCTATTATAAATTGTACTATCAACTTGGTTGCTTAAAAACAACAAATTTATCCTTTCACAATTCTGGAAACCAAAAATCTAAAACCAGTATCACTGAGCCAAAATCAAGGTGTCCAGAAGTTCTAGGGGAGAATCTGTTCCTTACCTCTTCCAGCTTTTGGTGGCTGCCAGTATTTCTTGTGTTTGTGGCCACGTCACTCTCTGCCTCCATCTTCACATCATCATCTCCTCTTTGTGTCCAATTTACATCTTTTTTCTTTTTTTTGTTTTGTTTTGTTTTGTTTTTGTTGGGGTTTTTTTTGTTTGTTTTTTTTTTGTTTTTTGCTTTTTGGTATGTGGGTAGCTCCCTGACTGGGAATCGAACCCAGGCCGCAGCGCTGACAGTGCCAATGCTGAAGCCTTAAGCCACTACACCATCAGGGAACTCCCCACATCTTTTTTCTGTCTCTTATGAGAATATTGGTGTGCATTGAGGGCCCACCAGGGTAATCCAGTATAATCTTCTCATCTCAAGATTCTTAACTTAACTCACATCTATGGAGACCCTTTTCTCAAATAAGGTAACATACGAGGGCTGTCTGGAACAAATCCAGCCATAAATGCCTGTTTTTCATATTACATGGCTGGGTACTTTCTGGACAGCCTTCATATATAGATTGCAGAGATTAGGATCTGATATCTTTGGAGGCCTTTATTCAGCTGACTATCATGGGCTTTGACTAGGTAGCGTATATGACTATATATAGGTAGAAGATTATTGCAAGAGTGGAATTACCTTGGAATAATTTTACCACAGTGAAAAGGAAATAAGTAACATTAATGTGGTTAAACTTGTGTTGAGTAGAACATGATGCTATAAAAGTCTTTGAAAAATAATCTTTATCTCTAGCAATCAACATGACTACAGATGATGGATCACTAGATTAATCTTAATCATCATGTCTGATAATATGTGACCTATTTGATGAAAGGTTTTTCTCTTTCATTTTGGCAAGATTTTGAGTCTGTCCCTTAGGAAATCCAGTCTGGATCTGAGCGCTCTATGAGCACCACTGTTAAAATGAGCAGCCGTAGAGTGATTGGAGGGACATGTCTCTATTCATAGGCAGTATGTGGCCATGACTTAGTCCCTATTTATGTGTGTATTTTACTTAATTATTTTGAAGTAATTTTCAACCACAAAGAAAAATGGAAAGCTGATGGGTTTAACGAGCATATTTAATAACTGTGTTTTAAAGAAAATTTGTAGATGACTGCTGCCGGTCTTTCTTTCTGCCCATGACGTCTTTAGAGACTAGTGTTCTTTTCTACAAGCATGAGCTTTCAGGGGAGGGAAAAGCCTTATTAAACTTGACCTTTTCGATACACCAAACTGTTTACCCTTCTGTTTTCCTCAGTACTCTCCTCAGGAACATCTGAACTGAGTTTTGAAGCCATTGGTTTAGCAGTGGCAGTCTCTGGCAAGCTAAGCTCCCACAGTGAAGACACAGTAGGAGTGGCCTATTAGAGGCTCCCTCACATATAGGCCACAAGCACCCTATTAGTGCTCCTTCTGGCTATGTTTCGGTCCAGGTTTCTCCTTCATGGGGCTTGGGAGTCTTAAAGGGAGAGGAGTGTTGTTTAATTTCTCTGACTCACTGATGGAAATGAGATTGAGAACGGAAGCTCTAATTAATACTGTTTCCATTTGACTTGAACTACAGAAATGGACCAATATCTGAAGTTACACGGAGAGAAGGAAATGGAGTAGGAAAATGGGCATTAATAGCTTTGCCATTGTGTGCTGCTTGAGTTTTAAAGTCTGAAAGCCTTCAATTTACCATCACTGAGTGTTTTCCAGTCACTAGTCATCTGGATAAAACAAGGGGCTTCCAGGGAATTGTGATGTTTAGGGAGAGCTCAGGATCCCCAACCTCACTGCAGCTTGATGCACAATGACTGCACTTAGTAGGAACTGAAAACTACCTGAGCATTAGGAAAACAGCCAAAAGGGACAGCCTTAAACATTAAGGTCTCTTAAACACTTATGTTTCTTCTGTATTCGGTGGTTTAAAACTTAACCACTTATTTCTTAAACGTATCCTCTAGAATGGCATATTATTTTTCATTATTTTTCTCAGATATATAACCTAAAAACAGAAACTGTTCTTTTAATAATTTCATTAAACAGCTATTTGAACAGGTGGTTTCAGAGATTTTTACATTTAAGAAGTTTCAGAAGAGATACATTGTGTCCTTTTGGAATAATCACTAAAAGCACTTAATCAAGTACATACATTTAAGCATCATTTACATATAGCATACAAGAGTTGTTTCATAAAATCATAGATTTAGAAGGACCTTAGAAGGTTTTGCTAATTCAATTTTGATTAATTTAAAAAATTTCTTCTCCATCATTCCTGGAAATTACTTACATTATCTCTGCTTGATGGTTGTTAGTGACAAATTTATTTTGTAAGGCGAACTTTTTGTTATAAATTGTTTCTAAGTTTATGGTGATATAACTTTTTTTAGAAAATATAACAAAAATCAAAATTAAGATTCATTTACTTCACTTCATCTTACTTGTAGCCTTCCTTTTAAAGCTTTATCCCTATTACCTTTGAGTTCCATAGGTGGATTCCTGCTACATTTGAAACAGCAACAGGAAATCCTCACTAGAATGGTATTCCTAAATAGGGCAAACAAGAGTGTCAGTTTTTGTTGTTTATTTGTTTTTGGAAGAAAAATCAATAAATCAGTAATAAATTTTGCATTGTCCCAGTTGTTAACCTCAATGGTCAGCTTACCATACCCCATGCATAAAGCATTGACCTAATATACAGTGAGATGGCATCAGCAGTAAGAGTGGTAGCACATAATTTACAGCGTGCCAAGTTCTGTTTATTTTATAAAGGATCTGTTGTTAACAGATAGCATATACCAATAAGAATCCTAATGGGTTTTTTTCTTTTCAGGATTGTTTTCCTTTTAGTAATCTGGTGCCTTTTATTTAGACAGCTTCTATGTATATACTCTGTGTTTCTCTAGTTGCCTTTTATAGTTTACTTTGTAAATCACTTTTAGAAATAATTTTGTACTTCCATATATTTGTAGTATGTATGATCCACCTAATACATTGTTGCTTCAACTTTGTGTCTTTCCCTTTAGGTAATGTATGAATTCTCAGGCTGACAGACATAGGTTGATAGCGTTGAACTTTGAGTCTAGTCCAAGGCCTGACATTCCTTGTACTTACCTTTCTCTGCAGATACTCCGTGAGCACAAAGCAATCATCATTCAGAAATGGGTCCGGGGCTGGCTGGCTCGCACCTACTACAAGAGGAGCATGCATGCCGTTATCTACCTCCAGTGCTGCTTCCGGCGGATGATGGCCAAGCGCGAGCTAAAGAAGCTCAAGATTGAGGCTCGTTCTGTGGAGCGGTATAAAAAGCTGCATATCGGCATGGAGAACAAGATCATGCAGTTGCAGCGCAAAGTTGATGAGCAGGTGTGTTTTCAACAGGAGCCCTGAAATCTGTGGGGCTCCACAAATTTCTGCCTACAGAAATCTGTGGGGATTATGTGCAATATTGTCCCCCCTTGACTTTACCTTTCAGTCTTAGCAAAAAGTAAAGTAATAATGGCAATAATGGATGTGGAAATAGTGACAAGCTCATAGGTAAGATTACAATTGTAAGGACTAAGGGAGGAAATTGTTTTTGAGAACACAGCCACATTTACTAGTGCTCCAAACCTTTATCAAGAGCCATATTGTACTTCATGCTCTACAAAGCTCTTGCATCATTATCATTCATTTGCATGTTGTGTAATGTACCTTTTGCTGGTGGGTTGTTTAGCACTGAGGTGGCAAAAGAAGCAGGAAGGTGTCCATGCTTCTGAGGAATCTACAGTCTATTTGCAGAGATAAAAGTTTGATTTTTTAGAGGTAGTTACTGAGTAATATTTTACCACATGGAAATGATCATTTGGTAATACGTAAATACTAAAGAGGGCAAAGAAAAAACGAGGAAATAGCATTCATCAGAAAGGTTTTCTGAGTGGGAGGAAGAGTTTTGAGGTAGTAAACAAAGAGATTTATAAGAAATTTGTGATTTTGATGCCATTTTACCATTCTAAGGCATCACTTAGCTAGCACAAGATTTTTGCTAGTACACAGATTTATTTTCAAAAGCAAGTATAGATTTTCCTACTTCTGGATTAAGAATCAAGAAATTAAGTATTTACTATGGTAACTCACTTGTGACTATGAGAAATTCACATGTATGTTTGTCATCATGTAAAACTGAAATAATGGTGCCTGTTCTCTCTTTGTATCACTAAGAGGGTATTGATTGTGTTACTGTAAGTGTGTGCTTGGAATTTTGGTTAGATGCTATATCAGTATTACAATGATATAGCACGAATATGATGAATAAGCATGGTTTTCTCACTAAATACATGTGATGGTGTGTATATTTACTTAATGTTACTTCTGTGTGTGTTTAAAGAACAAAGACTACAAATGCCTCATGGAGAAACTGACCCATCTGGAAGGAATATACAACTCTGAGACTGAGAAACTACGAAACGACTTAGAACGTCTTCAGCTAAGTGAGGAGGAAGCTAAGATTGCCACAGGACGAGTTCTCAGTCTGCAGGAAGAAATTGCCAAGCTCCGGAAAGACCTGGAACAAACTCAGTCGGAGAAAAAGTCCATTGAAGAGCGTGCAGATAGATACAAACAAGAAACTGAGCAGGTAGGAAAGAACTAATGCACACATCCCCATCTACTCCTTTTATAAAAGAAATGTGCTGTCATATTGACATATTGACCTGGCCCTTGCACCTCCATGTTGGTTTCAGTCAAAGCTGAAATACAAGTTTCAGTTGT
The DNA here is from genome assembly GCA_004026885.1 of Lyroderma lyra. NCBI lineage: Eukaryota > Metazoa > Chordata > Mammalia > Chiroptera > Megadermatidae > Lyroderma > Lyroderma lyra. The sequence goes on from PVJL010000037.1 coordinate 563,341, forward strand.
TTTACTGTTCATTAGTATTTCCTAAGCATTTCTTCCATATTATGGATGAGTAGCTGTAGATCTTTTAGTAGTACTTTTTGACTTTAATGAGAACAGAAGAAAAGTGTGTTGTATAACAAGATGAGAATTAATGGCAAAGTCCATACTATACATTCTTTTTCTTAAATGCATACGTCTAGATGGAGTACAGACTCCTTTTTCTTCTGTACCATTAACGTGATTAAGAAGCTAGTCAACCAATGGACTGTCAATAGCTGATGCTAGGGACCTTTATGGAAACCTGCATTAAGGCTGTGTTAAGAAGTCCAAGATGGAGAAATCAAATGTCTGCACAATGATTGTAGCCAAGAGCTTCTGTGCAGATAGAGCCAAAAAGAAAAAAGAAAAAATTTTTACAGATTGATCAGTGCTTCCACACTTCAAATTTGTGTTAACTTATGTCAAAACTTTACTAAATATAGAAAACATTAAGGTTCTCAAGCAGTAATGAGATGCATTATTTAAACAAAATTAAAGTACCTCAACATAGGGCTTACTGGAAAAAAGTTATTTTCAGAGATTTTGCCTTTAAATGAGAACAGAGTTGACTCTGTTGGCTTTAACTATGGCCAAGAATCCCAATGTGCTTTTTCGTTGCTGACTTCTGAAGGTTAACTGCAGTGTATGGAGTGAGGAGCTTAGATGCAGTTCAGGTAGGCTAATGTAGCTAATAAATTTGCAATCTTTTCATGGTATTCAGGGTCCTAGTAAAATAATTGCTTCTGGATCTGGGCTCTGTAAATAGAAACAGTAGTGCCATTAATATATGTTATTTTGACATGGCAAACTTGTTCTGTCAAAATTCAAATATGCATTCAAAGAAATACTCTGTCTCTCGGACTCACTCTCTCTCTCTCTCTCTCTCTCTCTCTCTCTCTGTCTTTTCTTTCATTTCCTGAGTCCATAGAAGCTTTCCAGATTTCTCTCACACTGTAGAGTATTTAAGCTTGGTAAGATTATTCTTTTCCTCTTCGAAGTCAAGTTTATACCTCTCTAGTCTGATATAATAGTAGCAGATTCCGATTTCTCCTTTCTTTTTATTTTATTATCTCCTCTTTTCACAGGGATAGCTATAGGCACTATCCACATTCTTTTGGATTGAGGGTAGTAATGGGGGAAAAGAAAGAAGTTTCATGGTAATAGCGTGCTTTATGATCAGGAAAGCTACATTCCCAGTCAGACTGATGAAAGAGCCTAGAAGGTAAAGTAGAACTATGGTTCTTAGCCAGCAGTGTATCTCTCAATCTGCTGGAGAGTTTTTAAACATGTACCTGCCCAAGCTCTGGGAGTGTGAGCTAGGCACATGTATTTGAAAAAGGACCACAGGTTGTTGGCTGCACATCCCTTGCAAAGTGCATCTTCTCTCAAGGGTACATGGAGAATTGGGGCCTTTCTGTTAAGGGCTGATGTTAAGGGCTTGTTAGTACTGAGTGAAGAGACTGGACCATCAGAAGGAATACCTTCTGGACTGACTTCTGCTGTGGCACAGGGTTGTTATCTAACTTCTTGTTCTTCAGGAGTCCTTGGTCACAGAGCCTTTTCTCTATCTCTCAACTCCTGGCACTTTCTCTATATTATTAAAGCTATTGTTTTTAGAACTCCTTGAACTTATGCTTGGAGAAAGGAATTCAGATTTCACTTATCACAAGCATACATTTTATTCCACACATGAACTGAATAAATTATGAACTTTGCAGTTATCTTTGGTTTTGATTTTTGCTTCCTGGTAATTGTTATCCATCCAGGCACTAGAAAGTTAAAAGTCAATGCTTTTTTTAAAAAAAGTTGTGCTAAAATATACATATACATAATATAAAATATACCATATTAACCCATATTAACCATTTTCAAGTGTACAGTTTAGTAGAATTAAGTACATTCACCCTGTTGCAAGTCAGTCCTTAAATGTGAAATCTAAGGACCAGTTTGCAACCTTGCAAAACTGTTAAAAGGAGATGAAAGGAAAATTTTCTTTTTCAAGAGCAGGGAGCTTCAGTGAAATTCCAGAACCAAAATATCCATCCTATCTTTCTTAACCTCTTCCATGTCTCTACTTGAATCATGGGTACACATAAGCTTTGTGTTAGGCTGTTGAGGTGAGAAGGTATTATCATTGTTTTTTGTTCTTTTTGGGAGGCGGGGCAGGTAGCTCCCTGGCTGGGAATCAAACCCAGGCCGTGGCGTTGAGAGTGCCGAAGCCTAGCCACTACACCACCAGGGAACTCCCCTATCATTGTTTTAAGAGCAAATGCTTACTAGGTGCCAGGTAATTGCTAAATGCTCACATATGAAGTAAGACAATAGCAATCATCTTTGTCCTCCGAGAATTCCTAGTCTAGTAGGGAAGTAAAAAGTACATCATTTGTAAGGGCTATAAAGAGGCATATAGGGGTCCTGTAGTAGCCCAGAGGAGAGACACCTTTTTAGAGTAAGTTGTTAGGGAATCTCTCCGGGTGGCGGGTAAGGCTTGAGCCAAGTTTTAAAGTTGACTTAACTAGGCAAAGAAATGAGGCGCAGCGACGTGAAAGGAAGGAGTGGCCGGTATTTGGTCTTTATACTTAGTACTGGGCTTCATCATCTATTGTGGTCATCTCAGTTTATTGTTTCATTCTATAGCTGGTATCAAGTCTGAAGGAGGAAAATACTTTGTTGAAGCAGGAAAAAGAGGCCCTCAATAAACTTATCGTGGAGCAGGCAAAGGAGATGACAGGTAAGGCTCACGTGGGCTCAGCCTAATGCATGCCAGCCAACCTCAGACCAAAGTTTTAGAAGTTACAACTTTGTTTAGAGCTTAAATATTTTTAAAAGTGGAGGCTATCGTTAGTAAATTTATAAAGTTCTAAGAGGCAAATGCTTTAAATATTTTGTTTGAATTAGTTTGTGAACTTATAAATCTGGTCTCTTTATGTACAAATGTGCACTCTTGTTTAGTCAGTGTCATATGTAATTTAAAAAATTAATTGTTCCTCATGTATAGTTTATCAGTTGTGGCTTATGGGATTCCTGTTGATTTAGGAAGACTTCTTGAGCTAATATGTATACATGTGTATGTGTTTGTGTGTATTCTTTTTATTTATTTATTTATTTTCTAAACCAATGGATATTATTCTCCCAAGATCACCGGTCTTTGCCACCAAACCAAAAAGCAAACAAACAAACAAAAAATCCACTAATTTTTTGAAGCAAGAACTAACTAGATGTGGACATTTGTTCTATTTGTTCTTTGTGAATGATGAATGATAGTAATTTAAAAGGAATCCACGTGTACAAAAACCATGGATAAGAATGTATGGATCTGAACTAAAGTAATTGGTGGTGGAAATGGAGAGGAAAAGATGGATTGGAGTGAGGATATATTGTATGAAAAGATTCAACAGAATGTTATCATGTGGCATTCAAAAAAAGGAATAAAAATATCTTAAGTTTTGATATGAAGTATCAAAACAATAATGGTATGTTATTAGTAATGAGGATTTGAGGAGGAAAAGTACCTGTTTGTGTGGAAAATTAATGAGATCAGTTATTAGAGTGCTAAATTTTGGATGTCAGGTAGGGCCTCCATGTAGAGCTGTACTGAAAGCAAACTGAGATCAAAAACTAGAGAAAGAGAGAGAAGCCTTAAGGTGGTAAGAACCCTCTTTGCTTTTCTCCACACTGCCTCCTCCCTCCTAATTAAAGGGGATAATGTAAAGGAAAGAAAAGAAATTAATATAGGATGATCATTAGTAAGGGATAAAGTGGCGGGGAGTGGGGGGGGAAGAATCCAGAAATGAAAATTAAAAGGGGAAGGAAAATAGCCACTGAAGGCATGGAAAGAAGGTTGCCAGGATGCAGAATGTGACGGAAGGATTCAGAATGATGGGAATACCTCTGGGAAAACAGAAGATGTTATTCGAAACTGAATGATAAGAACAAAGAAAGAACCATGGATTTGCCTAGGGAAAATTTGTTGGTTGCCTTGAGCAGTTTCTGCAAACTGGTGGGAATAAAAGGGCAACTTATAGAATGTTATAGGGGGAAGAAATTCTTTCATTCATTTCTTTTACAAATTCTTAAAGCCCTGTGATAGGGAAACACTGTGGTGAGCACCAGAGAAGCAGTGTGACAAGACACTTGCAGCCCTTGCCCTTGTGGAGCTGACAGAGAAATGGTGAAGCAGTAGAAGCAGGCAAAAACAGATTAAGATTTAGCCACAAAATAGGGTAAAAATGGGCCATAGTGGTAGAAAGCTTAATATTTATAAATATGACTGGTTGGCTCATGGAGTTAAAATATATAGCTGAAATTTGAAGCCTTTTTACTTTGCTTTATCTGCAGTCAGGGGCTAATCTCCAATCTTCGGGCGCTGTCCTAAGCAAATGCAAGCCTCTGGCAGCAGAGAGGGCAGAGTGGAGTGGGTAGATGGAAAGGTCAGTGCTCCCCCAGCAGCACACAGGAGAAGTAGCAACACAGAGCACCAGGTGTGGGGCTCTTACCTGGTTCGAAATGGGTGAGCAATATGACAGCAAGGGGATTTAGAGTGCTGGAAAATTGTTAACCAGAACCCAGGGACTGAGATGAACGGAGAGAGATTCTGTGAAGTAGCATTGCCATGTCCAATAGTAGGAAAAGAGAAAATAGCACCATAGATCATAATGGTGCCTACATGGGGGAACTGGAAGTCCATGTACGTGTGTGAACTGTTAGAGTCTGTGGAGCCATCTTCAGTATGCTTTTCCCTCTTTCTTTCAGAGACTATGGAGAAGAAATTAGTAGAAGAAACAAAACAACTGGAACTCGATCTTAATGATGAAAGGCTGAGATATCAGAACCTTCTAAATGAGTTCAGTCGCTTAGAAGAACGATATGATGACCTCAAGGAAGAAATGACTCTGATGCTGGTGAGTCAAACACTTTTTTTAATGAAAAAAATTTAAATATACGAGGGCTGTACAGAAAAAAGTCCAGACATAAGTGCCTCTATTTTTCATATTACATAGCTGGATACTTTCCAGACAGCCCTCATATACAAAAGTAGATAGAATAGTAGAATGAATCCCAATGTACTCCATGTACTCATCACCCAATTCCAAAATGGTCAACACATTTCTACCCCGCCCCATTCTACCCCTCCACATGACCTCATTCAATGGATTGGATTGTTTTAAAGCAAATCATATAACATTATTCATAAATACTACTTAATAAAGTTAAACACTTTAAAGACTGGACTATAAGATAGTATGAAGTCAATATAGCTGCACTTGGTTTTATGTATTGAGTGACTTACTGTAAAATTTGCATATACAGCAACTAGTTATATAATTGAGTAGGTTCTCCACTGGTTTTTATTATAATTTCAAAGACATATTTCTACAAAAATGAAATTTAGCCTCTATTTGTAATAAATTGTCTTAATCATTTCAAGGACTCTTCTACGTCTGCCAGTGTACCTTTTGTACTTGTAATACTTCTGCACACCCTCCCTTTCTACTTAACCTCCTGTCAGGAAACAAAGAATTCCCTAGCTCTCTTGTTTCGTAAAGGTATCAGCCTTAAAGGTAACCTCAATGTACAAATGGCCAGAAATTTTCTGAAATATCTCATAGGAAAAAAAGAAACCTACAAGATAATTTGATATCTATGGGGTATTTCCTTCAAATTTTGCTTCTATCTGGATCCTTTGACAAAGTTCTTTAAAGTGCGACATTTAAAAAGTAAAAATTAAAGAGATTATGTAACACAAAAGAAATGAAATAAATTTATCACTTTGCAAATGAGAAAACCTAGTCTCAAAGAGGTTAAAAAGCTAATTTTAAGTCCCATAGTTGGACCATTATTTCAAACCTCACTGATTATATGTGACAAAGAGAAATAAGAAGTAGGAGTAGGTCACCATTATCCTTATGATTGACAAATCAGGAGGACCTTCATTCAGTCTTGTCTTCCATTCTGAGCTTTCTGTAGAGTCCTTTTTCTCTATCTTTAAACATCATGTTCCCCAGAGTTCCATTCCCAATATTTTTATTCTGTGTACTGGATAACCTCACCAACATTTATGGTTAACCTATGCTTCAGTTATGGCCAGTACTGAGAGCATTGTGTCCCACTGGGTGTTTCTGAGGTCACTAGTTATTTGGCTGTTAAGAAGTGGCATTGGGAGAAGAAATGACTGAGGTTGCATAAATATGGGATCAACCAGTATAAATAGAGATAAACATAGTTTTTTTCCCTACAGAATCTTTTGGACGTTTTAAATAGTGTGTGCCTTATGAACCTCAGAAAATAAAATGAGAGAAGCATATGCCATTTTTATCACTCTCTGAGCACATTTCAAGGGCATCTGTACGGTTCAGTAGTCTCCTTAGTCAGAGAGCGAGCCATCTCTAGACAAGACCCTCCAGTAATGGCCATCTTCTAGCAACTTAACCTAGTCCTGAGCAAGTCTCTGCCTGCTGTCCATTCTGTCCTCAACAGTGCTGTGGAAAAAGAAAGATGTAACCAAGTTCCAGGGACTTGGTTTCTGATTTCTGCGCCCATAACTCCCACAATATGACTGTGATTCATTCTTTCCTTTTGGGTAACAACATGGTCAGAGGAAAGGAAAGGAAAACAGTAAAGGAAGGAAGCTCAGAGGTTGCTTGTTTCCTACTCTGCTCTTCATTAGGTCTCATTTCCTAGCTCCAGATGCAATCATGACTTTGCAGGAAATGATTGCTGAGAATTGCAGAGAACAATTTGCCTTTAGAAATTAGGACTAGTTAAAATATTAATAGTAACATCATCTTATTTGAATGCTTAGTTAGATCTTCACAACTAGCAGGTGAGTAGTTGGCCAGTATTTCCTTGACAGTGTTCTGCAAATGGAGCTGTCACTGTCACAATGCTAATTAAGCGTTCTGTAGTAAACAGATTGCTCACAAGGATGGTGGGAAAGTTAAGGGAGGGGAGTTGACAGGCTGCCTCAGGGCTTCCCTTACGAAGATGGTGCCACTGATTACCAGGGTCTAGATTTGTTTTCCCTGGTACCAAGGAGTGGAGTGGGATTTTTCTCCAGGAACACTCAGTTGTAGGGTGGAAGCAATGAGAGAAGACTGATTCAAGGCTAAGGGGTTTCAAGCCCACAGTGAGAAGATAATGAGGCAAGGAATTCCAGGTTTGTGAAGTATTTGAAGATAAATTAATTCCAAGGAGGGAATCCAGCCAGCATATCACCAACAGGGTCATTAATCCAGACAAAGGGAGTAAAACAGAGTTAAGGGGAAAAAAGGAGTTATGAGAGAAATGATAGATAAGAAGAAGAGGAGGTGCCGCATGCAGATCTTGAAAGAGAACATGATGATCAAGTCAAATGTTTGTCTTTGTAACTAAATAGCATATCAAATAAAAACTGAAAGGCCACCAAGAAGGCAGATGTTGAATTACTGCAGGGTCCTGACAATTAGAGCAGCATCAGTAACCATTAATTGAATGCTTGTTATGTCCCAGGCACTATGCTAAACTACTTGCACTGTCTTATTTAATCCTCACATAAACTCTGTGAGGTAGGTAGTATTATTATCCTTGTTTTCCATATGATGCAAGTGAGACCTGGAGAAGTTGGGTAAGGGACAGGTAAGTGGCAGAGCTGGGGTTCTGACCCAGCTCTCTCCTGTTTCGGACCCAGAGCACTTAATTGTTGCTGTGTATCCAGAAGTTACATTAAATAGCAAATACATAGTATTGCTTCTATTCATACCTTAAGCTGTGGTTAATAATACATACATGTTGGAAAACACAGGTCTTACTCATCCTTAGTAAGCTTATTAAAAACCTTTGTCCTACCTGTTTTTCTTAATGATAAACCAATTTGTTAAATAAACACCATCCTACACAAATGTAGGCTTGGGCTAGGGAATTTAAGTAAGAGTGCCTGTGTGTGTAAACAGAGTAAACCTGAGTGCCTTTGACTTTCTGTGTGGCAGTTCTCTCCTTTGGTGTGCATCCCAGCTGCCAGATAGTTTTAGAGGTGCCAGTGTTCTTGGGGCTCCCCTATACTCTGAAGTGTAGTGGCCTGGGAGACTTGCCGCTGCCCCAGGATGCTGGCTTCCCTTTGGTTGCACAAATGGATCTGCTCTTTGTAAGCCTGGATGTTTAGAAGGAAAGAGGCGAGGAAGCTTTGTGGGTTCTGGCTCTTTTCCTGCAGCTAGGAGAAGGAGTAAAGGAAATTGGACAGCTCAGATAGCTCTCAGAGGCCTTCCTGAAGCCCCCAGTACCTATAACCCTGCGAGATCCAGGCCACTGAACCTCTCCACCTCTTCTGCTGAGAGCACACTAGGAGTGAGGGGCACAAACCCAGCCCTTTTATTCCTCCTTCCTTCAGGCTCCTGTGAAAAGAAAAGGACTGGAATTGCTTAACTTTCCTAGTCCCCACAAGCTTTCTGAATGCAATTTTATAAGTACCACATGCCATAAATGTGTCACCTGGACTCCCAGAGTTAATAACCCAAGGATCTTCAGAAGATTCTCTGAACAGCCTTCTTGTCTCTCCTGCACTGCTCATCTTCCCACTGCTGACCCCAGAGAGTCATCTCCATGCGTAGAAGTGACAGAAATTCGTCACCTATGTGGAACCACCTCCTGTTGTTACTCTTTCTACCCAAATACAGAGCAGTAAAATGGTCATGCTGTCATTAAACATACCTTATGAACTTTTTGGTAAGTTTTATTTGATCACAACACTGAAGTCAGTGCTTGGGTGCTGAGGCATCACACCTATCCTTCACCCATGTGACTGGCTAGCCACTCACAACTTTAAAAACCCAAAGACAAGTCCACCAATCATTACAGATGATTTCCTTTGGGCATCTGGTTTTACAACAGCTCTTGTCATGCCCTGCTGGTGCATCTTTCTCTTTCTCTGAGGAGCTCAGAAGGTGACCCTTTGTAAGGTTTGGTCAAGACAACATGGAACAGATCGAGCATGGCAACAGCAGCTCAGTCAGTGGGAACTAGAACCAAGGCACAGTGGATGCTGGATGCTGTCTTAACCGTCACATTTAGTTACGTTGTGTTAATTACACCCACGTCGTTTGCCTTGCAGAATGTGCCGAAGCCGGGACACAAGAGAACAGACTCCACCCACAGCAGCAATGAGTCTGAATACACCTTTAGCTCTGAAATTGCAGAAACAGAAGACATTCCATCGAGGACAGAGGTACATTTTAGATAACAGAGGTCACTAACAATAGGATGTGGTCATGCTATTATCAGCAGAGAACATTCCCATTGCAGAGTGGCCCTGATTTGCCTATAAATGTAACACTTGCTTTAAACTGTTTATGCTTCATAAGTGATTCATAGGTGCTTCATTAGTTGTGTACATACATACTTAATGCGTATATCTTTTGTCAATAGACATTTAAATTTTTAATGTAATTTTGATGACTAGATTTTCCCTTTTGTAATTTCCTTTTACACCTTAACTTATTCTGTTTATAGAAATATAGTTTGCCATGAATTTATTTCAGATTAAGGTAAATTATTTAAAAAGTAAGCCATTTGCCCTGGAATATTATGAACACCAGTGCCCAAGAGTTTAGCAAAACTGTCTCTAATGGCAGTTTTTACCCATGTAATTTTCTTCCACAAAAATGCATGAAAAACAGCTTATAAATCTGCCTTGGTGTTTTCTGTTATGTGGTACAAAACCAAAATGACATATTACTGTAACTCCAAGAGTACAGTAACTAAATTAGATTGTTCCCAAACCAATTCTCAGACCTTCTTTTCAACAATGGTATTAGTTTCAATAATGGGTAATTCAAGCACAACTCTTCTATTTTTGTATCATATTCTGAGAAAATGGCCAAGTTGTAAATAGACTGTTTCTTGCACAATAGTCAAAAAAACTGGAAAGTTTCTTTCCTGTCTTAGCTTATTTTTCTTCAGAATGAAAGGTTCCTGCCTTCTCATTCTGTTCATTTTAAAGAAAATTGTTATATACTTGGGGTGTCATATAGTTGAAATCATACATACAAGAAGGCTAAGTTTCTTGTCCAGGGTCACAGCTTGTGAGTGGCAGAGCCAGTATTCTAGGGCTTGTCTGTCCATACTCTACCTCCTCCCCAGCAGACATTCTGCTGTGTAATTCTTCAGTCCCATTTCTGTCTGTAGCAGACATTAGGCTAGGGACACTCAGTACAGCAATATGGCCTATATATAGCAAGATAGAGGTGGTTCCAGTGTGCAACAAACCATCCCAAACTTTACTGGTTTTGAACAACAGCAATTTATTATTGCTCACATTTTTTGGGTTTAACTGGGCTGTTCTTCTGCCCCACATTGTGCTGGTTGGAGTGCCTCCCTGCATTCAGCTGGAGTGCCCAGGTTTTCTTCCTTGGCCTTCTCCATGTAACTTCTCTCTTTAGCAGTGTGGTGAGCAGGTCCTAAGAGTGCAAAAGGCCTCCTAGGGCCAGGCCCAGAATTGGCAGTGTGAATTCAGCCACATTCTGTGGTCAAAGGAAATTACAAGGCCAGGCCCAATTCAAGGGGAGGGGAATAGACTTTGTCTCTTGATGGAAGGAAAGGCGTCTGTGTTAGGTGGTCCTCTTTGGAGACTCCTAGAAAGTTAGACTTTGAAGATTTCAGAATTACAGTTTCTGAGCCTGGTGGAGGTGAAGGTTTTAGGATTGCACCCTGTTGCTCTTAATGGGAACACTCCTTCCCGTAGTCTGAGGGAAGTGTGTCATAAATGATTGGCTTCAGTGTCACACCACTGAGCAGCTCCTGCATGGGAGGGGGAGAGCCATGACAAAAGGGCGTGTTTGCTGCAAATTATTTTGTATTCAACTCAGGCCAGAGAGGCCTCTTGGTAGTTTTAATTGAGGGCTTTACATTTTTAAACACAAAAACTTTTATATGCTTAACATAGTTTTTACAGGTAACAGTATTTGTTAAGGTCTCTTTTCAAGTTTTCTCCAAATTCTTACAGATTTGAGGGGAAGGATAACCTTTTTGTTTCTTACTCTTACCTATTTTCTACCAAATCTGTTCTCAAATTAAGAGTTAGGTTAGAGTGAGATTCAGTACATTACTCATATCTTGTGATTCATGAAGTATCAATTGTGCTGCAGACATCACAGACAAATTTTGGAGTACTGTGTACTGTCCTTCCCATGCACTGGCCACCAGCATTGGGTCATGCACCCTGAAATCTTCTTTCAATCATGGGGAAGGCTTCTCACTAGACAGTCATGCTTGTTCCTTGTGACTAAGCACATGATCTGAAATGTGGCTGGCTTGGTTAGGGGTGCTGTCTTTATCATGGGACAGATGGTAGCACCTCCTTCCTGGGCCTGAGTTCATAATTGTAGCCTCAGTCTCTCTGTGCCTCAGTTTCCTCATCTTAGAAGTGGTGATGCTGTTATCATCTTACTTAGAGTGATGTTTTGAGGTTAAATGAGTGAATTCTTGTGCAACACTAGCAATAGTCATTGATGCATAGTAAGTGTCCCATAAATAAATGTTTTTGCTCTAATATACAGGCTTCCAGTGACCACCCTACAATTCTGACTGGGTGTGGTCAGGATCAGAAAGTTGGATATCTATACAACTGTTAATAAAAAAAGAGAGACTGAAGAAGGGAAGTTGGGCAGGAGAGAAGTATCAGACTAAGAATATTCTGTGAATTTGTACTTCTAATTACTTATGACTTTAAGATTTGCATTTCTTCCTGCAACTATCACTTGTAATGACCAAGTTTACAAATTGCCCCCAACAAACTAAAGGAAAACTTTCAGCTCCTCTGGGGAATGTTCCCAAGTACTTCTTTTAGAACCTATTGCCAGGAAAATAATGGACCCACTCTTGTTTGTTTATGCATGAATTTTTTATTTTTAATGATAATAGATAGATCTTTCAGACTGTTTTAGACCATAGAATTCCAACTTCAGTTATATAATAACAGCAACATTTGATGTAAAGAAAAGAATTAATGTCTTTCTAGCTTTGCCACACCTGTGAGTTGTTGTTCACAAGTTGCAATGGCACTTCCATTGCCATTTTTCTTTGGAGAACTCAACTGCCAGCTCCACTCTGCAGCCCTCTCATGCTTCCAGCATCTTCATGGTCTGGGCTGCATTCTTTTGGTTCCATTGCTTCTCCCTGCCCTGTCATGCACCTTTCTTAGTAGCCATTGACTAATTATCCCAGTTCTGCTTCTGCTCTCGAGTTTCCTCACAAACCCAGGGAAAAGGCCACCATTCCTTTCTCAGCTCTTGTTAACAGTAATTCCAGAATGACTGCCAGGCCTGCAGTGGTAATTTTGTGAAAGAATTCAATTTAATCTTTCTCATTTTCCTCAGATGAGAGACTTGCCATTTTTTTAGGTCAGTTTCAAAGATTTACTCTCTTGGAAAAGCCCCCCAGGTGACAAAGTCCTAACTAAGGAAGAAAAGCAAAACGAAACCCCGGAAGCTTTTCTGAACCTGATGGACCCAGTCTTCCTTCTTGCTCATGTGGTATAGAGAGGACAAATGGCATCTCCTTAATTAGGTGTCATTAGGGAAAAAAGTGGGCACTATCCAGAGCACTCTTAACTAATTACCAATTAGTATGCCTCAAGAAATTTTGGAGTTGTTAAATGTTGTCTTTTGTGCTCTTCCATCTATTTTAATGTTCTCGTTTATAGGATGTTGCTCTTATCTAGCAATCAACTAATTCTTCATGTAGTGTTAACTGATCCCTGAAGAGTTACCCCATCCTATTTTAAAAATGAGGGGATTCCTTTTAAACAAAAATGCCCATTCAAGGCTGAGAAGAATGATTCTCAAATGATGACACTTTAGATAAAATGATGACATTTTAGTATTACTGTATTTGCCATGTATAATGCACACCCATGTTTTTGGCCCAAACTTTCAGGGGAAAATATTCTTCATTTTAATTTTTTAATTCAAATTTTTATTTGTCTCTATTTAGCTACTTGTCTTTTGTATTATAAAGGAATTTTAGCAGTTACTTTTTAACATATTATGGAACAAGAAATTTTATGTAACAAATAATTACAAAACAGAACAACAGATAGAAGGTACCAGAACTTCTATGTACCAGTAACAAATTTACAATATTTACACATCATAGAAGACCAAGAACTCTTCGTCACTGTCAATATCAGAAGTATCGTCTTCTTCAATTTCTGCATTACCTGTGTCTTCTGAAGGGTCACTTTCCTCATCCTGGTAAATTTCATCGTCCTCAGTTCCATCTGTTGCATTGCTGATGCTGCATTTTTAAACTGATAAGAACAGATACTACACTTGATCTTAGCCAAAAGGCCGAGAAGCGATGATGCTGCATTTTTAAAAACAATTTCACAACTGCTTCCTTCTTGACACCGTTCTGCGATCTTAAGATCCAATCGCAAACCTGGGTGGTGGATGCTTTCTTGATTCTGCCTGTAGGTATTAAATCATCACCAGCTGACTGAATCCCCGACAGCCATTCTGTCGTCATTAGGGCCTTGAAGGGTTTGCTTACTAACACATCAAGAGGTTGTAAACCGATGATCATATTCCAGGGTATTATTTTGCATACAGATAGCATAATTAATTTTAGAGTTACACTTTTAACTCATAGCATGAATAAAAGAATTAGAAACATTTATTTAGATATGGAATTAGTACTATCCATGTATGATACACCTCCTTATTTTCCCCTCACAAATTTGGGCAAAAAGTGTGTATTAAACATGGCAAAATATGGTATATTCTTTCATAGGATGCATGCTTCTACTATAGTATAAAAAATATTAAATAATTAAAAATTTCAGGGACACATACATCATAAGTAGATAAACACAAAAGCACCTAAGATGGAATGTTTACATTATCGATAAGCTAAGATATAAGTATCGTGGGATACATTGAAATGAGGTTTTATGTGAATGAATTCCATAGTAATTTCATGCTCAGGCAGGATATTATCTCAGTTCCGCTACGTCAGAATAGACTTTATGGTGAAGATCATACACCTAAACTTTTCTCTTACTGTAAGAAAAAGCCCACATCTAACTAGTTGGTGGGTAAATGACCCTGACAGCCTGTAATGACCCACTTCTTAGTTTAGTTGATTCTTCTTAGGTGTATTTTTAAGAACTGCAATAACATTGAACTTGGCACTACTAAGGATTCATAACCAACCAAAGCTAGCTAATAAATATAAAAATATTCAACCTCATCAAAAGGCAAAGAAAAAGGGGAGCAGGTGGCGCGGCTCCTACCCTGCGTGGGTCTTCGAGTCCCGGCGGCGGGGTAGGATTGGCGGTAAAGTGCAACAATGGAAGAGGGGCGGAGAGAGACCGAAACTGAGCAGACCGTGGAGAAAAACCGAAGCACACTTGTACCGTTTGTCCTACGAAGACAGACGGTTATAGAGAAAAGCTCGTAAATGGCAGAATAGAACTTCGGGTGGTTCAGGCAAAGGCAAGCCTTTGAGTTGATTTTGCAGGGAGGGCTTCCTAAGCCTCATGAGGTCATTGTGAAAAGGAAACAGCCTGTCAAGAAATGCTCATGAAATTTTTAAAGTGTAGGATCTTTTACTTTATATAATTAGAATATTATTATTTGAATTTTTGCCATAGCAAATTTTAAAAGTGGTATTTGTATATTAAAGTTTTATTTCAAAGAATAAAAGAAGATAAAATAGTAGAGTTAAAAAAAAAAAGGCAAAGAAATGCAAATTTAAAACAACAGTGAAACTTTTGTTCTATCAACTGAGCCATTTATTTTTTTATTTTTTATTTTAATTTTTTTTATATTTTGGTGATTCCCTGGCTGAGAATTGAACCCAGGCTTCAGAATTGAGAGCACTGAAGCCTAGCCACTACACCACCAGGGAATGCCCTATTTAATTTTTTTTTTAAATAAGAGTCATTGCTCTTCCAAGGAAAGTGGTGGTTGCTGATGGAAGTATTAAGTAGCCCAACCAGTTTAACAGACTTAAAAATGTTAAAGTTTAGATATTTATGTACTAGGATGTTCACTTTAGTGTAGTACAATAGCAAAAATTTAGGAATGGCCTTAATGCCTATCACTAAGGTAATTGCTAAGCAAATGATGATATACATGTCAATCAGACATTAAAAATTATAGTTTCAAATATTGTGAATTTGGAAAATAATTGTAATACAATTCTAAGCTTAAGAGACAATATAAAATAAAATGAAAATATCATTCTAACTCTATAAATCTATAGAAAAAAGACCATACAAACTGTGGATTTTCTTTGGATATGTGATTATGCCTGCATTTATTTTCTTTGTACTTTTCTTATTTCCTAAATTTTCTACACAAATTTATTTTGCTTTTATGTCAGAAAAGAACACTCTTTTTAAAAACTGACAATTGGAAATATAAGACTTACTCATCAGTTAAGAATTATCCTTTGACTACTTAATTAAATAAATGTTATTATTACTGTTTTATTTCTTTCTAATGAAGAGACTCCTCATCCTTTTCATTAAATCTAAGGATAAAATTCTTTCTCTTTTTACCTCATTAAAAGTTCAAATCCCAAGTATGCAAGGTGAGACAATTATGGCACTCTCAGAACTTCCATGATAATGGTTATTCTTTCCATTTGCTTAGCTTTAGTGTGTCTTTATTTATCCTAGTTTTCACTGCGATTCTGTTCTAAAACCAATTGACATACTTTTAAAATGCTACTAGGTTGTCTTTCAGTTGACTAAGGCCTATCTATGTTTCAGTTTTTCAGTTTTCTCTGTGTTTGATAAGTGTTTATGCTGGCACTTCACCCTTTCAAAAATCATTTTTCCTGATTACAAAAGAATTCAAATAAAGAATGTGTAAAGTAGAAAATGAAACTTTCCCATTCTCCAAAGTAACCACTGATGGCCTTCTAGGTTTCTGAATGCCATGTGCTAGATATATTTAAAAGTCACATATATTTGTTTTTTAAACAAAATATGAGATCATAATATAAACACTGTCCTTAACCTCTATTTCAGTTAATATTTTTATCTAGGACATATTTATCTACACGTGTAGACCTACTTCATACTTTTTAACAGCTATAAAATATGTCATGGTTGGGCTATATCATAATTTATTTAAGCAGCTCTCCTATTGACTTACATTTGGGTTCTTTCAGTTTTTTGCAATTACAAAAAATACATCGATGAACATTTTTTTCCATATATGCTTGTGTACTGGTATAAGTATTTCTGTAAGATTGTCTTAAACATAGATTGCTAGGTTAAAGGGTATCACATTTAAATTTTAATGAATACAGCTAACTTGCTCTTTTTTTTTTTTTTTTTGATGGTTGTTCCCTGACTGGAAATTGAACCCAGGCATTGAGAGCAGTGAAGCCTAGCCACTAGACCACCAAGGAACTCCTTTAACTTGCTCTTTTTAAAAGTCTATTTATACTTCCACCAATATCATATAAGACACTGTTACTAATAAATGGCATTATTAATCTTTTTCAGGCTTTGCCAATGTGATAGTGAGAAGTAGTACCTCTATTATTTAACTTGCATTTCTCCATTGATTAGCTAGGTTGGACATGTTATTTGTATATTCTTTGATCATGTATGTTTTGTTCTGTAAGTTTGCCTATTTTTCTGACAGCCTGTTCATTATTGCTTACTGGCTTATATATCTTTTGGATCATCTTGACCATCCTATTTTTTTCTGGGGTTTAGGAGCCAAGCGAGAAGAAGGTGCCTCTGGACATGTCATTGTTCCTCAAGCTCCAGAAACGTGTCACAGAGCTAGAGCAGGAGAAGCAGGTGATGCAGGATGAGCTGGACCGCAAGGAGGAGCAGGTGCTTCGAAGCAAGGCAAAGGTGCGCAGTGCTATCCTACCTGAGGGCCACAGGCAAACAGAACACTGAGGCTGGACCTACATGTCCAGTCCATTTTTTTACCGGGAACTCCTTCCACAAATACTGTAAAAGCAGCATTTGGTTCAAGTAGTCAGGGCTAAGCTCTCCTCACTGTTGTCTGCAGAGCAAGGAAATATTCTGAGAATAAAAATGTAACAATTGAAATAAAACTATTCTTCTAAAGTTTTTTACTTTATATTTTTGCCTAGGAAGAAGAACGACCACAAATTAGAGGTGCAGAACTGGAATATGAGTCACTCAAGGTAATGGGAAGTTTCTGCCCAAGACTTTGAATATCTTGTTTTGGCAAGAGGCCTGCTCAGATCCTCTCTTTTTCTCATAGAACATCCTTAGAGGCACCTGTGGCCCTATCTTAAGCCTTACTCAGGCATTGCTTCTAGCCTTGTGTTCTTTCCTTTTAGGGGTTCTATTTCATGTAAGCTCGAGTTCAGTCTAAACAGAAACAGGACCAATAACTGCCATTTGAGGCTGTAGAAGGTAGTAAAGGACATGAACTCTAGTGTCAGACTGCCTAGGTTTAAATGCTAGATCCTCCACTATATGGCTGTGTGCAAGTTACATATCCTTTCTGTGCCTCAGTTTTCTCATCAATAAAATGGGGATAATGATAATATTTGTTTTACAGGACTGTCATGAGGATTATATGA
Source organism: Lyroderma lyra (assembly GCA_004026885.1). Classification (NCBI taxonomy): domain Eukaryota; kingdom Metazoa; phylum Chordata; class Mammalia; order Chiroptera; family Megadermatidae; genus Lyroderma; species Lyroderma lyra. Next base: position 580,915 of record PVJL010000037.1, read on the forward strand.
AGTAATCTATGTAAACTGCTTAGAATAGTGCCAGCACATAATAAGTACCCAAGAAATGCTGGCTGCTGTCATCATCATCATTTTTAAATAATACTTTATATATCAGCTTTAATTCTCATAACAATTCTGCAAGTCAATATTTTAGTTTCCATTTTATAGATGAGGAAATTGAGGCTAAGAGATATAAATAACTTCCCTAAGATAACCCCACTAGAAACTGTCAGGAACAGGATTTGAACATAGGGATCTCTGCCTCTAAACCTACTGAACCTATGTGTTTGTAGACAAAGATAGCTAGGTATTAGTTTGCAGAATAGAAACATATTCTGACTTAGGTTTTTATATTTTAAAAAACAGTGGGGAGGAACAGGACGAAGGTGGAAAATTGTGTCTTCTTAATGGTTAGAGGCAATGCCTAACTAGACAGTGATAAGCTGTCACTGTGTGTCTCAGAACAGTTGACCACAGGAAAAGGCACTGGGTTAGTACAAAGCATCTTGGGTAATACAAGAGTTGAAGTTTAAAAAAGAAAAACCAGGCCCATTCCTTGATACAGAGCAGGCTGTGTCCCACCTGGCCCCTCCTCCTGCTTTTCTGAATCAGAACCTTTTGAGCCCTGTGCAGTTTGAGTATCAGACTATAAATAAGGCACCGTGGTGCTTTTAAATGATTGTCTACTTCAACGTTTCCCAACTGGTATCCTGTGGCATTTGTGTTTCAGTGTCAGTATATATAGTTTCAGATCAGAACTGTGTTCTGGTTCCCATTGCCATTGGTTGAACAGCGTGTGCAGAGGGCAATGCTAACTGGTAGCATAAGGAAGCTGGGTGGCAAGTGCAAGTGGTATGGGTACAGGATGTGTATGTCCATCTGGAAAGCTGAAGGAAAAGGTGGCCCATCCTCTCCTCCCATCTCTCAAGGCTTCTGCCAGCAACTTCACAAGCATGTCTTACTGGAAATAAATATGAAAAAAATACCGCTTGTTGTCATCAAAACAATAAAGTGAATTTTGTTAGTTTAAATGATATGGTAATTTTATTTTAGAAGTTAAAAGCCTAAGGTTTCAGTGGTCTTTCCTTTCTGCTTTACAAATTAAATAAGAGGACGCTACTCAAGATTTCAGGGATCTATTCATTTGAAATAGTCATTGGAAATAAACCAACCATCTGTACCCTCACAGTTGCCCTTATATTTACCCACAAACAAAATCTGGGCTTCTAGGACTAGGCTTGGAACTCAGCAGTCTCTCTAGGCCTGTGGACACACCCTGGGCAAGCCTGGAATAAATTTGACTCTGCAATTTGGGTTGATGAAACGAACTACCATTCACCTTGCTCAATTCCACTTGATTCCAGACTCCCATAATTTGCAGAGCCACGCTATCTGTAGAATCTGGGAAGCCATTCCCTAGGGTAGCTCTCCATGGAACCTGGGGAGCCATTCCCTAGGGTAGCTCTCCATGGAACCTGGGGAGCCATTCACTAGGATAGCTCTGACGATCTTTTCCAGCAGAATTCTTCTACTATCTTGCGGTGGATGAGCACTCTGATGTAAAGCCAAGGATGACAGTGGTGAACTATTCTTTCTCTTTTCACACAGCGTCAAGAACTAGAATCAGAAAACAAAAAACTGAAAAACGAGTTAAATGAGTTACGCAAGGCCCTTAGTGAGAAAAGTGCCCCAGAGGTGACTGCACCAGGTGCACCAGCCTACCGTGTCCTCATGGAGCAGCTGACCTCTGTGAGTGAGGAACTGGATGTCCGCAAAGAGGAAGTCCTCATCTTGAGGTCTCAGCTAGTGAGCCAGAAAGAGGCCATCCAACCCAAGGTAAAAACGAGCAAGTGGCTAAAGAGGGCGTTTGGGGACTAGCCTCTATTTCTTCCTTTCCTTTTCCTCCAACTTATGATGAAGCAGACACTTAAGAGCATTTTTAGTCTAGTTGAGAATATCATCATTTAAAAAAAAACTCAATGTTGTTTTAAAATGATTGTGCCAATTAAAATGAGCACAAAGCAAATGAAATCCCAAATGATCTCCAGTTTCATCTCTCCCTCATGAGCAAAGAGCTTTTTGTAGTAATGTGGCCACAATAGATGTTGATCAAAAATAAAACTCTATTAAATACAAAAATTCATAAATTGCCTTGCTGTGGGGAGGTATAAAATACAATTTTAAAATCACTTGTTGAAAATAGCCTGTTTAACTGGAAAGGTAACATATGAAAAAGTTAGAGATGAGATCAGTGAGTGGAAGTTAGGTAGAGATGATTTCTGCTCCCTTTAGGGAGTTCTGTTTAGTAGGGGCAGCTGTCCCAGCAGGCAGGGGCTGTGTAGAGTGACTCAACAGAAGGGACTACATTGGAGAGTGTAGATGGCCCTTTGAAGTTCTTTCCTGTTCTCAGGTAATTGGAGACCTATCATTGCCATATGCTGATCAGAAATGGGCCTTTTTGTCATTTGCCATCAAACAAATATGGTATGAGTAATCATCTTAAAGCCCGACCTGTGTTCATATAGCAAAGCGGTATTAAGACTTGAGGAAATCAACTATCCCAATTGCTATATAAAATATGACTCTGCTATATGATGAAGTGGATGCCTAAAAGATCTGAGAGTGCTTCTCTCATTAATAGAAATGATAGTTCTGCATATAGTTAAGATAATGAACCTGGCGTATAAGTTTGGATTTGATAAAGCAACTCTCACCTGGGATTAACAGTGATCCAGAAAATACCAAATTCTGAAAGCTAGGTGTGTGACTAAATGATCTCGTGTGGGGGCAGAGAAGTTCCAGTAACAAATAGAGTTACATAAAGAAATAGCCCTCTTTATTTTAAAATAAATCACAAACCCCTTGATTCTGAAATGAGAAGTTGGAGACGGTGAACTTCTCCTTTTGCTTGGCCCTATACATCACACAGGTTTCAGTTTGGTTTCCATGATGACCCCTGTGGTTGGGCCTCAAGAAACAAGGCCCCCTCTGCATGCTAGCTGAAGTGAAGTCCACAGTCAGGATTCCTTTCTCTGGTTCCCTTGTGACAAACTCATGTTCTCACAAGAAACTTTACTAGAAGTTGAGGAAAAGGAAAAGGAACCAAGGGACATAGAAACAATCTAGCTAACAGAGCATAGTTCTGGGATTATACAAGCTCACGTATTCCATGTGACAGCTGCTTGCCCACCCCTAGTGGGCTGGCCGTGTCTAACTGAGTTCCTGCTTTCCAAGCTCCCAGGCTGCCCGTGGTAGCAGCTTGCCACTGTCCTAGGAAAAATCCCTATGATGCTGATTGAGACCTTTGAGATTTCCCAGTGCTATTCGTCCCAGTCAGTTTCCAGTCATAGTCACATCATTTCACAACTCCTTTGCAGGACAGTGGTGAGTGACACCCAGTGTGTAAGGGATGATCCAGCCTAGCCAGGTACAGTTTATCTGTTCCACCTTCCTGAGTATTGTGGGAGGCTTTACAGACAGATGACCTCCTGCCAGGGCATTACTGTAACTCTCACAGACCCACATACATTACAGGAGGTTTGTTTTCTCACATACTCAAAAATTCTTTACAATTAGAAAAACTAAAAAAAAAAAAACAAAAAGAATGTCAAGCACTTATTCTTGAGAATTAAAAGTTGCCATTACATACGTATACATTGGTGTCCATCTCATGCTTCATGAATAGTAATTTATTTATTGAGTTGGTTTTAGCAGAAACAATTCATGGTTTTTATAGTTAGCTTTTATTTGTTACAATGGGGACTCAATGATAGAATTTATTTATGGAACTAAGTGTTTATTGTTTTCTCTATTTGTTTTTTGTGCTTGCTGACTTGTGATATTTCAGGATGACAAGGTAATTATAAAATTTTTAATAAGTACTTCTATTTAATCCTAATTTTAATTTACAAATATCCCTTAGTATATGTAATTGATGCTTTCTGGCCACTAAGTCTATTTTTATATTTACAAATTAATTTTCTATTTTAACCCCTTCTTATTTGGGAAGTCAGTGGGTAAATATGGACCTAGTAGTCTGGCTCACAGAGAGGTCTCCATGACTTCTAACTCACAGTCAGCCCAGTGCCTCCCTGTAGTGCTTGTGTGGGCCATCCACAGGTAGTGGTGGAGGAACCCCCTTGACTTGAAGCACACTCAGAAGCACAGGCTTGCCCATGCTCTCGTTTCCATCAGCTGTGCGTTGGTTGGCCAAGGTTGAAGAGGAGCCCAAGTTGCTGATTTTCCTACATGGTGCAACCCTTTCAGAACTTCTGGTCACCGAATTGGGGGAGACAAACTGAGCAGTTTGAGTCAGGAACTCCCTAATGCTGGCAGTCTAAGTCTGATTTCATGCGCCAGCCACCAGTTCTTAGCTAAGGGAGGCTGCATAAGAGAACTGACCAGTTGCTACCAGGACAACAACGTACTAAGTAAAGCCCCTCTTTCCTCTGGATTGGGTAATTAGATCAAGTTAGCTAGGTCCAAAACCACATCCTGTAGGTAGGTTCTCAGATATCAGACGATCCATGTAGCATTATGGAGTGTGGGCCTCTGAGTGTTATCACTTAAAACTTAAAAATCTGTGTATGACCCTTATAGAATGGAAAGATTTTCTGCCTTTCAGGGAAAAAGAAAAAAAATTTCTATGAAATGTATACTAAAATATTTATAACCATAGCTAAAGAAATGCTTCATGTAGTGTTTATGGGGAAGATGTTTAAAATTCAATAAAGTAAAAACTTTTGTCAATAGCTTTTATTAGATTATATTTGGTCTTCTCTAAGGATGCATTTATAAACTCACAAAAGGATAGCATTAGAAGAAAAGTGGGATTTTTTTTTAAAAAGGGATGTTTCTTATAAACACTGAAATTCAAAAGCAAGTATTTGTAGTCCTGTAGTTGGCATTAAAATTACCTTGAAACTGGTCTCTAAGAGCATGGTCTTTGAAATATATTCTTTTAACACCACTCCATTGTGAGACCTGACTATAGAGTAAACATTGACTAAAGGATCATACATACACTATTTAGACAAATAGAATGGGCCCTTAGATTCTAAAGTATATTTTTCTTTAGAGATGATAGAACAGTGATTCTTACCTTCTGTTCTTGCCCTGGTTTAGGAAAGGTAGAGAGTGGCAGCATAGAAGCAAGATTTTGAAATTACATTGGTTGTCAGAAAGAATAGAAGGAAAAATAAAAAAAGGAAGTAAAAATGTTAGCAGAAAAGTCTTTTTTATACAAAATCTTTAGTAATTCTGACCTGCCAGATGTTTATTTCAAAAGCTTCATGCTATACTGTGACAGAAGAAAAAGAATTGAATAACAGCAGATGATAGATATTTACAAGAAGTTAAATGCTTCCCATTTATGTGCGTGTGTGTGCGCGCACACGTGCGTGTGTGTGTGTGTGTGTGAGGAAAAAAACTTCTAATTTTGCTGAAGTATATCATATGACTGCCACCGTAATTGTACTGAGTATTTAATGGAAAAATGAAGTTTATGTCAAATGTTTAGTGTTTTATTGGGGCGTTTGTTTTATTATAACTGATCAGAAAGTAGTAGAAAGAATGACTTTGTCCATTTCACTAAATAGTTACTTAGTGTTCTTGCCTGGTTATTGTTCTAAGGTTGTATATATACTTTGAAATATATATATATTTATACTATTTGAAATGTATGAAACCCATTATACATATGTAATGTATATAGTACATACAACATTATAACAATAACCAGACAAGAACACCAAGAACTGTTTAATGGAAGAGATAGATAGATAGACAGACAGACAGACAGACAGATTCTCTCTACCCCCACACACATAATGTAAAACATACATAGCCCATCAGTTACTTTATTTACAGGGCAGTGGTACTCTAGAATCTCACTACTTTGGTAATAGAGCATTAAAGATGCTCAGGAAAGGGACTGAAGGGACTCTTTTACCTGCCTGAGCCCCACTCTCCTCTGAAGTTCTACGGGGCTGGAGCTAATGCTTTAGAGGGACAGGATTGGGGTGGGGCACATAAAGCCTCCTGTTCTGGAAGAAAGAAATATGTTGTATGTGGTCCGAAGCTTTTGGGTTGATTCTTAATGCATGTGGAAATGTGTCATTTCCCCCTTCAGAATACAATGACAGACTCCACAATACTTTTGGAAGACGTACAAAAAATGAAAGACAAAGGCGAAATAGCACAAGCATACATTGGTTTGAAAGAAACAAACAGGTAAGTTGACCCTTTTTCATTCATTTGGTTTAATCATATTGATCTTTTGTCTTCAAGCCTCTTATACCGTAAGTCAAAGTGTTTATGCCTGGCTTTAGTAGACATCACCTGACTTTCAAAGGGAATCTAAGTTTTTCAGTATATACCCAGTTAAAATCTCATTTATAATATAAGGTAGCATTATTGATGAGAGGTGTCAGGGAAAATATTCTCTACATCAAGGGAATATATTTAAGGTCTTAGCCTTGAGAAGAAAATCAGTTGCTCACTGTTAGACTGTCTTGGGTAGTGACTTTCACTTGTTATTCAGGCTGGTTATTTGTGAAGATTTGTAGGGGCAATTGCAGCTTTTAATAATTGAAACATTCTGAAGTGAAAAGATGAAGTATCTGGAATTACAGCAGTGTTGGCCATATAATTCTAAAAATGTACCATGCCTTCAAATGAGACCTTGATATTCGAGACCAAGTTTTTGTCATGTTTCCCTAAGGTGTTCTGAGAAAATACTAATTCTGGTTTATCCCATTTACTCTAAAATATGAATGAAGTTGCAGGTTCCACTTGGTTCAGCCATTCTATACCTAAGAACCTTAGGTGAGCTGACTGAGACTGCAGGATTTGCACAGTCACTGAATGACTGAACTTTCCTGAAGCTTTTTCTATAGCTGAGATTATCACCAAAAAAAGGCTCATTTCTGAAATTCTCTTAGCCTCCCTGTTAGTCCCCTTCCCAACAGAACTGTAGTGCTGTTGAACTCTGAACTTAAAAGACTGCATGCTTAAAAGAACATAGTGATGATCACAGAGAAAGACAATTCAGAAGATTGTTATTATCTGTGTGCAAGCTGGTCTCCCGATGTATAGTATCAGGGTTGGTTTATAGAAAACTGAATATTGCTATGCAAAATGTACAGCACTTACTATCTTCTTTTATGGGCAAGAGTGGAGAATGTTTATAAAAGTATGTGGTTAAACTTGAATTTATAAATGTAAATAATAAATAACAAGTATCTGATATCTAAGAATGTGTAAGTATAAAAAGAGCTAGATTATACTATTCATCCCTCCATTCAGCTATTCCGTCACCACACTTGCATTGTGTGCCTTTATGCCAGGCCCTGTGACACACACTGGGAACTAGCAGTCAGCAAGGTGAATGCAGTCCTTACTTTTACGGGGTTTAGAGCAGTTGGGGAGATAGCCAAGAAAATTTGGGCTTCACTCCACTGACAGTGGAAGCTATTGAAAGGTTTTAAGTAGGAGAATGAGATTTGAATTTTAGAAGGCTAACCCTGGCTTTTATGTTAGAGAAGAGATTGTAGTGGAATAAGATTGAAAGCATATAGACCAGTTAAGAGGCCATTACTGTAATCAAATGACTGATTTTAGTGACCTTGACTTGGTTGGTGGCAGTTGGGATTGAGGGAAATGGGATGCTTTGAAAGACACATAAGATGCGGTCAGTAAGCCTGTGGTTTATTGGCTGTGTGGGTGAGGACTAGGGAATCGTGAAGCATGGTTGGAGTGTCTGCTGTGGGTACTTGGTTAGATGCGGTGATGCCATTTCATGTTCCTGAGTTTGGGGGATGGGGAAGTGCAGGGTGGAGATGATCAGTAGATTTAAAGATACTGAATTTAAGAAGCTAAGAAGACATCTTAAGAGAAATCCCTTAGATCTAGAACAGGAGAGATGTGTGAGCTGAAATATAAATTTGAAGTCATCAGGATATAGTAATACAGTGGAGACCATGCAAATCGATCAACTGTCTAGGGAGAGATGGTAGATAGAACATAGCAGAGCATGGTCTCACGAGTTTGTTTTATGTAGACATCATACCAATAACAGAAGTCAGGAGGATGAATAAGAGCCTAGGCTTTGGAGGCAGTTAGCCCTGGGCTCCACTGCTTGCTAGTTGTATAACCTTCTCAGGTGCCTTACTTCTAAGCCTTCATGTCTTCCTCTGCAATGTGGCAAATGATATACGAGGTTGGACAATTAAGTTCACAAACTCATCCTAGAAAAAGTGCTACACACCTCATTGCTGAATATCACTGTGGTCATCTTCGAAGTACTCCCCTCGGGAAGCTATGCCAGCGCCGAGTCCACCCTTCAAAGCAGTTTTGGAACTCTTTGTCTAGAATGGGCATCAGAGGTGTAAACGTACCCAAAACCTGACACTTAAGTTCACAAACTTGCCACCGTGCGCTTACATAACCTCGGCAAGGTTATGACACCTTACAGAGTTGTTTGTACAGTGCAGCCAACGTAAGCACAGGGTGGGAAGCTTGTGAACTTAATTGTCAGATTTTGGGTACGACAACAGCTCTGATGGCCATTCAGAAAAAGAGTTCCAAAATTGCTTTGAAGGGTGGACTAGACACTGGCATCGGTGCCTAGCTTCCTAAGGAGAGTATTAATACTTTGAAGGTGACTGTAGTGATATTCAGCAACGAGGTATGTAGCGATTTTTGTAGGATGAGTTGGTGAAATTAATTGTCCAACTTCATGTATTGGGTTAATGGAAGAACTAAATGAAGTAATACATGTGGAAAGATGTAGAACAGTGTCTGACACTTAGCAAACCCTCAAAAATGTTATTTTTATACCCTCAGTAGATAAATGCTGAAATTGAGTTTGTCATTATTATTTTTTAATTGTACATACTGTTAAGAGAGTGTCACGTCTCTGGTGTAAAAGCCATTTCCCCAAGTCTTAAAATTAATTTTTAACATGAAAATAACTTTTAAAGTTGTGTCATAAAAGCTGAAAACTTTGGATATATTTTTATTTATAAGTTACTCCTATAAGAATTTTTAAAACAAATTTAAAACTAGGAAATCAAATTTTATTAAGTTAAAACAAGTTTCTAGTCAGAAGACTTAAAACTTGATTCCGAAATGGATTGTGAAGATTGCCACAGGAAGGCAGTAGCTGACCTTTTCATTCCGTATGTGCATGACCACCGTGGTTAGTCTTTAATATAATGTGTGACATATAAGATCACTGAATAAAATGTTACAAACAACCTCTTTCTCACCTTTTGAGTCATTTCTTATTTTGCAGGAAAAGCAGCTGTAGATCCTTGATTATTTTGCTTTAATTTCTATCCATTTACATGTGAAATTACCTTACTTTTTTTTAATTAACCAAAAACAGTGTTTTGTGATACTATCCAAAAGTCATCTGTAATTAACAACAATAATATATTGACTTGATACAATACTGAAATACCATGTGCCGCTCGTGACCACCGTCATCTCACTCCCGTCCCATGTCCCTTTGTGTTTTGCATTGTTGTTCCGTTTGCGTGGAAGAGCGCCTGCCATGGATTGCCGTGAGTTGAATGAGGACGGAGAGCTGTGGCTGGTTTATGAAGGGTTAAAACAAGCCAACAGGTTATCTTTGTCTCCTCCAAAGGGAACGTTATTAATTTGTTGTTTTTCCTACTAACAATACCTCCTGGCTTTAACTTCTGTATTTCTGTTCCATTAATCGTCTTCCTAGGTCAGTTTAAGTAAAACTTAGAATATTCAGCCAAACACCTTCCTAAAAACCTTTTCCACTAAGGAATGCTATTGAAGTTGTAAAGGATCGATGGTGAATATGAGAGTTGCTGCCCATAAGTGAAAGATGCTATCTAGAGTTCCCTTCAGACACTAAAATTTGAGTTGGAAGAAAAATCAAAGCCTTTCAATTACTGCTCAAACTACTGTGGGAGAAATTAATACCTATTGCTTAGTGGTTTCTTGTTTGGAATAATGATCAATCTAAAGGCTATATGTGCTTGTGGCAATGTGGCTACATTCTTACACATTTATTATTATCATGCTGCCTAACAGCAGTATTAAGGAAACGACTCGACATTCTGTGTGGTTATTGTGAAGTTCAAATTTGTGAAACAGCAAATCAGGAGGGTTTCCTGCATTGCAACAATTCCAAATAATTACCCATACTCAACATATTGAATATGTTTAGGGGAAAGCAAATGAAATTGAAACACACCACCTTTCTAACACAGATATTTATCTGCTCTAGTGATACTTGTGTCTTAAAAATCTCTTAAAAATACCATTAGTAATTACATTTTAAAAATACTTATGCTATTTGTTCAAGGGGCTTCTGCTTATCCTGCTTTGTTCTAATCCTAATCCATTGTTATGAACTTTGTGGTGTTATTGGTTCAAATCCTTCTGAAATTTTATAATCAAAACTTTTTTAGTCTGCTGTTAACAGTCTGCTTGCAATGGCAGCAAAAACTTTTGCCCAGCAGTCATGCCAAGGGGATTAGAATCTAAAATAACATGTTTTCATTCCTCATGTGAATTAATTTCTAACTGTACCTTTGTTTTATGTTTAGAAAGGGGTGAATGGAGAAGTGGGGGCACAGGGTGCATGGTCAAGAGAGGATGCTATTTCTTTCTTCTGTTCTCACTGCCAATGCCCTTGTCTACTTATGGGCACAACTGACTTACTTGATTGCTCAGAGCAGTAATAAACACTTTGTTGGTCCTACTATTATTTATGTTCTAAAATTATGTCTTGTTAGGATTGTTACTGACAAAGAAGTTTATGGAGAAGGAGAAGATGACAAATTTAAAATGTATTTATACAAAATTTCAGAACTACCTGTGTGGATTTGAGTAAATCTGTATATACATATTTAAGAGAAGCACTCTAGCCTTCCTGTCCTCTGGAGATAAAAGTAGAAAGTGCGAAGGGGACCCTGGTTGTACGCCCTGCCTGAAATTAGCCACTCTGAAATTCTTAAAGGCATATCTAATTAGATGAGTTTATAATCTTGTCCTTCTACAATGCAGAGTGATTTTGTGGCAAAGGCGCTGGCGTTGCCAACTTAAATGCTGGTTTGTAAATGTAGTAAGCCAGATTAAAGCTATATATGTCTTTTAAGTGATTATTTTAGTAATCATTTCTATGAACCTTTCAAAAGAGCTAAAACTCTTCCAGTTTCTCAGGGCCTTTGAGAACTTTATATTGGGAGCAGGGTCCACAATCAGAAAGACACAAATGTGAGAACATTCGTTTCCATTTCTGGCCCTTGTTTGAGTTTCTTGACTTTAATCAAGTCAGAAGACACACAGGTGCTAAAAGAGTCCCCACTTTGCCCACCCTTGCAAATGAGCACGAAGCCTCATACCCACAGGCCAGCTCTCTGGTCTCATCTCCCTGCCCTACCTGTGTGGCTTTTCCACAGGCTCCTGGAATCCCAGCTCCAAGCACAGAAGAGGAGCCATGAGAACGAGGCGGAAGCCCTCCGTGGGGAGATCCAGAGCCTGAAGGAGGAGAACAACCGGCAGCAACAGCTGCTGGCCCAGAACCTGCAGCTGCCCCCCGAGGCCCGCATCGAGGCCAGCCTGCAGCACGAGATCACCCGGCTGACCAATGAGAACTTGGTGAGCAGGGGCTCCCTGGCCCAGTCACTCCTCAGCAGGCGGGGTGGTCTGAGTTTCTTATTGATCAAACACATCTTTCCTGGCTGGGAGAACTCTGCCCCACACTTGTTACCCTCTTACTCTAGTAGAGAAGAGTGAGGAAAACACGACCATGTTGGTAGAGGTGAAAAGCATGAGTGCAGGTTGTGTTGTTCACAGGCTTTCTCACACCTAACTCGAAGGGTCTGGAAGGTATCACCTGACTGTATGCCTGACTCTGATATCCTCCAGAACTCGGGTGGCCACTTCCTCCACTTCCACTGAAGGTTCTCTGCCACTGCAGAAGGCTGGCTGTGCTTTCGTCACGACAGAAATTGAGGCCAAGCTTCCTTCACTTTGATCCCCATTCAGCCACCTAGGCTGTCCCCGCCTCCATGACAGGGGTTAGAGTTGTGGCCAGGGAAGGAGGTTGGCAGAATCAAGCAGGCACTTTGGTTGATGTTGGATGGAGCTCCAGGTCAGGGAGGAGGGACAGCAGAATTCAAGTTTATACTTTATTTATTCTTTTCAACACAACGTGTGCAATGAATCAGGAAATTCTATTTCCCTTGCCAGATTCTGAATGTTGGCTGGCACACAGTCCAGGTTTTTTCTTGTTTGCTTTGTTTTTTCTTTCTTTCTTTCTTTCACAGAAAATATTTTCTAGAATTTTTTTTCTCAGTCACAAAATAACTTTTATTACAGATTTACAGCTTTGTTTTTTACCTACTTAAGTTTGACAAATATATTTATTAAATTAAAAGCCATTGAAAAGTTGTAAGGTATGTAAATGTTGAATCATTATGTTGTACACCTGAAACCCATGTAATATGTTATGTCATTATAATTAAAAATAATTTTAAAAGTCATTGAAAAGTTATAATTCCACATTTCTATGTAAAATCTATATTTTAGTGACAGCCTCATTTTGAGGAAAGCTATTAAGGACTGGTAGTGATCTATCTTCCTTTCTTTTCTTTTCTTTCTTTCTTTCTTAATTCAGGGTTTTAATGACCTATACTGAAATAATTTGGATTGTCTGTGAAGATTTAACAATCTGAATTATTTCTCCATTGCTCCATTAGTGATCATTTACAATTACAAATAATTTGCTAGTGTCATGTATTCAGCCATACTTACGTAGAAGTTAAACCCAAAAGTGTCCTTGCAATAAACTTCGAGAAGCTGCACTGTGGGGATGGGAGCGGTGGGGAAAGGCAGTGTTAGGAATCTTTCCAGAGCAACTGAAGTATCACTAAATTGTGGGGGGAAATCTTCTGAATTATGGACTATTTTTGAAATGTCATTTTATCACTCTCGAGTACATTGTTGCTGAAATTAAACTAACAATGCTTAAAATGCGTAAAATTGATAAATATACTAAATAATATAACAATGATCAGCATATAAATTCTGTACTTATGATTGTCTTAAAATTATGAGGTGAAACCATGAAATAAAGATGCTTCTGAGTGGCAGATTCCCAGAGATTTTTTGTTAAATTGATTAAGCATTTCCCTTGCAACTTTGTCTACAGTTTTAATTTCCTTGTCCATTTTCCGAGGCTCTTACAAAAATAAACTAAGTCCCCAAATTCTAAGCTGGTAGAGTCTAATGAATGAGTTTGTCTGAGCTTTAAGGAAAACTCTTTGTGGATCAGCTGGCTTTCTTGCCTCACTGACGGCTAATTCAGGAGAATGGATTCAAATTTAAGTACTGGGAATGACGCACTTTTTCAAAATCATTAGTTTCTCAATCCTAATTGTACGTTTCTTTAGGATACTCTTGAGCAGAATATTAAAGCAGCTGTGGACCTAGGCTTAGTTTTTGGAAACTCTACCCTGCGTAACCCACCCACCCACCTACCCCTGAATGCAAACACAGAAATAGTTTTTCTCCCTCCTCTAGTGAACATGCTTCACAGGCCATCCCCATGCTGCCTTTAGGGATGGGAGGCACACAGCTTCTTCCCAGCCTTTCCACCTTCGAACAAGAGTGCCGACCTAGCCATCAGGCTCACGTTCATTTCATTTGCCTTCTGTACTCTCACTGCTGCTGCTGCTAACAAAAACAGTGCAGCAGTTTGTGAACAGGTCTTGCAGAGTGAAATAACAGCTTTATCTGGGGACAATGGACCACCACTCTGTTTACCTACTAAATGATGGTGTCCTGGCCATAGTCTGTTTCCTCTGAGCATATGAAAATATATGTGTATATATATAAAATTGGAATCATCTATACTAGATCAGAGGTCAGTGGCAGATCAGAGCCTTTTGAGTATACACAGTTTCATTATTTGTGTCTTAAAATATTTTAAAATTAATTTTGCTGAGAGGTAGCATTCCTCTCAAAGACACAGAGAAAAACAAATATCCATTATGCCTGTTTTTCCAGTATTTTGAGGAATTATATGCAGATGACCCTAAGAAGTATCAATCATATCGGATTTCACTTTACAAACGGATGATTGTATGTAAATCGGAGTGCTTTTCTGTTGTCTTCCTCGCTAGTTCTAGCCTCTATAACTGAAGAGCACACTGCTGCTTGCCCTTCCCCAGGAAGTGTCTTCAAAAACTTTCATGAAAGTTGTTTCTCCCAACAGCTATCTTTTACCCAATGATGTCACCTGTCAGTGTCCTGTGTCCATTGTCATGTTTGGTTTGTTATTAACACTAGGCTTGCAGTGTGATGGAAAGAAAAAGTCAAAAGCCCTACCTAAGTTCAGCCATCCTTAAAACTTCCCACAAAATGTTTTGTACATTCATCAAAATTTATGTTGCCTATTTCCCCATTAAAAGAAAACATTGCACTGGAATAACGGTACATTTTATGAGCATATAATTGCTTTACCCACGTGGAGTCTACTGGAAAAGACTTCCCAGTTAGTCTGCTATCCATCACGCTGTAAAGGATTTTACTGCATTGGATATTTCAACATTTGGCTTTTATGTTGCTGCATTTCCCATGCCTGCTAGTTTTAGCCACGTGGTGGCTCCACCGACGAGCTTTTCTGTGAAACTAACAGTGCTGTTTCTGTGATGCTGTGTGTGCTTTCCTTCTGTGCATTTTAGAAGCCTGTTTTGATATTTCTGTTTTATTTCTCATTTTAATCTGTAGGATTTGATGGAACAACTTGAAAAACAAGATAAGACTGTCCGGAAACTGAAAAAACAACTGAAAGTATTTGCCAAAAAAATTGGTGAACTAGAAGGTATTTAAACATGTTCTGTGACAATAACTGAATCTTGGTTTTGTATTGCTATACTTAGCGGCCTCATAGGTTTGCATGCTAATATCAGGTACACTAACACAAATGACTTCCAACATTTTTGTTATTGTACCTGTGTCAGTGGAATGGAAATTTCCATTGCTAGGCAGGAGGAAATGTTCTTTTCATTGTAGTAATAATTTCCAAAGCAAGAGAATTTATTCAACAAATGTCAGTGACTATCTTCTATATGTTAGGCACTGTGCAAGACGATATAGCATAGAGGTTAATAGCATGGATTCTGGAGCCAAGTTTCTTGGGTTCAAATCCTGGCCTTCTACTATTAGTCATCTGATATTGGGCAAGTTACTAAGCCTCTCTATGCCTCAGTTTTCCCACCTGTTAAATGGGAATGATAATGGTCTACCTGACATGATTTGTATTAAATGAGTTAATGTGTATAATGCATTTAATATAGTCCCTGACACATAATAAATACTATATACAACTTAGTTATTATGATTACTCTTATTCTTAATATTAGGAATACCAAGATGAGTAAGACAAAGTCTGTGTCTTCAAGGAACTTACCATCTAATGGTGCTAAAAGGAAAAGTAAAAAAGAAAAAAATGAATAATGATTATAAGGAAGATTTTTTAAAACATCTCATGATTTATATATGATGATGATGATAAAAACCCCTAAAGATATAATCAACTATTGGTTGATATTATTATATATAAATGAATCTTGTCTTGTAGATTAGTGTGTTTGTTCATTCAGTAAGTATTTAGAATGGCAACATGGATGTTTACATTGAAAAGGATTAATATTCCTTCATATATACAAGTGCTAAAATATTTATTTAGAAATCAGATTACTTTGCTGTCATATTATGTAATCCTTTAGCATTTCATGATTTAGATATTACATTAACATTTTGGATCTCCAACTCATACACAGGTTTTAAATTCTGTTGGCAGAACTTTAAAAATCTTTATTCAGAGAACTTTTCTGCACTTAACTCCACAGTAATTATATCATAAAATGATGATTAGATTGCAGAGTATTTGCTTGAAAGAAACTGATTTTGAGGATATTAATTTGTGAAATTATTTTTTAAACTCCTAATGGTTCCACTTGTTATTTTAAGTTTTTACTCAGCTTTCTTTGATATGTATATTTTTAATTGAAGAGATGGGTTAGGATATTTTAAGATGTTAGCACTTTTAAGATATCAGAAATCAGAAATCAACCCCATCAGTTAAACTATCCTTCCAGCTATATTCTTAAACTTATAAGTAGCTTTTGAGAAGGCAATTCATAGATTAAACAAAAAAGTCATTATAATATTCTTAAGAAAAGTTGAGTTAAATGATACATGACTAAAGAATAAAAGTAGATGAATGTGGTCTGGGCACTTGCTGAGTGTAGCATACTCGCCCCTCTCTGATATTAGATAATAAAGGTGACATGCTCTTCCAACACTTTTATTCCCCACAATACAGAAAATACTGGCAATCTTGTACAACAAAGCACTTTCTAATATCTAAAAGTTTTCTTACATTTTTCTTTACTTATATTATACTTAAATCCTGTGGTTTAAAATAGAAGACTGTTCCCTCCTACACTTAATTAAGGAGACATTTTTAGAAGCCAATGAAAACTTTTTTTAAACGCCAACATATGTAATTTTTAGCAGAAATTATATAGCTAAATGGAGAGTGTTTCAAAATTCGATCTGCCTTGTGCTATATTTTAACCAGGAGTGGGCGTTTCATCTCAACTTTCATGGAGTCGAAGAATTTAGACCTGAAAGAATTCTAAAAGTCAGTTAATTGTTTCATAGCAGAAAAAAACTAAGGCCCAGAGATCATAAGTGACTTCCAAGGTCTCAGCCAGTTAGTGGACTAGACTAGACTAGACTAGACTAGGACTAGAACCCAAGCCTTCTGAGAACCACTAACTTCTCTCTTTCATGTCCTATTTTCCAATAGAATCTCTCTACTTACAGAAATTTATTTGACTCTTATCAGTTAAACCTGAGATTAAGATCTTCCTGGTACCGAAGTGAGGAAGAATAAATTTAAAAATTTTCCATTTTCTTTCCTTTTCCAGGATCAAAAGGTTTAGGAATATTTTTCCCTCAAGTATAAAAAATCTAGAAGATGAAACTAGGGATTGCATCAAGTCTTCCTTAGAAGAATTAGATGGAACACAAGATTAAATGAACCCCAAGGTCCCTTGCGTCTTTTAAAATTTGGGTGGTATCCAAGTTTCTCTCTTTCAGGCTTTATATATTTTTTTAAATTTATTTTTATTGTTAGACTTATTGGGGTGACATCTGTTAGCAAGGATTACATAGGTTTCAGGCATACAATTCTACAGTGCATTGTCAACTTGATGTATAATAAGTTCACCACCTAATGTAACTTCGATAGGCTTTGTATTTTTTAAGGGTTAACATTTTATTTTAGTTAGCAGATGATTTGCTAAATAAATGAAGGTATCAGCTCTCTTATGTTGAGCTGATATCTATATTTTATCTGAGCTTTTGAATTCTCTGGGGAGAATTCAAAGGCACAGAGAAAAATTTTAATTAAAGTATGGCAAATTTTGTCTCTGACATTTTTATTCAGAACCAGAAATATCTTGGTTAGAGATTTTGCAGAAGGAAAATGAAACTTTCTTTTAAAACATGAAATCTCTTAGTAAAAATAGTCACTATAGTTCATAAATTCTGAGATGCATAATTTTTAACATTTTGACATCTCTGGAAGTAGAATATGTCTTACAGCTCTTGATGGGCTATAGTTTAACTGGCAGTGTTTTTCCTTCTTTAATGTTATATAAAAAATGGTATTTTACCTTAGATATGATGAGATCATTAGGTTTAAAGCATGCTCTTCATGTCATATGGAGTCCAAATATGTACACTTATTGATAAAATTCATATGTTGAATCTATTTCCTCCCATTTTCCCCCTCTTAGAATTGACTGAGAGCAAGTAGTAACCTAGATGGCAGGGATTTTATTATTTTGTATTTTACATGCAGCATGTACATGAGCTGTGAAGGCCACTGTGTGCTGATTTTAAGATCCTGGTGGTGGTGTATTTAAATTGTCTCCAGAAATAATATATGTAAAACTGAATAGTTTGAATCTCCTGTCTGTCGTATGGAGGCATACATTTTACGGTTAGTCCTCTGGCTTCCAGACTGCATCGTGCATATGAAGCAGTAGATGCCACAGCCCAATTTGTCCCATCACAATATGATCACACTTCAGATATCATATGGTGATAATGGACAGCAGTGACTTTCAACGCTGCTAGTCCTGGTGTGTGATGCTGTAGCATGAGGCGGACGAGGTGTCACCAGGCTCTCTGCCACACAAGGAAGAGCATGGCAGGCATTGGTGTTCTCTGTCATAACCTCTTCCTGGGGAACTGGCTTCCCACATAGGAATTACCCAAGAGTGACAGCAAAGCACTACTGACAGCTTGTGGACTCAGCAATGTCAAACTTGCTAATCATCTGATCTGCACTTTTTTGACAACAATTTCTGAAGTCAAAACTTAATCTGTCCCCCTTCTTGTAGATAAAAGAATTTTTTTTAAAATCTGCTTACTAGCATATGTCTCTACAAACACCATTATAACTCTGACTCCTGTGTTCCCTTACCTTCTCTTGCATTTCCCAGTCAGTTCTCAATTTGAGGTGAAATTGGAAATTATTTAAATCCTTAGCATAAATTTTCTCCAGCTGCTGCTAATGACGGTAGTGACCATTTTTAACATCTGAAAGGTTTGTTAACCAGTGGTTGTACTTTAATGGTTGCAACTTCATAGTAGGATTTTTAGCACTTTACTAAAAACAAACAAAAAACTGAATAGTATTTAGGAAATCACATTAATTAGAGGTTGTTTTATTGCTCATGATGTCTTTGGAAATGAGGGGTGGTGGGAGAAAGTTCAGTCTTTGCCTTTGGGAACCTCTGTGAAAAATAACATACTTCACATCAACTAGTGTGAAGAACCACCATCCTACCAGCTATCTTGATGTGGTTTTAACTGTTTACAATGATACATTTAAAATAAATGTTCTTTTTCCTTATGACTAGATTTACAGAGCGAAAGGTGAGGAAGAATCTTTTATACACTAGCCGCCTTTTTGCAGAATATTGATTTTTACTTCTCTGGTTTAAAGTCTGAATATCTTTAACTGCTTATGATTGTAACAATTTAACCCAAAAGTTAAACCACTTATTGTGGGAACATTTAATGTTATTACAAAGAAAATTTTATTATAAAAAATGCTTTAGAATGAGAGGTCCCTGACATTGATAGTGGCCGAGCACGGGTGGCTGTCAGAGTGACATTACCACATAATTTTGCCATCTATCCACCTAATTTTTAGCCCCCCCCCCCCCAAAAAAGATAAATAAATAGAGGGGACAATGAAGTGGCAAATGTGGCATGTTTCTTTTGTTATAGAGTTCATTTAAAGTTACAGGAACATGGAAACTTCTTATCTTATCTACCTGGAAAACATTTTCTTCTCCTTTTTGTTTCTCACAAAGTGGGCCAGATGGAAAACATTTCCCCAGGACAGATCATTGATGAACCCATTCGTCCAGTCAACATTCCCAGGAAAGAAAAGGATTTCCAAGGAATGCTGGAATACAAGAAGGAGGATGAGCAAAAACTTGTTAAGAACCTGATTCTGGGCAAGTGTTTTCTGCATGGGATGCCAGGCCTTTCTGGTACATGTGTCAGTGGTGGGAAAGACTTGTCACTAATTTGTGAGATATTCAACACCAGCTTCTTCAGTTATCATTACACACTGTGCAGCACAGTGCTGCAGAAGCATCTTGACCGCGTTGTGCGTTACCACCCAAAGTCCAGGGGCACTTGCCTCAGACCCACCAGCAAGGATCCCTTGAGGTCAGGCCTTCTCAGCTCTGGCCACACATTAGAATGTCCTGGGAAGCTTTTGGAAAGTACCGATGCGTGGTCCCCACCACAGACTGATTACATCAGAATCTCTAGCGTCAGGAGCCATCCATGTCTTGTGCTTTTAAGAATCTTTCAGGGGATTCTCAAGTGTAGCCACAGTTCTACACCACTGCTCTAGGCCATTTAAGTTCCTGAATTTTTTATTTTCCTTACTTCCCTAGAAAGTGTATGATTACATATGTCAAGATCAACATTTCAGGGGTAGGGAAAAGAAGAATTAAGGAAAAAATTCCAGGAATGGAAGGAGAGGGCCTGACATGTGGAATGGGAGTGGAAGGAGCACCTCAGAGCTTTATGAGGTTGGGCGTGTGCCCGCTGGCGCTGCCAGAACACTTTGTAGGGGAGGTGAGACATGATCAGGGAGTGCACACGGCCTGAAGGTTGTGACTTAAAAAGCTGAAAACCCCTCCTTTCAGCCTTTGCATAGCATTCTTCCCCCAGGTGCCAGGGTGACAGCAGTGTGATTGGCATTGTACCTGATTTAACATTCCTAGGGCTCCTGGCATTAAACTTTGTACTATATATAGGTACAGAGGCACTTAAATTTCAACATGATCTTCATTTAGCAGAAATGTTAAGGAATCAGTGGTTTTTAAGCGCAGAGTTTAAGCAAAGATTCATAAGTTCAATAAACCTTTAGTATGCTCCTACCATGTTCCAAACATTTTCTAGGTACTGGGTAACAAACAAAGTCAAGTCCCTGTTCTCATAGAACTTACATTCCAGTGGGAAGGAAAATAGAGGGGAAAAAATAAGCAAATATATAATGGGGTAAAAAGGATTAAGAATGAAGGTAGGTGTACTAGTTTGCATAAAGTTGTTAGGAAAGGCCTCTTTCATGGGGTGATCTTTGAATAGAGACCAAGGAAGTAAGGGCGCAAGTCATGCTGATATCTGAGGAAAGAACATTCAAGGCAGAAAGTAGTTAGTACATAGGCCCAGGGGTAGGGAGCACCCTCGTTACTGGAGCAAAGTGACCTGCGCAGCAGGAACAGGCAGATTGCACAGACAGGCCATGGTGAGGGTTTCACATTATGTAAATGAATGAGATGACGAGCTACTGGAGATTTTCAGAACAAGAGTGACATGACCTGACCTATAGCGTTTTTGTATAGAATGACTCTGGTTGTTGTGTGAAAATGTGCTAGTGGGGAGCAAGGGATGAATGAGGGAGACCAGTTTGGAAATTCTCACTACAATCCAGAAGATAACAGGACTTAGACAAGGGTAGCTGGTAGAGTAGTTGGATTCTGGATGTGTTTTGTACATAGAGCCAACATGATTTATTGGTGGGTTAGATGTGAGAAAAAGAAACGAGTCAGAGATGATGGATGACCAGGTTTATAACTTGAGAATCTAGAAGCCTGGGACTGCCATTTACTGAGGTGGGGAAACTCCTGGAGGAGTAGGAACCATGGGGAATCAGGAGTTCCGTTTGGTGGGCTCAGTGTGAGGTGCCTGAGCAGAGTTATCAGAAAGGCAGTTGGTACACGAGACTGAAATCCAAGGGAAAAGTCAAGGCAGGAGATAGAAATTTGGAAGCTGTCATTGTACTGATAACTAAGCTTCACATGTTCTCACCCTCAAGAACTTCTCTTAATGAGCTATTAAAATATGCTCTTCTTTGTGACCTATGTACCCTGAACAATTGAACTCTTACATGAGAGCTGTGCTTTTATTATCTCACAAAGCATTTCTCATGAAGACTTTCAATGTTACATAAGACTCTTTTTCCTCTTTTCTTTTTTCAGAACTGAAGCCACGTGGCGTAGCAGTCAATTTGATTCCAGGGTTACCAGCATATATTCTGTTTATGTGTGTTCGACATGCTGACTACCTGAATGATGATCAGAAAGTAAGGTCGTTGCTAACATCAACAATTAACAGCATCAAAAAAGTATTAAAGGTCAGTTTTTGTTCAACAAAATCCTCACAGTGAGTATTAGTTATGATAGAATCTGCACAGAGGTACTTCTCCTTGCCTAGCCTTGAGCTAAGTTATCAGCTAAGAACACCAGTCCAGTGTTGACTGCTGTCTCCCATTGTAGGAAACATCTTGCAAATTGTCTATTTGCCTCCTTTCAAAGCAGAGCTCAGATTGAACAGTAATAAAAATAAATTTGATACAATTGCACTTAATTGTGGAGTAAATAGTTTCTTGGTAGACAAAAATAGTCTGCTTTAAAGGTCTTACTTAGAACTAAATTGAAAATATTTCGTGGAATCCTTATATATAGGGAATACAATGCTATAGTTAAAATAGGTATTAAATAAGTTCAGTCATACATGGATATAAACATGTTTGATAAAACATTAAAATTTTTCTTCTAACTTTTCTTCCCATTTTTCTCCAAATCATCTGTAACTTTCCTTGTTACCCAAAATGCCTAATTCCATGTGAGAAGCAACACATAGATATGAATCAGAGAGAAAGACTTAGAAAAGGCAGCAAAATTGTATAATAGAGCAGAAAGCTCTCTATAACTCAGTGTTCACTGAGTCATGTTACATGATTCTCTTGACTCTCTAGAAAAACAATGAACATTATTTCTTATTTTAACTCTCAAGGGTTTCTGTAAGGAGCTAAGAGAATTTGCTCCACGTATGCTGTTTTCTGATTATCTAACTTAAGGAGAACTTTTAGGATAGAAATAAGAGTTAACATGCCCAGAGGACACTCTCAAAATCGAAGATGTCTTTCATGAACTTTTTTTTTAAATTGTGGTAAAGTATACATAACAAAAAATGTATACCATTTAACCACTTTTCAGTACACAGTTCCTTGGCATTAATTACATTCCTGTTGTGCAGCCATCACCACCATGCACCTCCAGAACTTTTTCATATTTCCCAGTTGAAACTCTGCACCCGTTAAACATGCCATTCCCCCAACCCCTGGTCATGAACTTAACCATGAATTTAAAATTTCATGAATGTCTTCTGAATGTAACTCATGTAATTTTGGATGTATTGATGCTATACTGAGCTTAGGTAGACTGCAAGTTTTAGTGCTGCTTATGTCAACTCTTAGAAAACAACAAACTAAATCATAAAGATTTATTCCTTTCATTTTAATGAGAAGAAGACATTTATCTAATTTGACTATTATTGAACCAAATTATTTAAAGATTAAAAAGGAGTGGGTACTAGAGTATAACACCGTTTTGATACCATTTAAAGTTGACTGATGTACATTTGTCTCACATCCCCGTTTTGAGTTGAAGTGACTTGTCTTGCGTTCCTGTTTTAATTTAGCCGTGGGCTTTTGACATGTGCCCCAGGCCTGACACAGAGCCAGGCAGTATCCCTTGTCCATACTGCTCTGCACTGGACCCCTCCACCCCATTTCTGAGTCACTGCTCAGGAATTGTATCTTATCACTGACAAGACTTTTAACCCAATCTGGGTTTCATTGCTTCACAGACTTTGTGATTCCCTTTTGTGCTTTTAGTCCTTTGATTCCTTCAGTCACCCCAAAGGAAGCGAGTTAGGGTAAACTGTGGCTTGTGAATTTTTTTCGGCTTAAAGGGACTACTAAGCTAACATCAACTGAATGACTATGAATTATTCTCTAATGGCAAAAAAAATGGATGCCAAAGTAACAACCAACGAACCCAGTGATTGAAATTCCCTAACAATGATGTAAGACTTTAAAATTGCAATGTGATTTATTTTTATAATTGTTTATAATGGTAACTGAAAGAAATGGGCCTTCTGGTATCTGTTCAGTTATTTTCAGGTTGTTATTTCCCTAAGGAAAATTTAGACTTAATTCTCTTTTTCAGAAAAGAGGTGATGATTTTGAAACTGTCTCCTTCTGGCTCTCTAACACATGCCGGTTTTTGCACTGTTTGAAGCAGTACAGTGGAGAAGAGGTGAGAAAACCTGGATTACAAAACCAGCAGGCTCTATTTTCTCTGACCTTTTAAAGGAAATTTTAAAAGCACAAAATGTTTAACCATTGGTTAATTTAGAAACCTGAATTCATAGGTGCCTCGCAAGTCCGTGACTTTGATGTCCATTATTTACAGAACAGAGATTTTGGGGAATGACATAGTTTCTTCCCTCTGAGAGTTTATATTATGAGAACATAGTAGAACTAAAATGAGCATTGGTCAATGAATAGACGTAACAATGAAACTTTTTGCCAATTATAGAAATGGACTTTCCAAGGACTAATACAGGAATAGTGAACTGTTTTTTAAATTAGTCAATTTCAACTTACTGTATTACATTAAAGGTGATAAGTTAAGACATGTCTTTTTAGATTTGTCCAAAAATATGTTTTGCTTTTGTTTATAGTGATGCATTCATTAGTTGTTTGACAGACTTCTTGTTTCAAAACTGTAACTTATTATTACTATTTATTAAGGGTTGCTTAGTATGTATCAGACAGCACTTACTACACATTATGTTATTTAATTCTTACATTTCCATGAAGTAGGAATTATAACCCAGTTTTACTGATAAGGAAGCTGAAACTCAGTGGAGTTCATCAGTTTGCCCAAGTCGTGTCAGGCACGAGGAGCAGGAGCCCGTGCCCCGCACCCTCCACGCCGCCCCATCCTTTGCTGGGAGGAGCTGAGCAGTAGCATCTTTCTGAGCACCCAGAGAGAGGCTAGGGGCTGAGGACTGGCCTGGCAAAGGATGGAAAATACAAACATGAGCAAGATGGTCCGTGAGAAGGTGGGACTGACAGACTAGAGTCCCCAGAGAGGCCATTCATTAACTGTGCTGTCATTCCTCACTCATAGACCATGTTGTTAAGTAGGTCAAAGGGAGGGAGAAGCTTGGTGGTGGGCAGAACCCATCAGGTGGGCTTGACTTTGTCGGGCAATCTCTGACAAAAGTGCCTGCTTGTACAGTTGACTTTCCAGTTTAAAACATGCCACCAAAGGGTGCCACTCTAAGCTCAGACTGAAGATCTTGTGTGGATACCAAGAAAAGGAGATTTTTTATTTATTCACCAGTCTCTGTAGAAATTGGTGTTTTTAAAGAAGATTATGTATGCCCTTTGGGTAAAGTATTTATAAATGGGACTATCTTTAATGAAGTTTAAGAGGTTAATGCATTAAATAAGTTAGTGTTTGGTAGTAAAGATCCATTATCATAAGTGAAAACACTCATTAATTTCTTTTTAAATTAAGTTCCTCCATCTTGTTTCATTGACATTGCTATTGGAAGAGCTTTTTAAAAAGCTAGGTTGTCATGTTTAGATATTATTCAAAAGCTAGTAAGAAGTGGAACTTTTATGATGGAAACAAACACACACAGTATTGAGAATGATCACCCTGGCATTTATGGGTGGGGTGGATGGAAATTGTTCAGAGAGAGAAAAAGATAAGGACGATGCTGATCAAATGACAGAAGAGACATTTTACTTCATGTTTCTCATTTCCTCTGTATTATGGCTCTAGGGCTTTATGAAACATAACACGTCTCGCCAGAATGAACACTGCCTCACCAATTTTGACCTGGCTGAGTACCGGCAGGTGCTAAGTGACTTGGCCATTCAGATCTACCAGCAGCTCGTGCGGGTATTAGAAAACATCCTCCAGCCGATGATCGGTAAGGCCAGAGCACAGTCTGTGTGCCTCGCATGCCCACCAGGAGATGACCACCAGGGACACATGTTTCAGTATATTCATACAGAGAACATAAAGTAGTAAGACTCAGTCCTAAAATCAGCTGAGGAATCTCAGAACTTGGGATGTTAGCCCACGACTAACTGTGATACGTCAAAATCACTGCTTTGTGATCAAAACAGCAGTATCTGATTTCTCTCTCCAATGTGGAATGCCTCTCTCTTAAGATTGGGGTGTGTTTATAACCAGCAATAGGCCCCATTGCTTGTCCAGTTTTCAAAAACACATTAACCTTTGGTCTAGGACACTACTATCCGACTCTACCTAAAACTGCGGAGGCTGGGGAAGGTTTGCACTTTGCCTAACAGGCTACAATAAAAGGGTAGGGGTGGTATCATGGCAACAGAACAGGTTTCAGACACCCCGTGCTGAGTTGTGCATCTCAAGTCCCCTCTGGAATTGATCAACACAATTTGATTTAAAAAAGCAGTTCTTACTGGATGAGCATGTGTGTGTGTGTGTGTGTTTCCATTTCTATGTTTGTGTATTCAGGTAAATGTGTGATTCCATGTCCCTCTCTTTATATGTGAACACTCATTCTGGGTGTTTATGTATTTATGCTACCTACATTACTTTGAAATGTGTAGCATATGTGAAATAGGAATTAGGAGGCAGGTACAAATTGCAGGCTGCTAATTTTGAATGCATTGAATTAAAAAAAATGTTTTTAAGTTACCAAACTCTTATCTTCAGGCAAATTGTCAGCAGCCTCTGAAGGCTGCTCCCAATTAGTCGCTCTTGCCCCACCCCTGTGTTTTTCACATTTGCACACCTCCTTCATTTTCCTTCTGTGGCTCATAGTACTCCATTTTCTATCACAAGCCCACGGTTAAACAACTAGACTCATTAAAGGCTGAGGAAACCATGTGAGCTGGCAGTGATTTCTTCAGTTGTCCTCTAAAAGGTCATGAATTTCAAGCAACCTAAGTCAGCTACAAAGGAGGTCAGCTTCAGCCAACATTTTTTTCCATTTTGCCTGTTTTTATTGGCTAAACAAGAAGTTTACCTCTTAGATGTCTCACTTGAACCCAGTAATTTAGTAACAAATGTTTTGGCTCAGTATGAGGTTCTGTGGAAGCTGAATTTAGCACCAGGAGATACAAAAATGAATCAGGCTTGGCCCCTGCTTTCAAGAGGCTTGCAGTCCAGAAGCAGGCATCCTAAACCATTCTGGAGGAGACATAAGCCAAGTGCTGGGAGAGCACGAGAGAGGGAGCAGCGGCACTCCAGATGAGAAGACTGAGTCCTGAGAGGCGGAGGCTAACCCCAGGTCTAACCCTGCCATTGTGGGAAGCTCGGGGTAAGGAAGGGCCGAGCTCTCCAGCTCTGCACATCTACAGCTCCCAGGTCTTCTCCAAGACTGTCCAGTTTCCTGCCTTTCTTCCTACTTAGTTTGTTTGCCTCTGGGGCTCAGATAGTGCTGGAGAATGCTTATCTTCTCCCTAACAGCTGTATACCTCTCTCAGAAACCTTCACAAGGTATCACATACGTATGCTATTACAAGGATGCTGCCTATTTTACAAAATACACCATTTAAATTTCTTAATTTCATAGCAAATTTTTGCATTTAAGAATTATTCCTTCATTAAGGTTAAAAATCCAGAAGCCTTTTTTTGTGTGTGAAGTTATTTTTCTATTTTGATGCTCAGATCATTTTTCTAATTGAATGTGTGAGTGTGTGTGTATGCACATGAAATGGGTTTCCCTGCAGATCTTCTAACATTTGAACTACTCCGCAGTCTCTGGCATGCTGGAGCATGAGACCATTCAGGGCGTATCTGGGGTGAAGCCCACAGGGCTAAGGAAGCGGACCTCTAGCATTGCCGATGAGGGCACCTACACACTGGACTCCATCCTCCGGCAGCTCAACTCCTTCCACTCGGTCATGTGTCAGCATGGCATGGACCCCGAGCTGATCAAGCAGGTGGTCAAGCAGATGTTCTACATCGTGGGGGCTGTCACCCTGAACAACCTCCTCCTGCGCAAGGACATGTGTTCCTGGAGTAAAGGCATGCAGATCAGGTGAGCAAACACCAGCACCTGAGATGGTCTGTTCTTGCTGCCCAGCTGCCTGCTAGGGTGCTGAGAGTTGATGGCTCGTTGGAGGCCAGTGCACCTGATGTCTGCTGCCACCAGCTGAGCAGCAAGGAAGAGCTGGCATGGAGCCACTTCCCCTTGCCAGGCTGGACTTCTCCACTTTCAGTCATTATTGTTCCTGGCTGTACCTTCCCGCAGGTTTTACTCCATGTTTGTTAGGAACCCGGCTCCACTGTGAAGCAAACTCATTTGAGGGAGTGGAGAGATGAAATATATCATACATAAAGATGAGATAGCTGCTTCCTCTCCTTTTGCGTGTGTTTTAATTGTACAATAACAAAAATATCAAGGGATAATGAAGATTTCTAATGTTTGATTGCTCTTAGAAATTTATTTTAACAAAATACCTTTTTGTATCTATGGCAATAAGGACATGTCTAATCGATCTTTTATTAACACTTGAAATATCCCCCTCTATATTTTAAGAAAAGCTGCACTCAATTTTATGCCCAACTACTCCAGTGCATAACCTCATTATCATAATAGATTTGATTTATTTTGCAAATAATTTATTTTAAAACAGCTAGAATATTCACAAAGAGAGGGAAAATAAGGTTCTCCTACAGAAGTCTTTAGTTACTCAATCTCAGGAAACCTTGGCATTCTTTTCAAACTTTCCATTCTGACCCACATCCATTGTAGTTGACGTTAAGAAGAGAATTCCTTCCACTCAGGCAGTAGAGTTTATTTCTCTGTAAGTGTTCTTATTTGTTAATACATGTGAGGCACCTGTCATAATATCATAATTCCTCCTATTTTCTGATTGTGTGTCCATTGACCTCATTTTAGTCTGAGAACCACTATTACTTGGTTGGCCACCTCTTGTTACCTCAAGCATCGTTTCTTTGTCTCTCTCCGTATTTGGGGTCTTTGTCTCTTGCAGTGGCCCCCCACTTGCCTCTCTCCCCTTCCTCCCTAAGCTTCTTCAGCCTACTCTCCCCATTGCCCAGGCACTTCCCCGAAGAGGCCTGGCACACAGTCTACGCAAGGGGATCTTGTTAACTAGCTGGGAGTCTGACTTAAGAAAGAGCGAGGACTTAAAGGACTGTTAATTCTCACCTCTGAGGTTGTGAGAGAAGTTAGAAAGTGTTTTCTGGTCAGCTGTTTCATAAGGACACAGCCATAGAACGTGTTCTATTTTGTCTTTTAGCAAGTCTAATTTCATAACTTTGGCTATTTTTCTGTCTTCCATTAAAGAGAACTATATTCTCTAGTCTTTTATATAATTATGATTATAAACCTCATGACTATTTATAATGATTATTTTTAAGCACAGCTGATAAGATTTAAGAAGAGCAAACAAAAATACTGCCTGTCATTTTACCTGAAATCCCTGACAAAGCCACACACAGAAAATTAAGACATTTATGACAACCTTCAGTAAATTTGTGTTTTTTCTCTCTCTCTCTCTTTTTTTTTTTTTTTTTTTTTTTTTTGCCACAGATACAATGTCAGTCAACTGGAAGAATGGCTGCGTGACAAGAATCTGATGAACAGTGGGGCGAAAGAAACCCTGGAACCTCTCATTCAGGCTGCTCAGCTTTTGCAAGTGAAAAAGAAAACAGACGATGATGCAGAAGCCATCTGTTGCATGTGCAATGCTTTAACTACTGCCCAGGTAAAGCAACCTCCTTATTATGAAATAATGGAACATCCATCGAGGGTGATGTTTAGGCAAACGAAGACGTCTTCTAGCTACAGCTCTTGTCTCCGAGCTGACTTCATCTGTGTCAGAGAAGGTGTATATCTATACAGATCTTGAAGAAAGAAAGATTTCCCAGAAAGTAATACATTTCAGTGCTAGTCACAGTCATCCACATTGAGCATTCAGTAAACGTTTATTGAGTGTCTGCAGTTTTGCGTAATGTCCCAGGCACCAAGACACAGCCATGAGCGAAACAAAGTCCCTGCTCTCATGGGGTGTACGGTTCCGTGGAGCTGGTATTCCAGAAAACTAATTTTCCACATTCCTTTATACGCGAATGATTCTTTAGACTTCTCCATCTTAAGGCAGATCATTCTTGTTCCTTCAGTTCACTAAATGGTGAATTGAATTCCTATCTCAAGGCACTGTACTTGTTGCTGGGGGAGATACGTCAATAAATAAGGAAAAATCCCTGCTTAAAAGGAACTTCAAGTTTAGTAGGGAAGACAGATGTACAGAGCTAATTCTACTACAAGAGATTCTAGCAAGTTCAGCGGTGACATTTCTAAAGGAAGTGCTGGGGGCTGATAACTGTATTCAGAGAAGGTCTCATCCAGCTGGGCATTGAATTTAAGGAATGAGAAGAGGGAAGGGAGTATGTTGAGGACAATGGCACCAGCATGAGGCAAGGCGTAGGCATAAACATGCCCGTGTTTCTTTGCCCCATTATGTCTGTGCCGACTCTTGGACTTTCTTAGTGTTCCTCACACATCTCAAAACATAGAAATCTTACACAGGTTATACCTAGAACATGCACAGGAAGTACCTAGGTGGACACGAAGGGCACTATTGCCATGTTGGGAGACTTGGGAGGGTGGCGGTAGGGGCACTTTTACTTTTCATGTTGTGTTCTTTGTACAGTTTGAATGTTTTTCGCCAATTTACATGGCTTCTTAAAATGTACAAAGATTAATACATTCTTACTGTAGAAATTCAAATAATACAAGTAAATGTGCCTTCAGACTATCTCATCTCCACTCCTGTCCCAACCCAGTCCTAGGCAGCAGAGAAAACTGTAGGCAGAGATCCATTTAGTTTCCCAGATTATAAGCCCAAGTATGTATTTCATAATATGCTGAAAACTGATCATTTCACTTCTCACAGATTGTCAAAGTGTTGAACTTGTATACTCCAGTTAATGAATTTGAAGAAAGAGTGTCTGTGTCATTTATTCGAACTATACAGGTAAGCTCTCCCAAGCTTTCTTTCACTTTGATTCACCAATAGTCTTTTGAATGGAAATTTCACAACTTATAGAAGGATAATATGTTTTTTATTACATTATTTTATCTTATTTTTGCAGTGCATGAAGTTTTTTTGATGACAGCTTATTGAAAAAATTAAGTGATTTTAAAACAAATATAAACATTATTCATATGGAGGAGGTTTTTGTAGGATTTTTGGCAAAAGAAAAAATCTTAATAGATTCAAAGAATTGATGCTCTTGTTTGTTTGTTTGTTAATCTTTCAGATGCGTTTACGAGACAGGAAAGACTCTCCACAGCTGCTCATGGATGCTAAACACATCTTTCCTGTCACCTTTCCTTTCAACCCGTCCTCCCTTGCACTCGAGACCATCCAGATCCCAGCCAGCCTGGGCCTGGGATTCATAGCCCGGGTCTGAAAGTGATGGCAAGGCAAACAGCGACAGTACATTTCTTGCCTGAAATAAGAACCCATTAGTCCCAGTGAGCCACTGAAAACACATTTTTAAAGAGAAAGTAGTGATCATCTTTCAAACAAAAGGTTATGAACTGGAAATTTCCCTAGAATACTTTCATCACCTTGGAAAGAAAGTTAGTCTCCTTTTGTGCTGTGTTACCCTCATAGCAAACACTCACCCTTGATCAGTTAGGTTTCCCAAGTTTACATGCAGGTGAATGATGGAAGGACGGAAAAAAATGTGTCTTCAGCTGCCAGTGTTTATTTTAAATCTTTATCACTGCACCTAAATGGTATAAAAAACACAGATTCCAGACATGAGTTGTTATTAGGAATGTACCAATGGAGACCCTCCTCTGTGCTAATCAGAAGAAAAATCACTACTGAGTCCATCAGTTTAGGAATCATTTATGTTGATGTTGTCCAACTGGATCAAATAAATAAAACTGGCAATATGTATAGTAGTTAGTTGGTCAAGTAACTTCCTTATATGTGTCACTGTAATGTAGAGATATTAAGAGAATGTTGGTTGTTGTATAGCTTACAAATCCATTTGTATAGTTTCCTGAGCATTTTAAATTGCTGCTACATACTGTGTTCTTTAAAATGTAAGTGATACTCCTGGTAGGCACTCCAACAATAAGCTTCTCTTATATCGTCTCTGTTTACAGTTCAATCAGATCACAGGTATAACTGGATTATGTGCAAATATCCACAGATTCACCGGCACAGGTAGCAGACACTGGGAAGTCATGTGGTAATAGGACAAAATATTTGACATTTAGGGTTAGGATTAGACAGAATGGCTATTGTTGATGTCATTATTCATTCAGGATGTATTACACTGATGTGCTCATTAATTTTCCCTGGGTGGAGATCACATCAGGGTACAGTGTTTTGTGAAGTGACTTATTTTTTAGTTCCCATATCTGATTCCTACAGTTCATATATTCAACCTTGACAGGTTTTTTTCTTCTTAATTTATTAAGAGTTAATCTCAGCCACTATCTAGAGAGCATTGTCAGAATATTCATGATTTGGGTCTTGAAACCTTGATAATCCTATAATTACACAAAAGAAAGTGTATAATAAATGCATAAGTCTGATTCCATTTTTTAGGCTTTGCAACTTGTACAAATGTTCTCAGTACCACTAGATACTTTTAAGGGCATCATATTAGAAGTACTTTGACTTATGTAAGAAATATAAGAGGATTGCTGAATTTTACAGAGGATTTGGCTCAGTATGACCCAGATTCTATGTTTTCACTCTGAAATTCTAATTAAACATAGTCTCCATTTTTTTCTTAGAAATCTTATATAATTAATCTTTCAGGTTATGCAAAAGCAAATTCTTAGCTTTTATTAGAAACTCTGGTTCTGAATTACAATCATAGATTTATATGATTTAACTCTTAGATGGTTTATAAAAAATGACCTCTTAATAAGATATGTGCAATATTATTAATGGAAGTCAAACAGTTTCAAATCAATGATGAAGAATGTTATTAAAAGATAAATACTGTCTGTTAACTTATTTGGGCCTCAGAGTCCTCGTTTCTGCAATAAGAGGGTTGGACCACTGATTCTTAAGGTCCCTTTCACATCTAACATTCTCTCCTCTCAGCACTTGGATCCTAGAGAAACAAGCTGCAGTTACTCAGTAAGTTCACCCTCTGCAGACAGACTAGCATTTGGTGCCTGTTCATTGAGGGATTAATAAAATGTAGCATCACAGTTTGTATAGTTATAAGTTTTCTTAAATGTACATGATCTATATCCATGCTTTTAGAAAGTTAATTAGTTTAGGTAATTTTTATTAAATCACATACTGCTGTATTCAGTTTGGATACATTTATTTATTTGCAAAACCAACCAAAAACATTACTTATTCAATCAAATTCTTTCAGTTTTGCCTGGTTTGTCCATGTGACTTTTAATGAACAATAAACTCATAACCATTTAGTTAGTACTGAATGTGTCAAAGTCTAAGAGCATAGACAGGACTTGGGTGGGGGAGATGCTAAAAAAAACATGCCACATGGTGTAGGCTGTCCACCTCAGACCCGGAAATCCCCCCAGGCCTGCTCCGGCTTAGTCCTGTGTAGCATGTCCCACGCACACCCTCAGTCTTGTCACATCTTCAGGATCACACCGTAGCTCCCACTCCATTGCCACCTTTTTTTGTACTCCCAGACAGCTTGTATCCCAAGTGTCTCTAGTCTGGGCCTTCCTCTCTCTCTCTTTTCTCCTGTCTTTTTGCTGGAAAGTGCTACAGCCTCTGTTCCACCTGTGGGCCAGAGCCCGTCCTGTGTAGGATGGCCACACAAGGATTCTGCTATTCGAGGGCTCCAGCTTCCTCCAACGCCTCCCAGCACCCTAGATGGGGAGCTAAACTAATTTATCTTAGCAGCCTACATACCTTTAGTCATGCCAAGAGTACTTTACAACCAAGAACCCCAAGGCCTGGTAATGACTCTCTACTACTTTCTTGAGGAGGCGACAATATTCTGCTGACTATGAGTACCATTTGGCCACTTTGAGGACTACTCATCCTTTTTTCTGTCTATCCACACTTTCTCATGCAGCTTCAAACACACCTCCAGCAGCCTTCCACCTGCCCACTTACCTGCTCATTCTTCCCTGTCCCTCAGGTGAACCACGTACCCCATCGCTTCCTATTCGGCTACTCTGACTGCACTGAAAGCAGTGGATGGAGTCAGTCCTCAGTTGCTCCCACTGGCCCACCTGGTGGCTTACCTTCAGGCCCGTCTTCACACAAGTTCTTGTTCTCCCTTCTCTGCCGTGCATCCTTTAACGTTATCACTCATTTGCTTTCATAATTCCTCTATGACACACAATTGGAATTCAAAGAAAGATCTTGAAAGAACAACAATTCATCGTCTTAACACCTCCTTCCCAATACTCTCCTCCCCACTCACCTTGGAATGTAAGGTTGAAAAATTAGAAACAGTTTCCCTTCTTGTAGCTTTTCTTAGGTTAAGGCTTTGATCTACCTGAGAGCAACTATAGAGATGGGAGAAGATGAATATGGCATAAAATCCACAAATGTAGCTTTGTGATGCCTTTGAAAGTTTTGGAAAGTCCCCATGTACCTGACACTTCTTTCACCAAGAGCAAAAGTACAAAAATATGTATATTCCAAAGCCAACTGAAAGGAGACTTGGGGATTTGGGTCAGTTTGTGTAATTTGCTTTATATCAATGAATTAAGACTTGGCTATTTCTAGGTGAGTAATTATGTGTAATAATAGTGGGGGAGGCTATGGAAATTATTTTATTAGAATTTCAGTATAATGATTGTTTTGAGAAATTACTTTTCTGGTAACTCTAGGTAAAGGGGCACCTGTTACTATCCTGAGAAGTTTCTCACACAATATTCTCATCCTCTCTCACACACACACAGGGTCACCAGTCATGGAGTTCCCCAGGAGGCGTAATCAAGGATCCTCTGGGTAACTTCAACTATTTTGGATAAAACAGAAGCAAAACTTAGTGTTTGCCCCTTAAATTCTGTTGAAAGCTATGTAGAACAGTACCTTGCACCTGGCTATGCTTTACTCAGCGCACTTTCTCTCTGTTACCTCACTATATCCTCACAGCAGCACTGGAAGGTAGAGCAGGTACGCATTTAGGGTAGTTAATCATTTGCTGGTGATAATTGGAGAGAAAGGTAAGGGTAGAGACCTGCCTGAGGTGGCACAGCCCTCCAGCCCAGCCGCTTGCCCACATGCAGCAGTGGCAGTGTAGGCAGCTGCGAGGCAGGAGACTTCCAAGAGCCCTGAGGTTGCCTTGTGTTCCTCCTGGTACCTGTGGGGTGCCCCGTGTTGGCAGAGGTGCTCTTTTTCATTATCAGAGTTGGCAGCTGGCATATGGGAATGGAGCAATGCTGAGTACCAAGTTCTTTGTGCTAACGAGTTAAAGCACCCAAACTAGAGCCTGGTGGTTCTTTTTGTCAGCTACCTGCTGTAACTAGGTTTCACTTTTGTAATGAGTCAGTGCTCCCTTGGAGGGGGCAATAGTCTGTGTTTAGGTCATGAATTAATAGCAGGCTGTCTCAATCTGACGGAAAATAGTGAAAGCCTCCCAAAAGTGAAGAGGATGGTCACTCTGAACACACACCCCTCATTTGCCGTTAGATCCACAGGTGAGCTGTGCTGCCTGTGGAGAACCTGCAGCTGTAGGCCAAGTCCCTGGGTGCCTTCTGAGGGCCATCCCGGGGCAGGCCACATACCAGTCAGGGTGTGTTCGAACTTTACAGTGTGTGCATGCTGCCTTTGTTTATTTGGAGCTAGGAGATGAGCTGTGTGCATGTGCATTAGAGATGCTCTGTATTGCTGTGGCTTCTGTTCATGGATAAGTGCATTGTAATTTCTTCTCAGGCTGTGCTGTGAGGGCCGCCTTAACCCCTGCTCCCTTCCCTCCTGGAGCTGCCTTAAGTTCTCTGGAACTTTTCCTCTGTAAGGGGATATCTTGCCTGGAGAGGATATCGAGCCCTGTTTCTCAAGGTTTTGTGAGGGTTTGGGTTGGGTGTGGCCTCCAACCACTAACTCCTTTCTCCCCTTTCTGCACGACCCTCCCCCACCTGTTACTTCTTCCCTTCTTTTCTGTTATTTCCAAATAGATGTTAGAACTCTGAGGCAGCAAGAATCTCAGAGCCAGTAAAGTGTGGGCTTAGTGAGTGTTCCTGAGTTTCGGGGACTCTGTGTCAGAAGCAAATGAATATTATGGAAGAAATATAGAGATAAGTTAGATTCTTGGTAACACCTAAATGGCTTGTTTTCCACTGACCTTTTCTTAATAAAGGTAAAGAGTACAACTATAAAATCTTTCATGGAAATTCTTCAAAAATAATTTTAAAGAACACTATACTATAAAAGATTGGCTGAAAACAGGAAAAAGTGCTATAAATTCTAATCCACTGTGTTACCCTAAATTAAAGCAACCTGGAGCTATAGGGGGATTTCTCAGTAGATCAGAACCTGAAAAGTACTATGTAAAATTTCTGCCAAAATGCATTTTGTACACTTTTTTATTTTATAATTTGGTCTAGTTAAAAATGTTCATTAGCCTAACAAAATGGGTGTTATTAGAGTCATACATATTTGAAAATGACTAACGTTTCCTTAGTATTGTCATATTGCCTGAATATTAGAAAGACAAATGTTTGGAGGGTTGAACTGGTATGTATAATTCAATGCTTGGTAGGTCAGTACATTTTCATGCATTTTTCAGTCAATAGTTTCAAATATCAGTATTTTACCATATGTTGCAAGATTTTAGCCTGCATTTCAGGTTCTCTAAATTTCTTGAGCCATTTTTCCCCCAACAAATGGTGAATTTTTCCTTTAAATATGGATATGTAGTTGTAATTTATGATTCCTAGTTATGTATTTTTGTGGACTTCGGGAGTAACATAAACTTTTTTGTATCCTTGGAAAATTTAAATTGCTCTAACAGTGTTGCACAGAAATGAGCTCATGAGATTTAACATATTGTATTTTAATTGTTAACTTCAATTGTTAATTTACTGTGAAATGGATTTGCCTTTTAACTAAAATGAAATTGAATATTGCAATTTTCCAAATAGTTTTTCTTGTTGGATCTGGAAAGGAATTCTACTTTGACCTACATAGAAAAACTTGAAAACTTCTTAGGTAAAGTATTATCCATTAAAAAGGAAGCAGAAGTACTGAGAAATGAAGGGTATTATCAAACAACTGTAGTTGTAAATTGAATCCATCCCAGCGTATCTCATGTGGAGTTTTCAAAAATAAGTTAATAATTCACCTCATATCAACAAAATCCTTTGAAACATGGGTTTTCACTAGATATCACCTAGTGCTAAGATGAAAACCAAAACAATATCAGATTGACATTTATGCTCTAAATTTGTAGTTGTCTAATATTGTACTTAGTAAATGTGCATCATTAATGCTGTATTCTCCTAGCTATTATAGAAAAGTGTTCAAATAAAGACGTGGATATAAAGGACTTTTTTGTTGGTATCATAAATAAACCCATTGCACATGGAATATGGAACATGCACCAACATAGACCACATCCTGGATTATAAAACACACCTTTAAAATTTAAAAGAGTAGAAATCCTATAATGTGTAATCTCAGATGCCAACAGAATTAAACTGGAAATCAATGACAGAAAAATAACTGGAAAAAAAATCCCAAAATACTTGGAGATTAAACAACACTTCTAAATAACACATGGGTCAAAGAAGAAATCTCAAGAGAAATTTAAAAATATTCTTGACTAAATGAAAAGGAAAATACAACTTATCAAAATTAGTGGGATGCAGTGAAAGCAGTACTTAAAGGGAAATTTATAGCATTGAATGTATGTATTAGAAAAAAAGAAAGCCCTAAAGTCAATCATCTAACTTCCAACTAAAAGAAAGAGAGAAAAAAGTTAATGCAAAGTAAACATAAGAAAAGAAATAAAAACTAAAGCAGAAATCAATGAACTTGAGAATAGGAAATCAATAGAGAAAATCAATAAAACCAAAAGCTGCTTCTTTGAAAAGATCAATAAAAAACTGATAAGCCCCTAGCCAGGCTAAGAAAAAAAGAGAAATTATACAGTAGGTAAGTGGTTACTTAGGGCCCAGAGGAGGGGGTTAATGAGGATACAGGGAGTGAAAACTAAAGGCCATTAGAGTTTCTTTTTGAGTGATGACAATGCTTTAAAACTGACTGTTGTGATAGTTTATCATCTGTGACTAAAAACCACTGAGTTATATCATTTCAATGGGTGAAATGTATGATATGAGAATTAATATTGCAATAAAAAACATTGGTACTAAACTTGTAGACCTTGGGTTTAGGAAGGACTTTATAAACCTAACATCAAAGGAAAGGGAAGTAAAAGCAAAATAAATGAATGGGACTATATCAAACTAAAAAGCTCCTGCACAGCCAAAGAAACCATCAGCAAAGCAAAGAGACAGCCAACTGAATGGGAGAAAATATTGCAAACAATGCTTCCAATGAGGGCTATAATATCTAAATTATATAAAGAACTTGTACAACTGAACAATAAAAAAACAACCGCCTTAAAAAATGGGCAGAGGACCTGAACAGACACTTCTCCCAGAAAGACATACAAATGGCCAGCAGACATATGAAAAAACGCTCATCCTCATTAGCTATCAGGGAAATGCAAATCA
The DNA here is from genome assembly GCA_004026885.1 of Lyroderma lyra. Lineage (NCBI taxonomy): Eukaryota > Metazoa > Chordata > Mammalia > Chiroptera > Megadermatidae > Lyroderma > Lyroderma lyra. Next base: position 619,105 of record PVJL010000037.1, read on the forward strand.
AAACCACAATGAGAGCCCACCTCACACCTGTGAGAATGGCTGTTATCAACAAGACAAGGAATAACAAGTGCTGAAGAGGATGTGGAGAAAAAGGAACTCTGGTACACTGCTGGTGGGAGTGCAAACTGGTACAGCCACTGTGGAGGACCACGTGGAGTTTCCTCACAACGCTAAGAACAGAGTTACCATACACGCCAGCAATTCCACTTTTATCTTTTAATAGATTTTTGACTTCTGGCATGGCACACTGAGGAAGGAACTCAGCAAGTTCTCTACTCAAAAAAGCAAGCACAACACTGGATAGAAGTATCAAAAACAACAATTTTAGGGCTCTGTAATTTGACCAACAGCATACAATAAATTAGCAGCAGCTATCCATGAAAAACCACTGAAGTCTGAATGAGAAGAGTGCAGCCCCAAGTTGTTGCCCTCCCTCCCTCGGCGCAGATAGAATGGTAGTTTGACCAGCAGCTTGGCCTTTGAGGGGCTCACCTGATTGGAGTGGAGTGCAGTGCCACCCCACACTCAGCAGTCACAGTACTGATCTCAGAACTGTGAGAGAAAACACACCTGCTGTTTTACACCACCCAGTTTGTGACACTTTTTGTTACAGAAGCTGTAGGAAAGTAATACACTATTAAGCTGAAGTATATCTGTGGTGAGTTAAAATACACATTTTAATCTCTAGAAGAATCATAAAAATGTACTCAAGAAATAGAATTTTTAAAGGTAGGAATTAAAATGGTCCACTAAAAAAATAAAAAAATCTACCACCAAAAATGTCAGTAAAGGAGAAAAAGAGGAACAAAAAAGACATGAGTCATATAGAAAACAATAAAATGACCGTCATAAATCCAACCATATCTATTATTACATTTAAATGTGAATAGATTAAATACTTCTACCAGAAGGCAGAAATTGTCAGACTGGATTTTAAAAAAATAATAAAAAAAAACCAAGACCCAACTATATACTGTCTATAATATAAGAGACACACTTAAGATTCAAAAATACATACAGGTGGGGAAAAAAGGAGAGAAAAAGACAGACCAATTCATTCAAGATTGAAAAAAGAAATCATAACAAACTAGGACTAGGAGGAGCTTCTTCAGCCTGACGAAGGATACCTATGGAAAAACCTCCAACTAACCTCATAGTTAACAGCAAAAAACAAAACAAAACAAAACAAAAATCAGTGTTTTTCCCACTAAAATTGGGAACAAAGCACAAGGTTCTATGTGTTCTTACTACTGCTATTAAACATTGTGCTGGTGGTTCTAGCCAACGCAATAGGCACCAGAAACAAACAAACAAATAAATAAAGGCACCTAGATTGAAAAGAAAGAGTAAGCACATGTATTTATTTGCAAATAACAATCTTTTATGTAAAAAATCCTAAGGAATCCACAAAAAAATGATGAAAACTAATAAATTCAGAAGGGGTCAGAAGATATAAGATCAATACATTAAAATCAATTATATTTCTAAAGACTAGCAATAATGAATTGGACGATGAAACACAGAAAACATTAATATACATTCATAATATCAAAAACACTAATATGCCTGGGAATCAATAAAAGAAGTGCAAGACTTGTACACTGAAAACTACAAAACGTTGCTGAGCCAGCTTGTGGGAGAACTTTCTCAGTGATCCATAAACTTTCCCTAGAGCTGGTGCTCACCCAGGATGGCGCTTTTATCTACATACAGTATCAAGTCATTGTACAATTTTTTAAAAGTCCAGCTAGGATTTTTATTCCAATTATTTTAGGCTTATATATTATTAACTTGGGTAGAATTGACACCTGTACTATATTGAATATTCCCATCCATGAAAGTGGCATGTCTCTGCATTTATTCAGGCCTTCTTTCATGCCCTTGAAGAGAAATTTAAACATTTTGTCCACAAAAGCCAAGTGCATTTTTGTTAGTGTAATTTCTTGGACACTTTATATTTTCATTGCTATTATAAATATCTTATTCTTCTATTTTAATTTCTATTCTGTTTGCTAAATGATTATTGCCGATATTAAGGAAAGTCACTCCTTTTTATATTTCATTTTGAATATGGTCACCTGGCTGAACTCTCTTACAAGTTCTAATCGTTTGTTAATTGTCTTGAGTCTTCTTTGGAAATGGTCATATTCTTCTGTTCTTTCCAGCAAATATGCTGCGACCTAAGGGAGCTGAAACTTGGGCCGGGACCGCCTCAGAACACACCCGTTTCCTGCCCGCCGGAGCTGGTTCTTGGAGGAGCTCTCAGTCCCCGCCAGGTGGACCCACTTTACCGCCCAGCACGTGCCGGGAGGAGGGATGCGCCCTGCCCCGCCCCCGTGGCAGCCAATCGCAGCGAGGACTCGCCGGGCTGGCCCAATCCGCGCCTTCTCTGCTTCCCAGCCGCCAGCCATCAGGAAAAGTTTGTCGGTTGTTGGCAAACTTCTCCCACGAGATGGCTCAGCGCTGATTGACGCGGCGCCCGCGTACAGCTACCTGCCCCGGGGCCTCAGAGCCGCAAGCCCAGCCCGCGAGCCTCGCCCGGTCGCGACCCTCGAACTGCCCTCTCTCTCACGCTCATGGCGGTGGCCGAGCTGTACACGCAGGTAGGCGGGATGGCCCGTCCTGAGGGAGGGCGCGCAGGAGGGAAGCGGCCCGCGCTAATGCTGACTGTACCTGGAGCCCGGGCCACACCTGGTCACCTGGCGCGCTCGCCGCGGGGAGGGGCTGCGAAAGGCCCGGGGATGGGGGGGGCTCGAGTCCCTGTCCACGGGAAAGGCGCCCCCCCCCCCGAGAGTTTGGAAAACTTGGGTCTCCTCGAGTGGGAAGCCCCGACCGAGTGCGAGGGACTGTTTCTACGGGCCCGAGCTTCCGGGTGCCCAGGGGTCGCGCGTTAGCCGGGTCTCCCGCTCCCCTTGGCCCCTCCTCCCGAGCCACAGGTGGTAACAGTTGCCGGCGGGGACTTAGAAATCTCAGACACGGGTGAATAGCAGCATCCATAATCTTCCCGACCCCCCTGGGAGCCCCTTGAATAATTTGGCCTAGCAGCTTAGGACCGCAGTAGTCAGGATGCTTTCTAGAATTCTCGGGCCTTCAAAATGCCTGCATGTGAGTTTAAGTTAGCCTGCTGCAGCTACCTGGACGTGAGCCCAGGCCTCACCCATAGTAGAAGTTTAGGGCTTCTGTGAACCCACGGTTACTTAAGTGCAATCACAGGCTCCTCACCTAACATTTATAAGGTGCTTAAGAGTTTATAGCACCTTTCACACATCCTGGCTCTGGGAATCACTCACAGCGGTGCCCAACCTTTTGGCTTCCTTGGGCCACGCTGGAAGAAGAAGAATGGTCTTGGGCCACACATAAAAATACACTAACACTAATGATAGCTGATGAGCTTAAAAAAAAAAAGTTGCCAAAAAATTCTCATTGTATTTTAAGAAAGTTTACAAATTTGTGTTGGGCCACATTCAAAGTCCTCCTGGGCTGCATGCAGCCTGCGGGCAGGCCACAGGTTGGACAAGCTTGCTAGAACATTCCTCTGAAACCTCATCTTGGTGGGTGAGCCCCCCCCCCCCCCAGGCTCCACTGCTTATTTAGGAAGGGCAGCATTCCCACAGAGTGTCCAGACTCTTCTGAGATGATCTTGGTTAATTATTTAGAAAAAAAATTGTGAAAATGTTGCCCTTTTGAAAAATATCCATTTGAATAGCCACAATAGCCTCCTACGCTCTAGTGGGGGAAATCCGTGGTCCCCAATTCCAAGGGATGAGTCTAGGATCCATTCACTTAACCTTGACACATGCCCTACCTTTATATTTAAATAGACACTTTTGCTATAGATATAAATAATAGTTGTAAGTAAGTGTTTCAGTGATTTAAACAAAGTTTTTTCTTCTTTGTTTAATTAGTAACAGTACAAATACAAATCAACCCAATGGTATTTTTCCCTCTAATGCATTTCCGTTCACTAGCATTCTAAATGGACGGTGTTTGAATTGTCTCTGTTCTAGAATAGTTTTGCCAGTGAGAATGTGAGCCATCAGATATCCCACAGTGTCTCTTTTGTCTTCGACTTACTAGAGGTGAAAGAAAATTCTTCAACAAGGCTATTCTTGGAAGATATTTTGTAGGACGGAGAAAATTGTTGATTAACTATTTTAAGTCCTCCCCCAAGCAAAAATACACAGGTGTGAGCACGTCTATCAAGTACATCACACCATGAACATTTATTAAATACTAACTAGGTACCAGACACCATACAGGAAAACTGAAGAGTTTTCTAGAGACGAACTTGAATGAACAGAGAATCTGAGAATCCCAGAGGCAGAAGGAGCCTTGAAGGCTCTCCCTACCCACTTGGTATCCAAGTAGTCACCAGTGTCCCTAGGCTGCCACCTCCCTTCCAGGTGGTCAGTCAGCCCCTCACTTTGTCAGTTCCAGAGATGAGATGTTCCCCCATGTGTGTAGCTGCCTGTTTGGGTTTTTGGGAGCTAACTTTGTTACAAGAGTTCTTCCTTAATCTAAACCCTCTGTCCTGCTTCCCTGCGGGTCGCCCTACCCTCCTGAGTCTGGAGCTCTAGTCCATTGTCTTGGAAGGCCAGCACGCAGGATTAGCCTAATGCAAAGTTTGTGCCTCGGGACCCTTGGCCACATTTAACCCCTACTGCACAATCTCAGCCCCACAGTTTTTGAAAAGAACCTGAAACCCATTTCTGCACCCAGACAAATAGTGACCCTGCAAATAGGGTGGCGGCTGGGCTATCCATTCAGGGATCCCTGCCTGGCAGCCAGTTCCTATGTGACAGCCACACCTACCCCATGATCTCTAGGCTACCCCAGTCACCTACTTTTCATTACTGCTGTTACCTGCCTGTCCCCAGTCTAACCTCCCTTCCTGCATGGGCTTTGAAGACCAAGCCTATTATCTCTCATGAAACACTTGTTTAGCGATTTCTGTACATAAAACATTATGCTTGGGGGAAGTTAGAAAGATTTTAAGTAATAGTCTTGCCTCTCAAGGAGTTTTCAGATTCGTGAAAAATGAGAAATGTCAAGTGATTCAGTCTGCAGAGGCGTAGAAGGCACGGAGGAGCCTGCTGGGCGATAGCACGAAGGCGAGTGTCATGGCAGCCCTGGGGCAGCGCTCTATACTCCAGTGAAGCTCTTAAGTGGAGGATGGCAGAGTCAAGGGTGGTTGGTATTTTAGGGAATTGGGTATGCCAGCAGTGCCCATGAGCCTCTGTACCTGTGGGAGAGAGGCTGGAGTATCCTAAGTATCTGGGGAAAGAATTAGGGTTGCAGTATTGGAAATGGAGGGCGGAGGTCATTGAGCATGAGAGACTGGACTGGGGAGTGTGGGGGAGAGGGATGAGCCGAGGACGATGGGGTGGTTAGCCTACGATGACTGAGGGCAGGTGGCACGTTGACATAACTGGGGACATCAGGGGAAGGAGGTATTTCTTAGGGAAGCCGTGAGGCAAATACCTGCAGGGGTTGAGGTGGTGGTGGGTTTCCAGCGGGGAGTGCCCAGATGGTGGGAGGTTTGTGTGGAGGAGGGGCAAGGAGTCCTCTGCCCAGAGGTGGACTTGAAGCCCAGGCAGCAAGCACCCCACCAAGGGAGAGAAGACCAGACCCTGGGGAATGCATCTGATGGGGGCGGGGAGAGGAGGCAGAGGGGCCTGAGACAGAGCCCTTGCACAGGGGAAGAGACAGGAATGCTGGTATCAGGAACCACAGGAAGAAAGGTTCCAAAAAAGAGGAGATTCCTGGGAGGAAGTACGGTGAGAGGAGCAGTCTCTGCTGGCGGAAGTGTAAAATGACCCATCTCTTTTCAAAAGCCATTTGGCATTATGCCTTAGAAATGTTCAGAGCATTTGACCCAGCACTTCCAGCCTTTGAAGTCTCTGAGAAAAACCAGTCTGGCCATTCTCAAGTTGAGCCCCTCTTGAGTCACTTTCAAACTCACTGCCCAGCCACGAGGTCCCGCCTCTCTGCATCATGTCCCAGCCCCCTGCCCACCCACTTCTACCTTGGCTTTTGTTCCACCAAACTTCCTGCTGACCCTCAGTGCGTTCCTGTGCCTTGGCACACGAGGTTCTGTCTGTTTGAAATGTCTGTCTCTCGCTATCTGCTTTGCTTACACCTGCCCTTTCCAAATTCAATTTGAGCACTGCCTCTTCTGAGAAACCTTTGCAACCAGCCTCTCCAACTGGGCATCTTTGACAGTGACTTGTGACAGCTCATTGACTCCCTGTCCCCACCAAACAGGGAGCAGTGGGGGCTCAATAAGTGTTTGATGTGCGCATACATGAATGAATGAGTCTTTCTGCTTTTAGGAAAAGCTGCGGGCGTGAAGATGATGTTCACGATGGTTACTTTCATCTCACAATCACTGAGTACTTATGTGCCAAATGCCATCCTTAGAATTTTATGTGCCTCCTTTCCCTTAATCTGAAAAACCAATGTTCTCTTGTCATCCCAATTTTACAGATGGCTTCGGTTAAGTTACCCAAAGTTACATAGAAGTGATGGAGCTATGATTAAAAGCCTGTGTTCTCATTACCTCCCACTATCACCAGCTTGGTTCCACTGCCATATCATCTTCCTCCTCTTCAAGAGATCTGACCTTTCCCCCCAACACAGAGGCGTGGTGGGGAAGTCTGTCTGCTTCATAGCTACCTCCCTGACATCTGGTTGTTTATCAGATTATTCCCTCTAATAACAAATGAGCCAAACCCAATGTCCTGCAAAAGGAGTAGAATCAGGTGAATTATAGAAGACTTGTAGGATAGAATACTATGAAGTCATTAAAGATGCTACTTAGTAAAGGGAACCTAACACCATGGGAAATATTTATGTTATGTGCAAAATGAGGGCACATAAATTGTATATGCTATGTGGTCATAAACATATAAAATATGCAAAAATGTGATATACCAATAACCAAAGTCTGGGCAGTCAGTTGTTCTGTAGCTGCAGAGAAGTCAAGGAAGATGAAGGCTGAGGAAGCGTCATTCAGTTGGGCCCCTTAGCAGGTCCTGGGCGTTGCTTCTCTTCCAGTAGAACTGCAAGAAGGGGACACCTGAGTCTGAGCACGGCTGCAGGGAGGGAACCGGTGGACCACGGGAATCTGAAGCTGTAAGGCAGGCAGCAGGCATGGGGTAACCTCAGAAAGGAGTGGGGGACCTGAGGCTATGGTGGCAGGAGATGAAGACAGAGATATTCAGAATGAAGGAAGCCCAGGAGACTTCCCAGCTGCTGACAGTGCTGCGTGGGCAGGACTGAGAGCTTGAGGAGAGTGACAGTACCACCACCCTCTTCTCTTACAGCATCATTCTTCTGGACCCTTCACCATCCAGGCCACCTTCCTCTGGGTGGATCTCAGCACCTCACGCCCATCTTAGTGGCGCTGTTCTCTAGATCTGGTCTGCACAGCCATGAGTACTGTGGAACTGTGGGCCCTCAACCTCCTGTGAGTGGCCCTTGATGCAGGCTCGCATTAAGTGTGTGTTCTGCTTGTTTGAAGCCAGGGGTGTCCACCCTTTGGGCTTCCCTGGCCCACACTGGAAAAAGAAGAGTTGTCTGGGGCCACACATAAAATACACTAACGCTAGTGATAGCTGATGGGCTGCTGGGGAAAAGAGTCTGTGCATTATTTTCGTAATGTTTTAAGAAAATGTACAAATTTGTGTTGGGCCACATTCAAAGCCGTCCTCGGCCACTAGGTGTGGCCCCTAGGCCATAGATTGGACAAGCTTATTTTACGTAGAGCTTCTCCCTGCTACTTCTGGAACGTACTGTGTATGGTGGCTGGCATTAAGTCTTGCTTAGTGGGTGACAGACACTAAACAAGTTACTGAACCTCTCTGAGTTTCCACACCTGTTAAATGGATTTAAGTCTTAAAATCCTTAGCACAATACTTGACATACAATGCTTAATGAAAGTTCTTTTTTTTTTTTTTTTTTTTTTTTTAGTATTGATGCTATTATAACACAGTTGATTTTTGGTACCTAAATATTGGACTTTACAGCTTGATCACTTTATCTGCATATTTGATACATATATTGTTTTTTTCATCTAAGATATTGGTGCAAGTGATGAATGGAGGGCGAGGCAGTAGAGCTCTATGGCGTGCCTCTAGAAACCTTTCTTAAACTGCGCTTGCTCATTAATCAGGACTCAGGTAATGAATGGTTTTAGCCACAGATTCACAAATTACATTTCAACTAGGCTGACTAGACGCACCACTGTAAACAGGACCAAAAACAACGGTACTGTCTCATTTCGAACAGTACATGGTCAGCCTGGTCTTACCGATGTTGGCAGGCTGACCATGTGCACTGTTAGGACCGGGACAGCACCGTTGTTTTCTGTTCTGTTTAAAACGGGACGTCTGGTCAGCCTAACTTCAACCATCTTTTTCTCTCACTTGTGAATGACAAACTCACAAGACATCTTCACCGAAGTTTACTGAAATTTAGATGTGCAAAGTCAAGAGAAGTGTCTTGACCAGCAGTCCAGGGTCTCTGGCTAGAATAAGGTCAAACTTAAGTTTAATAACTCTGTATTTGGTTATTCTAGGCTTTTAGACCTCTCTCTATCACAAACAACTCAGGAAAATTAGTTTTATCCATTGTATTATATATGGGTAGTTCAAAAGAATGAAAAAAAAAGGGGTGGAACATAAGGACTGAAATACCAAGTTTCATCTTTAATTGGTACAACTGAACTACTAGGAATTTAAATTTTCGTTCAGTGGGTGTTTAGAGAGTGTTAGCTGTGGGGAAGTCATCGTATTGGGTTCCAGGGCACAAAGATGAGGCTCTTAAAGTTTACATGTCAGTGGGGGAGATGGGAGTGACCCAGAAACCTGGGGAAGGGGCACAGAGAGCTCTGCAGAGGAAGCACCCAGTCCTACCTCTGGGGACAGTAGCAGGGAGAGTGGCACAGAGGAGGGACGGCTGAGCTGACCTGACTGCTCAGAGCAGTTTGCTCACTGATGGGGGAGAGGAGAGTTGGCACAGGGAGTGGAAGGGACAGAAGTGCACAGTGCAGAGCCAAGGAAGAGCGTGGCACATTCTAGAAACTCAGCGAGGTTAGGTAATGTGTTCAGAGTCACCCGGTTAGGGGCAAGTGGTTGGGGTGGCAGCCCACGGAGGATGGATTGACAAGGGGCTAAGGCCTGAGTAGGGAAATCATTTAGGATGGTGGCCCCCAGACCAGGCTGTTCATCAAAATACATAAGGGGGACCATTTAAAGTTTTCGTCTTGTTGGACCCCACCTGTGGAAATTCTGATTCAGGTGTGGGTGAGGGACACGTATGTCCACAGAATCCTGCTGCTCAGCCTGCTTGAGGAAGCAGGCAGCAAGCTGTGGGGGTGCAGTGGGGGCAGTGCGGGTGGGTGGGGCAGACAGATGAGACCTGTTTTAAGGTGTAGGCTTTCCAGCACCCAATGACCCTTTGGTTGCTGGGGGTGGAGGGAGGGAGGCAGAGCGCTGCGTTGTCCCAGTTTCCTGTGTTGAGGGGCGAGAGAGCTGAGGAGGAGGAGCAGGTTTGGGGCAGGCATAACGATCACTTGAGGTTGGGATTTATGAGTGTCTGTGGACATTTAGGGGCTGACACCTGGGGGATGATTGGAAATGTAGTCCAGACCCATTGAGAGATCTGGGCTGGAGGACTCCGTGCTGCACAGGTGCCAGGGCAGTTGTGGAAACCGTGGGAATGGATGACACTCTCTGGAAACAGCCTGTCATGAGAAGAGACCAGGAAAGACATTGGAAGACACAGAAGGTGGCCAGAGAGCCCAGGAAGGGCCCTGAGGGGGAAGGGAAGAGAGAGAGCATGGTGTCACCACTCCGGCCTGTCTGACCCAGGACGTGGAGAGGCCCTTCCAGTCCTGAAGGCAGCTAGGGAGGCAGCCCCTCCCGTCACTCCATATTCCATGCGAGGACATCAAGCCATTTCTTTTTTTTTTTTAATTCATTTTTATTGTTAGAGTTATTGGGGTGGCATCTGTCATCAAGCCATTTCTGTGGCTGATACCAGTAGGTCCCCTCAGATGGGCATGTGAGAGAGCAGCATGTTGGGCCTGTTGGGCATGTTTCTGAGGACCTGTCACTTCCTAAGGTTCAGTGCTCCTGAAGCCCTTGCTTCCTTCCCGAGCCGCCTGTGGCGTAGGCACACCGCCGTTTCCCTCCATGGGGGAGGACTCCCAGGAAAGGTGTGGGAGACGGGCCTGCCCTAGGGGGTGGTCGGAGTTGGGAGACTCCTGCTCCATGAAAAGTAACCACACTGGGGAGGTCTCATTAATGCTAGTCACGTTGTTTGCACAGACTGCGTTTGTTTGTCTAAAATGCTGCCAAGTGAGCTCTTCCTCAGGTTTGAAGCATTGCCTTGTGGGTAGAGGAATGTGAGGAAGAAGGGAGGGACCGGGTGAGTGTAACTTATGTGGAACTGGGTAAACTTTGGTGTGTTTACTTACCAGGCTGGGCTTCAGCTGCTGGGCTCTAAATGACTGGTGGCATTGCTGGTAGAGGCACCGAGCCCAGAGGGGTGTGGGTGGCCTGGGGACTCAGGGCCCTAAGAAGCCATTGTGTTCACTCCAGAAGAGAAGCAGACGTTTGGTTCCATATGTCCCACTATGTACCATTTAATACCACTTTTAGCTGAAACTAACCAATGAAACAAATCTAAAATGAGTGCTGGGAGGGCCTGTGAACCCTCAAGTAAGTGGTTGCGGTGGAGCACTCAGAGTTAGTTTCAGGGCCAGACTCATTTAATTAACAAGTAGTTCAAGTAGGAGTCCCATGCCCTGGCTCCACTGGAGTCCTGGCCTTAGGGATACTCTCTGTGTGGTATTTGGTGGGTTACTGACCTCTCTGGGTTTGAGTTTGGGGATCAGGAAAACAAAAGGCTCAGTTTGGCTTAGAGACTTAAACATTACTTACTTCTCAGATCCCAGGCTTGTGTGCAAGGGCCTGAGGACCTCAGCTGTAGCCCCCAACTGGGCTCCCACCAGCACACCTTCACTCTTACCTGTTTTACAACTGAGCTGCTACTGTTTCATTTGAATTAGCTTCCTGCACCTGTAAAAAGAACTTTGACAAACAACTTGGAGTAGATCATATTTAAGGACAATTTAAGTTCTAAGATCCTTAGAGGCCAATTCTTGATAAATTGGGATATCCTATGAAAGATGTCAGCTTTATGAGGTTAGCAATAAGTGTTTTCAAGAGCAGATCTGAGGTAAGAAATGGTAGGCCATGGCAACAAGAATGTGAGGAGTGTGTGTGTTGGGGTGTCTGAGAGGTTGTGTCTGTGTGTTTGTGTAGGAGGCCCTTTGGCCACCTATTTGCAGGGGTATGTGTATCTAAGGGTGTGTCATTGCCTACTAGGTCATTCTTCCATTTTTTCTCTCTCTCTTTCTCAAATGCTACCCAACCCATGCCACATTTCAGCAAGCTTCTGCTCTTAGCTAGCTAGCTGTCAAGAATTGAAGCAACCCAAATAATTTAAGGAGTCATGATTGATACCAACCAATCATGTATACAGAGGGTGCCCAAAAATGTAAACACATTTTAAGAAAGAAAGAAACTGTATTAAAATTGTAAAACTCAATATATACCAATAACAAAAGTTGAATACAAGTCATATTTGACTTGTACAATTATAAGAGATGCTTAAAGTGGTTGCCTTTATTATTTACGTAATGCATAGATAACATGGCTTAAGGTGTGTATTCATTTTTTTGGCACCCAGTATATATATATATTGGTTAAGTGAGACAATTTATGTTAACTAATAGATTAATAGATGTGCTCCTTAATCAACTTTGCCCCATTCTAGTATTAAAATCCTGAAATGTGTTTATACTGATTTTTTATTTCCTCTAACATCTTTATATGAAAATTTCCTATGTATAGTAAAGGTGAAATAACTTTACAGTGAGCATCTATCTCACCAAGTAGATTCTAGCATGAACATTTTGCCATATTTGTTGTTATCACATGTCTGTCCCTTTCATCCTGTCTTATACTTTGAAGTATTTTAGAGTAAACTGCATATATCAACACATGTCCTCCTAAATATTTTAGTATGCATATTGTTAAGCATTCCATATTTGTTTAGTACTTTGTGTAAAATTTCCAGACAATAAAATGCACCAATCTTAAGTCTGCATTCTCTGAGGTTTAAAAAGTGCTTAGCATCTGTGTAACCCAAAACCTAACACGTTATAGAATGTTCCCTTCACCCCAGTACATTTGTCATGTACCTTCCTGGTCACTCTCAGGCCCTTCCTACCCCCAGAGCAACTATTGTTCTAATTGTCCTCCACTGTATGTTAGTTTTACCTGTTCTAGCACTTCATTTAAAAGGACTCAGACAGAATGTATCATTTGTGTAATGCTTCCTTGACTAGGCCTAACACTTTAGAGATTCATTAAGTTCTTGCTTGCATCGGTATTTGACTCTTTTTATTGGGGAGTAGTATTCCTATTGTGTGAGTATCCCACAGTTATATTTCTTTCTTTTAAAATTTATTCTCATAGTAATGGATATCCCGTCTCTTTCCAGTTTCTGACCATTATGTGAATGGTGGTGCTCATCTCAGCTCTGTCCTGGGGAACTTGGAGGCCTGGGGCCAGTTTTCTCTGGGAAGTGAGGAGTAGACGCTGAAGGCTTCTCAGGCTTCATCCAGATCTGGGGTCCTTGGCCAGTGAACCTTTGCGTGCAAGAACTTTCCTTGGTGGTGCTTAATGTCTTCATGTGACTGCTTCCCAATTCTTGTTCCTTTTGGCCTGGTTGTATCCCAGGACATCAGGGTATCTTGTAGAGGTGTGCTGTTGATAGAAACAACACATACACACGAGAAAGAGATGCAAATACACACATATGCACATACAGGTCAGTGATTGGCCAGGTTAGTAAGAAGACCATGATGAGTAAGAGAAGATGCCTTTCTTTTTTGGTTACCCAGCACTGTGCCAGACATCTGTGTAATAGATGTTTAGCATGTGTTTATTGAATGAAGGACGGAAGGAACGACAAGCAGACAGACAGTGAATGAACAGACTGTTACAGGAGACTTAGACGTGGGGTCTGGGTGGAAGAGTGAGCCGAGTCAGTGCGTGATGCAGACAGCACGCCCAAAGGAGGGAGAGGAGTGACTCATGAGACCCTCTGATGACAGCTGCGGTGTAAGCGTAGGGCAGCATTCAGGTACCACGGGTAAATCCTGGAGTGAGACCGCCCCCTTCCTGGTGTGCGAATTATTAGATGTGTATTAGTCTGCTAGGGCTACCGTAACAACATAGCACAGACTGAGTGCTTAAACAGCAGCCATTTGCTTCCTCACAGGCTGGTGTCTGGTAAGGACTTCTTCCCCCGGGTGCAGAGAGCCGCCTTCTCACTGTGTGCTCACACGGCCTTTCTTCAGTACATATAGGTGGAGAGTATGTGTGAGCTCCCTGGTGTCTTTTTTTTTTTTTTTTTTTTTTTTTTTTTTGGTGGTTCCCTGGCTGGGAATTGAACCCAGGCCACAGTCTAGTGTCTCTTGTAAGGATGCTAATCCTATCAGATCAGGGCCTTTTGACCCCATTTAACCTTAATTGCCTCTTAACAACCCTGTCTCCAAATAGAGCCCCGCTGGGGATTAGGGCTTCAGCATGAGTTTTGGAGGGGACACGATTCAGCCTACAGCAATGTGGTTCTGCCTGAAGGCCTGCACATCAGCACTGAGCCAGGTATACCAATTGCTTGCTGGGAATTGAGCAAGCAACTGGGAAGTACTTCTGTACTTCCACATTTCCCACAGTGGGAATCCTTGGCTGCCGACCAGTGTGGTAAGACTGTAACAGTGCTGTGATAACAATAATCCCATGGCATTTTGCAAGCGCTTTCAAGTACACAGTCTAATTTAACCTCCCAGCAAACCTGTGAGGTGGGTGTTGTTGAACCCGTTTTATGGATGAGAAAAATGAGGCACAAGAAGTTAAGTGTCCGTTCCAGAGCCCCATAGTCTGTCAGTGGTGAAACAAATTCTCTGTTGCAGCTGTTGTAGACAGCACTCAGCTCTTACCTTTAAGAGGGCACTCATGGATTTCCTTGTCACTCTCAGGCTTTAAATTTTCGAGGTGTATTTAGGAGGTTTTGGGAATTGCATTGCCTGTTAAATGAAGCCGCTGGCCTGGTACATTGCACATACACCAAAGATCACCTCACAAGCAAAAATTAGGTAAAAGCAATCCTAATGAAGGACCTGACCTAGTGGACAGAAAGAATCTTCCAGAGTCGAGTCATCTAATAATCTGCGTTTTGTTTTTGAAGTGCCAAAGTTAAGCCTGTTTTATTGTGTTGGTCAGTACAACAGGATTTGGATTCCTGATCCTGAAGAAGTTTGGAAATCTGCTGAAATAGCCAAGGACTACAGATTTGGTGACAAAGTCCTGCGACTTCTCCTGGAAGACGGAACGGTGAGGGTCCTTGCTGGCCATAGCTGCCATGATGTATAAAAGTGCTACCGGAGAATGTGGGGTGGAGGCAGATGGTCCCTGTGGGAGCAGCCCAGGGAAGGGCACATGAGAGAGCACCTAAAATGACCAGTAGGTGCCATAAATCTAGTCATGTGTTGGTACCACTGCCCCTTTTCTCTCCTCCACATGCTCCCTGATGACGGCAAAATTGTGACCTAGCTCAACCAGGCCACTCTCTGTGACGAAATGCAGTGGACAGGTCTGTGCCCTGCACTGCATTTCTGGGGATTCAGCATTGTTGGGAGAATGCCAAAAGGTGTTTAACCATTTTGGTTTCATGGGTGTCAGCACAGAGACTGGGCAAAGACAAGAAACTTGGAGGGAAGTAGTCTGAACCCAAGGTATTAAAAGGCTGAGAAAACCATCAGGCTGGGAAGAGGAGGAGAAATAGTGGAGGGAGGTAGAAAATAGGAGGGAAGAGGGAGGTGTGAGAGATGGACAGGGGGAGAGCGAGTCAGGCTATGGATAGATAGGAACATGTAAGAATTGGGACCACTAGGAGGGAGTGTGACAGGGTGGTTCGGGAAGTGACAGGAGATGGGACAGGAGGACAGGCGTGCCCAGCTTTGCATGACATCATGAGGGCACTTTGTTAGCGGTGGTGTGGTGAGGGAGAGGTGAAGGATGAGCAGGGAGATCAGCAGTTCTTGTGGTGGAGTGGGCCGGTGACGAGTGTCTCTCAAGGGCTTTGATTACCAGTGTCTGCGGTTGTCGCCGTTACTCTAAGTTCTTTCCCTGAATGGCACCTCTCCCATCCCACTGGATCTATAGCTAGGGTGACCTTAACTTTTCAGAATCAAGTATCTGGATGCATGCTGGACAGAGGCCTCATGATCCATCTCAATGCCAGAGTTGGTCTGGGGAGTGTCATATGAATATTAAAATGCTGGCATTTCATGGCTTCTGTAGAGACAGGACGTGATATTTCCAGTCAGACTCTCTGGGATTTGGGAGTCATTTACTGAGATACTGGGAAGAGAGACAAACATAGAGGTTAAGGGCACATCTGCCAGAGGCAGACTATCTGGATTCAAATCCTGCCACAGCCACTTGCTAATAAGCCTGTGAGCCGCTCAGTTTCCGCGTATGTAAAATGGAGCTAGTAGCAGCACGACATCACAGGGAGGTTTGCACAAGTTCCAGTGAGGCAATCAGGAGTGCACGTGCAGATGCAAGAGCAACCTAGCTCCTGTGCACAGTCAGGGTTCTGATTAGGGATCCGATGGCTTTGGGAGAAAAATCTCAAGACAGCAGCTGCAGCGGTGGTTTGCCTGTTTAATAGTATCAGCAGGGCTTCAGGTGGCAATGTTCGTGGCCCTGAACCAGCTGCCAGGAGGAGGAGGAGGGAGGCAGGTAAGATGGCAGGCAGCCAGGCTGCTCTGTGACTTAACCCTTTATCTATACCATGAAGGACAAAGCCTGCTTTGTGTGGGAAAATGGCATATCTGCGTCTGACTCTGTCTGATGTTTCTCACGTTTTCCCCCTCTGCCCGGACTGTTCTGTTTTTCTTTCTCTCTCTCACCTTCTCTGTTTCTTTCATATAACACACACACACACACACACACACAGTGGCTGAACTGGAAAAGGAGGCTATTGATTTATAACAGATAACAGAAAAACTGAGACTGGGAATGTAAAAATTATGTCTGAACAGTATTTTCCTTGATTTTGTTCTCAAAATAAAAGTGTGTAGATGGAGAGTGTGCTGCTCTAGCAGGTCTGCAAATACACTTGCAGGCAGGCAGCTGCTACCAGGATTCATGTCCAATTGTCCTGGATTGCTCTGAGCTGCTCCCCTTTTGCAAAACAGACCAAGCTACCAACAAACCAACAACCCAAACCCCTGTCTGCATTGACAGGAAGCCTCATGATATAAGCTTCAGAACTAGTAAGACTTATATTAACTGTGTGACCTTGGACAAAGAGCTTAACCTTTCTGAACCTGTCTCCTTAACTGGTAATTAGAGTGGTCATGTCCTCCTTGGGAGGCAGTTTTGAGGATTAAATGAAACAACTGGTGCTGAGTACTGTGGGCACTTGCTAAGGGGCAGCTGAATCCCTTGTGGAGCTGGACCAGGACCAGGTATCAAAGGAAGGCAGGCTGGGAAGGTAAAAGGGTTACAAGTTTGCCAGGTGACCGCGCTCAAATCAGTGCCCCAAGCTGTGAAAAGAAAGTGAAGGAAGTGAGAACAGATGGTCAGAAGGTCCCTTGATGATCTGACAATTGGAAAGTCCAGTGGACAGCACAAGGAATACTAACCTGGCCTTCATTCTGCTCAAGCAGCTACTTTAGGAATATCAGGTGAAATCTGGCAGAAGAGAGGCCAGCCTGGGCACTTACTTAGCCCCAGTCTGAGGATAATAGGAATAGGCAGCGCTGCAGAGGGAGCCATGAACTTTCAGGAACAAGGGTAGCTGCAGGCAGGAGTTACCTACACTGATAGCCTCTCTCAGAAAGACCACCCCTGCATCGGCCCCTTCAGACACTTCTCATCACGAAATGTGTCAGCTTCTAACAGAAATTCAGCAGCCTTAGGGCCACAGGGACCTTAGGTCATCATGTCATTTTAGCAGTGGTACCCTGTTTTCAAACCAAAATGTCCATGGGACCCAACATTTAAACCACATACAAGTGGGTCCCTGTGGTAGGATCGGGGATGGGACACCCAGGTCCATGCCCACATGGCTTCCCTGTCACTCCTCTGAGGACCCCTGATCTGGTCCAACCAGTCTTTTCACACATGAGAGAAGAGAGGCCCAGAGTGGGTGAGGACTGGTCCTAGGGCACACAGCCAATACCCTGGTCCCCTGGTTCCCACTTTTTAAAAGTCAGTCATGTAGATTATTTTCTCATTGCTCTAAGAGTATATAGATTTGCTTTTCAGAGTGTCAGGGATCCAGGATTCCAAAGGGGTGTGGATAGGACAGAAAACAGTGGTTTGGCAGAAACACCAAAAGTCTTTTACTCCCAGAACTTTAATGTCATCTTTGTCCACAGGAGCTAGATTACTCCATTGACCCAGAATCCCTGCCTCCACTCCGGAACCCTGACATCCTCGTGGGCGAGAATGACCTCACGGCCCTCAGCTATCTCCACGAGCCCGCGGTGCTCCACAATCTCAGAGTCCGCTTCGCAGAATCCAAACTCATTTACACCTACAGTGGTAAGGAGGGCAATTCCTGGAGAGCAGGAGTGGCACTAAAACTTCCTGCTCGCTGTCCATTGTGTCCTGCTTGCATTTTATATTACATTTATATTATAAATGTTGACCTCTGTCAGAATGTATAATCACATGTAAACATTTGCCCAATTTCTGTCTAAAAGGTATACGCATTTGCTCTTAAGAGAGTGTTGTTTTGTTTTGTTTTGTGTTTTAATAAAAGGAAGTATCTAGGTATGGAGAATTTTTAATAAGAACTGAGATTGGACTACCAAGAAAAATATATGTGGATCAAGCTTGTGTTTGAGTTTCTCAGTGGATTTGATACATTTATTACCTATTTTGGGCAATGATATTATCATGGTATTTACACTGAGAATTGCAAAAGCGTCTTAATTTTAGGGCAACCCCATTTGTCATCTCATCTAACCCTCAGAATAGCCCAGAAATGTAGGTGGCATCAGCAAGGAACTGAGATTTAAAGCATTGAGTGACCTGCCCAAAGTCACACAGAAAGTTTAATAAGTGGCAGAATTGGTATCACAAGAACTTGGAGAAATGGGTGACAATAAGAATCCCATCACTGCATCTAACATCTTTCCTCAGGAATCATTTTGGTGGCCATGAATCCTTACAAGCAGTTGCCGATATACGGAGATGCCATCATCCATGCCTACAGTGGACAGAACATGGGCGATATGGACCCACACATATTTGCTGTGGCAGAAGAGGCATACAAGCAGATGGCCAGGTAACCTCCTGCCAGGCAGGGCTTCCCCTGGCTCTCCCAGTGTACCTGTATTTGCTCATCTATACTGTGGAAGGGAGCCTCTATCTGGCTTGATGTCATTAAAAGTGACCATCAGACTGTAGGGGGTGCTTGGTAGAGTAATTTGCCCAATTTCTGTCTAATTTCTGAGCAGCAAATGGCTATTATATGTAACTCACCTGTCTAAAGCAGGTTTGTTCCTTCTGGGTAGTCAAAGTCAGTCCTATCAATTCAGGAATAGTACATGCTTCTCCTGCAGTATGGTAAGTTGGAGAAAAATTGATTTATTCCACTGTGAGATGTTCAAGCTTTTTTGCTCATCTATACAGCAGAGTCTTATGGTAGATGAGCACAGATTTCAGCTATAAGAGATTTGGGGTTTTATCCTAGTTTTGCCACTTGTGTTTTATATGGCCTTGTGGAGTTCATGTTTTGTGAGCCAGTATTTATTAAAATCCTGCTGTGGAACAAGCACCAAGCACACATTACTGTACATTAGTCATGTCCAACTTGTAGCCCAGGACAGCTTTGAATGCGGCCCAACACAAATTCTTAAAACATTATGAGATTTTTTTTTTTTTGCAACCCTTTTTTTAGCTCATCAGCTATTGTTAGTGTTAGTGTATTTTATATGTGGCCTGAAACAGTTCTTCCCACGGGGCCCAGGGAAGCCAGAAAGTTGGACACTTCTGCTGTACATGATCTTGGGTGCCCTCAGAATAGCCCATCATGAAGATGCCTGGGTAGTAAACTGAGATTCAAGAGTAAGCTGCCCAAGATCACCCGGCAAGTGAAAGGCAGAGCTGAGATTTGCGCTCAGGTTTTTTGACTCAACGTGTAATTTCTTTTTCCCCCGTAACTGTCCTCTTTTGACTTCAAACACTCATCTGTAAAGTATGAAGAATAGAAATACCATCTTATCTTTGTAGGTCCTTTTGCAGTTTGCAAAAGAACTTTCACAGACAGTGGTATCCTTTGAGTCCTGCAGCACCTTGGTGAAGCTGGGTGAGCCATCCTCACTGCCCTCATTTCACGGATGGAAACCTGAAGCGAGGGACCTGGACCTGCTCATGATTTACCACATAATCCTGGGCACAACACCTGATCTCCTTCAGCTTCACTGTCCTCATTTGTGATGCTCAGAGCGTACCTATTCCACGCTCTACTGCTTGCTTATAAGCAGGAAAAAAATAATGGTAGCTTCAACAAGGTAGGAGTGTGATAGGAGGTCCCAGGCTAACGTGGCACCTCTACCAATTCATCAGGGACCCGCTGCCTTCAGGCTTCCCCATCTCTGGGGTGAGACTATCATTCTCGGGGCCAAGCTGGTATTTATCCATCTCCTCCATATTCTAGGTAACAGAGTATTCCTGGGGAAGGCTGTGCCCCTCCTGGTTGAACAGACTTCCCAGAAGCCCCACAGAGCACTTCTGCACATAGCTCATTGGCTAGGACCTACTCACATGGCCAATGAGTATATCCCAAGGGAGGCTGGGATATGTAGTCTTTTATATGGGCAGCAATGTGTCCACTAAAAATTGAGGCATAGTCCCTAGAAAGAAAGGGAGGATGGATGTTGGATAGAGAATTACCAATTAATAACCAGTTACCTTGGTTTCTGCTTCAACAAGTTTCCTTCCAACCCTAAAACAACCATGGTTCTGGGATTTGCCTTGGCTCCCTGAAGGTCTCGAGAACATCTGCGTGATTAGAGTCCCTGGCTCAGAGCTGGAAGGGCCAGGGCTGCTCCTGAGCATGAGCTCATTGGAGCTGCAAGCCTGATCCAGGTTCAAGCTTGAAGAGCCAGTTTTCTCTGGCGGTCTGGCTGTCTAACTGTAATAGCAGAACAAACCTAAGGCAGACTCATGTTGCACTTGTTGATGCTAGACTGGGATCAGCAGAGCCCGGAGTTAATAACTCCAGCCCTCTTCTACCTGGCCAGCGGACACTGTGGGGGTCATTTCACCTCAACGTCTTAGCTTCCTCTTTTGCACCAGGAGCTCTATCTCTCAGGTCGTCTCCTGAGAGGGTGGTTGTGTGCTCCGTGCCCTGGATCAAGTCACTTTACCTCTCTGGGTCAGTTTGACTCATTTGTAAACTGGATATATGTGGCTGGCATAGGATTTTTGAGAGGCTTAATGAGAATCTCTGTAAAGTATTCAGAGGTCCTGGCAAATAAGTGGCGCTAGATAATCGGATGGCATTATAATAAGGCTCTACCATTGTAATCTTATGTCATGAAAAGTTTAATGCACTTTTTTAAGATCTCTAAATTATGTAACAGCATTTTGGCTTACAGAACACATGTTTTCAAGCATATTTTGAGTAATTGCTCTCCAAATAATGTCTTTAAAATGTTTTTATATTTAAATGGGAACAGGCAGAAAGGAGTTGACAGAGTCCTGAGGCTGCTTTCCTCAGAGGCTTGTTTGCAAGGCTGGTGCATGCCTGTCTGGGAATTTGGATTTCAAGAAGGTTCCCACTGTTTCCTAACTGATCAGAGAGGCTCATTGTATCTAAGGTTAAAGTGTTTGTGTACACAATGAGATTTGTGCCTAACATCCACTTTCCTCTAGGCATCTAGAATTTTGGTATCGGCTAGGCAGAGGATGCCAAGGTGACCAGCCCCCAATAAAAACCCTGGACGCTGAGTCTCTAATGAGCTTCCCTGGTAGATATCGTTTCCCATATTTTGTCACATTTCATTGCTGGAGGAATTAAGTGCATCCTATGTGACTCCACTGGGAGAGGACTCCCGGAAGTTTACTCATGGCTTCCTCTGGACTTGGCCCCATGTGCCTTTGCTGATTTGCTTTGGATCCTTTTGGTGTAATAAATCTTAGCTGTGAGTACAACTAAATGCTGAGTCCTGTGAGTCCTCCTAGTGGATCATTGAATTGGGCTTGGGGATTCTCAACACAGGAGATACTGCAGGAAACAAAATTGTACGTTCAGCATGATCACACAGGAAAAAAAAGACTAGAAGGAAATTCACTGGAATGCTGCAGTTACTTTAGAGTGGTGAAACAAAGTTTCCCTTCTTCCAGATTGCCCCCAGTTTTCTTAATGAATATATATTCCCTTTTTAATAGGAAGAAACGAACATTTAAAAAATTCTTTTGTTTGCTTTAGAAACAATAAAAATCAGTCAATAATTGTCAGCGGAGAGTCGGGTGCTGGAAAGACAGTGTCTGCTCGCTATGCCATGAGGTACTTTGCCACCGTCAGCAAGTCTAGCAGTAATGCCAGAGTGGAGGAGAAGGTTCTGGCATCAAACCCCATTACTGAGGTGTGTACCCTGTGGTGGAGTGGGGCACAGGCTTGGATGCAGAGGCAGATGGTGATGGTGAGCTGGGTTGGTTTGTGTATGTATTGTTCTGGCTAACTGTACTTTCCACCCCGTGAGGACCAAAGAAGTGAGGTGTCCAAGAGCCTGGAATTCTGTTCTTCAGTGGGACTCAAAGGTGGTTGGGGCAGAAGTTACGGCTTCCGAGGCTCTCCTCCACCTGCTGGGCTAGAAATACTACCATCAGATTTCAGGAGTCCCCTATTTACACTTACATTCCAGGGGAAATTTCCTCAACCACAGACACTGCTGGTGCACTGAGACCAGTGGAGTTCTCCAGCTAATTGGCATCAACTTTCCTGAGCTGATTGTTAAATATTCAGAAATAATTTTGCAAGCTATTGTTAAATGTATGGTAGTTTGAAATCAGTCATGGAGGGAGTAGTTTACACCTTACATGTTGGCAAATGCCACCTATCAAGCTGCCTTCTAGCCGATTCATCGGCATAACAGTGATGATGAGAGGTGTGGGCAAGGCCAGCCATGATGGGACAAGGAGACAACCCTGAAGGAAGTAGGCCATCTGAAAGACTCAGGGGACAGGCCAGAAGTCATCTCTGCCTGCCTCACAAAATAGGAAGAGGATCGATTTTGATTTATTTGGAAGGATAGCAAGTAATTAAGAACATTAGATTCCTAGATCTCTTGACCCTGTTTTCTCAAATGAAAATCCGTAGTATTTATCAGACCACCTATTTTTGTTTTAGCCACTGTGCCAGATAATATGGGAATTGATGGAAGAGAATAAGACCCAGTTTCCAAGTTCTAAGACTCTTCTAACATAAGCACATTTTGAAGTTAAATAGAAACATAAATCACAATCCAGGATAGCAATAGAAAAATTGCCAAGAGGCACTGCCCAGTTAAATACCCAGTGGACAATTCTGTACCCTTATTTGTTTAGAGTTGTTCTTATACACTAGTTTGTAAGTTCTACAGAGGCAGGACCATATCTACTTGGTTCACTTTTGCCTACCAAGCACTTGACCCATAGCAGATGCTCAGTAAATATATGTTGTAATAAAGTTTGATGATCTGGGCAGGAAGTGCGGTATGTGTGCATAAGAAGGGTACCTCCTGAGGGTTCCCAGGCAGGGGGAGACTATAAGCAAAAAAGACAGAATTCAAGAATAGGAAGTAAAAAGCAAAAATCATGTTCAGAGTATGGGAGGGATGGGAGAGGGCATGTTTTTGGTTGAGTAGAAAGTTTGAATAGGGAAAGTGGTAAGGGCTAAGGATAGCAATAAAGTTTGGGTGAAGGATTTGCACTTTTCCGTTGAGCATCTTTGGGGCATGGATGAGTTGAGACACTTCATATGATCTCATCGAATCATCCCAACTCTGCAAGATGCTTACTATCCCCATATTACAGATAGAGAAATTGAGACTTGGAAAGATGAAATCGTTTTTCTAGCATCACACAGATAGTAAAGAAAGGAACCTAGGGCCATGAACCACCAGAGCCTGTGCTCTTTTTGGTCCTGCTCCATGTCTCCCAACAAGATTGAGGAGAACCTTGACTGGCAGGCTGAGGGTCTGTCATGTTCCCTGTGAGGCTTGGGCTGCTCTCCCCAATACCCTCCCTTTCTAATCAAACCTCCTTGCCATGTACAGAATTGGATTTTACTAAAACTGCTCCAATATGATTGATGCAAAGATCTTTTGAATGTCGTTGTTTTAAGAGAGTCCTGTTTTGTAGGCTGTTGGAAATGCCAAGACCACCCGCAATGACAACAGTAGTCGATTTGGGAAATACACAGAAATCAGTTTTGATGAGAGAAATCAAATTATAGGAGCCAACATGAGAACTTACCTGCTGGAGAAATCCAGAGTTGTCTTTCAAGTAAGGATAAAAATATTAGTTAAATTTTTCCCCCAACTTTCAAAGTATTGTTTCCATTTATATACTCATTAGACAACCTACGTTGTTCTGTGACTTGACTTAAATAATAGAATTTTCCTGTCTTTCTTTCATTTGCAGTTTGGTTTTTTCTTCTGTTTTTTTAAAAACAATTTTTTTTTTTTACTTTTTATTAAAATTATTTGGGTGACATTGGTTAATAACATTTCAGGTGTACAACTTTTTAATATGACTTCTGTATACTCTGTTGTGTGCTCACACTTGAACTCTAGTCTCCTTCTGTCACCTTGTATTTGACCTGCTTTACCCTCTTCATCCTTTCCCCAACTGCCCTCCCCCTCTGCTAATCACTATTCTGTTGTCTGTATCTATGAGCTGTTTTTTTGTTTGTTTCATTTGTTGCTTTTTGCTTTATATTCCACATATGAGTGAAATCATCCTGCTTTTGTCCTTGTCTGTCTGACTTATTTCACTTAGCATAGTGTGCTCAAGATCCATCCATGTTGTCGCAAATGGCAATATTTCATCTTTTTTTTTTCTTTTGGCTGAGTTATATTCATTGTATACATGTTACCATATCTTTTTATTTAATCATCTTTCAAAGGATACTCAGGTTGTTTCCATGTCCTCGCTATTGAGAATAACACTGCAGTGAACAGAAGGGTATATTACCTTTACCAACAAGTGTTTTCAAAATTTTGGAGTAGATACCCAGAAGAGGGCTTGCTGGGCCATATGGTAGCTCTATTCTTAATTTTTTGAGGAATCTCCATACTGAAAAACAACAACCAAAAAAATTGATTGGTAGATGCAATATCAGTGGAGTTGTATGACTAGAGAAAAGATAATGACTTTTAATTTGGGGCACTTAGAAAATAATGATAGTTTAAAAATCAAGTTTATCTTTCTAGGACACAGAAACTGCTTGAAACAGACAAAGCTGTTAGATTGGCTTTCCTATCAGGAAGAGAATGGGAGGAGAGCTAGTGAGGGGGAATTTAAGAGAAAGGCTCTTCTGTCAGTAAAATGGAGAAAATTCTCATAGTTTTGGCTCAGGAGGAGAGTAGCAGTAAGCCTTGTATTGTGTAGTGTTTCTTAAAAACTTCAACAAGTATTTCTATAAAAATTTCATAGAATATTTTCCTTTAATAACATCCTTCTTAGGGTCATTATTTGAAGGGCAATCTTGGGCCAGCAGTTCTCCCTCTGTGAGGGGCACAGGTTGAGTCATAGCTTTACTGACCACAGCAGAAAACACACGTAGGCGTCAGGGTCCCTGAGAGCAGATTTGCCAAATCCAGATTAGCCATCTAAGACCCTCTGGTTGAAAACTTCACAGTTTCACTTATAAAAGGTTGGTGTAATTTTGGGACTTTTCTTTCTTTTACAGTCGGAAAATGAACGAAATTACCACATTTTTTATCAGCTTTGTGCATCTGCACAGCAGTCGG
Organism: Lyroderma lyra; assembly: GCA_004026885.1. Classification (NCBI taxonomy): domain Eukaryota; kingdom Metazoa; phylum Chordata; class Mammalia; order Chiroptera; family Megadermatidae; genus Lyroderma; species Lyroderma lyra. The sequence goes on from PVJL010000037.1 coordinate 644,225, forward strand.
AATTTAAACATCTTAAGTTGGGTATGTGATGGATGGTGTGTGGGAGAGTCTGTCTTTTATGTAGGGGTTTAAATTCTAGACGAATTTCTTCTTCTTATAGTAATATCACTTAAAGAATATTCTGCCCAAAGACATAAGATCCTTGGGTTTGGAGGTAGAATTGATGCCTTTAACTCAGTGATTCTCAACCTTCCTGATGCCGTGACCCTTTAATACATTTCCTCATGGTGTGGTGACCCCCATAAAATTATTTTCGTTGCTACTTCATAACTGTAATGTTGCTACTGTTATGAATCATAATGTAAATATCTGGTATCTGTTTTCCGATGGTCTTAGGCGACCCCTGTGAAAGGGTCGTTTGACCCCCAAAGGGGTCATGACCCACAGGTTGAGAACCGCTGCTAATTAAAGCGACACAATAGGGCTGGTGAGTGGGGTATGTCCAGGGAGGGAGGAGACCTCCAAACCCCAGGGTTCTTTCTAAAGCTCATGGGTGATTGTACTCTAAGTCCCCAAACTTCTTTTTACCTGAAATCCTTGAATGGTCCTTTTTGTAACATGTGTGACATATTTTCCTGTCTTCTGAGATAGAGTAACTTTATCATAATTTGAACTTCCTTGATGACTCAAGGTCACTCTTATTTGTAGTCATAATGAAGTCATAAAGATAATATCCAGGCCTTGTCTGCTAAACAGAATGTGAATAGCAAATACGGGAAAGCTTTCTGAAGGGTCACCTACTAGTCAAATATTAGATGTACATGAGGTCATTATCTTGGTTGTGGTGATGACTTTGTAAGGATGTACACATATCAAGACTCATCTAATTGTACATCTGAATACATTGCAACTGTGTGTGATTTATTGTATGTTTAATAAACGTCAGTAAAAATGTCACACAGACATTTGTACAGAAATTGGACACAGAAAACTGTATAAAATTGTTAGGTGTGGGAACAACCACCACAAGCTGTGTAGTCAGGCCTGTGTTTAAATTCTTGCCCTGCCATCAGCTGCGGGACCTTGAGCAAGTCATTTCACTCTTCTGAGCCTCAGCTTCTGAGTCTGTAATGTAGACTTCTAAGGAAAAAATGCAATAATGTGTGTAAAGGCTTAATATAGCTTATTAAGTATGAACTTCCCTCCTTTTGGTAAACATGTATTCCAAATTTTTGTGTTATAGACATCAGAGTCTTATTTTTTATTTCAGGAAGTGCAGAAGAATTTAATTATACAAGACTGGGTGGCAGCACTGTCATCGAGGGTGTGAATGACAGAGCTGACATGGCGGAGACTCAGAGGACCTTCACACTGCTGGGTAAGTGAAAATAGCCTATCCAAGGTATGGCCATTTTATTTTATTTTTTTAATTAAAAAATTTAAAAAGGTGGAGCTGCCCTGTATCTAGGATGCACCAATTAGGACATATTTAGAGGCCAAGTGGATAAGACTGAGCCATTCCCTGAAAAGATCTAGAAGTCAGCTCCTTTGCTCTGAGGCTCCTTAGCTTGCTGGGAGAGGCCTGGGCTGTAAGCCCAGTGGATGCCTATAAGCTCTTCTGGGCCGACTGAAGAGAAACCTGTTGAAAGCCAAGGCCTGACTCAGTTCAGAAGCATCGTGTTGACTCCGCATGGCCTTCACAGCTACCTTGGTGATGATAAAATAGCAGACACTTATATGGAACTTGCTAGGCACTGTCCTAAGCACTTTATTACTCATATTAACTCATTTAAACCTTATATCCGCCTTATGAGATAGACACTGGTATTTCCTTCATTTTATAGCAGGGAAACGGGCACAGAGATGGTAAGCGATTTACTAAAGGTCACATGGCTAGTACAGAGAGGAACTGGCATTTACACCTAGGGTCTTAAAACATCCCATTTTTATACAGAAAACCAAATTTTTCAATTAGGAGGCCAACACAGGTGAACCAGGTACTCTTCCCAATCTTTCTCCATCCTTTCCCCACATGTTTGGAGAGACTGTCTAGGAAATGACAGTTACAAAGATAGTCTTTGCCTTTCCCCTTTTGTATTAGTCTAGGTGTCTACATGTAACTGCCAGTCAAAGCTTCTGGTCAACGTGAGACAAAAGAGCTAGTAGCTCAACAAGTGACTGGGCGTGGCGGGCAGAATGCCGGGACTACATCAGCATCTGCACCTGCTTCCTGTCCACCAAACCTGTTATTTAAAGATGCTAGCCTGATGACTTCTCTCTTCTCTGATCACTTGTGCATTGGCCAGTAAATCTCACAATTTAGTACTTCATTATCTGTAGCCATGTATTTTGCTCCAATTTTTTTCATGTGCCATAAGATAGATCTCATACAGGTCAATTATAATACTATCTCTGGGCATCATTTTTCCCATCTGTACAATGGGACAATAGTGAAAATTATTTAGTTGTTCCAATTATCTATTGCTGTTCTCCAAATCTAGTGACTTAAAATGATAATTTATTATTATCTCTTGTGATTCTGGGTAGACTGGGCTCAGCTGGGCACTTCTTGCTTGGGGACTTTCATGTGATGATGGCAGAGGCTGGATCCTCTGAAAGCTGCTCTCACATGGGCAAGGATGGCTAGAACTCCTGGGGGCTAGTGGGCATTTCTCTTCTTTCCATATGTATCCCTCACAGCATGCTGGCCTCCAGGTAGATGGACTGCGTGTATCATGGCCACCTTTTCCCAGAGCAGTGTTCCAACAGGCTCAGGTGGGCTCTGTGGGCCTTTTCATGAACCCACCTCAGAAGTAGTGCAACCTCACTACAGCCATGTGCTAATAATTAAAAGCAAGTCACAAGGCCAGCTCAGACTCATGACGTGTGCTGGGAGGGAATTTGCAGGGCCTGAATGCTGGGAGTGTGGTGCTCTGGGACCGTCTTGGGAGTCTCCACCACAGTAGGTGTTATGGATGCTGTGGGGATTAAGAGAGAATGTCTAAAATGGTTTGTGAACTGTGGAATGCTATATCAGATCAGTATACATTTAATGAAAGCATGATCTTACTGCATGAATCACTAAAAAATGTCCTAAACCAAAGGTCAGCAAATTGCAGCCTGTTTTTTTTGTAAACAAAATTTTGGGACATGACACACTCATTTGTATACAAGGGCTGTCCAGAAAGTATCCAGCCATGCAATATGAAAAATAGAGGCATTTATGGCTGGATTTTTTCCAGACAGCCATCATAAGTATGGCCGGTCTATGACTGTTTTCACACCATGGTAGCAAAGTTAAGAAATTGCGATATCAACTACACGGCCTGCAAAACCTAACGAGGAAACATTTGCTGACCCTCGTCCTAGGTGATAGAGTGCAAATAGTTGATGAGTTCCTTAGAGTTTTCTTGCAATATGTGAAGACTTGTGGAGTTCATGTAGCCATCTTAGCTTCCTTCCAGCGTATCTAAACATTGAAGTCCTTGGTGACCCCGTGCCAGGAAAATATGTTTGAGGAGGCTCCAGAGATCCATCTACTGTTGTGGAGTGGATTCATGCCTGAAACCAGATGATCTCACTGTAACTCTGAGATTTCCATGATCCTGTGACCTGCCCTCCCCCTCCCCCAACCAATGACCTTGTGCTGTGAGTTGATTTTTGTGGTCTCTAAACCTGAGCCGTCCAACATAGTAACCATCAGCCACAAGTGACTGTTTACATTTCACTTTATTTGTTTTTCTTTCCATCACTATATATTTAGCTCCCCCTCTCTCCTCTCCCTCCCCCACTACATTTCACCTTAATTAAAATTAAATAAAATTAAAAATTCATTTCCTCGGTTGCACTAAGCATGTTTTGAGTGCTCATAAACACATGTGGGTAATAACTCCGGTATTGTACAGGACAGATATAGAACATTTCCATCACCTCAGAGAATTCTGTTCAATAGCTCATCTCCTCATGACCTGAGTACCTTCCTTATACTGCTTGTCCTGCTGGCCATGTCCTTTTTTGTGTCTGGGTGTTATCTATCTTAGATGGACCTCCTGAAGGGCAGACTGCCTAACTGGAATCTTAGATAGGCTTATAACACTTGGGCACATCACCTTTTTTAAAAATGTGACTGCTAAATTAGTACTTGTTGATTTGTCCATTCCTGTGTTTTATTATGAAAATAGTATAGAGAAATGGACACAGTTAGCAGTGAGGTCCTGTGGTTCAACACAAATCCACTTCACAGCACACCTAGTAAATGGACCTCTGGAACCTGCTCTGACTTCTTTGCCTGGCATGGGTCTTCAGAGAACTTCTGTGTTAGATGCACTGGGTGAAGCTGCTCGTAAGACAGCTTCATGAACTCCACCGGCCTTTCCACGTACTGTTAGCTGTGACATACCCCGTGTGACCTCAGGCTGGCTCCCTAACCCTGCTGTGCCTTAGTTTCCCCTTTGTACAGTGGGACTCATGCTAGTACTCACTTCACGTAGTTGTCGTAAGCATTAGAGAGATGACACATGGAAAGCACTGGGGACAATGCCTGATGCAGAATTCCTTCACTTTCCCTTCCTGTCCTGCTCTAGAGGAGCCTTGGCCGACCACAAAGTGGCCCTGTGCGGGAGCAGAAGAGGGTGCATTTTGGTCAGAAACCCCTTGGCTTTGTTCTCCTGCTGAAAAATTGAATTCATCCTTTGATCCTTGCCTGGTTATTTAGGTCTCTGACAGAGAAAACATCCTGGAAATAGGCCTCACCAGGACTCACGCTCCAGGAGCTTGAGCATTGTTTTCTGTGGAAATCTAACCCAGGCCAGCAGGGCTTTTGCGTGACTTTGTCTCACTAAAGACAATTACTTAACTGAGGTCTTAAGGTCTTCCTTTCACATAGTTGCTTTGGGTTTTTTCCACTTTTTGTTGATTCTGGAAGGCACAGAGTAGTTAAATGGTTTCGGTGTGAATCACACAGCATGTGGGAAGGCAGAACAGAGATGACCAAACTTCACATTTTTAAGTGCTTTTCCTCATCACTTACCTGTCACCTATCATGGTGGCATTCTGGGAGTTTATTTCTGTTAGAGGCATCTGTCCTTCAAATGGAAAGGCAGCAAATCCCTAGACCCAGATTGAGCTGGGGTCATCTGTGTATTTTTGGTTTGGTATCTTTTGCAACTTTGATTTTGTTTAATCTTTGAAGTAGAGAAGACTCTCCAGGTTTTGAAATTATTTAAGAATATGACCTAGCCACTGTTCAGATATTACAGGTGTCCTTGTAGAAGCAGTGGGTAGCCACAGTGGTTTTTACTCAGCATGTAGGGCCTGCAGCTTTTTGTCTTGGTTGGGGGGGTGTCATGAGTCTCCATTCCAGTTTCAATCCCTGTGCAGACCAAGGAGCATGGATATTGATAGGAGTGAGCCTCCCCCACCTGCCTGAGTGTATCTCCAAGCTCTGTGACTCACTGCAGTGTCATTACCACCAGCTTGGTGCTTACCCCACACCCACCTCACACCTGCAGTGGGATCCTGACCTAGCAAAGCCCTGTTCACAACTGGCAGGTTCTCCATTGTGATTTGGAGATATGTCCACAGGAGTCAGACAAAAAGTCCCTCCTAGGAACTGGTTTGGTTTATTTTCAGCTCCAGGAAATGTGCTAATCCCCTCATGATGACCAAGTATGTTATATATTCATAATTTATATCACACCCACATCAGTCAGAGTCCCAGTGGGAAACATGGGGTACACTCCAATTAGGCTAGAAGGAGGAGGGTTTGTTTATGAAGGGAGCAACTGTAACAATGTGGATAGGTCGAGGGGAGCTACAAGGGCGTAGGGACCCGGGGATAGCACCAGAGCTGTTCACTGCTCTTGCCTGTTTGGGCACAGGGGTGTTACTGGAGCCTGAAAGGAGTTTTGGAGGGAACCTTGGAGCCAGACCAGGGTGACCATACTATGTTAGTTGGCAACTTTGGAGGAAAAGAGACAGAATGACATGCTAGCACCCATGTCTTCTCACTCTCGGACCTCTTGCCAGGTCCCCAATGGTCAAACCCAACCAGAGGACACAAGAGCCCATGGCGTTGGTCCAGACAGGTCAGACCCCTCGAGCAGAGCGCAGGGTACAGAGCTGGTGGGCAAGTGGAATCCATCTAGCACTCCACCATAAAAAGAATTCAGGGAGCTTGTGAGGAAAAACCCACATATACACATTAAAAATAAAGTAAATACAGTACAGAATCAATGAGGCAGATTCTCCCAGGAACTTGACATGAAATGTTCACTTGAATATTAATTTTGGGGTTGAAGTTTTGAATTTCCTAGCAGCCAGGACAAAAGGGGGAATCTACTGGGTTGTAGAGTTCATGTGTGTGTCTACACAAATCAGATGGAAAGAATCAGGAGCCAGATTCTCCCCGGAGCTCACTTCACATGCCCTGTCCCAGCTCTTGGCACCAGTGGCACGAGAGCATCCAGGTATCCTCTTACGAGTGATTAAGTGAAAAAAGAAATGTAGTATTCCTAATTTGAAATTTTTTCTCTTCAGGCTTCAAGGAGGATTTTCAGATGGATGTTTTTAAGATCCTGGCAGCCATCCTACATCTGGGCAACGTGCAGATCACAGCGATGGGCAGTGAGAGATCCACAGTTAGTGTAAGACACTTGTCTGTTTCACCCTCCCTGTGTTTGGAGGGTCACCAGTAGACCGTCTCATGGTTCCCCTGTGTTTGCATGTCAGCATCAGGCGAGTCAGGCCAGCCGGGGAGACGAGTCTCTAACAGTTTCCATGGGTTGCCTTCAGAGAGTAAAGGTTGCTCCCCTTGCAGTAGCGGAGGAGAGGGAAAATGCATTTTCTATGTGTGTTTCTTGTGAGTGCCTACTCTGCACCAGGTACTCTTGTAGGCTCAGGAGAAAGAGCCGTAAACAAAATGAGACAAGAAACCCCTTGTAGAGCTTATGATCTAAGGGAAGAAAGCGGATGGAAGGAGACACAGTAAACAGTTACAGGCTCTGGCAGCTGGTGATGGCCCCTAAAAAAGGAAATAAGGCAGCATAGAAGGTGGGGAGGAGCTGTGCTTCTGTCTCGGGCATTCAGAGAAAGCCTTTCTGATACCGTGGCAGTGGGCATAGGCCTGCAGGTGAGGAAGTGAATTGTGCTTGTATCTGGGGTAAGGGCATTCGAAGTAGAGGAAACAGCAAGTATAAAGGCCCTCAGGCAAGAGGTGTAAATTGAGAAACAGCAAACAACTCCATATAACCAAAATGGAGTGAATAAAAGGGGGCTGGTCCGGGGGTCAGGGAGCCGGTCATGTTGGGCCTTGTGGGCACTGAGCAGTTGTAAGCAGAAAGGATACCTCCTACCCCCTGACACTCGCCCAAATGGCGCTGGCCTCCTCTCTGGAAATACAGACCCATGTAAGTTTTGTGACAAGTTTCTTTATGTAATGGACACAAGGTAAGTTTACATGTGTGCCTCTTCTGTGACAAATATTGAGTAGTGACTCTTGGTAAGGGTGTGTATGTTTAGTTATTCTCATCAATATCCACATGAAGAAGAAACTATCACGTAGTAAAAACATGTTTCTGTGCAGTGCAATGGCAGCACCTGCCAAGGGCCAGCCACAGGCTCAGTGCCACTGTGGCCCACCCTGCTTGACTCCAAGACCTGACTCTGCCTCGTGAGCCCTGGTCATTTTCTTGCTGGCCTGTCCTCATCCCACACAGGCCCAAGTGGAGGCCAGGGGGCCCTGGCCGGTTGGGCTGGTACTTGTCGAGGTGGCTGGGTGGCCCTGACGGGGCTTGTGTTCATTTTTGAAGGAGGATGACAGTCACCTGAAGGTGTTTTGTGAGCTCCTGGGCTTGGAAAGCAGCAGAGTTGCCCAGTGGCTGTGCAACCGCAAAATCGTCACAACCTCTGAGACGGTGGTGAAACCCATGACCAGGCCCCAGGCTGTCAATGCCAGGGACGCACTGGCCAAAAAGATCTATGCTCACCTGTTCAACTTCATCGTGGAGAGAATTAACCAAGCGTTGCAGTTTTCAGGCAAGCAGCACAGTTTTATTGGTGTTTTGGACATTTATGGGTAAGATTCTCTTCCGTGAGCCTGTCTCCTCATTTAAGTGTCGAATTCCTGTTATTTTTACATCATTTTGTTCAGATTTCTCCTCTGTGTTTTACATGATCATGAAGGAGGTGGTGTTCTCTGTTTTCTCATGCAGGGGTGGGTGTTAAGTACAGTCTCCTGGGCTAGCATGTCTTTTATTTAGTGTACTAAATGAATGCTAAATTAATAATGGCTGATATCAAGAGCTCACCATATGTATGCCAGCTACCATGCTGAGAGGTTTCCATGTACTTTCTCACTTAACTCCTCCAACAACCTTATTGTTATCCCCATTTTAGAGATGAAGCAGCCCTGTTCATAGCTGCTCTGCTGGTGGGGGGCCCCAGCACTGTGGGAGGCCCTGTCTGCTTCCGTCTCCCGTCAGAGGCCTTGTGAGGTGTGGACCCTGACACCCCTTTCCTGTCCCACGGGGGAATGGAGTCCCAGGGGAATGGCAGTCCCAGAAGTCCTGCAGCTCCCCCAGGCTTACGAGCCAGAGGATGCACACCTTTTGCCAACCGGCCTCCTCACCCCCAAATATTCCGCCTTTTCTTGCATAATGAGGGTCGTGTACTGGCCTCAGCACCTCCCCAGGAATTCTAGTACTTTGAGGGGACAGAGTTCCCACATTGGGGTTTTGTTCTTCCTCCTTCTCTTTGCCCCCTCCTGCTTTTCTAAATCTTGTGTCAGACTTGTGCTAAAGATGCTGATAGAACAGCCAGAGACAGTGTGTGAGGCCAGGGCTGTGGAGAGGCGGGGCTGGGGGGCGGGGAGCGCTGTTAGCACCCAGGCTTTTGTTTGTTAGTACCTGGCCTGCCATGCCCAACACCTCCCCCATCCCAGGACCAACCCTGGTTTTTTTCCGTGGGAGAAGGAGCAGGGTGTCTCAGGAAAGGCATCATAGAGTATTCTACCCAGAATGGGGAAGAGCAGCTAACCCCCCCCCCCACACACACACCTCCTGCAGGAGCAGGTGGGCAGGAGAGGCGGAGGGGCTACCCGGAATCCAGGTAAAGGGTTTAATGAGACTGCCCCAAGGGAGTTACTTTGTTTAATTTAGATTCTAAGTTAATGCATGTGACTCCCAATTAATAGTATATGTCAACAGTTATAAAATGCCCATAGTTTGCTGGGATCCTTTAGTAAATTATTTACCTTTTCTGATTCTAAAAGCAGCATGTGAACAGCCAGTAATAATTTAAGTAGACTTGTGAAAAGGAGTAGTCCCGCTGAACAATAGTCTCTTAGGTGATAGTTACATTATTCTCTGTTCTTTTCTGTGTTTTTAAAATGTCTTAAAAATGGAGTTCCCTGATGGTGTAGTGGCTTGGGGCATCGGCGCTGGCGCTGTCAGCGGTGCGGCCTGGGTTCATTTCCCAGCCAGGGAACTACCCACATACCAAAAAAGAAAAAAAAAAGTCTTAAAAATAAATAGCCCTTTATTTTATTCATCCAACAAGTACAGAGGGTGCCAAAAAAGTATACACATTTTGAAAGGAAAAAACTATTAAAATTGTAAATTTTAATAACAACAAAATGAAATGCAAGTCACGTTTGACTTCCGCAATTACAAGAGGTACTCAAAGTGATGGCCATCAGCATCCAGGTACTTCTAATTACGGTGGACTACTGTTTTAGCAACATTGACCAAAGTGTCCACTTGTATTGCTGTGCATGCCCTCTCAATTTCTACCCGTGATACCACCAGTATAGCCAGTTTTCTACAGTACACGACATCCTTTAGGGACCCCCATAGTTAGAAGTCAAGGGGTGTTAAGTCAGGAGAATGTGGGGGAAACTCAAACAATGTTCTCGAATTTCAAACACCACTTCAGATTTGTTTTGTGCTTTGAATGACACCGTGCTTCCGCCATTTACTTTGACTGTCCTGCCTGTCTCATAGTGACATTAGCATTTATTTCATTAACACCATCTTTTGAGTGAATGTCATACTACACATTGCTACCATTATTCAATTCAACATCAAAAAGTAATACATAGATAACACCACTTAAAATGTGTATGCATTTTTTTGGCACACTTGTTACCTAATACTTGCTAGGCCCTGTGTTGGGTGTGATGGGTTAACAGCATAGACACAGGGCCCCTGTCCTTTTGGGACTTAAATTTTAGTGGAGGAGGCAGGTGGATAATTAGATGGAAATGAGGCCTGTGAATGGACTAAGGGAATGTGCTGGATGCTAACGGGAGATGGGGAAGAGAGGGGGCAGCTGAGTGCAAGGAGCAGAGTGAGGGGAATGGCAGGCAGGAGTCAGGTCCGTGGGCCTGTGGAACACTCTGACCAAGAACTTATATTTTTTTGGCTAAGTGTGCAAACCTGAGTCAGGTCATTATAAATTATAAATTCACAAGCCCTTGTTAGCCTACATTGCTAGATTTTCATTTTAATATTAAATTCCTCTTCAAAAATTATAAATGTAACATGCTTGCTGCCACCCATGAATGAATGGTACGCCCTCCAAAAAAAATAAGCGACCTTCTTTAAGTAGCAGTGCTGGGGCGGGTCCTTTCACACCTTTCTCCAGTGTGCTCAAGTCTGGATTAGCCCTCACCCGTGTGCACATGGCAACATTTGAGGGGACTGAGCTCAGTCTGGCCTGGGATAAGGCAGCCTCAAAGAAAGGGTTACCCTCCCCGCAAGTGTTTAAAGCTGAAGCCGCAGGGTTTGAGGTTTCAGCCAGGACCGTCGTGGGTGCTTGCGGTTCCCCAGCCCTTTAGGTGCTTGTGTTCTCTGGCCCCAGATTTGGAAAGGCCTGGGGCTGGAAGTGGACACTGCAGAATGCCAGTTGTGTAGCCCAGAGAAAGTCACAGAACCTCTTCAAACCTCAGTTTCTATATCTATAAGATGGGGCCTCTCTTGCAGGGTTATAATAAAGATTAAATGAAAGAAACTAGAAAGACATCTTAAGGACCGAAGCATTGTTCAGGTTTGAACCTTGCTCCAAGTGCTCTTTCTTTGGGGGCAGTGGGGACAAAAGGCAGGAAAATAATCATTGATGTTTGACATTTCTCTCGTGCTCCAGAAAGCCCAGCCTTTGGCCTGGGCTGTGGGCTGTAAAGCATAGCAAGGCCTTTTTAACTCTCCCCCAAGCCCAGCCCTGGCCTGCCCTCTGTGTCCAGCCCCTGGACCTCCCAGAGTGCATGTGGAATGGGGCCGGCAGAGCTGTGTGGGTTTGGCTCCTGCTTCAAGTCACCGTGGAGATGTTTAGAGGAAAGTCCAGAACTTGAACCTGCCCAGGAAGTCTAACCCGAGCCAAACTGGCTCAGTTGAGTGAGACTCCCATGGGACCCGTGTTTGGCACTGGCAGTAACCCCTCAGGATTAGAGCGTTTAAGAACCAGAGCTTTGGAGGCACCTAGAGCTGGGGTCAAATTACATGTCTGGCTCCATTTGCTGGCTGCTGGTTTCTGCGATGGCCATCTCCTCTGACCATCATGTGTAACAGTGGGGTCACTGTAGCCCTCTACCTAAGGCAGTGTTAGGGTTAAGTGAGGTGATTGCTCTGATGTTAACACCTAAAGCACTGGGGGAGGCTCCTCCTGGCAGGAGTGCTCACCTGGTCAGGTGGTGAATTTAGTGTCCACAACATGTTTTACAGAGTGGAATAATTCACATAAAAGTCTAGATTTCTGGCTTCTCTTGAAAATCAGGCCATGTAACATTCTGACCTGCATTAATCCATGGCCACAGCTGGCTGGAGCTGAGTAGCAGCTGCCCCGCTGCTCCGGACAGTTCTGTTTGCCGGAGCCCCGCACAGCTCCCTGTGTGCTCTCTCCAGCTTCCTGTTACCGTGACCTCTCGAGTTTGCGTCCAGGGCAGCTCCGGAGAGAGACAGCCCTGCTGAAAATCTGAATGTGGAGGCGGGGCCGTGTCTGTCTCCACCTGATGGGGTCTGCTGGGCTATGGGTATTATGTTCTTGCCCTTTTCTTCCAAGAACAGTGAAGTCACCCCTGGGAGAGACAAGACTGTGCTGCCTCTCCCTGCAACAGGCAGAGTGGGGTAATAGGAAAGAGCATTTCTTTTTCTCGGAAAGCGTAGGCGTCACAGTCAGGCAGGCTCACAGCTCAGTCTGACACTAGCTCTGTGACCTTAGGCAAGTTTCTTAACCTCTCAGAGTCTATTTCCTCATCGATACAGTAAGGATACACTGCTGCTGTCAGTGTTGTTGTGTGGATGAAATGATACGCGATATTGTGACAGGCCTGTGTTAGTGCCTGCCTCAGGGTAGGTGTTTTGTACGTACCAGATTCCTCTGAGGCAACCTGGCAAAAACTGATTTTTAAACCGACTGCCAGAGTAGTAAAACTTTCAGAAAATGTAGGAAACTTTTTAGCTATGAAGATTTAAAAAAAAAAAATACTGACCTATAAACGAATGTGTGCTCCCTCCAAGTTGTATTTTAATTTGTTTATATTGTATTTTAGTTTTGAAACCTTTGATGTGAACAGCTTTGAACAGTTTTGCATCAATTATGCTAATGAAAAACTGCAACAGCAGTTTAACCTGGTAGGTGACTTTTCTACCTTCTTGAAACGAGTTCTCAGCCCTGTGTGTCAGTGAACAGGGAAGAGCCAGTCAGGCTTCTCTCCAAATCCTGGGTAGCAGTGGAGCTGCACGCTGTGTCACTGCACCATCTTGTGGCCATATCTTGAAATTACACCTTCCCATCCTCCTGTTTCATCCAAGCCACCTGCCAACTTTTCAGTTTCAATTCCTCCCTGCCAGTCTTGGATCCAGACCCTCTATGCAGCCAGACCAAATGGTTAGTTAGTTTTCTGAAGGCTCCACATCCTCGTGAACCTCTGTCTTTGCACCTGCTGCGCTCTCTGCTCCTGTCCTTTTCCCATCCCTACATCTTCACGGGAAGGACTCCTGCATGTCTTTTGAAATTCAACTTCTCCCACACAACCCCTGAGCAAAAGATAGTATGATGTCATGGAGAGCATGTGCTTTTGCCCAAACTGAACTGGATTTGAATCTCGGCTCTACTACCTCCTTCCTCTGGGACCTTGGGCTCTCTGAGCCTCAGTTTTTCTCACTTTAAAAATGAGCCAGTAGTATCTCCCTAATATTGTTGTGAGGAAAAGACCTAACATTGAATCATACTCAGTATGTTTCTTTTCTTTCCTTTTCCTTGCCCCAGAATTAATCCAATTTCAGTAGACTCTCAGTTAACCAGCACCCATGGAGATTGGTAGATGCCGGATAATGTAAGGACAGTCTCTGTTAATCAGAACTCAAGCAACCAGCAAAATCTCAAGCAACCGGCAAAACTTTTTGCCGGTTGCTTGAGAGTGCCGGTCGCTTGAGTTCTGGGTAATGGAGAGTCTACCGTATAAGCATTAAATTTTCTCCTATTGCTAATTTCTAGCTTGTTAGCCTTCTCAAGAATTCCCTGGCAGTTTAGCATTTAAGAACCACAACAAACGTTTATTCCAAGTAGGTAGCTATGCAGCATAACTAAACTACGTCTGCAGACGCTTCCCTCCTGTGAGATTTCAGTGCCATGTTGTCACCAACACACACATTCACCTCAACTCAAAATAATGTGTGTGTGAGACACGCCCTGAAAACAGTGCCTCAGAGGCTGCAGTTCCACGGTCCTCCAGCTTTCCCTCCTCTTCCACTGCCACCGCCTCCTCTTTTCCCTTTTTCTTCTGCTTTTCTCCAGTCACCTATCAATGCACAGATCTTTCTGGGAGGGGTAACACCTCAAAGTGTCAGCGCAGAAACCCTAGGGAGGACTGTCTCCCGGCTCCTGTTCTATATACCTGGCCTGGCGGCCTCAGGGAGCGCCACAGTGACAAAACAAACACCTACCCATGTTGGCGTCTTTATTCTCCACGCTCCTCTTTGTGGTTAAACCACCCACACTGACGCGGTGTTTATCCTAACTCATTGCTTTGCCCATCTTCCTCCTCCAGAGTGTGTCCAGCCACCGCACAACGCTGGGCCGAGTCCTGACTGGCCGCTCTGCCTCCAGTCCTGTGCTCTTTAAAGCTGCCTCCCTCCCAATCTGAGCTATCTTGCCAGGTCTCATCAGGGTCCTCCCTCCTTCCACGTCCTCTGTGGGTTGCCCCTAGGAAAAAGCCACAGGACCAGAATTCTCTGGAGGACATAGTGGTCTTGAGTAATCACCCCTCTGCTATCTTACTGTGCTTCCCATTGCCCACATCACTACTGTGCTTGTGCTCTCTGCTCTGTACAAACACCCTTGGGTTCTCCAGCACCTATTGTGCTTCCATGCCACTCCTACTGGATTTTTCTGTGGGAGGCCTTTTCCCCGATGCCCCTCCCCCTCCTGCTGCTGGCAGCCAGGATGAGCCCTGAGCCAGCCCTCTGGGGAGCCTCCCTGATACCCTTATGGCCTGAACAAGTAGTGAACAAAGCTCTCCAAGTAGTTGGCTTCTCGCACTGGCCCCGCAGCCAGCATTCTTGGGCAGGCTGGCTTCCACCCAACCAAAGAGGCTGGCTCTGTCCTGGATAGCAGCAGTGGCCGTGAGCAGGGACGGGCTCCAAGACCACCATGAGTACCTGCGGTGCTGGAGGTGACAGGATGTGGGCACCCACTCCCACCCTGCGGGAGGATGACGTCTAAACCCACATTAGGAACTCAGCTGCACTGATCGTGGTGGGGGGTGGGGGGTTGCCTACACCTCAGGGTCTTCAGTAAACATTGCAAATTAGTCCTGTATCTACATTTTCCGAATTCTTACATCCTGCTCTTCAGAAGCATACTTTAATGTCCTGTTTCACTTTCTGTATTAACTTCTGAATTCCCAGCATGTCTTTAAACTGGAACAAGAAGAATATATGAAGGAAGATATCCCTTGGACTCTGATAGATTTTTATGACAACCAACCAGTTATTGACCTCATTGAAGCAAAAATGGGCATTTTGGAGTTACTGGATGAAGAATGCTTGGTAACTTTTAAAAGTGATTGGTTTTACAGAGTGAATTGCCTTTATAGAGTGCATGTAGCTGCATAGTGTTAACTTAGTATTTCAGTGTATTAATAATCACTCATAATACTTATTTTGGAATCTGTAATAAAGTAGCTTCAATTTTCAGGTATAATGTTTTTGGATGATGTGTTTGCTTATAAACACTTTTGTTGAAATATTTGAGTGCCTGCTGTATTAGATACTGCTCTAGGTGCTCACAGGGCCTCCTCATACTATCTCACAGACCTGGAGATAGTAGGATGCAGCCCTTTGGTCAAGAGGCTCATGATTTGAAGTAAACTTTTAAAAATTATTTTTCTTTTCAACCTCTGAGTAGTAGTAACTGATGGGCATATTGCAAAGTGGATTTTTTTTTAATGGACATGTAAATGCTTGCCACGTTACCCAGTTGGTTGGATATTAATGCTGCAACCATAGCAGGAACCCTAGAAGGTCAGGTAAACCTCCCACCCTCAGTATGTGTAGCCCACCCTTGGGTGATGTGCATGATCTCTTAGGTCATGTCTAGCAAGCAGGCGCCCTTTGAGGCTGTCCCTAGGTGAATGCACAGTGCACGTGGAAATAGCAAGTCACCTCCTGGGAAGTGTAGCAGAAAAATCAATGCCATACAGTTCAAGAGAAGAGATCCCTGAGAGTGTTCCTGGGAGGAGCAGCTTCAGTGAGTCAGTTTAGCAGGGTCCTTCAAGGG
Source organism: Lyroderma lyra (assembly GCA_004026885.1). NCBI lineage: Eukaryota > Metazoa > Chordata > Mammalia > Chiroptera > Megadermatidae > Lyroderma > Lyroderma lyra. Next base: position 659,936 of record PVJL010000037.1, read on the forward strand.
GCTGTGAGAACAAGTGATTCTCAGGACAGTAATGATTTGGGGGGTGAAAGGTTGTGTACTGATGTTTAAACAGGTTTTTTCTTTTCTAGAGATTTATTTGTACAAAAAAATAAAACAATTATAATGTGGAAGTCTTAGTGGCATTTTCTCCCTAGAATTCTCAATTCCATGGTTGTTCTCACAGGTTATCCTTTCTGGTGCCACATGTCCCAGCCCCTGCAGTGATAAAAGATTAAAGGGCTGGCATCAAGGCTCACTTTCTGCAGTGACTGGGGCAGGGGCAGGGGGGTGCAGATGCATAGGTAGCCTGTAGGAAATATTCATACCTACTCTGCACAGGCATTTTCTGGGTGACCTGGGTCACAAAGTCGTATGCAGGAGTCATTTGAACACAGTGGGGTATTAGAAGCACAACATGGGGGCTGAATATACTTCATAGCTTTAAAATCACTAGTTAGCAAGGAATTTTGCAATAAGTTTAAGGAGTTAAGATCTTAGTGTGAGGAATAAGTACTTAGTGCAAGTAGTTATTCATTAGCAGTAAAACAAAGGAAAACCTTTTCTTGGGGGAGGGGTAGAGAAGACTACATTTACGTGCCAGTCTTTCCCCATCCAACTAAGAATAAAAGTCACTTTCTGTGCCACTTTTTCTTAAATCTTTGGACTTTGGCGGGGGCGGGGGGGGGGGTTGGATAAGAAAATACAATTTTGAAGAAGTAAAATTCTTTATTCTTAAGTCATTGCATGACCATTTCCTTTTAGTTTATAACACCTTGTTCTTCTAAAAGGGTATTGATATATCCATTTAAATATCACTCTAAAGATTAGTGAAATCAAGGACAGATTTATGCCTAGAATTGCTTTTCAACAAGCAGCCACAGATCTAGAGCAGCTCACTCTGAGGTGCCAGGTCACCTTGGTTTCTCAGCATTAGCACTTTTGCTTGCCTCATCTTTCATCTCTAGTTTTCTTACTTGTTCCTTGATTTGCTTTTCTCTTCCAGTTGCCACATGGAACTGATGAAAACTGGCTTCAAAAGCTGTATAACAATTTCAGCAACAAGAACTCTTTGTTTGAAAAACCCAGAATGTCCAATACATCCTTTATCATCCAGCACTTCGCCGATAAGGTACAGTGAGTCTAGAACAAGGCTGTCTGCCCTGGAGCCAAAGCTGCCTCCTGGACAGACGCAGTGCAGGGACCCCTCAGGTCAGATGCAAGTCACACTGAGCATTTGGGATACAAGTGAGGGAGTGTGTGTGCTTCACAAGTCTTAATTTCTTTTTATTACTTTGAAGAGCAATGGATTTCTAGCAGACCTCATTTCTGATTTTGGATTTGTTGTGAATGCCTTAGACTCTTAATCAGTTTATTTTCTCTATGAACTTCTTATTATAATCAAGACAGCATAATTGTTTTCTATAATGAAAGCTATATCTTTCTTTGAGGTTTTCCTTTTTTCAGTTATAATACTTGTATATTTATTATCTTGGTAACATAGGTCAACAAAAGATGATGGGTTTTGCGGCGATCTTTATTTTCTTTCTCTCCTATTTTTTTTATGAAGCAAATGTCATGCTAATAAAAAGAAATTTATTATTTTGAAATTATATTACAGAACTTTAAAAATTATAACTACCTGCCTTAAACATGTGTTCTCATTTGTCCTTTCCCAAGGAAACTCCTGTCCTCAGGCAGGCGTTATGCTAGTGGCCTGGCCCATGTCCCAGGATCGTGGGGGTAGCCTGTGCTTTCTGTCCCACAGGGTAGTGCTCTGGGTCAGAGTCTGTTGGTTGTTCCTGAGTGACTGAGGGGCCTGGGAGAGGACAACGAGCTGGAAAGCTGTAATAACTTTTGTGGGCTAGAAAAGTACTGTTAAATACAATAGCCTTTTAGTGCTTCAAGGTTTTCAAATTGGTTCCTGAAAAGAAGCACATGAAATGAGTGATTATCTACTAAGTTATATTTTCTAGTTGTCCTTTAAAACTTCATGTTGGGGGTTCCCACGGGGAAAAGAAAAATAGGATCAGACTTTACACAAAGCATGTACGGGGTTTACAGTACATTTAGTTCTCTCACCTGGCACTTCTAAGAAGTCCCTCTTAAAAGAACTGACAATACAGCACTTTGGGTGGGCTGCAGACTGGAGGCAAGGAACTACACACACTATAAGGTCAGTTCAGTTAGCCACAGAAATAGTAATAAAAAATCATTTTGAAAGTGACGCAACTGCACTTAGATACAATGAGTTAACACATCTTCCCTTGGTCCCCAGAGCCCCCAACAAAGGCATGCAGCTGCCTGTGGCCCTGTCCCCACAGGTGGTCTCTCTGGATCAGGAAAGCTGTACATCTGTCACCCCTCTGCCCACTTAAGACTGATGGCTCACACCACCAGCCTGGAAAGAGTTATACAAGAATCCAAGTACTTCGTTCACAAGAGTTTTTTCAGACAGCCACTGTTCCCAGTTCTTAACCCAACTCTGCACCAGTAAGGACACAAAGCAGAGTCCTCAGCCTGGGGTCACTCAACACCCTCTGCCTCCAGATTCCAGCACCCCCAAAAACCTGTTTTCTCACAGTTAATTTTTTGACATATATTTTTTAATTTGTGAAGATTAAAATATATAACCCAGAGGCATATGCTGTCAAGGTTTGACTTTCAGCAGCCCCCCTGGATATGTTGTTGGGGGGGACTCGGGAGGCCTCACACATCACAAGGGGCCGCGTGGACTTTTCTAAGTCACTTTCAAGCAATGTGAACATTGGCCCTAAATCTGACTCTGAGGGCTCTGGTGGCCCTTGAAGCTTTGTAGTCAGCTGGGCAGTTGTGATTTTTTTCCCTTTCTCCCACATTAATGCTGATTTAGGAAAATGTTTCTGTTTGACCCCAAAGGATACCACTGAGCTCTTTGTTCCTCCTGGTGGCCCCTAAGGTGAAGTGAGCCCCAACCCAGGTCTTCTGAGACCTGCATGTGTATTAACCACACACTCTGCAGAGAATGGTCATTTGTGGCCAGAGAGAGCTCACAGGGGGGTGCAGGGTGACAGCAGTGAGAAACCCATGCAGTGGGAGCCCTGGCCTTTCCATCAGGTGACATAGTCTGAGCTTTCTAAGCTTTATGTAATGGGGTAGCGGGGATGAACAGAAACTAAATCTCTTAGACCCATCATTCATCTTTCTTTAAAAAGGGGGAAAAATTAAGAAGAAACATGTGGCACTTAGATGCTGTCTGCTTTTGGCTCTTTGGAAATAATTAATTCCTTTCTCTACATAGGTTGAGTATAAATGTGAAGGTTTCCTTGAGAAGAACAGAGACACCGTCTATGACACATTGGTTGAAATCCTGAGAGCAAGCAAGGTTTGTCAAGTCCTAAGGGGTAATTAAGGTTAGGCATTATGTACTTGACACCGATCTAGATGTCTGTTAGGAAAGAGTAAGAAGAGAATGTGTGTGTGTACATGTGCACGTGTGTACACTGTCTTGCAGGGGCAAACTGTTGGTCATACATACAAAAATAACTGTTTTAGAATTGGAACTAAAGTATGTTTCTAGCTTCTGAAAGCATGCAGATCTCCCCTGTATGCAAAATCAGAAACCAAATATACAGGTGACAGAGAGGAAGGACTGCTAATACAACAACAATTGAAAGAGCCACAGCTCACATTTTATTCAGTCTCCTACCATGTGCCAAGTGCTGCCCTAGATTCAAGGGACACAGCAGCAAACAAGGCAGATAGGATTCCTGCCCTGGGGGTGCTCATGTCCTGGAGGGAGTGACATGTCCTGAACATGTGATCAGGCAACTGGCAGGCAGTGCTAGTGCATGAGGAAAACCAAAGCCAGTTGGAAATAGCCGACACAGGAGGGGAGCTAGTTTAGATGTGTAAGCTCGAATCCACGAATCTGTGTGATAAACAGTGTTACCAAAAGAATGACTTCCAGCAGTTTCATTTCCTCTTTGAACATTTCTTTATTAAAATTTAAGAATAAGGATATTTCATCCAGAAACCTTCATTTTTGTGAAGATTTGGTTATCCTATTTATTTTCCTCCTTACAAAAGATCCTAGTCCTCTGTTGATGTTCAAGTATTTTGACCATTCCCCAAGTGAGGGTGAGTACTTCCACTCACGATCACATATAAATCACAGGCCATGACCACTTCAGTTACTAAAACTGGTTTATGATGGAGAATTTAACATGGATGTGGCCTGTCTCTCATAGACAAAATTAGTTGACTTAATTCACCGGTTGTTTACTCACTCCCAAACTTACCCTGGGGTACAGTCTGGAAGATGAGCACCCATCATGTAGGAGCACAGATGGGTCTCCCCGCTAAGCACAGGGCCTCTCAGGTATGGGAGTTTCAGATTTGCTCCTCCCATAGGGTATGCAAGGATGCATCAGGCAGGAATTCTGCCCGGAAGGAGATTCTCAATGTCTGATTTAAAAGAAAAAAATAGAAGTTTCACTCCAAGAGAGAAGATAGGAGATTTAAAGAAGTAACTGATGCAAAATACAAAGTAATGAGTGTTTTAAAAGATTATGATAGTTTAGAGCAGTGGTTCTCAACTGTCCTAATGCCGCAACCCTGTAATACAGTTCCTCATGTTGTGGTGACCCCCATAAAATTATTTTTGTTGCTACTTCATAACTGGAATTTTGCTACTGTTATGAATCATCATGTAAATATCTGATGTGTGTTTTCCGATGGTCTTAGGCGACCCCTGTGACAGGGTCGTTCAACCCCCAAAGGGGTTGCAACCCACAGGTTGAGAACTGCTGGTTTAGAGGAACTCGGGATTCATTCCTGCTGGGGCATTAGGGGAGGTATAATGATGGGGGTGGGATTGGAAAATATTTTCTTAGAACCTTGAATAATGGATGGGGTTTGGATCTGTGGGCATGACAATGTGGGGGAGGAGGGAGGAAATTCCAGGTACAGAAACAATGTGAGCCAAGGCACAAAGGTAGGAATTGTAATGTTTCCACTTTCCTGACACTTTGAGTGATACCTACATATAGACATTATCTGCTCCTACTTCTGGGAAAGAAGCCAACAGTCATCCCAAGTGAGGACAGTGCGCTGTATGGAATGGAGATGTGCTATAGAGATTGGCTGAGATTCTCTCTTGACCTTCCACTGGGTTAGGTGGGCTTGTTCTGACCCCTTAGTTGGCTCGTACCAGCTGAGGGCAGTGGGAAAGCACTTTCGAACACTGAAAATATCTCTGCTCCTTCCAGTTTCATCTCTGTGCCAAATTTTTCCAAGAGAATCCAGTTCCTCCTTCCCCTTTCGGCTCAGCGATCACAATTAAATCTGCCAAGCAAGTCATCAAGCCAAACAACAAGCAGTTCCGGACCACAGTGGGGAGCAAGGTACCGAGAAAGTTCAGTGGGTGAGCGGGTCCTGGGCACCTGGGAGCCAGGCCTTGGGAGGATCCACATTCCAAGCCTGGACATGGGCACTGAAAGCAAACCTAGTGTGAAAACAAATGCAAAGAAAAGTAGTAGTTCATTATCATTTCACCTCAGCCTCCAAGGCTGCACATGGCTGATCCAATGGCGTCTTTTCACAATAGCATGAATTATTACGTTCCCTGCTATGTGGCAGTGTTGGACAGAGCGGTGTTCTGTCCAGAGCAGTGGGACAGACACTCTAATAATCACAGCCGTGGACTGAAGCCTCTCCTAATAGCTGTTTATGCATGAAATTTGCTTTTCCTCTTCCTAACTTACAAAGGCGGCCCCCCCCCCACTTTTTTTCTCTTGATGTAAGCATTAAATATCAGCCCAATGTTTGTTGCCTCACCTTGTCTCCTAGTTCCGCAGCTCTCTGTCTTTGCTCATGGAGACCCTCAATGCCACCACGCCCCACTACGTCCGCTGCATCAAACCAAACGATGAGAAATTACCCTTTGAGTAAGTGTCCTCATGAGACAGGGAGGGAAAACACCGAGCAATTCACTGTTTCTGTCTTGATGTTGGAGATTGCGCTTATAATTTGTCTTGAACTGTATATTTTTTCGGGTTTTGAAACGATGCAAAACAATCCTGCTCTTCACATACAACGTTAACACAGCTCCTCATCTCTAGGAATAAGCAAAGTGGCTAGATTTGAAAGAGTAATCTACACCTGAAGTTTATACAACTGAGAAAGCCAGAACCTTTTCCTTGACTATGGAATCATTTGTATGTGCTTGAAGGAGAAAAGCTTTAGCGGGGTCAGTCCCCAAATTTTGTCTTCAAAAATGGCAGGGGACATTAGACTTGTTCTCTGGGGCCCCAAGGAAAAGGCCCTAGACCCATGAGTGAAAGTTCTAGAGTTCCTTTTAACTGACTCGAGCTAAGATGTGTCTTGGGGGAATGAGCTGTCCATGGAGGTGGTGAATGTGTCTGTGGGTTACCGGAGGGCACACCTAAGCCAGAGAGCCACCTGTTGGTGTCTTGTAAAAGGAACTCAAGCATCAAATGGGCACTTGGACGAGGTTCCACTCCGAAGCAGCCCAAAGGCACTTCTCCCCATCACCTGTGTCAGAATCAGTTGCTCCTTCTCCATATCTTTGGCTTTCTGAACTGTTTTACAGAGATGCTGTTACCGATTATAATGGCTTCACGCATTGTGAAATTGTCTTCTTTAAGGTTTGACTCCAAAAGAATTGTTCAGCAGCTGCGAGCCTGTGGTGTTTTAGAAACAATTCGCATCAGTGCACAGAGCTACCCTTCCAGGTACATTGTACTTAGTCTTTGGGGGAAAGGTGCCCAGTTTCACATCTGTGCTGAAAACCAGGGAGTGGCTGCCATGTTTTTTGTCATATACTTTTGTATGATGCTCCCAAAAAGTGTCCCACTGTGCTGTCGGAAGGCCGGAGGGTGACACACAGGAAGTGTGTGGGGCAGAGGCTGCCACTGTCACCACCACATCACCCATCTCCACTGCTAGTGAGGGTCACCCCTGCCTCCCTGTACTCCTGGGAAAGGGAGTTGGGGTGGGCTGGGGGGGAGAGGAGAATTGTTGGAGTGAAACGTTGACAAACCAAGCTTGTCCAACCTGCGGCCCACAGCCGTGTGCACCTTTGAAAACAGCCCAATACAGATTTGTAAACTTTCTTAAAACATGGTGAAAATTAGTCATGGACATTTTTTAGCTCATCATTAGTGTTAGTGTATTTTATGTGTGGTCCGAGACAATTCTTCTTCCATGTGGCCCAGGGAGGCCAAATGGTTGGATACCCCTGATACAAACAGTCTCAGTTGCAGGCAGGTGTGCTGGGTGTGAGGTTCAGGTGATGCCCCAGCAGGGAGTCAGGTCAGAGGTCAGTGCCATCATCCCCAGAACAGACACTACCCCACCTCTACCCCAGCATCAGTGACAGGTAAGGCTGCAGGAGGCAGACATGACACTCCGTCCCTGGCATACCTCCTTAGATCCCGCTTTGACTTTTCAGGTGGACGTACATCGAGTTCTACAGTCGTTACGGTATCCTCATGACCAAGCAGGAGCTTTCGTTCAGCAATAAAAAGGAGGTGTGCAAAGCGGTTCTGCACAGACTCATCCAGGTCAGTCTTGCTTACCTCCTGTCATGAGCTCTTACCAAGAAGCATGTGTCCCAAACACATTTCCTCATCTTTGCCTCAGTCTCTGGACTGTACTTGTCATGAGTCGCTAAGAATAAAGAAAAAGTGCCCCAAGCATTTGTGTGCCAAGGAGGTCAAAGCAAATGCACGCATAGTGCATCATCTCCTGATAATAGGGACCCAGATTCAAACCCTGGCCTCCCCCAGTGTCTACCTGTCCTGCTTTTTCTCCCATAGTCTTGCACCGCCAACCAGACGGTCACTAAGCCAGGGGGGGTTCCAGACAGGGCACTCAGTGTGGACTTAGAGTATTGCTGAAGTGATGAGGTACAGTGAAAAAGAGCCAGGGAAGGGGCTGTGATGGCCAGGAAAGGGGGTGGTGAAGGGAAGCTAAAATGGAGACACAAATCCAGCTTCTTGAGGTACCTCTGCCCTTTTGGGAGAACCACATAGGAGAGATTGAAGCTCCCCAGCTGAGAACCACGGAGAATGCACTCACCCCTTCCCATCCCCAAGGTGGACACCACCACCTCAAGTCTGTTGCTTCCCCTAAAGGGGCTTTAAACAAACCAGTCAAAATCTACATTTCTACATTATGATCGGAGTTTTTCTCCTTTAGGTCAAAAGACAGATATGTCAAAATTGCAATGTTAATGGTATCTTTGAATCACTAAACGTCTTTTCCAATTACTGTAGAAAATCTGAAAAGATTTTGTTTCTGATGATACCATTTTTCTCTTCCAGGATTTTAATCAGTACCAGTTTGGTAAAACCAAAATTTTCTTCAGAGCAGGGCAAGTGGCTTATTTAGAGAAACTCCGACTGGATAAGCTGAGGCAGGGTTGTATTGTGATACAAAAGCACGTCCGTGGCTGGCTCCAGAGGAGAAAATTCCTCCGAGAGAAAGGAGCTGCCCTGACAATCCAGAGGTACTTCCGGGGCCAGCAGACCGTGAGGTACGTGGGGACAAGGAAGACGTGTGGAATTGTGCAGCTCTCTGCTGATCACCTCCAGGGGAGGGTCCTGTCAAGGACGAAGGGCCTTTCTCCTGGGAGCCAGGGAGCATCTCCCTGAGATGGCCATGAGACTCAAGGTGAGACGGGTGTGTCTCTCGAGGACAGGTAGTGCTGACTGCCTGCTGTCCCCATGTGGGAGAGGTGACAACCAGGACCCTGGAGAGATCAGCGGTCTCTGAAGAGGGTCAGAGCTCTCTCCCAGTGAGACCAGGTAGAGAGGGACTGTGCCCCTTGTCTGTGGGAACTGAAAAGCCTAAGCTGACCAGAATCCTAGTGAAGCCCCTGAGTAAAGATGCCATGAATAGCCACTGACCAACCTACCTGCGGATGGTGGTGGGGGGCGGACCATGCCTGAGGGGGTCCATGGCAAGGCCCTGCCAGCAAACACCGAACCCCGGGGCAACGCTACCACAGCAGCCCCAAGGGGATGGCTGAGTGCAGGGCAGTTCCACCAGCTTTGCCCTCTCATCCCTCCTTGAGTGCTCCCAAGAGGCCCTGCTGTGCTCCTCCTGAAGATCACCATGTGTCTGCGTGTCTGCCCCGCGCCCTTCCCTGGCATGCTGTCAGGATTGTTGCGGAGGCAGGTGTTTAAGGGCCAGGCTGTGTCACTGAGCCTGACCCAGCAGCATCTGGGCTCTCCATGTGGTTGGCACTCCATACCTGTCATCTCAGCATGCCCCAAATTGTACTTGCCATTCCACCCCTCCCTCCCCCAGGCAGCCCTCCCACATGCACACGCGGCCAGGCTTGCCCTCCAGAGCTTCTGGGGTCAATTAATAACAGCCATCCCTGGGCAGGAAACCCTGGAGTTATCCTCCCCAGACCCTTGCTCCCATTCCTTTGGGAATCACCAAGGCCTGGTAATGCTACCCCTCCTCTGATGCTCGCCTCTTGTGTCATTCATTCCTCTAACTGTCCCTGCTTCCTACAAAATAGCATGCAGTCTTTGACTCAAGGTACTCACGCACCCCTCTGACCTAGATGCATTCATAAGAATGGAAATTCCTTGAGGACAAGGACCCTTCTTGCCTGGTTCCCTTTACATCCATACCTAGGACCTAGCACAGTGCCTGTCACATAGTAGGTCTCTCTCTGTGTCTCCATATAGTGAACTCCCCATTAACTGGCACTTTAGGCAACTGGCAAAAAAATCAAAAGAAACAGTACTACATTTATCTGGCATGGGTGCTGGTGAACTGAGAGTCTACTGTGTTTTTTAAACAGTCCCCATCTATTTTTCTAACCTCACCGACTACAAATTTCCTCCATGTATCTTATACTCTGGGAATTCCAGGCATACTGTCTTTTTCTGACTGTTTCAGGCACTGCTAGGCCTCCATGCCTTTGCTCAGCTTGAAATGCCTTTTCCATCCTTCGCTATCTACAGAAATCCTGTTATATCAAGGGCTGGCTCACACACCAGCCTTTCCCAAGCACGATGGTAGTTCTGTAAGAGCTCTGTCACAGATCTTTTAGTAGTTATTTTATTCTTTCTCATATCCCACTTGGCCATTTTTAAGTCTGTCTGCTCCATGAGGCTGTAAACTTTGAAAGAACTTTGTCTTCTCCAATCCTTCAGGCTAGGAGTTGACAAACTCGTTCTGTCAGAGCCAAATGCTTTGGGCTTTGGGGCCCTGTGTTTTCTCTCACAACTTTTCAGAGGCCGTTACAGCATGAAATCAGCCATGGGCAGTGTGTACATAACAATGTGGCTGTGTCCCAAGAACACTAATAGTAACAGGTGGGAGGCTGCTGGGTTGGCCCCCTGGCCGTAGTTTGCCAGCCCCTGATCTACAGCCTCCAGCATGATTCCCCACAAGATTGAAGGAATAGATGAATGAGCAAGGACAATGCCAAAGCATGGTTTTGTTGTCACCATCTCTGTGGGCCCATGAGTGGATTGGTCAGCCTCAATATGAAGAGTGTGAGCATTCCCACGTTCCTCATGCCCGGAGCAGATCCACCTTCAGATTGGGGTGAAAGAGAAGGTGGTGATGACTGATCTCACATAGACATTAGTATAAATCCCTTACAGAGTTTAGTGTGTATATTTGCAAAGCATTTGACCATTCCTCAGTAGAAAAGAGCTTCTCACACTTACTGCGCTATGGTAGAATCAGTGCTCTGTGAATAACAGATGAACTCCACATTCTTCTTAACCAAGGAAAGCTGTCACTGCAGCGGCCTTGAAGGAGGCATGGGCAGCCATCATCATTCAGAAGTACTGTCGTGGATATCTTGTTCGCAGTTTGTACCAGCTGATTCACGTGGCCACTGTCACCATCCAGGCCTACACCCGAGGATTCCTGGCCAGGAGGAGGTATCGAAAGGTGCGGCCAAGACCACGTGCTTTTTTGGGACATGGGTTTCCCGGGGCTTGAGCCATTTAACACAACACTACAGGCATACTTCTTTTTCTTGCATGTCACAGATAACTGTGTTGGGGATGGGAAGGTGTTTGTTTGTTTGTTTGTTTGTTACAAATTAAAGGTTTGTGGCAACTTTGTGTTGAGCAAGTCTATCAGCACCATTTTTCCAACAGGTTCAGATGATAGCATTTTTTAGCAATAAAGTATTTTTTAATTAAGCCATGTGTTTTTTTAGACATGCCGTTGCATACTTAATAGACTACAGTATAGTGTAAACATAACTTGTATATGCACTGGGAAACCAAAAGGTTTTTGTGACTCACTTTATTGCGATAGTCACTGAACCCTCAGTATCTCTGATGTGTGCCTGTAGTGAGATAGTTTTTCTTCATGAAGAGCAGGGAGTTCTGTTATGCGAATGTCTGTCTGTACACATCTGCTACAGGTAGAATTTAGTTATTGTTTTGAAATTCTATTATAGGTCTCAGCAGGTTGATTACAAGAAATTCATATTTTACACAGTGGGAATATTTTGGTAGTTGCATATCCCAACATTAGAGGAGTTGATGAGACAAAGAGTAGAGATCCAGTTTGCTGCATTTCACAAAATCTTGTTTTAAAGATGCTGGAGGAGCACAAGGCTGTGATCCTTCAGAAATACGCTCGGGCATGGCTGGCCAGGCGCAGATTCCAGAACATCCGACGATTCGTGCTCAACATCCAGCTTACTTACAGGGTCCAGCGTTTGCAGAAGAAGCTAGAAGATCAGGTAAGTATGCATAATGCACCTTTCCTATTTACCTTTTCTAACAGATATAGTTTGTTCTGGGCCAGTTCCTTAGAGATAACAGTTAAGATTTATTATACCCATGTCAGAAGGTTCAGTTTGCATGGACCACCTGAGCTAGAAAACAGAGGCGTACTGTAGAGGGCTGCTACATATGGTGGTGTACATTGTGCACTGCACAGGCTCAGTTGCCCAGGAGGGCAAGTGGGGCTAAAATCCAGCCTGGCTTTGCTTGCCAAGCCATGTGCCCTGGCACAAAGCTGAGCTGCCTTGAGGCAGCAGTGCTTTTTCTAAATTTGCACAAAACTGTCGTGTGCACGCCAAACCATGCTCCTCGGGGTTGTGTTGGCTCAGAGGAGCTTCCATGTTCCAATTTGCCCAGAGGTCCATATGATGTAGCTGCAGCCCTACCTAATTTGGGAAGATTCCCCACACTATTCCTACTGGTAGGGAAAAAATCCACATGCTCTCAGCCAGTGGGCACGGGCTGTGGAATATGCAACATCTAGATCTATAAAATTCACTCCTGGGCCTGTCTCAATTAGTACTGAGATTGTCCTAAGGTGAACTTTAAGCTTAGCCGTACACTATACCATAGGGGTCCTTTGTGAGTGGATGAGTGTGCAAACAAATAAATGTGAGGTTTGGATGCAATTTTCCCTCTCTGTGCTGCTGCTGAGTGACAGGCCTGTGTGTTACATAGCTTATGCAGAAGAGCAGCACTGAAAAACAGCCATGGCCAACTGGGAGCAGGGCCCATGGGCCTCCTGACACTACCTGCTTTCTAATCTAGGTGTACTAGTCTGCTAGGTCTATCATAACAAATGCCACAGAGTGGGTGGTTTAAACAAAGACATTTATTTTCTCGCAGTTCTAGAGGCTTAGAAGTCCAGGATCAAGGTCTTGGCAGAATTGGTTTCTACTGAGTTGTCTCTCCTTGGCTTGCAGATGGTTATCTCCCCTCTGTGCCTTCACATCGTCTTCATTCTGTATGTGTCTGTGTCCTAATCTCCTCTCCTGAGGAAGACAGCAGCCGTACTGAATTCGGGTCTACCCATATGACCTCTTTTTTCCTTACTTATGTCTTTAAAGACTGTATCTCCAAATACAACCACACCAAAGTACTGGTATTAGGACTTCACCCTATGAATTTTGGGGAGCACTGGGAGACACAGTTCAGCCCACAGCACTAGGGTGGTCCTGGAGCCCCGGGACTGGACTCACTAAAATGAGCCCAGGAGTACATTCACCTGATGAGATCTGCCTCTCTGTTTTCACTGGTATAGAGATGCTCATATATGCCTGCCATTGCAATGATAAACTCTAAAAGATTTAAAAGCCCTGTGAAAGGCTGTGTGAAGCAAATGGAAGCAGCTTCTTTATTTGGGATAAACCCCAAGCCACTGCTATTTCTTTTCTCTAGAACAAAGAGAATCACGGGCTAGTGGAGAAGCTGACCAGCCTGGCTGCTGTTCGGGCCAGTGACGTGGAGAAGATTCAGAGACTGGAATTGGAGCTGGACAAAGCAGCTGCCCACAGGCACAATTATGAGGAGAAGGGGAAGAGATACAAGGCTGCTCTGGAAGAGGTCTGTGCTGGTTGTGACTCTGGCCATACCTGGGAGTCTTCCCATGGAAGAGACCACAGTGCAGCATTTTCCCACAAGGCAGAGTTCTGCAGAACAGAGCAGATTGTGCTGTGGTTTTCCATTCTTAGAGGGAGCCCCCCTTTTAGGGGGGGAGAGCAGAGCCCTAGAGTCTGGCGGGGGAGGAGGAGGAGGTTCAGGCTTTAAGAAGCACCATATAAGGTGTCCTCTTCCTTTTGACTTCTCTAAAGTGAGACAAGGCTGATCAGGAGCCTTGGCCACAAGCTTTCCTTTACTACAGGATGACCTCAGTCCCCTATTGCTTGCCCATCTGGTGTGTCCCCTGAAGCATCCTCCCCAGAATAGCAGTACAAAGCTCGTGACAGGTTTTCATCTCTGTGGTGTAGTAAAAAGAGCAGTAGACATAAAAGTGTCCCAGGTTCAGTTTGTCTTTGCTGCTGTCTGGCTGGGTGACCTTAGCAAGTCCCTTAACCACTCTGAGCTTTAGTTCCCTCATATATAAAATAGGAATAACCAAAAGGCACTTGACAGCATTGTAAAAATGAAATTGTCAGATGAGCTAATTTAGCCAAATGCCCATCAAAGAGCCTTGCACAGGTGTGAGCTAATATTTTCTAAGGAGGTGGTCTTTATTACTGTCTGTTCTCCTGTACTTTCCAAAGTCCTGGAGCCCCAGGGCATTCCCCAGCCCTCCCCATAGGTCCCTGCTGTCTTGCACCCACACAGCTGCTGGCATCACCCACACCGCAGGGCACCATCCACCAGTCAGCACCCAGGGGCCCCAGCTGCCAGCCCAGCAGACACTTGACCAAGAGAAGCTAAAATAATAGAAATTCTGTCATGATCACACATCCTTCCTGAGTCATAACACTCTCAAAGTGTGAGTCTGTGTTATATCATAAATAACTTATATTAAATCTATAAATATCCTGGTTACTGAGAAGCTCAAGCAAAGAAGAGGCATTTCCTTGGTTTTGAGGACACTTTAGTTTGGTTCTTTCTCCTTGATTTCAGCCATTGCTGAGCGAGGTTGGGAACTAGTGGGCCCTTGAGTGTGAAAATAAATACAGTGTCATGCAGTGGGCTGGAGCTGGCTCTTACCTATGGATAGGAGCTGGCACTAAGAAAGGTGTGTGTGTGTGTGTGCACGCGCGTGCGTGGTAATTTAAAAATATACATTTCACCAAAAAAGGCAACAGTGACAAAACTTGAAATGAAGTTTTCAAAAAAGCTTTGTTTTCTTTCCCTGTGCTAGAAATTGGCAAAGCTCCAGAAGCATAATTCAGAACTGGAACTACAAAAAGAGCAAATACAGCGGAAGCTTCAGGAGCAGACTGAAGAGCTGAAAGGTAAAGAGAACCCAGGACAGCCTGATCTGTACACTCATGAGGTCATGTGTCTGTTCATTCTGGACATAACTATGGGGTATGAACCGAGCTCTGGCAGAATCAAGAATCTCTGGTGTGTACTTAGTGTAATGAGAAATTTTTTGCTTCACGGAGAATAACAATATTTAAATTGTGGTAACTTGATCCCATAGATTCATCTGTTTCTATCTCTATGTGTTGTCACAAAGCACCGTAATCCCTGCCTCAGACCCTCCTGGGCATTCTGCAAAGCACAAAGGGTTGGGCCGTAAGCCTGGAGCTTTTCTGTCAGGAGATGAGAGGGTGTGTGTCTGCATGTGTGCGTGGGTTTGCCTGTGGGAGGTAATGGCAGGGGTAGTTCAAATATCTGTATTTTTTTTTTTAACTTCGTGATAATCCTGATGCACAGTCAGCGTTATGTTGCAGTAATGTTTGCCAAGGATTTGCTGATTTCTGATCTGTCCAAGTTACTTGTTCTCAGGGGTACTCACTTCCTCTGCCACTGCTCTGGCCTTACACCAAGGGCCCTACTTAGCCCTGGAGCCACCTGCAGGCTGTCAGATGCAGACCCTTGGGACCAGTGGCGGTATCACTTTTACTTAGGGGTATGAAGCAGCCACTCTCAGCCTAGCTTGGTCCATTCCTAGCTTTGCAATTCAAATTCTAATTGTAGGCACTTGCTAAATTCCAACAGGAACACGGGTCTGATGGTTCCTGACCAAATGGTTTAAATAAGCACATCAGTTATTTGTTATGTCCAGGGATGTTTTCCTTAGGCTGTGATGTGGGACACCAGGCACAAGGGCTCGGGTCTGGGATCTAGCAGGGGCTGATACACCAGGATCCAGAGGAATGCAGGAGCCCAGGGGTGTCAGGTCAGAGTGTGAGAGAAGCACGTGCCATAGGAGGAAGTAAACATCCTGAGTCCAGCCTGCAGAGCAGGGAAGGCTGTTCAGATGATGCCAAGGATGGGCGTGCCCTCCACCCTGTCTCTAAGGACTGATGATGTGGGTACTGATGACAGAGAGGTCTGTTAGTAAACCTTGAGCCAGAATTAGGAAAGGGCTTACCCACCACCACCTTTTATATCATAATACACTCCTCTTGGGTGTTAGTTCTTTTTTCTGACTTTAAATGGCATTTCCCACAAGAAAATTTAAATTCCCACAAGTGTGTTCTGAAAATGACATGTTTGACAGCATCAACATGTTTGGGTGGATAAGTTGATACCTTCTTCTAAAAAAGTATGAAAATGTTCACCCATTGTTCATAAACTGCTTATCCTGAGGGTCTCCCTACTTGTGGCCAACAGTGTTTTATGAAAAGCACCAGCCTTCACTTACTCTGTGACCAGGAGATGCTATCAAAGTCATTCCCCTCTCTGAGGTTCCAACTTGGACACCATCCCATTGTGTTTGGGAGGAAAGTCACACCTGAGCAGCCTCTTCAGCCCCTTTGCAAATAGCCCAAATGGTAAACACCAGAATTGAAGCCAGTTCTGTGAGTGAACTGAAAATTGAAATTATATCAAATATGCTGGCTTCTAAATTAAAGCTTCAGCATCTTCCCTCATATTTTTCTGGCTGACTCCTGACATTCTAAAGCAATCGTTTTGATTCAGGGACTTGTGACAGTGCATTAGAAAAACTATTAAACTATTTGTCACGATCACATATTTTTCCTGAGTCATAGCACTCTCAATGTGTGAATCCATGTTATATAATAAGTAATTTATATTATATTAACTATATAAATACCCTGGTTTTTGAGAGGCTCAGGAGAAGGTTGGCTTTTTTTTTTTTTAAACCAAGTAATTTGGAACATTGCTGTCAATCACCTCATGCCTGGGCTTCCCTCTGGGCAGGACTCAGAAATGAGGCAGAACTCAAGAATGAGGTGTCAGCAAGTACAAATAGGGAAATGAGTCTTTGAGGGGATGCATCTGTCATCCTGCTCCTGTTTTGAAGGGCACTTGTACGTGGACACATTGGGAACGTGGGGCTCTCGTAGCCAGAGCCTGTCAAGAACCCCAGTGACTGTCCAGCACCCCTATAACCTGCACTTTTGTGTTAGAGACTCTTGAGCATCCTTTTTATACTTCCTCTTCCCATGAAGATAAGACAGTTTATTATTTTCTTGATTATTATGAATTAGTGGTTCTCAACCAAAGCACTTTTGTTCACCTCTGCCCCCCAGGGGACATCTGGCAGTGCCTTGGAGACATTTTTAGTTGTCACAACAGGAATGGAGGTGCTACTGGCTTCTAGTGAATAGAAGCCAGGGATGCTGCTCAACATCCTGTAGTGCACAGGACGGTCCCCTTGCCACAATAAAGAATTACCCAGCTTGAAGTGTCAATGGTGCTGAAAATGAGATACCCTATTTCAAATTGATTATTTTCTTCCCTAAGGATTTCTGTTTGCTTTTAATAAAATATTTATTATCTCGAAACCAATATGCCTATTTTAATCAAACGAATGATATTGAGACCAAATAAGTACTGTAACTGAAACTACTCATAAATTCCAACCCTGACAAACTTGTGAAAACTATTATTTTGAACTGCCCTTATCCATATTTCTAATTTATAGAGGTGGCAGTTACATTCTCATCTTAGATCTTTTTAGTAATAAAGACCATGATTGTTCTTACATTCTCACTTTCTTAAACATCACGTGAATCAATCACAGCATTGGTTTGCTGACATATTTCAAAAAAGCATTCTCTCTTCGCAGGAAAAATGGATGACCTCACCAAGCAGCTCTTTGATGATGTACGAAAAGAACAACAGCAAAGAATGTATGAAATCTAGTTTGCCTTAAAGCTACTGCCTCTTTCTCTCTGCTGTTTTCTGTTTTGCTTCTCAGCTTGCAGATAGCAGATCACAGGTACAGGAGAGTGGGGTGTGAATATTTGGGGGAAATGAGAGACTTCAAGATTTATGAGAGCAAAGTCCCACAGAGTGCACCTTTCAGACACGACCCAGGTTTACAGTTGTACACAGTGGGCCATTGGGCATTTCTTGCTTTCCCTTTATTGCTAAAACCGTGAGAAGTTAAGAGACTGCCACCCGTTTTGACTTCCATCAAGTCCAAGAAGTAAGATTATTGCCTAGGAAATAAACCTCCCTCTCTTTCCCTACCTGTTATATCTGTTGACTTGACTCTTGCCCCAGACAATAAACCCCCTCACAAAAATTAAGGCAGTTGTACATGACCTTGAATTGTGCCAGCCCCACCTTTCCTATGTCGATATCAAACCCTTTGCTAATCTCCAAAGACTCCAATCCATGTTCCTTCGTTGAAGAAGCCAACTGAAAGGTTTTAGATCTCCAAGTAAGGATGTGTGACAGGGTGCTAGGAAGAGAGAAAACATTCTTGGCATGTCTCTCTGTTGGGGGCTAGAAGACTCAGGACTGCCTGGGTGGTAGGATATACAACTTCCCTGTGCAGTTAGTTAGCAGGAGAGGCTGAGTCTGGGCAAGGAGGCAGGACACCAAAAAGTTAGGGAAAAGGAGCATCAGTGAAGAGGTCTAAGAGTTAAGAAATACATAAAATGTTTCATAGTCCTACATCAGTTTTAAAATAGGGACACTTGAGCTTTTACCTTGAAAGATCTATTTTTCCATGAACTCTTCACTCTGGAAGTGGAGCTCTCAGTTCTTGGCACTTCACTGTGTACTGGGGCCTCTTGGGAGTGATCATTTCAAGCAGGGGTGTGGAGAACCAGGCTGAGACCAGGTCACACTACACTCTTTGCAGTTCTCATCACCACTCACCTGTAGCTCAGGCTCGTGCCTGACCAGTTGACTAGGGAAGTCTTGGCCCCTGTCACAATCCTCAAGCATGGCAAAGATGCCCACAGTCTGTGGGCACACACCCAACCAGCTTAGGCTGCACATCTAAGATTCTTTTTACATGAGACTTCTGGTTGCAATCTGCTTCTTCAGGGGTACTTTATTGACCTCTTAGGAACACTGTAGGGTTTTTTAAAAAACTTGAAAACAAAGTTTAAAACAGTGGTTCTCAACCTTCCTAATGCCGCGACCCTTTAATACAGTCCCTCATGTTGTGGTGACCCCCATAAAATTATTTTCTTCATAACTGTAATTTTGCTACTGTTACGTATCATAATGTAAATATCTGATATGTGTTTTCTGGTGGTCTTAGGCGACCCCTGTGAAAGGGTCATTCAATCCCCAAAGGGATGACAACCCACAGGTTGAGAACCTCTGGTTTAAAAGTTTTGTTAGTGTCTGTAAAATGAAATGAAACAAAAACTTATTGGGAATGTAACTCTCTTCCTTGGGCTTTTTTTTTTTTCTTTGTGCTATAAAAGCCAGTCATAAAATGAACTGAGTTGTTAGTCTAGCATGTAGAATGATGATTAATAAACTCATAGAACCCCTAGGACTGCTTCAATTCTGACTGGGCTGGCTCCCTTGGGCTGTGTTGGGCTGGTCTAGGTTGTGTGGCTTTCCTTGGTTCTTTTCTTGGGGTTCTTTTCTTCCCATATTTAATTAAGCTAATGTCTCATGAGGAATTGGGTTTTCATGGACTTTGGAGTACCTGGATTTGCCCCAGATTTATTCTACAATGTTTGAAGGGCTGAACCCTTTGACATATTAAATAGCTATATTAACTAGGACCATGCCAAACACCTCCAGGATCCCTGGAACTTGCCAAGTGCCAGGACTTGGCAGAATGTGCCAGCATCTTTGCTGGGGGAAGGAGCCCTTCCAGGGGGCCACATGGAACCAAGGTAGCTTTGGGAATAAAGTGCCCCAACCACCACTGAGTCTTTAAGTTCAGCCTCCCCTCCTGTGTTTCCTGTGTGTGACCATTGTAGAACCACACTTCTCAGATCAGAAGGTGTAACCTAAGGGGACCAGAAACAGCTAAAAATAAGGCCATTGTCTAGTGCAGCTGTCACAATTGAGCCTAATTAACTTGTTTCTTCTTTCAAAGTGTCCTCTTATTATTTTCAAAATGATGTATTGTTCTAATTCAGGGTAAAGACTCTTTAGAGACAGACAATTCTAAATCAATTATTTTTCCTTTTGCTGTCTAGACTTCTTGAAAAAAGTTTTGAACTAAAAATACAAGACTATGAGAAGCAGATCTGGTCCTTGAAAGAAGAAATTAAAGCTCTCAGGGATGAGAAAATGCAACTGCAGCGTCAAGTGGAAGAAGAGCGTATCACTTCTGATGGCCTAAAGGGGGAGGTGGCCCGACTGAGCAAGCAGGCACAGGTAGAAGCCGCTTCTCACTTCTTGATGAGCTCTTTGGCTGAGTCCGTCCACCCACACGTAGGAAGCAGTTTCTCATTCCCACGGATCACACGGCTGAAGGCCAGAGGCGAAAGGGCCCTGGTTCCTCCCGTTCTCCCAAGTACAAACCCCCAGCTGCCTTTGTCTTAGCAATAATTGTTTTTCATATTTTAGAGGTCAGCTTTCTAACTTTTTTGAAATTACATTCACCTAAGGTTACTCAACTTTGTTGACCTAGAGAATATGTCCAAATTAGATTATAAATTGACATGAACCCTTACAATACACTCCTTCCTGTGGTTATAGATCGATAAATACCTGTATTAAAATTCAGTTCCCTTATTATCAGAATCTCACATTTTAAACTGTTATTATAAAGTCCGACAAAAGCAATGAATGATCCATGCATTCCTTCTCTCCCGTAAAACACAAACCTGGGTGTCCCTGTGTTCTTAATACAAACCATTTCAGCATAAGGTTGGAAAGCTTTTAAGCTTCCACTAAGTATGTGAAACACATGGTTCATAGCTTTTAAGATTATGCAGATATTCTCTGTAATTGTCATAGAGTAGCCATGAGTGGCTTGGGAGAGCATTGGGAGTCACATCTGTGTCGCCCCCGAACTTCAGAGCAGAACTGCCTATATTCTCTGGAGCCTGGATTCCTGTTGCTTAAAAGTAGATTGGATAGTGGGATCAGGAAGGACCACATATGCCTATGATGGCCTCATTCTTAGCAGTCACCTGAGACTAATGTCAATCTGTGATAGTCATGCCATCAGACAATAGTCTGTAGCTTGGGAAAGCATGTGGCGGCACTTAGGGTGGGGCCCCCATATTTGTTAATTTACTTCTTCTTTAGTAACTACAATTTCAGTCCAAACTCTCCAGTATGGTACATTAAGAAGATTAATCTGATTTTCAAAGAAAATAAATCCATCATCTTCAAAATATACCTGTCATAATCCTTCTCTCAGTAAATATACGTATGACTTGGGACATCTACTAAAATATCACAAAGAGCAGTGCTTTGGGGTTGGCTCGTCCTGGGGGGGCCTCATCAGCTTGCCATGTGACCCTGACCATGCCATTTACCCTTCATGCAGCCTCAGTTTTCTCATTTGTAAAATACCACTCTCCTCACCTTATGGGCCTATTATGAGGACCAGGTCATGTATGTAAAGTGATCAGTAAATGTCAATTTGATCTCTCTTCTCACCCCTCCCCCCTGTAGAAATAGGAGCTTTAGCCCTTAAACACTTGGACTGATTGAGAAAATATCAAAGAGGCCTTCACCTCTGCATGTCTCATATAGCTACAAAAACAAACCTGAGATCCTTACTCAAGCTGAGGTGAATAAAGGCATATTGCAGCCTCTTTCTCACAACCAGCACTGCCCTTCAGTGGACCCCGGTCATGCCCTGCTGGCCAGGTCCCTCCTCCTAGGTGAGCCCTGGCTCTGCAGCTCTGCCATTTCTAAACCTAGCTGGAGCCCAAACCCACAGTTCCAAAGATGGCAGCCTTGCCCACATCTTTGCATCCAGTATTTCATCCAGTGAAAGATTTTACTTCTCTCGGCTCCGCTTCCTCCCCACACCCACCCCATCCAAGCTTGTAGTAAGTGCTTATTGTTTCTTTTGAAGTAGGGAAACGAATTGTATTGATATAAGTAGGAGATCTGGGAATAAATAACAATATTTTGAGCAGTTAAACATGTTGCAAGACCACACTGTATGGGCAGTGATGGTTTAACAAGATTTTAACTAAGAAACTGCTGTGAGGATGCCTTGCATAGATACACAATACTGTAAAAATATTTGTCTGATACAAATCCTAATAGCTATTTTTTTTTTCTTCCCCTGGTACGGTCATTGCTGTGATTCAGACAATCTCTGAGTTTGAGAAGGAGATAGAGCTACTACAGACACAGAAGATAGATGTGGAGAAACATGTGCAGTCGCAAAAACGGGAAATGAGAGGTAACAGAAATGAGTCACTGAGCCCATGGAGTGCAGGCTGAATTTATCACAGGTATCATCACTGCCCAGGAAATGTGTCCACTCACTGTAGGAGGTTGGTTGCATATGCAGTAGGTTTAATAGCTGGTTGCTTCATGGTTGGTTGGTTGGTTGGTTGGATAGCTGGTTGAGCAAACAGCTGGTAAATTAGTTAGTTAATGGGACAATTAGCTGAAGACTGTGAAGTTGGAAAACTGGGCCGAGAAAGAGAACGGGAAAAGAAAAATCCTGCAGAAATGTGATTTATGCCAGCCCTGCGTTTTCCTCTCAGAAAAGATGTCCGAGATCACCAGACAACTTCTTGAAAGCTATGACGTTGAAGGTGTGAGAAGCAGGTAATCCTTTTTCATTATCAAACATTTAGAAACACGTAACACATGAGAGAAATGATACGTTTTCTTACCCTCCTCATTTTCTAGGCTCTCCGTGGAAGATTTGGAACATTTAAATGAGGACGGAGAACTTTGGTTTGCCTATGAAGGACTAAAGAAGGCAACACGGTGAAGTTCCCCTTGGGGTTCTTTTTGATTTCTCAGAGATAATAGGCTATTGGAAAGCCAGATGTTTCTCTTACATAGATCCGATACACAAAGTAAATTTCTTATAGTAGAATGATCTAATAATTACTGGAAATATTTCTTTAAGAATTAAGTAATTAGTTTAATAATGAAGAACTATCTCTTTATGTACTAAACTGCTTGAGTAATAAAACCCATAAGCTACCAGTGAGAACTGATATTATCAACTAAGTTAGCCAGTGTTGCTATAGACACATAGGTATCTTTAAATTTAAGGTGTTTGTTGCATTTTTTATATTAATGAACTTTATTTTTAGAGCAGTTTTGATTCACATCAGAATCGTGCAGAAGTACAGAGATTTCTCATACGTGTGTACCTCCTAGCCCCACACATGCATACCCACCCCCATTGTCAATGTCTCCCACCAGAGGGTATGTTTGTTGTACTGGTGAGCCTTCACTGGCACATGATAACCACCATAGTTTACATTAGGGTCCTCTTGATGTTATATGTTCTGTGGGTTTTGACAAATGTGTAATGACACATATCTATACCACTGTTGCATCATATAGAACATATTTTTAAACTATTGGAATAAAAATGTAATTTTAACAATGTCTAAAATAGGAGTTCCCTGGTGGTGTTGTGGCTAGGCTTCAGTGCTCTCAACGCCGTAGCCTGGGTTTGATTCCCAGCCAGGGAACCACAAAAAAAGAAAAAAAATACAATGTCTAAAATGAAATTTCTGATCATTAACTACATGTTAACATCATACAATGCTTCCTAACCAGCTAGAATTCTGTTACTAATTCCATAGTCTGTGAGGATGTGCATGTGAGTAAACTTTCCAGGCTTAGTACATGGCAATAATCATGGTTTTCATAACTGCTGCACATGTACACACTCACAGACATCAGCACAGCAGAGTAAAGACCACATGCTTCGTTTCTTTTTTTTTTTTTTTTTTAATTCATTTTTATTGTTAGACTTATTGGGGTGACATCTCATGCTTCGTTTCTTGATTCCTCTTCTCACAGCGTGTTGGAGAGCCATTTCCAGTCCCAGAAGGATTGCTATGAACAGGAGATTGAAGCTTTGAACTTCAAAGTGATTCATCTAAGTCAAGAAATCAACCACCTGCAGAAATTATTTAGAGAAGAGAATGACATCAATGAAAGTATTCGTCATGAAGTTACCAGACTAACATCAGAAAACATGGTATGGTATCAGCCATGTGCCTTGGTCATGGCCATTATGCTTGAGATGTTATCCATTAGTGGAGTAAAGTTCAGGTTTTTGGCAGTAAAAGATTGTATCAGAATTACATTTTCTAGAAGTGAAATAACTGGGTCAGAAGAGAAACTATAAAATTACTCCAGGTTGGCAAGCACTTTGATTTGAGAGTGTGTTTGTTTACCGTAGGATGGGTGCAACTTCTGTGGGGTGTCTGTGTATATTTAAATCTGTGTATCTTAAATCTGGCTCTAACCCTTGGAAAAATGAAAAACCATTAAAGTAAAGGGTAACTCTTGAGAGGTCATGCATGTAAAAGGTCAGAATCTCTACTCGTGCTCCTCATCTCACTTTTTCAAAGATTCTCTTCCATGGTGTCTCTTCTCCCGTTCTTTCCCACTGCATTCATCTCATCCTTTCTTCTAACCCATGCCTCCAGGCGTGGAGAAATGCTTTAGGAATCTCCTCACATCCCTTTCTTGACCTTACATCTCTTGCGGCCACCACCTCATTTCTTTGGGGAAGTTGGCCAGATTTCCCAGTGACCATCCAACTGTGATTTCTCCACTCACCTCCCATTGGCTCTACTAGGCCACCCCTTTCTGCTGCGTATCCCTGTCACTAATTGAATCTTACACGAGGCTGAGCACAAAGGATTCCTTTTCACCTTCATCTCAGTCTCTCAGTAGGATTTGATGATGAGAATCACTCCCTCTCCCTCCATATTGTTCTGGTGACTACCAGGACTCCACACCGTCCTAGGTTTCTCATCCTGCCTCACTGGCTACCCCTTCTCAGCTTCTGTATTGTCTCCTTCCCCTCTGCCTAACCTGGGAGTGTTAGGAAATCTCAGGACTGTGTGAACAGAGGAGGGATGTGACCCTGGGCACAGCAGACATGAGCAGTAGTTAAGGACCTTCACACCTTTGTTTATTCCTCATATGAAACATTACTGAGGAATATGTATCAGTGAGATCTAACTGCTCCAACAAGTAGTTTTCATTTGAACACCAGAGGCATGAGTATTTTTATCAACTTGGAGAAGGGAGGTGATGGACATCTAAAGAACTACACAGGTCAACAAAGACAATTGTGAAACATACTGCATGATTCCAGACCTCTGCAAACAACGCACAGCCGGGAATTCAAAGGGTGCAGTGGGACACCTTCGAGATGATTTTCCTGTTCCTAGATGAGGAGATAATGTCTCTGGGCCTGGACCAGAGAGGCTGGCTGCCATTTCTTTTTTTTTTTTTTTCAATGTGGGTAAGTTCCCTGGTTGGGAATCGAACCCAGGCCACAACGTTGACAGTGCCGAAGCCTAGCCACTACTCCACCAGGGAACTCCCTGGCTGCCATTTCTTTACATCACCCCTCTCTCAGCTCAGCGTAGAAGTCCCATGCACCCCCAGGCACTACACTTCCTTCTCTCCAGGAAACCCTGGTGATGTGGGGGTAGAGGCTGTATGAGAACTACTCCCTCTGAGCATGCTGGTATTTCTTTTGACCGTACAGGTCTTGAGGTAGAAAATCATACCAGTGATCCTGTCTAATGTCTTGGCTGTCTGTCTTACACAACTAACTAGACATTTGTTCCATGGGGTTAAATACCAACACAGTTTAGATTTGTTTCTGAGTAGCTCTGAGACAAATTAAAGTTCATAGACAAAAAGTGTTTTATAACCTAATATTTCTAATTCTTCTCTGAAGATGATCCCAGACTTTAAACAGCAGATTTCAGAACTGGAGAAACAGAAGCAAGATCTTGAAATCCGCCTGAATGAACAAACTGAAAACATGAAAGGTAATTGGAACCCTCATGAACCTGCTTTAGAAAACAGTTTTCTATATCCAGGACATGCCAAAAAGGTCATTATACCCAGGGGTCCCCAAACTCTGATTTCCTGGGGGTCCAAGCAGGGAACATCAGTGTGAGAAGCGGGCTGGGTGGAGGTTGCAGCAAGGTACGTGGTCGTTTAAAGAGGGCAGCTGCCTCGGCTCCGTCGATCATCGCCAAGGAGGGATGCAGGCCCCAGTGTTGCTTGACATTCCTGTTTTTTTTTTTTTTGGGGGGGGGGAGCTAAATATAAGGTGATGGAAAGAGAAGTCACATTAGGTGGTGAACTTATTATACATCAAGTTGACAATGCACTGTAGAATTGTATGCCTGAAACCTATGTAATCCTTGCTAACAGATGTCACCCCAATAAGTCTAACAATAAAAATGAATTAAAAAAAAAAAAAAGAAAGAAAGAAAAGCCAGAAATCCAGATTTTGATGTGAAATAATCATGATTTTAAAATCATGGCTTAAATTTTTTAAACATTGTTCAGACCAAACAAAAACCTAATCTCTACCAAGATACAGCTTAGGACCCCTGGTAACAATGGATAGGACCAAGCCCAAATCAGAATGCGGTGGTATGGCTTCCAAGTTACTGACAGTTGTTCTCACTGCAGGAAAACTAGAAGAATTGTCTAATCAGTTGACTCGCCACCAGGAAGAGGAAGGAATGCAAAGGAAGTAGGTGTTAATATGTGTTACCTCTAGTTCATGTTTTTGTCGTGCTTTTCTTCACTGAAATTGTGGAAGATCCCAAGATACGCTATTAAGCCTAAAAAGTAAGGTGCTTTATATTAAGGTGTATAATATATTAGCATTGAAATGTGAAGAAAAGAAAAAAAAATACATATGTGCGCACACACACACACACACACACACACTCACACACACACTCATATACCCTGTGTGGGAGAATGTACAGGAAACAAAACAAACAAAACATTGTTGCCTCCAGGGAGAGAAGCTAGATGACTGGTGTACAGGGGAGGGAAGGAGACTTAGTTTCACTGTACTCCCTTTTAAACCCTTAGAATGTTACATCATGTGCACATGGATTATCTGTTCAAAAAATTGTGGGAGTTCCCTGGTGGTGTAGTGGCTAGGCTTCATTGCTGTCAACCCTGCGGCCTGGGTTCGATTCCCAGCCAGGGAACTACCTACATAAAATAAAAATAATAAAATAAAAAAATAAAAAAAGGTTGTGTGAAAGAGAAGAGATTTTCGCCTAGCAGACCATTTAGGAAAAGGCTTAAAATCCATGTTGATAGAGAACCTTCATTGATAATCCCCCCAAATTTACAGATAGATGGAGGAAAATGTTCTGTTTTACTGCCAGCTTGTTGAAATATTTAATTTTAAGGACAATAAAGGGACCCTCTATGTTCCAGGGAGCATTTTTAATCATGTGACTTCATTGGTAGGATTGGGACAAAATTAGGGCCCGAAACAGTTAGCAGAGTGATGAGACATCATTTTGTAACTCTTCTGTTTTAGTTCATTCATTTTCCATTACAGTTGACATACAATATTATATTAGTTTCAGGTGTACAACATAATGATTAGACATTCATATAACTTAGGAAGTGATCCCCCCGACACCATACATAGTTGTTACAATATTGTCGACTATATTCCTTACGTTGTACATCCCTGTGACCATTTTGGAACTCTTTCAATGGCTCCCTCTTCTCCTCTCTATGATTCCCAGCTTTTTGAGTGTCTGCTCTCCAGACTGTTCACAAAGGAGATAATTATGAGGCTTTTGGTCATAAGGGTGTGAGTGGGTGTGGATGTCCCCTGGGAGCAGTCACGGGGTGTAGGTGGGGTAGGGGCAAGAATCTCTTACCAGGTTAAGGAGACTGGGGGCAATCATGGACAATTTTATACCCCAGCCAACCCTGGTCTCTTTCTGCCCTGTTCAAGGACTCCTCCATTTGGAAGCTATTTGCTTTACACATAAATTGAGCAAAGTGGTTTTCCATCTTTGGAAGTTATCACTGCTTATTATAACAATGAGTAATTAATTTCTCCATGACAGTCAAACTGATACCCAAATTTCCTCTCTTCTTTTCTCAGGACTGCAGCAGCCCACAGTGAAACACACACCAAAGAGACAGAAAAGCTGGTGGGTAAGATTCAGGAAACGCAGGAGGCCGGGGAGCACTTGAAGAAAGAATATGAAACCGGAAGTGAAGTTGAGAGTACTTTCCGGCAGGAAGCATCTCGTCTCACTATGGAAAACAGGGTGAGAAGTTTTCTAACTTGCAGGTGAACAGCTGCCTGTGTGTGACTGTCCCAGAAAGCATACGATGATGAACAGCTATAGACAAAAGCCACCTTCCTTATTTCAGAAGACAGGTGGTCTCTGAGGATGAGCCCACAATAGAGGAACCTTGGGACTCAATGGGCCACACCAGGGAAGTGCTTGATAAAGTAAAGGGAGGTGGAGAGGAGAGATGAGGCGGCTCCGTGATCCTGAGCACTGGCCCATGGCCGGTACACATCCGAAATGTCAATACCCATGCTTTCTTCTGGGACTATGTCCTTCCTACAAATTATCAAGTCATCTTCTATGAAATGATGATGGTAGTAGGTCACAGACTTTTTAAGTTGTTAAAGTCTTCATCAAATTGTAAATGCTCTTGTGAAAATGAAATTCAGCAGCACACTATGAATGATGCCAGGTAGATACTAGACTAATGGACAGGATCACTTCATAAGTTAAATGAATGTCTAACCACTATGCTGTACACCTGAAACAAATATAAAACTAGATACTATTTTTGCCTCTCAAATAAATAGAGATCTTATGGTGCTTTATGGTGAGACTATCTTGAAGTGGGCATTGTCACATGTGGTTTCAGGGACTATAAATACACTTGGTATAAACTTCCTTGGGTGATTTGCAGGCAAATATCACAAACCTATGGCAGTGCATTCCCTTTGACTCAGTAGTGCAACCTCTATGATTCTATCCCTAGTAAGTAATCAGATATGTGGACAAAGATTTTTGTTCAGGGTGTTCCTAATAAGGTTGTTAATCATAGGAAAATAAAAAAAGGGAAACAAAATGGATGTCTAATAAGAGTAGGTAGGTTAAATTGTTGTATATCATATGACTTAGCCGTTAAAATCGTGGTTTGGGTATATTATCAATGGGAAAATATGATATTTTTAAATACAATTAGAGAAAAATGTAGGATATAAAACTTTCCCGGAGTTCCCTGGTGGTGTAGTGGCTTAAGGCTTCGGCACTGGCACTGTCAACGCTGTGGCCTGGGTTCGATTCCCAGCCAGGGAACTACCCACATACTACAAAAATAAATAAATAAATAAATAAAAAATAAAATTTTCCATGCGTGTGATCCCAATTTTATAAAACATATATGTGCATATTAGAAAAAGAGACAGGAATGAAATGAAATGTAAACAGTGGTTTCCTCCAGATTGTGAATTGATTGGTAACTTTTTTATTATTAGATGTATAATAGGATGGGCTCAAATTGGAGGGAAGAAACTATACCCACATCCCCACTTGAAAGGTCATATAAAGTTTCTCAGATGTTTGGCTAGGGGCACAGCCGCAGAAGGGGAGAGGTAGCCACAGAATAGAAATAGCACACTTTCCCTTGGCCCGGAGAGTTCCCAGAAGACACAGGTCTACAGTGAGTCTGTATGGTGGGCATTGCTGGATTGGAGAAGCCTAAATCTTTTCTATGTCAAAGCCATTGAAGGTGTATACTGTGTGCCCTTTATAGGAAATATGAGGGCTGTCCAGAAAACATTCAGCCATAAATGCCTCTATTTTTCATATTATGTGGCTGCATAGTTCCCAGACAGCCCTCATATTTATAGGCATCTAGGACCTCCCAATTCCTGAACCAGAATGAGTCTGGGCGAGGAGAGGCAAGGTCAGGACTCCAGTCTCTGAAGAGTTTCTCTGCCTCCAGCTTCTGACAACCAGAGAGCCCATTTTCATACATTCATGTTTTTTAATTCTCTACATTACTTTATTAAGGGAAAAACAGATCAGGGTAAATGTGGTATATCCTCACAATAGGATATTATTATTCAGCCACAAAATCAAATAATGCACTGGTACATGTTACAGTATGGATAAACCTTATCTTGAGATTATCATGCTAAGCAAAATAAGTCAGACAGAAAAAGTCAAGAACCATATGACTGCACAAGACAACAAACAAAAACAGACACAAACAACAGTTGAGTGGTTACCAGATGGTAAGGAGGGAGGAGGGTGATAGAGGAAGGAGGGGGGTCAAATGTGTGGTGATGGAAGGAGAACTGACTCTGGGTAGTGCGCACACAATGCACTATATAGAGGATGTATTGTGGAATTATACACTTGAAACCTATGTAATTTATTAACCAGTGTCACCCCAATCAATTTAATAATAAAATAAATAAATAAGAAAACATTATGCTGAGTGAAAGAAGCCAGACACAAAAGGCCACATATTGTATGATTCCATTCATACTAAATGTCCAGAACAGGCAATTATATAGAGACAAAAAGTAGATTAGTGGTTGCCAGGAGCTAGAAAACAATGGGAGACTAGGGCGTGACAGCTAGAAGTTACAGGCTTCTTTTTGTGGTGGTGAAAATGTTCTGGAATTAAAGAATAGTGATGGTTACAGACTGCATAAAAACCACTGAGTTGTCTAGTAAACTTTAAATTGTATGTGAATTGGATGGGTATGTGAATTATAGCTCAATAAAGCTATTAGCAAAAACATAAATTTAAATGCTTCTAAGCTAATGTCCTTATTTCTTTTCATCTCTATAGGATCTTGAAGAAGAGTTAGACATGAAAGACAGAGTGATTAAAAAGCTACAAGATCAAGTCAAGACTCTAACTAAGACGATTGAAAAAGGTAGGAAAAATAACATTCACTTCCTATTTTTGAAATTTCAGCTAAGGTCAACATGCGTTGAAGGGTTTATTTCCAGATGTGGCCCCAAGTCTGTGAGATCCAAAGGAAGGACTCTCAGCTGGCAGGGTTGGGGCTCAGTGATGGGCTGATGGTAAGATCCTTTGAGGCACACAAATCACTCACCACCGCTCAGATAATACCAGCTATGCCCGTGTCATTGTAAGGGATATCCTATAATGAGTTCTTTTAACCTCTTCCTTTATTAGCTCTCCCTTTTTAAAACATGAAACTGTCAACAAGTTCCAGTTGAACTGCCTTGAAATTCCCTTCCTGTCCCAGTTTCGTAGGACCAGTATCCCAGTTCCTATTAGAAGGAAGTAGAGAACTCAGAAGCCAGACTCCAGTCCTGCACGTGGACCGAACTGAACGCTTCTGGGTGGCCTCGGGAGCCCCTGTGGAAAGGAGTGCGCCTTTCTTTCCTTCGTCCGCATCTGTGCCACTGAACTTTCCTGACTGCTCGCTCCTAAC
This sequence comes from Lyroderma lyra, assembly GCA_004026885.1. Taxonomy (NCBI): domain Eukaryota; kingdom Metazoa; phylum Chordata; class Mammalia; order Chiroptera; family Megadermatidae; genus Lyroderma; species Lyroderma lyra. Next base: position 690,965 of record PVJL010000037.1, read on the forward strand.
ACTCTTCACCTTGTCTTCCACGTTGTTTCCTCTTCCTCCCAACCATAATCTCTAAGGCTGCATCTTCAGCTCTCTCTTCTCTTTTCTATATTCATTTCTTTGAAGAACTTCGTTATTGTTATTTATTCAACTCTTACCTCAAATTGAAGTGTTCCAAACCAAAGTGGAGAGCTTTCCCCTAAATAACAAATGTCAGTCTATTCCATGAAGGCAGGAACCATGTCTGTCCTTCCCAGCCTCTTATTGTGTCCCCATTGTTGCCATATCTACATAAGGACTTCCACACTCTACCCCCCAACCCTCACCTCTTTCCCAGAGTCTCGATCCCTCTTTGACTCTGAGACTACCTTCTCTGCCTTTCCTTACCACCTCCAACTCATCGTGTCTAAAGCAGAATGCATCAGCTTCCCTTCGGTATTAGTTGTCTATTGTTGTATAGAAACTTACCCCAAATGTAGCAACTGTAAACAATAAGCACTGTGTGTCATTCCGCACAGTTTCTGAGGGTCAAGGATCCAGGAGCAGCTTAGTTCAGTGCTTCTGGCTGGGTTGCAGTCATGTCACCAGCAGGGATGCTGTCCTCTGAAGGCTTAACCGTGACGGAAGATCTGCTTCCAAGCCCTTCACGTGGCTGTTGGCAGGAGGCCAGTATCTCTTGAGCACGATGTAGATGGCATTAGCTTCCAGGGTCCCTGCAAAAAACCATGCCCAGATACAAGTCATTGCAGTCAAGGATACCCAAAGTATGATGTCCTTGTCATTTATTTCTGCTTCATTTATTGTTCTTCCCAGTCCAGATGCAATTTACCAATCAGAGGTCATTTTTATCACAGTGTTGCTTAGTGAAGCAGTTGGCACTCTGCCTTTATTATCAGTCTCCAAGGGAACAGAGGTAGCCAATGAACAGAAATCTTCATGCAGTGATAAGACGGGTCTGTGAACTCTTTATCTACACTACTTTTTTTTTCATCCACCAGAGGCTACTCACTTTTCTTGACCCCACTGGAGTTCTCCCTCCTTCAAGGAGCATTTTTCAACAGTTCTAACCCACCTCAGCATGAATTCTTATGGCCCCTGTATTAATTTTCTGTGGCTGCTGTAACTAATTACAATACAATTAGTTGCTTACTAGAACACAAATTTATTACAGTTCTGGACATTAGAAGTTCAAAATGGTTCTCACTGAGCTAAAATCAAGACGTCAGCAAGGCAGCCTGCCCTCTGGGAGCCCCTGGGAAAGTGCCCGTTCCCTTGCCTTTTCCAGCTTCTCAAGGCCGCCAGCATTCCTGGGTGTGTAGGCTCCTCCCTCCGTCCTCAAATACAGCAGCATGACATCTCCTAAATCTTCCTGATTCTCGAGCCTCTGCTTCTGTTATCACATCTCCTTCTCTCAGAATGGACATGAATCTTTGGGGACCAGAGGGCAGATTGTGGCCCACCCAGAGAGGTCCCCATCACAATCCCTGGTGCCTATAAATATGTTCCCTTATGTGGCAGTAGACTTTTTGCAGATGTGATTAAATTAAGGATATTGAGATGGGGAGATTATCCTGGATTACCCAGGTGGACCCATTGTAATCGTAAGAGGGACGTACGTCAGAATGAGACAAGGTGATGTGACAGTGGAAACAGAGGGAGAGAAGGGGATGTGATAATAGAAGCAGAGGTCAGACTGATGTAGCCACAAACCAGGGAATGTGGATATCTTCTAGAACCAAGGTGTCCAATCTTTTGGCTTCCCTGGGCCACATTGGAAGAAGAGGAATTGTCTTGGGTCACACATAAATTACACTAATGATAGCTGAAAAAAAAAAAGTCACAAAAAAATTTCACAATTTTTTAAGAAAGTTTACAAATCTGTGTTGGGCCGCATTCAAAGCTGTCCTGGGCTGCGTGCCGCCCACAGGCTGTAGGTTGGACAAGCTTGATCTAGAAGCTGGAAAAGTCAAGAAATGGATTCTCTCCTAACACCTCCAGAGGAAACACGGCTCTGCTGACACTTTGATTTTATCCCCATAACATCCATTTCAGTCTTCTGATCTCCAGAACTGCAAGATTAAAAAATTGTGTTGTTTTAAGCCACTGAATTTGTGTTAACTTGTTATAGCACATGAGACACCGATATAATCCCTTTAGGATCATATAGTTTGATACTTTGCACACCAGATGTTTCCTGAATCTTGCTTCCTTATCTGTAGCATCAGCATCTTGAAGATAGGCACTACATCTGGGCTCACATCCTCACTGTGCTGGATATACCCCAGGCACTCTCAAGGGTTCCTTCAAGGGCAACTCAGCCTTTTCAGCAGTAGCTCTACTCCATGATACACTCACAGATAAGAGTCGCTACCAGAAGAAATTCTTCAGGAATCAAGAATGTTTTCATTTATCTGAAAGCCACAGGATTCATGTGCAAATCAGTCAGAATGGGGTAGAAGGAGGCAGAACTTAGCCATTATAAAGCCTGTGGGGGGCGTTTTTATGTATGTAACTGATTGTTTACCTCTGCCTACAGCCAATGATGTGCACTTGTCCTCAGGACCCAAAGAGTACCTTGGGATGCTGGAATACAAGAGAGAAGATGAGACCAAGCTCATTCAAAACCTCATTCTTGGTAGTGAAATCTGGCACTCTGAATTTTGCTTTATCTTTGAGAACTTGAACATGCGTCCTTGCCACAGTTCTAGGCGGTGGCAGTTCCTTCTCTTCCTTCACCGTTTATTCCCCTAGTCCAGAATTTATCAGCCTCAGCACTGTTGACCAGATAATTCTCTATGGGGAAGGGGGACACTGCTGTGCATTTTAGGATATTGAACAGCATCCTTGGCTTCTACCTGTAGGAGCCAGTAAGCAACCCCTAGTTATGGCAATATAAGTGTCTCCAGACATTGCCAAATGCCCCATGGAGGTACGTTGTCCTCAGCCAAGAAGCACTGCCCTAACCTCTTCCCAAGCATAAGGTCTGAATAGAAGATGCATATCTGCATCTGTGTGTCTCAGCATAGGAGCCATGGTACAAATGATCGTGGCTCCTGTGCTCCATTTGACTTCCGCTGAGAAATTTATTTGCAGGCAATATGACGGGCTTCCCAGCCACACTTCAGTTACAGGAGTGTCCCATGGTATGTCCACAAGAGTCTGTGGTCTTAGAACTAATCTTACCAGACTGTCTTCACTATGAAAATCACATGGGTTTCCAGAGGGAAGTAGAAAAGTTTCCTCTTCATTGGCTGGTCCCAAGATCTCAAAGAAGAAAGCCAGTGTGTAGCCTTACTTTCTCTTCCTCTAAGTGACCCTCTCAGAGCACAGGAGCACCCCTACCCTTCCCACCCTCACTGGCACACAGCTGTGGGCCTCCTTCTTGCCCGTCAGTCTTCATGCCACGATGGGAAGGTCTTTGCTTACATATCTTAATTTGTTGTGTAGTTTCTCTCTTCCTTGTGTCCACATCTGACTCCCTACCACTCTCTTCTCCCTCTGCCAAACTTTTGTGCACCTGTTTCCAAGATTCACAGCAGGTGCATGTGGCCACTGAGATGGTATTGCATCTTCATCATTGAGACTGGGGTGTAGAGTGTTTGGAACTGGGGTTCCTCCTTTATACTGGAGATCTGAAATCCAGGGTCTCCACTCCAGGGGGAAAGTACTTTGCAAATGAGAAAAGGAACAAATGGCACCTGTATGTTTTTCTCAAGAAAAGAGCCAGATTTAGGCTGACCAGACATCCTGTTTCAAACAGGACAGAAAACAATGATCCTGTCTTATTTTAAATTGTATGTATGGTCAGCCTACTGACATCTTGAATGTAGCCCAATGAGACTAGGCTGACCATACATACCATTTGAAATGAGACAGAACTCTTGTTTTCTGTCCTGGTTAAAGCAAGACATCTAGTCAGCCTAGCCAGATTGAATTCCTCAAAGAGAAAAGATATCCCAGTGCATTCAGGCACTGCATTGAGTACAGAAAAGCAGACAACCCCTGCCCCATAGTCAGATGTTCCCTAGAGGGAGAGCTGACCACCACCTGTCATCCTCATCGACTATCTGTGCTGCAGACTTGAAGCCCCGTGGTGTGGTGGTGAACATGATTCCCGGGCTGCCAGCTCACATCCTGTTCATGTGTGTACGCTACGCAGACTCTCTCAATGATGCCAGCATGCTCAAGTCCCTCATGAACAGCACCATTAATGGTATCAAACAGGTGGTTAAGGTAAGAACCACCTTTGACATTGGCCCTTGGTAGTATAGGTACTTGAGGAACACCTGTGGTAGTGACCAGATGCCCATTCTTTACCCATCTTTCACCTCCAGGCTTTGGTGCACCCCATGGTCCCTCAAACCAGTCTGAGGCCCCATGGGTAAAAGAAGCCAAGCTGTTAGGTCGGGGATCCCCAAGAGTGGGGATCTCTAGTAGAGCTGGAATCCTTACCTGTGAGGTTACAACCTGGTAGCTATCATCCCCTCCACTTCTTATCCCCTCAGGGTGTAGGGTCCCAGCTGCAACGAGAATATGTCTACTGATGTAACAAGTGTGAACAGTGAGGAATAGGAAGGACTGAGAAATTACTCATCTATAATTCTCCCTTCTAAAACCACGTTATGCACTTTTATTCCCAGCCCAGAAACAAAGACGAGCTGCATGTTAGTGAGGAAGTAGTAAGATATAGACCCAATATTTTCCTCTCCTTTCCAAATGAGGAGCACTGTTTGATGTTGGGATATATTTGAATTTCTTGTTGCAGAAGGTCCTATCTCACTTTCAGTAAAATGTTTGTTTTTGTAGAGTCATGAGTAATTAAATCCTATTTTAAATACTCTGGGGAAAAGAAGAATAAAAACAGCAAATGCATGAGAGGTCAGAGTATGGGTAATTCTCCTCTCCCACCCCCTTCCAAATTTTATAGCAAGAATTCATTATTCATCAGGAGTTGGGAGAAGAAATTTTGTTCGGTACTGAGTGTACACACTACCTCCACAGTAGTCACCAGAATGTTCTTGGAAGGAGCTCCCATAAATTAATATTTTCCCCATTCATATTTCCATAAACTAAGTTGTCTTTGGACGCTGTTGCATTGTGTCCTGGGACAGAGGCACAAATATTTGCCTTGTCTTGCTGCTCTGGAATACTTAAATAGTCAGAAATCGAAAGCTGCATGGCATGACAGGTATAAATCTTTTCTCACCAGCATCTTCTGTCCCAGTGTCCCCAGCAGCCCCCTGCTCTCTGCCTTTGCTGGCGTCCAGGACCTGCTGCTCCAGCTCCAGTGCACAGCACATTGGAGCAGCCCTCGCTGGGCCCACACACCCCTTTCCCTCCACCCGCCCTGCTCCCAACTGCCAAAAGCGCCTACACTAGTGCTCTCCGCCAGTTCTCTTCCTCACCCCTTGAAATCTAGCTTCTACCCCTTTCACTCAACAGAAAGATCACCAGAAATTCTTGCTAAATCCAATGGTATTTCCTTAATATTTATTCTCCTTAAACGTACTGAAGTGGTAGTAGCATCTCTTTGAAACCCGTGGACCTTGTCTTTCGAATCCCAGGACTTGCTCAGTTTTCCTTTTCCCTCTGTGATCACCATACCTCCACCTTCTTTGCTCAGTCCTCTTCTTCCTGCCCCATAAGTGGGGGTGTTCTCCCCAACAGAGTCCTAGGTCCTGAGTGCTTGCCTGTCCGCCCCTTTCAAGGAGGACATTCTCCCATCTTTCATGAGGTTAGCCCTGCTGCTCTGATCCCCCATCCTCTCTCCATCCTCTGAGCTTTTGTCTGAGAGTCTGCACCCTCACGTGGGCAGTTGGCCACCTAATTACTGTGTCCTGTATGTGTGAATTCTGTCTTCCCCGTCAGAGTGAGAACTTTGGAGGGCAAGGACCAAGATGGACATTTCTCAGACATTGCTGCCTTGCCTGCTTCAAGCTTCCTCACGAGTGACATAGCCTATACAGAAATAAATACTTTACAAACCTTGAATTGCTAAATCAATATAAGTGCTTACTGTCATAGTAGCAATTTAATAGGCTTTAGTAAATACAAGAAGGATTTATTTTGCTTAAAAGCCACCAACTAACCGTACAGGTAAAATATGATTGTTCCTGACGCAGAGGCACCAGTAATCACCAAATCCACCTTTATCTTTTCTTGTTTGTCTGTCTTTTTTATTTTTCTTTAAGGAACATTTGGAAGACTTTGAGATGCTGTCCTTTTGGCTTTCCAACACTTGTCATTTCCTCAATTGCCTGAAGCAGTACAGTGGAGAAGAGGTAGGGACACTTGCCTGCACTGTGTTGTGGCGGAAGCCAGTCTGTGACTTCCTCCTAAGCCAGATTGGACTATAGAGGTTAGGAACTGGGACACCCAGCCCTAGGGACAGTCTCTGCCCCAGCTGGCTTTCTCCTCACCCAGGAGGCCAGCTTCACATCGCCAGTTAGATAAGAGTCACGGGCAGAAGACTTCTAAAAGGAGGCTTAGAACTTGGGCATGGTACTAGGCCTCCATTTCCTTGAGTTTTAATGAATGAGGTAGATTCGATAGATAATTTTTTTTTTTTAAATGTGGGTAGTTCCCTAGCTGGGAATCGAACCCAGGCTGTAGTGTCGAGAGCACCGAAACCTAGCCACTACACCACCAGGGAACTCCCCAATAGATGATTTTTAAGTTTCTTTCTGATTGTGAAATTCTGAAGTTTTTAGTACTATTACTATGACTCTAAAATGTAGCCTTTAGTTCCACATGCCTGTTGCTTCTGAGTTGTTCTCTCGGTACAAATCTGGTTGTTCCCCCACAGTCTGTCAGTCCTTAGCCACGCAGACTCTGCTCCCAAGAGGCCGACCTCCTAAAGGAATTTTCCACCATTGAGTACTCACAGAGCAAAATTTCATTGACCTCAAATAACAAAATGGGTTTTAGGGTTTTCACTACTCACTGAGATGGTTGCACCATTTTATAGCCCCACCAGTACGTAGTACACAATGTTTCCAGGATTTTATATCCTTACCAAGACTTCGTATTGACAGACATATTATTTACCAATCTCATGGGTCTTAAATGATACCTTGTTGACTTAAATTGCAGTTATTTGATCACCCATGATGTCAAGCATCATTTCATGTGCTTTTTGGTCATTTGGATTTCCTTTTAAATTGCCAAAGCCATTTTTCTTAGGGGTGACTTTTTTTCCTTATTGATTCGTAGGAGCTCTTTCCATGTTATGATTAGATTGTGGTTTGTCTTCTCCTTTTCTTTATGGAATCCTTTGTCATACACAATTTTTTTAATTTTCAAGCGCTTAAATCTACACTGTTCTTCCATGATATGTATTTTAAGAAATTCTTCCCTACCCTGAGATAATGAAGATATTCTCTTACTTTTTCTGAACTCTTATAATTCAATTTAGAGTTCACAATGATACTTTTATCTATCCAAAACTGGCATGATGATTTATCTATCCCAAACAGACATGTGAAGTAATGATTTCATTATCATCTTACACATAAATAACCAACTCTCCCAATTGAGAGAGAGTAAAATAAAAAATAAAAGTAATCCTACTAGCACTGTAGAAGGAAAGGAGAAATAAATGAAGAAAATCCAAACTGCTGTACAAGGAATACAAAAGTAGGGAGGGGGCACAGACCAGACAAACTGACATCTGGGAGACATTCATGGAGGAGGATATTACTCAACAGCATTTATTTTTTTATCCTGCCTTTGTCCCTTCCAGCCACGTATACAATATCCTTTTCCCTGTCTCATGTTTTTTCAATGATTATATTTTTATTTCTAAAATTTCAGTGGTTCTTTTTCACTCTGCCTTGTATCACAATGCCCTGTCCTTAATGTTGTCTTTTTTATTTTATCTCTCTGAACATGTAAACATATTGTGTTAGTCTTGGGCAGCTATGTACAAATACCACTAACTAGTTGGCTGAAACAATAGAAATTTATTTTCTCACAGTTCTGGAGGCTCGAAGTCCAAAATCAAGGTACCGGCAGGATTGGTTTCTGTGAGACCTCTCTTTCTGGCTTGCAGATAGCCGCCACCTTGCTATGGCCTCACATGGCATTTCTTCAGTGCATGGGGAGTGGGGGAGGGTGGAGAAAGATTAAGTTCTTTAGCGTTGCTTATTATAGGAACATTAATCTTAATAAATGAGGGCCCCATTCTTATGACCTCATTTGACCTTACTTACTTTCTTAGAAGCAGCATCTGCAAATCTAGCCCCATGGGAGGTAAGGGCTTTAACATATGAATTGGGAAACAGGAAGACACAAACATTTACTCCATAATACAACAAATTTTTAAATATTTGAGTTTGGTCTATACTCTGTAATTGTAAAGTTATGAAACTCATTTATTGTATCTGCTGACCTCTTACAGCAGTTTGTTTCCTTGGGTGCTTGGCAACTTTTTCTCTGAGCTTCCACGGATATTGGTTTTCTACTGTAATCTATGGGCTCTGGGGGCACATATTTATTGGGGAGAAGGCAGTACAGTGACTTCGTTATGGAAAATAAGTGCTACCTCAAAAATTAAGAACTCATAAATTAGACATAATGTTTTAAAGTATAGGAGTTATAGAAGCTGATTATAATATTAGTAGAGATAGAACTTTAATTTTCTACATGTCTATAATTATTTTAATACTTATATGCTCAAAATTACTTTCAGGAATTCATGAAGCATAACAGTCCACATCAGAATAAGAATTGCTTGAACAATTTTGACCTGTCAGAATACAGACAGATTCTTAGTGATGTGGCTATACGAATATATCATCAGTTCATTATTGTAATGGAAAATAACATTCAACCAATAATAGGTAAGAAAAGAATTGACAAAAAATATTTATAGTAACGTTGAAACCTTAAAAAATAAATCAGTTATATGGAACATGTGCTTACAAAGAATATAATTTTAAAACCAAGAAAACTTACTTGTGTATTTGCCTAGTTTTTAATTCTTTGATTGCTTGAGAGGATTACATATATAAAAGTACATGGTTTATAGTTCTCTTTCTGCAATGGTGATACATCCTGAATGGAAGAACTTGGGAGAGTTGCTGCTATTTATATGGCTAATCCTAGATCTTAGTCAAGTATTTTTGAAATCCTAAAGTCCCTCTCAAATTCTTGTATACCTTCTTCAATTTTTTGAAATTTAAATACTTTGCTTTTTAAATGGTTGTAGACCATAAGTTATCATGCTAACCTTTTCTCTTTCCTGCGATGTTGAAAGAAGCCTAGAAAAGGAGCTGCTGCTGTCAGTCACCCCCTGCAGCCTGGTGCTCCCCAGTCCTTGACTCACTTGCTTTCTCCGTCCCAACTACATCCACTACTAACTCTTGTAGAGAATGTCCCATTTCTTGAAACAGACAAATGAGAGCGGTGAGAAATGCCCTGCGGTTGTCCCCACTGTGTGTGCAAGAAAAGCTTTCATTTCTCTTGGTAGTGCCAGGCATGCTGGAGTACGAGAGCCTGCAGGGCATTTCCGGCCTGAAGCCCACAGGCTTCCGGAAGCGGTCATCCAGCATCGATGACACTGATGCCTACACAATGACCTCAGTCCTGCAGCAGCTGAGCTATTTCTACAGCACCATGTCCCAGAGTGGCCTGGACCCAGAGATCGTGAAGCAGGCTGTGAAGCAACTCTTTTTCCTGATTGGGGCGGTCACCCTGAACAGCCTCTTCCTGCGCAAGGACATGTGCTCCTGCAGAAAAGGGATGCAGATAAGGTAAAACCCATAAACCACTGCTGACTCCAGAGGCTGGCCTGAAGAATACGCATACATTCTGAGGCCACACACTCCTGTCCCTCCCTCCACAAAAGCTACTTTGCTGGGGTTGTGAGGGGGACAGACATGGCGTCTGTGTGTACAAGAGGACCCTTAGAACCTTGGAGATGTCTGCCATCTGTTGTCCAGCCCCTCCTCCCATCACCCCACACCGCCCTAACGTGATTCTCGGGAAGAATGGCTTAAACTGGGGACTAGTAATTGTATATTCTAAACTCTGGTCCTCTGTGATTATCATACACTCGGCCCATACTTACTGACCACCATCTCTGTGAGAGCACAGCCTGGTGGAGGACACAGGAAACAGAGAAAAGGGCAATTTGATCCCTGCCCTTGAGAAGCTCAAAATAACTAACTAATGCAAGGCAACTATGATTGAGTCAGGAACAAGTGATGCAGGGAGTGCTTTTAGAAAAGAGATAGTATGATGGACAGAAAAGTTACAGAAGCCTAAGTGTTGAGTGATTTTTAAAAAGAGAGAAGCGCATGTCAGTCAGGGGAAATGAGGGGAGCAAAGACACTGTGATGGAACTGAGTAAGGACCCCTCCACAGGCAGCAATAGACAGCTCTGTAGAGATTAGGCCAAGGTTTGTTTCCGGAGCAGGAGGACTAAGGTGGAGCAGTAGGTTGGCTCCAGAGAGGGAGGGTCTAGAATACCGAGCTAAGGAATTTGTCCTGAAGTCATGGTAATCTAGTTTTGAAGTATATCAACTTCTCTTTATCTCTAAATTGAGGAAGCACAGACCCTGAGCTATTGTTCGAATGCTGTCAAATGATTAGAAAACACATAATATGGGTGGATATTTCAGATTTTTATAATATGTACAGGAATTTGATACCTGTATGTGATATGAGAACCTGGGATGGTGATGATGGCAATGGTGTAAGGGAAGGTGCCAAAGGAAGTGTGTTAAACAAAGAATTAAACATGAGGTGTCTGTTGCATCTTTTTAGCATTAGTGAAACTAGGAGTTGGACATCCCCAGTTTTCAAATATGAGGGGGCATTCAAAAGACTGGGCTTTGTGGACCTTTTCATCTTCATTGAGAAAGAAAAGAGTTCTGTTTATTTCACAGACCCTGAACAGATGCCTTGTATCTATCTGAGGCAGGTTTCTGCCCTATGTAAAGTAGAGCCATAAACCTAAATGTGCCACCAGAGCCTTTGCTAAACAGCCCTCATTCCATCAGTAGGTCCCCCAAGATGAGTGAACATGGGATATGAGTAAGACACACAACTCTAGATCCTGTAACAACTGCTTTGAGAATAAGCATCATCTGCTCCATAGGTGCTCAGCATTTCTTCCTTTCACCAACCAAAAGTGGCCATCAGAGAAGTAATGCCATTACAATGTGTTGTTCTGAGTAGCACATGCATTTTAGAGACATTCATTCATTTAGATATTATATTTATTAAGCTACCGCCTAAGCAAGGCCTACCAGGATTTGTGGTGGCCTTACAGGGAAAATACAATAATAAAACATGAACACAAGTAGAAAATCAAGACCAAAGAAAAGAAAACTATGAACAGTAGATAGAGCAGCATGAAAACTGGCTCTGGGCCTTCTGGCTGCCAGGGCAAGAAGCAGAACATCATTAACTCTCTGGTCTCATTGGGAATGGTGAGACCACCCAGTCCCTGGGATGATATGAAGACTTTCCTAGCATATAATTCTGTTTTGTTCCTACTCATGAATTATAGAAATACTGTATCATATGGAACTTTGTCTCACAATCTCCACAATTGTATTTTTACAGCAAGTTTCATCATGGCTGCTTTCCCCAGTCATCTTTGAGAATAGTCTAGGTAGGGTTCGTGGAACCAGAATAATGTGGCCTGAGTACATATGAGGTCAGACAATTAATTTCACAGACTCATCCCAGGAAGTGCTACATACCTCACTGCTGAGTATCACTACAGTCACCTTCGAAGTATTCCCCTTGGGAAGCTATGCACCAATGCCAGCACCTAGTCCACCCTCCAAAGCAATTTTGGAACCTTTTCTGGACTGGCCATCAGAGCTGTCATCATACCTTGGTAAGGTTTTGACACCTGACCAAGTTGTTTGTACAGTGCTGCCTATGTAAGTGCACGGTGGCAAGTTTGTGAACTTGTCAGATGACAACAGCTCTGATGGCCATTCCAGAAAAAGAGTTCCGAAACTGTTTTGAAGAGTGGACTAGGCGTTGGTGTCGGTGCATAGCTTCCCAAGGGGAGTACTTCGAAGGTGACCATAGTGATACTCAGCAATGAGGTATGCAGCACTTTTTCTAGGATGAGTTTGTGAAAGTAATTGTCCAACCTTGTATATTGCTTGCTAGCCTGAGGGAATCTGGGGAGAATACAAAATGCATTGAACTGGGTCTTGAAGGGCAGGTGGGATTTCAGCTGACCATGAATTAGAGGAATGAGCACAGGCCTCAATGAAGAAAAAATCGATGGCAGAGTATGAAAGGACCACCTGGAATGATGGGAGAACCTAGAAAGATTGGTTAGAAAGAGAAAGTGGAATGTCAGCATGAGGAATGCAGGCTTTAGGTTGGTTGGTTGGTTGTTTCAGAATGCTTTAAACTATGATTCAATTTCTTTAATAATTGTAAGACTATTCAGGTTATATATTTCATCTTAGATGAATTTTGGTAGTTTTTGGTTTTCAAGGAACTGGTCCATTTCATCTAAATTGTTGAGTTTGTGTCCGTAGAGCTGTTTATACTATTTTCCTATTATTCTTTTGATTTCTGCAGAATCTGTAATGATCTCCCCTCTTCAGATCCTTAATAAGAACTCTGTGTCTGCATTTTTTTCCCTTGGTCACTCTTGCTAAAGTTTAATCAACTTCATTGATCTTTTCAACAAACCAGTTTTTGGTTTCATTGATTTTTTTTTTCTTTTTAAAATTTAATTGATTTCTGTTATCTTTATTATTTCACTCCTGCTCACTTTGGATTTATTTTGCCCTTTTTTCTTTTTTCCTAGTTTCAAAAGTAGAAGCTTTAATTATGGACTTTGAGACATTTCTTTTCAACATAAGCATTTAATGCTATAAATTTCTCTCTAAGCACTACTTTAACTGTATCCCACAAACTCTATTATGTTGTATTTTCATTTCTGTTCAGTTCAAAGTATTTTCTAATTTCCCCTGAGTCTTACTCTTTGACTCATGGATTATTTAGAAGTACAAGTATATTGTTCAATTTACAAGTGTTTGGAGAGTTTTTTGTTACCTTTCTGTTATTGATTTTTAGTTTAATTCTATTAGAGTCAAAGAACATACTTAGTCAAACTCAGAAAAAGAAGGTAGAATGGTGTTGCCTGAGACTTTCCCAAGTTTATTTTTAAAATAAAAACTCCTAAATATTTTTATGTTAAAAAATAATAAATTTATATAATTTCAATTCTTTTCAAATTTGCTAAGATTTCCTTTTAGGACCAGAATATAGTTTGTTTGTAAATGTTGCATGTGCAGTTGAAAAGTGTGTATATTCTGCAGGTGTTGGGTAAAATGTTGTATATGTGTCAATTAGACTCAGTTTTTTATGGTGTTTTCACTTCTTGTATGTACTTGCTGATTTTCTCTTTTAATTTTATTGATTACTCAGAGGGGTGGAGAAGTTTCCAACTATAATTATGGATCTATCGATTTCTTCTTTCAGTCTGTCAGATTTTGCTTCTTGTATTTTGCAGTTCTGTTGTTAGGTACATACACATTAAGAATTGTCACGTCTCCTTGGAGAATTGACCCTCCTATCATTATGGAAGGTTCTTCTTTATTCCTCTCTAATAATTTTCTCTTCTCTGAAGTCTACTTTTTCTGAAAGTCTACTTTTTCTTTTGATTAGTGTTTCCATGCTATATCTTTTTTTCATCATTTTACTTTTAACCTGCCTATATCATATTTGAAGTGAGTTACTTGTAGGCAGCATATATTTGGGTCTTTTTTCAATATATTCTGAGCATTTATGCTTCTTAATTGGGGTGTTTAGACCATTGTAGTTTAATGTAATTCTTGATATATTTAGATTTAAGTCTATCATTTTGTTATTTTCTTTTTGTTCCTTCTGATTTTTATTTCTCTGATACCCTTTTTCTGACATATTTGGGGTTCTTTGAAGACTTTTTGTATCTTTTTAATTTACCTATTGTGTTTTTAGTATATCTCTGTATCTTATTTAGTAGTTGCTCTAGGAATTGCAATATACATACCCAACTTTCTGAGTCTATTTAGAATCCATATCTTACCACATCAAGCAGAATGTAGAGTCCTTACCATTACACAGGGCGCTTCACCCTCTCCATTTTATGTTACAATTGGCTTATGGGATGTGCCTACAGGCATCAAAAGCTTTACCAGAAAATGTTGTAATTTTTGTTTTAAACTGTCCAACATGTTTTAAAGAACTCTACAGAAGAAGAATCTATTCTCTTTACCCCAGTATTTACCATTTATATCATTTCCTCTTTATTTCTCAAAGTCTCACTTTTCCCCGGATCTCTTTTTGATATCATTTCCCTTCTGCCTGAGGAAATTCTTTTAGTAGTCTTTTTAGAGCAGTTCCCTGGCCATAAATTCTTAGTTTTCTTTCATCTGAAAATGTCTTCATTTCAACTTCATTCCTGAAGTGGATTTTTGTAGGCTATAGAATTCTAGGTTAACAGTCCTTTTTTTTCATCACTTTAAACATTTTTCACTTTTTTCTGATTTTCATGGTTTCTGATAAGAAATGCACAGTCGTTTGAATTATTTTCTTCCTACAAGTAATGCATACTTTTTCTGATTGCTTACAAGAGTTTTTTTCTTTGTCTTTAGTTTTCTGCAGTTTGATTATTTTGTGTCTGGGAGTGTATTTTTGGAATTTAGCCTCTTTGAGATTCTCTGAGCTGCTTGAATCTATGGGTTTGTGCATTTCACCAAATTTGGGACATTTTCAGCCACTTTTTTTCAAATATTTTGTCTGCATCATACTTTCTCTTTTCCTTCTGAAACTCTGATGACCCAAATTTAGAACATTTCATTACTGTCCCATGGGTCCCTAAAGTTCTATTCATTTTTTTCAGGGTTTTTTTTTCCCTCTGTGCTCTTCAGATTAAGTAATCTCTATTGATCCCTTCATGTTCACTGATTCCTTGGCCATCTCTATTCTGCTATTGAGCCCATTCAGTGAGTTCTTTTATTTCTGTTATTGTATTTTTCATATCTAAAATGTTCATTTTTAAATATCTTCTTATTTTTTCTGAAACTATCTTTTCATTTATTTCAAGAGAGTTTATCTTTACTTTTTGAAGCATTTTTATTTTAGCTTCTTTAAAGTCTGTCAGATAATTCAAATACCTGTGTCATCTCAGTTGACATCCGTTGATTGTCTTGTTTAAATGTGAGTTGAGATTTTCCTGATTTTTGCCAGGAAAATGCCAAAAATAGGTATTCCTTGGCTTACAATGGGATTATATCCCGGTAAACACATTGTAAAAGGAAAATATTGTAATTTGGAAATGCATTTAATACACTTAACCTGTTGAACATCATAGCTTGTCCTAAACTACCTTAAACGTGCTCAGAACACTTACATATACCTATGGTTAGTTAAAATCATCTGGTACAAAGCTATTTTATACCAGTGCTGTCTCATGTAATTATTATGAGTATCACTTTATATCATCATAAAATTGAAAAATTGTAAGTCAAACTATTGTAAGTCAGGGATCATCTATAAATCTAAATTGTTTCCTGGACACTTTAATATTATAATATGAGACTGTGGGTCTTTAAATCCCATGGGGAATGTTGATATTTTCATCATATAATCAACACTCTTGGGTTCAAACTACAAGTTCTGACCATATTCTGAGGGTTGTGGTTCTTGTGTTAGTTTAGTCTTCAAACTCTTTGTAATGCTATTTGATTCTGTCTCATTTATTTTAATTTTGTTTTATTTATTTATTTTATTTTTATGTGGGTAGTTCCCTGGCTGGGAATCGAACCCAGGCCACAGCGTTGACAGTGCCAAAGCCTTAGCCACTGCACCACCAGGGAACTCCCCACCCCAGATTTTAGAGTGGGAGAATTAACATGCTGAAAATTCAGATTTAGAAAGCACTGTGGTTTTGATTTACATTTCCCTAATAGCTAGTGAAGTTGAGCCAAGGTTATGACACCTTACTGAGTTATTTGTACAGTGCTGCCAATGTAAGTGCACAGTGGCAAGTTCGCGAACTTAATTGTCAGATTTTGGGCACAGCACAGCTCTGATGGCCATTCCAGAAAAAGAGTTCCAAAATTGCTTTGAAGGGTAGACTAGGTGCTAGCATTGGTGCAAGGGGAGTACTTCGAAGGTGACTAGTGATATTCAGCAATGAGGTGTGTAGCACTTTTTCTAGGATGAGTTCGCAAATTTAATTGTCCAACCTCATATGGTAGTTTTATGTTTAACATTTTGAGGAACTGCCAAACTGTTTTTCTTAACAGCTGTGCCATTTTATATTCCCACTAGCAGTGTATGAGTGTCTCAACACTCTCATTTACCCAGAGAGGTATAGTAATTTTCCAAGTTCACACAGTGGATTGCTGACTCTCAAACCCATCCTCTTAACTCAAACTTATGATAATTAGTGACAGAAACAAGAATAAAAACCCCAGTGGACTGAACAAAAAGCCTTCTACCAATTGAAAAATTTCTGCCAACTTAGGAAAAGACATCAAACAATTTTTTATACCATTGTAAGTCTTCTCTTCACTATCACTATGATTTTTTCCTTCAATAGATTTTCAGATCTATTGAGAATATTTTACTAGATTATTCTTCTATATAAATTATTGCAGTCCTTGTACCTTGCTCAGTTTGTCCTGTTACAGTCCCTCACCCTAGACCATCATGATCCTTAGAACCATGAATCATGAGAGCTGATCATCTGGTCTGTCCTCCTCACATTACAAACAAAACTGCTGGACTGTGGTCCTTTGGCTCTCAGGGAACTCTGGGGGATTCAGCACCCTCCCCTAATATGTTTTAAATGGGTCATCCACTGCTCCCTGCTCCTCTGGCTTTTACTCCAGGTGCAACATCAGCTACTTAGAAGAATGGCTTAAAGATAAGAATTTGCAAAAAAGCTTGGCCAAGGAAACTTTGGAACCTCTCTCCCAGGCAGCCTGGTTGCTTCAGGTTAAGAAGACCACAGACAGCGATGCCAAAGAGATCTATGAACGCTGTACCTCACTGTCTGCTGTGCAGGTGACAAGACTTGCTAAATGTCTCCCTGATCTGCACTGACAGATCATGTAATTGGTGTCAGCCATGGGGTGCACCTGAGTCTCTGTGTGCTTTTTGGGGAGCATAGTATCTCCCATGGCCCACCCTGTTCTCTAATAAGCACTTGTTAAATACTGACTCTAGACCTTGAAAGCATGAAAGTGCAGGTGACAGACATGTTACCTGCTCACTAAACTCACAAATGTGCATTGGCTGGGTGGTGTGGGGGAGGTAGTAGGGAAAGGACACTAGAAGTGGGAATTTGTCCTACTGTCATCTAATTATGTGGTTTGTGTTTGCTCCTTTCTGTCCTCTTCTCACCTTTTCTTAGAAAGAAGTAGCATGTGGTTCCTACAACCAAGTTACAGAATAAAAGAACTACCCATGGTTCCCAGCAGTTCCCAAACCACCAGGACCATATTTCACGGACACAGCTGCCTTTTATCATGGTCTAACACCACCTTCTTACTCTTTGCAGATCATAAAGATCCTTAATTCCTACACACCTATAGATGACTTTGAGAAAAGAGTGACTCCATCCTTTGTTCGCAAAGTACAGGTGAGAGTCTTACAAATGTGCCTTTTCATTTTTAGTTAAATTAATATTTAATTAGCATTATAGAAATCCAAGATGAAAGCACTTTTACCAAACATGCACATGAAAAGCACCCCACAAAAGCAGCAGGGATTTTCCTTTAGATTCCCCAGTTTTTAGAACCCCTTTTAGCCCTGAGGGAAGGGAATGAGAATGCCAGAGCCAAGACTCAGGTTCTGTACTCCTTCAGCAGGTCTTGTTTCCTAGAAGTCTTTGAGTGCTATGCAAGTGAGCAGAGGCTGAGTGGAAACAGTGATCTACCTGTGTTTCCACTTTTCTTACTCTAATCCCTGAAGTTTCTTCCCCCAGTGAACTAGGGCAACAGTTCTCAAAGTTTGGTTCAAGGATCCCTCGGATTCCTTGAGATCCTTTTAGGAGGTCTGCAAAATCTTCCTTTTTCCAACTGCATAGCTGTGTGAGGCTGACCTTTCTTCCTATACTTCAACCAAAATAACTGTCACAATAGGTTGATGCAGAAGCAGATCTGAGATTCCACCTGTCATCTTAAGGCAGACATTAAAAAGGTTAACAAAAATATAAGACAACACAACTTCTCACTAATTCTTTTTTCAAAAATGTGCTTATTTTTCAATAAAAATAGGTGAATATATGTTGGGTTTATTCATGCTATTATAATGAATTAATAAATACTTTAAGTTATTGTTTTCATATGTCAGTAATTAGACCCACACACACAAAGGCTCTTTGGAGTCCTCCTTAATTTTTAAGAGTATAAAGGGGTCCTGAAACCAAAGAGTTTGCAAACCTCTGAACTAAAAAAAAAAAAGATGAGTGCAATAAAAAATTAATACTTCAGATCTACGCATGTTTGGGCTTAGAATTATGTCATGGGAATAGATAAGAAAACAGATTGATTTACAGTCAATCCATCCTGTGGGAAATTAACTTCTAAAGTGAAACAGAGCTGATCTGCATGTCCTAGATAGACCATTCCACCTTGGAATTGTGCTATTAAAAAGCCCTTTTGTGTGTTATCGGACATGATTTTGAAAGGAGTGTTTCACTGGAGCTAGAGTTGTTTTATCCTCACTCTTGACTTCCAGATAGCAATAAAGCAGAATAATGTGCTGGTTTCCTTATTCATTTTCCCTCTGGTTCTGATTTCAGGCTCTCCTAAATAGCCGAGAGGACACCTCACAGCTGATGTTGGATACCAAATATCTCTTTCAAGTCATGTTTCCTTTTACCCCCTCTCCCCATGCTCTGGAAATGATTCAGATCCCTAGCAGTTTCAAGCTAGGCTTTCTCAATAGAGTATAGCAGGAGAAGAAAGAGCACATATACTGACTGTTCCCTCAAAAGCCAAATGAAGGCCATGTGTGGGGATGTGGTTTACTAATTGGAACTGGAAATTCTCTGGAATGTGATTTAAGGAAGAAAATAAGAATTCTCCCAAATAGGCCATATCTCTACACTGATGGTGTGGCCACTGTTCTTTTGTAAAAATTAACACACACCAGCAGTGTCCACGTCTAGCCTTGGAATCTCACCTGGCTTTTTACTGGAATTCCTGGAAAGCTCAGGTTTTCTTCCAGGTGCCTATTAGTCTAGAGATTGACCTTGTGACAGGGCTCCACCCACAGGGCATCAGGTCCGGAACTCAGCGTCTCCCAAGTTTTCTAAGGTTCATGTGAAGTCCAGGTACATTTACAAAGCCACAGTGGGGTCCAGGGCTGAGTCTTCCAGGAAATAATTCCATTTGGCCGTGATGGGCTACCAAAAGGCCTCTCTCCCATGCCTGTTTAAGTGTGGGGCGAGTTTCATTGACTCTTTTTACTAAAAGTGCTCCTTCATAAAAAATAAATAAAAATTAAAAAGTTATCTCAGACCCCTCTAATTTTTAAGAGAATATTCAATTTGAAAAGAATCATATGAAGTATTTTATATATAGATCTATTTAAAACTAATGTATTATTAAAGCTTAATTGCCATGATATTTATCATCTTCTCCAGAAGAACATTTCTTTAAATCTTATCTGCCATCATTTTTCATTGCTTATTTATTATCTTTCAAACAATAACTTTTTTTAAAAGTTTTCAAAAAGCAACTTAAATGGTTTTCTTCATTGCATCAGCATTCAAATATGTGTTAAAATTTTCTCATAAAAATCACTGAAGAATTATATCAGGTTTTTCCATCTGAGAAGTTTGTGTTTCCCAAGTTTTATCCCTGCACACTTTCTCATTCCCTCCTTTCAGAGCATAAAACATTTGATAAGCCCTTCTAGCCTGTGGCCCCAGCACCCTCCTACAGCACCCCAAGAATTCCAGCTGGCCTTCTGTTTCTGAAAGTCACAGGCAGTAGATGTGATTCTGTAACACTGACATATATCTTAGAAGTGGAAATAATACATGATTATGAAGCAACATCACCCTAGCAATATGTAATAATGTCTTTTCATATTATAAGTGATTGACTTTAGTTCCTTTAGATACATTGTATATGAAGAAATGAAAAGTAGAACTTTGTAGTATTTTAATCAATAAAATAAATTCCCATATGAATTGAATCAGATTCTTTTCATTGCTAGGAGATTATATTTTTCTAAAGTGCACAAGTTTTATGTCTTTAAGGGTCCTACTTAAAGATGCTGGAATCATTACAGAGTCATAATATCTCATAAAACATATAAAAATTTTTAGAGAGGAAATGTGTCTCGGGCTGTGTCTCCATGAGGCTCCTAGATTTCTAGAAGAGTTGGCTGGGTTTCTGACCTGCACCATGGCTTTCTCCGTGCTCCTTCCAGACCTTCCCTGTGCCATGAGGAGCCCATCACCCTTACTTTTTGGCTCCCACAACCCGGTTCCTGCCTGTTTTACAGCACTTACCCTGGGCTGTAAGGCAGTAATGTTGCCCTTTTCCTCCACTGACCTGTGAGATTGTGGAGAGCGAGTCCACATCTTACTCATCCCTGCATTGACGTCGATGCCGGCGAAGTGGAGGGAACTGTGGGAACCAAGGCCGACTGGGTGGCAGGATTTATGGGGTAGCGGTGTTGGTCAGCCTTGGGAAGGAGTAGATCTTGTTGGGGACTAGACAAGGAGACCTGCAGATGCTGAGAAATGTATGCATGAAGAAGGGGTAGTGGGGTTCGCTCACCCACAGTCTTGATCAGTTCTACAAAGCTGAAAGTGGAGCGGTGGCCAAAATTAATTTGGTCTTGGTAGGATGAGGATTGTGAGGAGGTGGGAGGTGCTGTGACTGGATAGTCACAGGTGAATGTCAGGGCTGCTCAGTGGAGCAGGTGTGGATTCACGGGGTCAAACCTGTGAGCTCTGCCTCCTACTGAGAGGGTAGAGAACTGAACTCCAGAAACTGGTCAATAGGGGTTCTTTAGGCACCTGGCAGCATAGATGGCCAGAGGATTCAAGGAGCAAGTGACGCAAATGGCACTGAGTGTTCCAGCAGTGGGGACAGGACTAAAGCCACTGAGCTGTAATCCCAGGATAAGATCAGACGTGTGCGTCCTTTTAGCTTCTTCGAGTTCCTGCTCTAACTTCGTTCCTTTCTGCTGATCAGTTCCAAGTGTTCACTCCGTGGAAGGTATGTAGGTGTTAACATTAAATTAGAATACTTGGGCTTTCTTAAATGCTCAGAAAAGTGTTCAGATGTGTACATACCAAGGTGTTAACAGTGGTCTGCGGTGAGAGCACAGGTGGTGCTTGTTAATCTGTTCTAATTTTTCTACAATTTGCATGTATTTCTTTTGAAATAAGGTGTTTTGTTTTTAAAATATATTTAGTATCGTCATCAGGGGAAAAAAGTTAAGCATCTTCAAAATCATTTAAGCAGTTTTAAAAATTGATCCAGGTAACACTTTACTCATTAATGTTGTAAACTTCAGAGTGCTGCTTATGGAATTGAAAGAGGTTTTTGACATAGACATTATATACTCATAATAAGCTTGGGAGATAAAGCTACACTGTCACATGTATCAGTAGTTTATTCTTTTTTATTGCACAAACATATCACAGTTTAGGCTACTATTGATGAACATTTGGGGTTTTCCAGTTTGGAGCGATTATGAATAAAACTGCTATGACTTTTTTTTTTTTTTGGACCAATTTATGCCCTGCCAGCAAGGACCAAACTCCAGTTCTCCACATCTTGGTGCACTCTTCAGCTTGTCGTCCTTTTCACGTTAGGTATACTGGTGAGTAAGTAGTGATATCACACACACTGTGTTTAATTTGCTTTTCTTTGCTAACTAATGATGTTGATCATCTTTTTATATGTTTATTGACCATAAGAATATCTGTATTGGTGAAGTATCTGTTAAAGTTTTGTACCCATTTTAAAAAATAATTTTTATTGAAATATAATGCACATAACATAAAATTCACCATTTTAAACTTACATTTCCTTGTTTTTTAGTATATTCACAAGGATGTGCATTATCTAATTCCAGAGCATTTCTGTCACCCATAAAAAGAAACCCCATACCCATTAAGCAGTCACTCCCAACTCCTCACTTCCCACTCCTACCCGCCAGCAACCTCCAGCCTACTTTCTGTCTGTGTGGATTTGCCTATCCTGGACATTTCATATAAATGGAAACATAATTTGTGGCCTTTTGTGCCTGGCTAATTTTGCTTAATATGTTTTCAGGTTTCATCTATATTGTAGCATGTACCAGAACTTTGTTCCTTTTTATTGCCAAATAGCATTCTACTGTATGGATAGACCACATTTTGTTTATCCATTCATCAGTTGATGGACATGTGAGCTGTTTCCACTTTTTGGCTTGAATGGTGCTCCAAGCACTAGTGTGTAAGTTTTATCTTGGGTATATACCTAGGAGCAGATTTGCTGGGTCCTACGGTAACAACTCTGTTTAACTGCTAAACTGTTCTCCATGGTGGCTGCACCATTTTACATTCCCACCAGCAAAGTATGAGTGTTCTTTTGCCCATTTTTAATTGGGATGAGGCATGATTTTAAAAATAAAAACTGGAGATACTCTATAGATCCAAAATTAGAGATTGGTTTAATAAATTATAATACTCCACAGTATAGAATAATACTAAAGCTATTACAAAAAACAAAACAACAGTAACAACACACCACAAATCAGATAGCTCTATAAGTACTATCGGAATAATAAGTTAGGTGAAGAAAGCAAGTAGCTAACAACCCCATTTACAACTAAGAAAACTTCATCTATGGTGTCAGAAAAGTCTGAAAGAATAGGCACCAAACTAAATGAGGGGATAGATGTGGGATAGGCAATGGAAACTTTTAACTTTTTACTTTGTATCTTTGGCATTGACTCTTTTAAAAATAAGTATGGAGTGTTGGATTTTTTGGTAATTTTTAAACCATATATTTAGGTGAAACATTTCAAAGACATTGTGTGTTTGCTGTTGGATTAGCGGAAGGTTTGAGAAGTTCTATGAACTCCTTCTGCAAAGCAACTTCCCATCAAAATTTGTTAAAATCAGGTATTTTTATCTTTTTCTTATCAAAATAAGGTATTTTTATCTTTTTCTCATTGAAGCATTTGCTCTGTGAAAAATTTCCTCCTCATAAAAAGGATTATTGACAATAAGTACAGTAGAATGTTCTAAAATCAAATTTAGCTCATGCTATAAATACTAAATGAAAAACATCCCGATCTAAAAATATAAACCGTATGCATGAACATTCTGACCCCAGCGGTCCTAAAAATCTTGCATATACCAAGGTGTGAAAAGGTGTCTCTATGCACAGTAGGTTTACAGGTGGGTCTTTTCTTCCTTACACCTTTCTCATTTTCCCGAACTTTTTACAATGACCCTGTATAAATAACATTTATGGTTTTAAAATACTATAATCTTGCAAATTTGGCTTGTGGCTTGCCCATGCTTAACCAAACCAGATCTAAAATGTGATAGGATTTAAGGTTGATGTGACTCAAAACTTGTGATCTCTTTTAAAAAATGGTGTTTTCCAAGAATATGCAATGACATGTGAAGATGAAAACACTATTAAGCAAAACACTAAAGTTCAAGATTGTAATGACATATCATTCCAATTTTTACAATAGTGTACACATATATGCTTATAAGGAACTAGGAGAAAGCATAATGCTAATAGAGGTCCATTATTTGTTAGTATAGGACATGCAGGCAATTGATTTTCCCTTCTTCATGTCTTTCTCTTTCCAATTATTTATAATGAAAACATGTACAGCTCTTATATATCATTTGAAAAAAAAAAGTTTTTAATTCAGTCTGGGAAGGCAAACTCTCTCTGTGCAGGTTTGGACTATGTTTTCGACTCCTCTTTCTCTCGCTCTTCCGCCACTCCTAGTCATCGTCCTGCTCCATCCCCACATACTCCCTCAGTTCCTGCTGCCTTCCATCCTGCAGCTGCTGCTCAGTCCAGAGCACATTTCCTCTTCCCCAGGACATGATAACAGTCTCTTCACCTAGATGATTTTCCTGCTATGCATTCTGTCTCTGACCTACTTCTAGGCGCACAAATGCTGGAATAATCCCCCTCAATGATGTGGCTCCCTTGCTGAAAAACCCACAGCTCACCTTCCTAATGCTATTCTGTGCAGGCCTAAGCACAGCCTTGTGACTGGCCGCCTTGGAAGGCTTGGGCAGGGGGGCGGGGTGACATTACCGGACCGCTACCATGGCTCAGGCTCTAGTGGATAGGCTCTTTTGTGTTCTTTAACTCATTTGGGACAAAGCAGAGCAGCTTGGTGATGCTAGCTCCACAGTGAGGGTTGTAGGGTCCCCCTGCATACTGACGTTGAACTCATTTAATCCCTCAGCACATCCTGCCTCCCTCTCAGGGTGGCTGTGAGAGGTCAGAGTCAAGCACTCTGTGGTGGTCACTAACCCGTTCCCTTCTGATCTCTTATCCCTAAAGGACTGTCCTGTTTTCCTTTGTTACCTAGAGATCTCAAGAACTATGCGAGCTGCCCCTTTGCTGTAGGAATTCAACCGAATTCATGATCTCTGCATTCTCTCTGGAGCCCCATGGTGACCTCTGTATGATAGACATTCCCCTCAGAGGTGTCCCCACTGCCCTGCCTTACAAATACATCCCTTGCAAATTTGGCTTTGTTGAAATATACAGATCAGTGCCCCCAAATATCTTTATACTCAGGAAGCCATTTCTTTAAACTTTGATGTAACCCACTGTTTGAAGCACACATTATATTGGCATGGCTACAATAGGTGCTCCCTCCCACCTTGACCTCCTTGTCTCCCATCTCCAGCAATGGCACCATGAACCCTCAGCCTCCCAAACAGAAACCTAGGAGATATCGTAGACATCTCCCTCTAGTATCCACACGTCACCACATCCAGCTCCTCCTTCACAAGTGTAGTCCACATCCATCCCACAGCATTGCTTTAGTTCAGGCCTTTGTTGTTTCTAGCCTAAACTGTGGCCATAGGCTCCTCTCTGCCCTTCTGCATCTCCAGCCTCACCCCTCCCTTCCTTCCTGCTGCTGCTGCTGCTATTATAGCCATTCACAGGGCAGCATAACATCTCTGGAGCACTCACTACATTCCAGGCTTGAGCTAGGTGCTCCATGCATTGGCCCTTAGAACTTCCCTGACAACCACACTTGTGGTAGATTTTAAGATCCCCACTCGACAGATTAGCAAGCAAAGATTCATAGAGATCAAGTAACTTGCCTAAGCAGTGGGGCCAGGATCCAGCCAGCCAGAGGCAGCACCTTTTGCCACTAGTCTAGATAGTTTTGCTTCCTCGAAGTTACCCTCCCTCCAGTGGCCTGGGCCAACTTCTGGGTGGACAAGCTGGGTGGACTAGGCTGACCAGACATACCATTTCAAATGGGACAGAAGACAATGGTCCCATTTTAAAGGGTACGTAGTCTTATTGGGTTAAATTCAAGGTGTCAGTAGGCTGACCCTACGTACCATTTGAACTAGGACAGTACCATTGTTTTCTGTCCCATTTAAAATGGTACATCTGATCAAACAGGCAGAGACGTTCCTCTGTGGCTGTCAAATGTTTAATAAGTAAGCAGGATGCCACATTCCTGGCAAGGAACCAACACCACATTTACTCGGCCTCATGGCATTGGCTGGGATCAGGCTCTGCCATTTTCTGACTCTTGTCTTTACTCCAAAAGTTCACCCTAAAGGGAGGAGTTGTGTTTTTTTAAGTTTGCAATTACACTGTTCATTACAGTGATGTTTTCTATTTTGAAGCCCCACAAGATTAATACTGTGCTGCAAAAAATCCATTGTGTCCATGTCTGCAAGCTGCCAAAACAACTAGTTAAATATAAGTTCAGAAAACCTGTTGTCTGGTGCTTTCTTACTTGTTAAATAAGTGAGTTGGTGTTGACCCAGCATGTTGTAACAAATCAAAGGTTACAGATTAACTGCATATACTTTATCCCGCATGTAGAAGTCTGAGCAACTACCATGGTAAAGGGAGGATGAGCTTTAAAAAGCTGTTGCTGTTGGCTTTTCTCACAGACTTACATTCTTTTTTTCCCTCTCTTTTTCAGCTTCATCTTGGGTAAAAGATGTGTGATCAGACCTTTCTAGTTAATGTATTTGGCTCCTGTGACAAATGTTTCAAACAAAGGGCTCTGAGACCAGTTTTCAAGAAATCTCAACAGCTCAACTACTGTTCAATATGTGCAGAAATTGTAAGTGCCACTTTTTAAAAATTTAAGTGGTTACCTGTCTTAAAATGACATCTAATGTGACAGATAAGTTGCTATAGAAACAGTTTACACACACAAACATTTTCAGCACAGCTGGGCTGGGTGAGGCAGTATAGCATGGAGGTGTTAGGGTGTGGACTCTGGTCTCTGACTTCCTGGGTTCAAATCCTAGTTCTTCCGTTCCTTGGTGGTTGTGTGCCAGAAGAACTCAACTCTCCCAGGAAGCCCATTTTCCTGTCTATAAAGTAGGAATAAAAGTATCTACCTCATAGGGTTTTGTGAGGATCAAATTCGTTCATTTGATAAAATATTTAAAACAGTACCCAGCACAGGAAGTGCTCAATAAATTATTTAGTTATTATTTTTTAGAACTAATGCTTTTTTTTTCCTTCTGTCTTCTGTTAGTCTACTTGGCAAGCCACCAAGCTAAAAGGAACACTGGCAAATAAATAGCATGGAAGCACCTTTCCAAAATCCCTATACCATCGCCCCTAGGAATAGCTCTGTTGAAAATTGAACCATACAGGGCCTCAGCAGTGAGCAAAATTAAGCTCAAGGAAAAGTGCTCCTTGGACCTAAGCTTTCAGTGAGGGCTAAGGAATGAACATAAATCCTTACATTTTTCAAAGTACACAGAATCAATCCTCACCAGAGTGGCTAACCAATCCCCACCAGAATGGCTACATACAGATCTTATATTCAAATCTTGAATTTTGGAAGATTATATTCAGATCTCACAGCAAAAATGTCCACAGCATGACCGGAGCCCAAGGAACTAGTTCTATCGCTGAGCATTTGCAAAGCTGTGCTCAGTAGTGCAGTTGAGCCCAGCTCCCACCTGGTCAAAAGTGGTAAAGCACTCTTCCCCAAAAGCTTACTAGGAAATCCCTATTGTGGCACACAGGCTTTGGTACAACCTAATAATAATCCTGATGTCACAGGGTTCAGGCTCAGTGTAATGGGCTTCTACATGCAGCACATTGTGTTCTAAACTTGGCTCTGCAAATTGTCAAACTGAGGACATGCAGTTCTTAAAATAAGCCGGCTTTCTGTGGCCACACTACTGCCCTACCAGCCTGAAACAGTGCTGTTTATTAATCTTGCTCTTCTGTTTTTTAAACAATGTCTGCTATAGGCAGAAGCAGCCCATAATCTCAGATGTCTTGTACTCTGTAGCACCACAGATTCTCCCCAGGTTAGAGGCTCTGCCTGGAGATAGTCTGGGGACTGTCACCAGCTGTCTCCACCACAAAAGCAGGAGGGTTCCCAAATATGCAGATAGCCGCCTCCTTGGCTGAGGAGGCATCCAAATGACCTTTTGACAGGTTTCTGAGATTGTGCAGACACAGCCCCCAGTGGACCGTTTTCATGAACAGGAGCAACCCTGTATCTCCATCACTGCTGAAATGTAGCAGACCTCAACTTTTCTGAGCTCCAGCTTACTCCTGTGAACACGAAAGCACAGGAAGGCATTTTGCAAACTTTTCCAGCCATTAAGAAATTACAGGGACTCATCTCCAGATGGTAGATTCTCCAGACTGGAGGATGTTTGGGGTTTATGTTACACAGAGACCCTCCAGAGGAGGGCACACACCAGTGCGAAGCACCACTCAGCCCAGGTCTTCACAGGCTGGCAAACTCACACATCCCATGATGGTCCACAAGGGGTCAGCCTGAGAAGGGAATGAGAGGCTGCTGCTTTGCCCAGGCCTTCTGAGAAGATGCTTGTGTCTCCCATGACCTAGTGTCTCATTTAAAGTACTTCATGTGAATTGTTCAGCTGTATCAGGTGGCCTTAATAATAACAAACACCTACTATATGCCATGCATCACTCTGATTGCTCTACTTAGTCACTCCTGATAAGCACCCTATAGAGAAGGTGTCATCCCCATTTATTGCTGAGGAGCCTGAGACACAGAGAAATTAAGTAAATCACCGGAAGGCACGAGGCACAGCCAGCATTTGCCCACAGGCAGTCTGATCGCGCTCATAACCTTTTCTCTGCACACTCTGAAACAGATCTAATTATTTTTGCTTTTATAGTTGAATGTATCTAAAACATGTTTTTGTATGTTTATTTGATTTTTAATTGCATGTCACATATCTTTATATTGTTTTATATATTCATTTAATAAACTAACATTAACTGAGCACCTGTCATATACCAGTCATTATGCTCAATACTGAGGATAAATTATGAATAAACCTATACTGATAGAAAGTACTATGAAGCATCTGCTACAATGAAGAAGTCTGCTAAGGGTTTTATTCATATTATCTTACTTAATTCTAACAACCCTATGAAGTAGATACTGTGAAGTAGATTTTCCAGATAAAGAAAATGAAATGCTCAGACTCTAACCTCCAAGACAACTCTGTATAGATTAATATAGATTACTTCCAACTTTTCTTAGGGCCCAGGACAGCAAGTCAAAGCTCTATTCAGCAAGAAGGGAGGGGTACAAAGAGGGTGGGGATGGCACCCAAGATTCTGTTTGGCGATGTTTGCTTTAGAATTTGTAACCTTGATCTGTCTTTTTATTCTGGACACAAACACACACATGCAAGGTCATGGAGAGGGGAAGGGGAGAAGCCATGGTTAGGTCCTCCACCCTGAAGCCCCGAGGTATGTAACTGAATAGAGTCAGGCTGCTTGGGTCCAAATCTGCCTTTTCCGCTTTCTGGAAATGTGAACAGAACAAATCATTTAATCTTTCTGTGCCTCAGTTTGCTCATTTGTAAAATGGAGATAATAATATCCATTCCTGAATGAACTGTTGTGAGTTATTAATGCAAAGCACTTGGAATAGCGCCTGACAGTGCAGGGCATGGGAAAGAGAGGATGCTTGAATCTGCCATAAAGTCACTAAACTTGGGTCCTTGAGAGAACTGTAGCAACCCTTCCATTCTGAGGTGGGGGAAGCTGCCTCAGAAGTGACGTGACTGAGATCACTGGGCATGGGCTCCGAAACCCAGGTCTGGGCCCCCGTGTGCCACCCTCACCCCCTGCCTGCAAGGGACTTAATTCCCCAGTGAAGAAAGAAAAAGCCAAACCCAGGGTCGGCCTGCTACTGCCGCAAAGACCCCAGAGTTTCTCAGAAGCCAGAATTCGTTTTATTTTTGTTATATTTTGTTATATTTAACTCAACAAATGAGTCAAGTTTCCAGTTTGCTGTGGGGGGAGCACCAGAGCTACCCCCGGACCCGGCCGGCTATCAGTGGCGCGGGCCCGACCTCGGTGCCTTCTCCTCTCTGCAGGTAGAAGTCACCGGGCTGGGTATCAAAGCCCTAGTGAGGGGAGATCTGTGCGGGGGAGGCGGGAGGGGAAGTTCACCAGACTCCCAGGAGCAGGACAGTCCTGAGTTGGAATCCCACTACGTGTGCGTCCTCCAGCAAGTCACACATCATCTGAGTCTCGGTTTCCCCCGCCGGTGGAGTGGGCACGACGTTCTCTGCTTCTCCAAGGCGATGGGCCTCAGCAGCGCTATCACGAGCCTAGCGGGTG
Organism: Lyroderma lyra; assembly: GCA_004026885.1. NCBI lineage: Eukaryota > Metazoa > Chordata > Mammalia > Chiroptera > Megadermatidae > Lyroderma > Lyroderma lyra. The sequence goes on from PVJL010000037.1 coordinate 720,769, forward strand.
CGCGCGCTGCAAGTGCGGGGCGGGGGTGCCGAGCGGGCGCTGTGCCCGCGGCGACGGCGGCGGGGAGGGGGGTCGGCCGCGGAAGCCGGGTTCGTAGCCGCCGGCGTCAGCGCCGGGGGGCGGGGCTGCGCACCGGGGAGACTGCGGCTGGAGCTGCGCCGGTGGCCGCTCGGGCCTCCTCCCGCAGCTCACCCGCATTCCCGCTCTCCGCTTCCTTTCCCGCGTGAAGATGGCTACGGACGGGCTGCACGAGAACGAGACGCTGGCGTCGCTGAAGAGCGAGGCCGAGAGCCTCAAGGGCAAACTGGAGGAGGAGCGGGCCAAGCTGCACGACGTGGAGCGTGAGTGCGGGCCGGGGCGGGGGCTGTGCGCTGGAGGCGGGCCGAGGAAAGGAGAGTGGGCTCCCGAGAGCGGGCCGTGGGCCCAGGTATCCCGGGGAGGCGCGGGGAGTAGCCGCGAGCACCCGGGGTGCGCGGTGTGGGGCCCGAGCTGGGCGGCCCTTCGGAGGCTCCCGACACCTTGCAGAGCCCCCGCGCACCTCTGGGCCCTGGGCGCCTGGTGGTAGGAACCCCTGGCCGCTGGCCTCCCGAGGAAGGATCGTGGGACCAGTTGCGGTCATCACCTGCGTGGAAGATGCAAACTGATCGCATTCCTGCCGTTCCCAGGCGGAGCGGGGTGGAGGAGGGTGTCAGTGGTGGCAAGCGCAGCGAGCCCTTGTGGGCGCGGCCTAGGGTAAAACTCCTGTTTTGTTTTTTAATCATTTGGCCTTCTCCAAAACTGTTGTGTCTTTTGCGTTTTGCTTTTACAGGGAACCAGACACTGACTTTAAAGCTCTTTTTTTCAATCTGCTCCTCGGTGGAGAGCCGGTTGGGGGAAGGGGAGCAGCGGAGCTTACCGAATCCAACCATTTAGTTCATTTAAGGCTGTGTAGAAAGCATTTGGATGGATGCGGCATGGTTAGAGCATCAGCGAGCAATAGCCGTCTAAAACTTACATTATTGACCACTACCATAATTCAGAACCGGCTCTGTGATTTTTTTTTTTTTTGAATGAGCAATTAAATAGCCAGGTGAAATGAGTCTTGGGGGATCAGTTTCCCTTCACTGTGCCCAATAGTTCATCCTCAGCCGAGCTCCGACTTGGGTCCAAGCTTGGGGAAGTGGCCCTGTCTGCTTACTTTTCAGTCCTGAGGGTGGCTGCTTCCCTTTGCTGAGCAAGACCTCCCCTTGGTGCCCTCAGGCACACCTTTACATCGTGCTCCTGCCATGCCTGTTTGGTACCACCCTCTTTAAATTCTATTTGGGAAAAAAAAATGGGGTTCATGCTAGGTCCTTTAGCACCTGATTCCTTTCTTTGAAAATCACTTGATAGAAGCTGATGAGGGAGTTCCCTGGTGGTGTAGTGGCTTAAGGCTTCGGCGCTGGCGCTGTCAGCGCTGCGGCCTGGGTTCGATTCCCAGTCAGGGAGCTACCCACATACCAAAAAGCAAATAAATAAATAAATAAAAAATAGAAGCTGATGACCTGAGTATGCTGTGCTTTTGGAAGGGCCTCCTTCAAATAGGAAGCACACTAAACTCCTGTGTCATTGAGAAAGGTGTCCAGTTACAAATAACCATAAACCTCTAATAAAGTCATAAAGCAAATTGGGAGTTATTTTTCTTATATAACAAGAACAAGAGTAAGTGATCACCAGCTTTGGTTTATCTGTTTAGTGTGTCATCAGGGACCCACACTTCTGTCTTCCTCCTCCACCATCCTGAGAGCCGTGACATTTGCCCCATGATTACAACATCACTGCTACAGCTCCAAACATCACACCTGTATCCAGGGCAGGAAGAAGGTGGAATGTGGGTACCAGCCTTTGTTTCTCCTTTTTATCAGGAAAGCAGAAGTTTTCCCCTAAACCTCCTTTCTCCCCAACAAATTTTTGTTTGTACTTTATGGGCCAGAACTAGGTTACTGCAAGGGAAGATGGAAAAGGAGAACTGAGCTGGGCACATTGTTACCTCCAAACACCTGGCTTTCTGTTATCAAGGGAGAAGCAAGAAATAGAAATTGGGAGGCATAGGACAGACTCTTCCCCATTTCCCTTTGCAAATTTCTGCACTCTGCAAATGGTAAGAATAACGCTCTGAGTGTGATTTTAGTTTCTGTAGGTCTGATTTCTCCATTTTACAGATGAGGAAACTGAGGCACAGAGATGTGAAAGGACTTGTGGGAAGACCCCCAGCTAGTAAGCTGTGGGATCAGGATTCCAATGCAGGCCATCTGAGCCCCAGCCCAACCTCTGTGCAGAGGCAGTCTCCAGAAACACCCTTACTCGATAATGCAGGGTGCCCACTGGGGTATTTTCAGTCTTCCTGTGAATTTGTAAATTGCTTTAAGGCAGAGAGTCAGATAGTCAAGATGCAGCTTTTCAACAGCGGGCCTCAGGCCTGCCAAGGATGCAGTGTCCTCAAAGGCCAGGGGCACATTTGGACCCACAGTAGGGGATCTATCCTTACCTGTCTATAAGTCAGAAATTTTGAGTTGAAAAGACCGGAAAGCATGTGGTCATGTTTCCGTTTATGCCCCAGGAAACTTCCAGACCACTTCCCCACTCTTGTAGAAAATGCTGGCTCCTCTGAGCCTCCTGTCCTTCACCTGCCCTCCCTCTTCTCCTTCTTCATGCTATCTCTTGACCTCCCAGCTAGGCTCCCTCATGTCATAAGGACTTTGGCACATGGCTTGAGCCTTCCTTTTGACCCTAAGACCTGTCACATCCCTGGTGTCTTCAGGGTTCACAAAGATGACCCTCCTAACACTCTGGCCCCTCACTCCATCACAACCCCCTGTGATCCTGTTAGCACTCAGAGCTCCTCCTCTGACCATAGTCTCTCCCCATGGAGATCTCCATGTTCTGGGATCACTGGGCTCTTCTCCCAGTCTCTCAGCCTTCTGCTGTACATTTTTGCATTTTGGTGATGTTACATAGGTGGCCCTATGACCCACCTATAGTTGGGAAAACTTTTTTTTTAATTTATTTTTATTGTTAGACTTATCGGGGTGACATCTGTTAGCAAGGATTACATAGGTTTCAGGCATACAATTCTACAGTGCATTGTCAACTTGTTGTATAATAAGTTCACCACCCAGTGTGACTTCTCTTTCCATCACCCCGTCCCTTCTCTCCCAGGCCCCTCCTCCCATGCCCTCTGATAACCACTAACCACTAAACTACTGATTGTGTCCATGAGTTTTTGCATCTTTGTTGCTTTCAGCTTTGTGTTCCACATATAAGTGAAATCATATGGTTCTTGGATTTTTCTGCCTGGCTTATTTCACTTTGCATGATAGTCTCAGGGTCCATCCAGGGAAACTTCTTTAGGCCATAAACTTAAAGTGAGCAAGTTATCCCAGTTTGCCTGGGACTCAGTTGCAAAATGAAAATTCATGGCTCCTGGGAAACTCTTCAGACCTGGGCAAACCAGGACAATTGGTCAACCTTCTGTTAGCTCTGACTTACCCAAATTCTTGGATTAAAAAAAAATCAACACATCAAAATTGTGGAACATAAACTTGGAGGAAAAGTGAACTTTTCCCAATTCCAGACTCTCATTTTTTCACCTCCCATCTCTTTGACCCTCACACAGCATCCATTCTGTGAGGCCCTCATGCCCAAGTCAGACCCTTAGCCAACATTACATACAGGAAGTGGCTTATGTGGGTGGCCGAAGGGGAAGCCAGCCTATGGGGAAGCCAGCCTACATCGAACCCCACAGCCTGAGGCCCCACACCCCAGTCTCTGCCTTTCCCATTATCCCTCTAGAGCTTCCTGACCAGGTTGTTCTTATCCCTGCAGCTTACCTTCTACCATTTGTAAGTGCTTCCTTGCTTGCGTCTAATGCATTTTAGAATCATGAGGTTACATCTTGTATTTATTTCATAATGCTGTTGTACACATTTCCACAAATGTGGTGGCTTAAAACAACATAAATTTATTTTGTTACAGTTCTGGAGGTCAGAAGTCTCAAATGGACCGTCAGGGCTGCATTCCTTCTGGGGGGCTGAGGGGAGATTGCCTTTCCAATTTCTAAAGGCCATCTGCATTCCTTGGCTTGTGGCCCCACATCACTTTGACCTGGTTTCTGTCATCACATCTCCTTCTTTGACCATGATACCCCCCTCTTATAAGGACCCTTGTGATTACATTGGGCCCACCTGTATAATCCAAATGGATCTTTCCATCTCAAGATCTTTAATAACATCTGCAAGCTCCCATTTGCCACATAAGGTCACATATTTACAGGTTCTGGGGATTAGGATGTGGACACCTTTGGAGGGGCTATGACACAGTACAGGAACCACCTGCTTCATCCCCAGTTTTTAGGCACAAAAAGTTTTCTCCTCCCAACAAGCCCACCCCCTTTCTTATGGTTGAGGAAGCAGCCGAGATCCCTGGAAAGGTTAGGGGATTTCCCTAAGGCAATGCAGCTACTCTAAGGAGGAATGGGGAGAAAGTATCAGGGTTCACACTGCTAGCACATCTCTCGTTCTCACCATGCCATGCCATCACTCAGAAAGCTAAAATTTACTTTAAAAAAAGAAAATAAATCCATGTGTGTATATGAAGAGGTGTCAATATTTTGAATAAACAAGTGCTGCACAGTGTGTATAACCTGACCCAATTCGCTTAAAAACAGAAGATACCTGTGCATGCATTACGTTTGTGGCAGGGTACATGAGAAGCTCATCTCTAGCAAGAGGCCCCCGGGACTGGGGGAAGTAGAGGTACTTTTCACTTTATATGTATGTGTACATTTATTGCTTTTATATTAAAAGATAAGTGCCAGAATGGGAGTCAAGATGAGAAGAAAAGGGAAGAGTTCATCTATAAAGAGTCCTTAACTCGAAATTAAACTGACAACGATCTAGAAGCAGGCTAGAAGCAGACAGAGCAGGTCGGACATCAGGTTCATTTTGGCCAACATGGATGGCAGCCTCATGGGGCTGCGTGGGGCCTTCATCCAGCTCACCAACTCCTCTGAGGCAGATTCTAATATTGTCTAGGAACAGAGCAACTCAAAGATTTACATAATTCCTCTAAGTACAAATCCAGATGAAATGTGGGCAAATCACAGGATTTATCATTGGGTGTTATTCGTTTTTCTGTCAGTTCTAAATGTAACTTTATGGCAGGTTTTATTCTCACGGGCTTGTTAACCTAAAAATAAAAAGGCCTTTGAAAGTGAGGCAACAAACATTTGAGATCAATAGGAATAGGTATTCAGGAAGCATTGATTAAAGCAGAAGCCCGGATAATGTTATGATTAGGAGACAAAGGCTATTTATTTATGAGAAAGGGAAGGGGAACAATTACATCAATAGAAGGAAGACATTTCCATTGGTGCAGATAATATGACATAGTGTTGTTAATGCTCAAGAATGTTTTTAATTTTCAGTCTCGCAGTCATCAGTCCAGGAGTCATAATAAGTGCTTTCTTAATACCTTTGCAAACTGTTCTTTGGGTCACAATGTTGCTTTAGCCCCACTCCAAAGGTTATTTTGCTGTTTTAACATTCCAAAGGGTTGAGGCATAAGATGTGCAAGGAGCAAGTATGTTGATTTACGTCCTTCATGCTAAGGAAATTGCTGCCCGTACGACGTACGATGTTCAAGGAGCAAGTATGTTGATTTATGTCCTTCATGCTAAGGAAATTGCTGCCCATACGAAGCTTTTAGAAGTGACTTAGTCCCTGCAGTGATCCTTTCCCGCTCCTCTTACATGTGCCGCCTGCAGCCACCAGAGGGAGCAGGAAGCAAAACTGCCTTTCTTTTCTTCTCCCGGTACTTTCCCTCTGAATTCATAATACACACGAGCTAGCCAATGCAAATGTTCCTAGAATAACGTCATAATAAACTAATGCCCTCGGTAGGAAATTTAGAAATGTAGAAGAAAACAAGTCATCCATAACCGCATCACCCAGAGGTAGCGACTTTAAATATTTTGATGTATTATTTCATAGCTTATGTTTTTTTTGTTACATGGTATTTCACATAGTATTCCACCTTAAATGCTGTACCATAGTTTAACCCTTCCAAGTTTTCACTAGGGAATTCAAGGGAGGACTTTGTTCATGTGGCTGATATGTGGTTTTAAGGCAATTAAAAAATTTCTGACAGTCACAAGTGAGATAATGTGACTGTAGATGTTTTCCTTCCATCCAGGTGTTAGAGTGTTTGTATCCATGCCACACCCTTCTACCTGGGGGTTGAATCAGATTGAATTTTTAAAAGTTAGCTTTGGATAATTTTTCCTCCTTGATTTCTTTGCTCTACCATGGCCATCAAAAGACTATGTTGGTACAAAATTTAGGAAGTGATGCAAGATCATTTTTAAAATACTTCTATTTTCCTATTTAAGACTTCTCACTTCCCTTTGATCTTGTCTTCGGTATTTACAATCATCTTCACAATATTTACTTTCGGGGAGATTTTAGAGTTTGTCCGTGCTCACGTCATTTTTTTTCATAGCCTTGTGGAATGCCTAGAAGGACCCTGTTGTGTAATTTGACCTTATAAATTTACATGGCTTGAATTCTTGTGTCTTGACCTGCATACTTTACATTTTATTTTACGTGTGCACAAATTATAAAATAAGACAACTATTTCCTGAAAGTTGAGAGGAAACCACATCTTGATGAAAAGTTCATTTTTGCTGAAGCAAGGATTCTAGATGATTTCCACAGCTCCATCTAGATAAACCCTTCACATCCTGTTTTACAGAGGAGGGCACCGGCTCAGAGGAGACATTTGTTTACTACTAACTTATAATTTGTGTTCTTTCCTTGGGTCTCATTTTTCTTTACTGAGAAGTGACAGGGCTGGTGCAGGTCATTGGCCTATACACTTGCTGTTTGGATCTTGAGGGCCAGAGGGTGAGGGGTGTGCTGAGGAGACAGACGTGCCTTTGAGTCCAGCACTGTCTTTCCCACATGCATTCACCAGCTCAGCTCTATTTTCTATAAGGGAATTCTAGTAAGAGTTTGTCTCTAAGAGGAAATGGAGAAGGGCAGGGGGAAGGGGACTTCTACAACTCAAATGGAGATCTGAAAACCCCTGCTCCATCCAACTGCCATACCTTAGGCCCCAAGCAGGATGGGGTCAGCCCTGCACTCCTGGTGCCCGGCACAGAGAGGGTGCCCAGTATGGTGCTCAGCAGTACTAGTAGTCACTAAGGTCTCTTCTGGCTCTAACTTTCCACCACTCACCCAGCCGGCACCAGGACGGGTTTCTTAACTCCTGATAGGTCTAGAGTCCCTATCTGACCTATTGATCTGACTACATCAGGAAGTGTGGAGGATCTAGATTGGGGTATCTCCTGGACTAAAATGCCATTTTCACTGCGTCTCTTAGTTCCTTGATTTTCTTAAGAATTACAGCCACCTGCCCAGAGTTTGCCTCTCTATGAGAGGTGTCTATCTGTTCTTAGAGGACCAAGTGTGCATGTACATAAGGTCCTTAGCCCCCCAGAGCTTTAGCTTCCTTTTCTGTAGAAATGGGGGTAAAGGCTGTGTCCTCAGCCTACATGTAAAGCACTCAGTCCAGCGCTTGTCACCTGGGAGATACACAGGAAGTGGTGGATAATGGCAACAGATATAGAAAGCCTTTAAAAACGTGCTTTCCCTTTGACTCAGCAGTGCCATGAATTGGAATTAATCTGAGGACTAACGCAGTACAAGGGCATCATGACAGCCCTGGAACGAAGTGTCCACTAGTAGGGAGGTTTCAGATTACCATACAGCCATACAGTGGAATGTTATGCAGTCATTTAAAATGACAGATAATTACATGGAAAGACACCCACAAATATATCAGGTGAAAAAACAGGTCCCCAAAATTGTATGCGGAGTGTAATCGGTTTACACACATACAAGGGCTGTCCAGAAAAAATCCAGCCATTGTCAATATAATTAGAATGGTTATGTGGCTGGATACTCGTATGCATGTCTGAAAAGGTCTGGAAGGATATACCCCAAATGTTAAGAATGGTTGGGCTAAGCAGAATTGTAAGTGATCCTATCTTTCTTTTTCTGCTTGTTTTCAATGGGCATGACTTCTGTAATTATATTAAAATGAATAAAGACAAAATCCTCTCCCTGCCCACAACCTGCTCTTTTCATTCTCCTGTTCTCTCCTATCCTAAACACTGGTTTTCATGGCCCTTCCAGTTCAGAAGCCCTCTCTCCTCCAGGTTATGTTTCTGAGTTTCTATTCCCAGCCCCTAGTTCAAGATATTTTTTAATCCCTATCCTGGCAGATAGCCTGCTAGGCACTTTAATAATTGCACATTCTTTGCTTTCCCAGTTAAACCTCAGTACACCCCCCCCCCCATGGATTATTGTTTCAGTGTTCATTTTCAGACTGGTAATTACCCTGTGGTTATGTAAGCAAATCTCTTGTCTTTAGGAAACCCACACTGAAGTTTTCAGAGGAAAGAGAAGGAGGGAGGGTGCAGAGGAGGGCAGAAGGACGGAAGGGTTTCCCTAGAAGGAGCGCTGTTGTCATGGGGCTTAGACTGCAGAATCAGCCCCTCTCACCTCAGACTGCTGAAATAAGGGCAGTGGACCCTTCCCCAGTCCGCTTCTGCAGCTCCTGATGGAAGGAAGGCCCGGCCGAGAAGTTTAGAGGGAGCAGGCGAGGACACAGCCTCTAACAGAAAGGGAGTAACACTCCACAAGCAGGGAGAAGCCACGTGATCCCCCACCTGGATTTCCTCACCTGCATGACGCGGGGCCTGGACTAGACCATTTCTGCAGCCCTTTCCACTTCATGGGAACTTGTCTCCCCCTGAGACTCATCAGTGACAGCCTCTCTAGAAGCCTCTCAACGGCCCTTCCTTACCCTCAGGAAAGAAGCTTGGCCCCAGCCCCTGAGAGATTGACTTTTGGAGCTCCTTCCTGGTATAGGTACCTTCTGTAGACCTTCTGTTTAGATTTTTAGGATATTGCATTGACCTTTACCCATACGGTAATTTTTCAGTAAACCCTCAGGTACATCGTTTGGTGGTTTGTTTGCTCTTTCATTCTTTCCTGCAGCAGGTGAATGGGTCTCCTGCCATGTCCCAGGCCTGTGCTAGGCATGCGAGGATCAGTTAAGAGTCGCAGTGCCTACTGCCAAGCAGCCTGGGTGCACATGATGGCACCTGCCAGAACCATTTTTGTAAAGTCACTTTCTCTTGTGACTAGAAAGTGGTGGGTAAAACGACCAAAAGCCCTAGCTTTGCTCCCAGTTAGTTGTGTGAGCTTGTATTAGCCAGCTAACCGCTATGAGCCTCCATCTCAGCTGTTACACGGGGATGGGAGTCTCACCCCGCGGCCATCCTGCCCACCTCGCAGAGCTGCGGCCTTTCTACCAGAGCACTCTCTGGTGCTTCATAAACGTGAGGTGGTCTTGTTGTTAGTCCTTCAACACGCATATAGGGAAGTGCTTTGAAAACTGTAGGGTCTTAAACGCAAGGAGAAAATGAAAGTGTTGTCTCTACCCTCTTCTGAGCTTGAAAGAGAGAGCATTGCAAGGGCGTTGTAGTAAAGAATGGGGGACTCAGATGTGCCATGGCCACAAAGAAAGACCAAGTTTTCCCAATGCCAGGATGTGGCTCAGAGCCTGGTCCTTGGTAACAGAAGTGACCATGGCCTTGTCCTTCCAGTGCACCAGGTGGCGGAGCGGGTGGAGGCCCTGGGGCAATTCGTCATGAAGACCAGAAGGACCCTCAAAGGCCACGGGAACAAAGTTCTCTGCATGGACTGGTGCAAAGATAAGAGGAGGATCGTGAGCTCATCACAGGTATGTCACGCTGCTGTGTGATGGTGAGCAGGTTTCTGACTTCATAACTAAGGGGGACGAGAGCTGTCCTTTTCAAAAAATGCTTTCTGATCCTCATGACTCTGCTTATTCTCCAAAGGACATGAGTATCACACAGTTCAGACTTCTCTTTTACACTGCAGAACTCCGCTCACGTGGAAAGAGTTGGAATTGGTAATAACTGAAACAGTGTAAACTCTATTTGACAAACCAGTCAAAAGTATTTCTTCCCGAACATATTTCATCATCGTCTTTGTGAGTGAAACTGTTTTTAAAATGCTGGGTGTTCTTTTCCAAATTGAGGACATAAGTGGTTGAGATTCCACAGTGGCTTCTTTTAAGCCACAAGCTCTAAACATCGATGTCAGTGCTGTTTGATAGGACAGGTATTATTAATCTCCTGTACGTCACATTGCACTTGCTTTTCTTGTGTTCATAAAAGGTTGATCACTTTTATATTTTACCACCTTAAAGACACACTGGAAAAGGTTTATACTCCCACCACCCTGTCACGACCGTTAGCTTTATTTTAGAGCATTTCTTTCTAGACTTCTTTTTTCAAATGCTTATTTTTACAAGGTGGTTATTGAGATGTACATGTCACGACCTAGCCTTTGAGACTTTTTAAACCTTAAATGTATAATAATGTTGGATTTTCTGTCACTCGTGTACTACTCCGATTAGAGAGGGCAGGTGGTGAAGAGAGCTGACACACTCCATCCATCCACCTCTGCTGCAGAGAGAGGACACGTGGGGTGGGGTGTGGGCAGAAGCTGGAAAGAGCAGGGAGCCTCCGGAACAGACTTGGAGTGACTCAGAGCAGCCCCGCTTCCCTAAAAGGCAGGAGAGTCATCACCCTGACTGTGTGGGTTAGGGCTGGGGTGGAGGCACGTAGGCCCCTGGTGTAGAAATCTCTTTTCTTGGAGGGAACTTCATGTAGTTTCATGAGATTGAGTTTAGCCTCTTGGGTGCCTGTTTCTCTCCAGCGTGCACACGGGGTCGGCAGTGGGGACAGGCAGAGCAATGGAGGAAGCCACCAAAGTGAATGCTGACGTGGGCTGTGCATTGAGTCAGTACCCCCAGCAGCAAGCAGGGGCTCCAGGCATGGAAGACACAGGCCTGGAGCCCCTGCTCTGTTACCTAATCTACCCTATACATCATCTTTGTGTGATTAGTCAGAGAAATTAGACCAGGAGAACCAGTGCACTTAGGAATCTTGAAAGGGCCGAAAGGGCCGACTCTGACCTTGTTTCACACACAGCGTGAATATGGAACTCTTCCACCCAAACATGTGAAGCCAAACAGGCTTGTCACTTTAGGTAATCGAATTTGTTTGTGCCCCTAAGTGACTTGGCTTCCCACTCCCACTCCCCCCTTCATTCACCATATTTGGCTCCAAATGCTTGAGTGATTAAAAAAAATCAAGCCTGCCGCAGAGCCTGCAGGCTCACCATCTCTGAGTATGCCCGAGGTCCCTGTGCAGAGGGAAGGCAGCTCAGCCGTCCTCTTTCACCCCTGGTCACAGCCTGGGGGCCCAGAACCCACACACTGCATTCTGGGCAGGTGGCTGACGTAGGGACCTACGACGGGGCTCACGTGCATTTCTCTCTGGCGGGTCTGTATTACAAATACAGGGCTTCTAGTCGCTCCCCACAGCCTGGGGCAGGCTGCAGCCGTGGTTACAGCTGAAGTGGACTTGTTGACAACTGAACTGTTTACTCTTTTCCTTCCAGGATGGGAAGGTGATCGTGTGGGATTCCTTCACAACTAACAAGGTACACTGAGGCACCTCAGAACCCCAGCCTAGTTTAAAAGTGGTCCAGCTCCCCAGCCTGTCCTCATGCCCTGCCTCTCAGGGAGCCGGTCTGGGGACGGAAACCCCACAGAGGCCCACACGTGTTTGGCAGCCCACTGTGCGTTCATTTCTCTCTCAAGCTGAAACTCCTCACCTGGAGAGGAGCTTGCACAGACTAAAAGGGGAAGGGCCTGGGTGGAGAACGGGTAACCTTCACCCGTGCAGCTGCATTTGTTCTTCTGAGTGATGATGGACGCACCCAAGCCCCGAGCCTTTTCTTTCCTCTCTGTGACCAGACCCCACAGCACTGTGGACCTGAGTAAATGGTGGGTGGGCAGCCCAGGCCGCAGTGGGTTGAACTGCGCTGTCCGGGGATGCAGCAGGGTCTCAGCCCCTTGCAACTTTGGCCTGAGCATCCATGTTAGACATAAATTTAGACTCGGCTACAGAGGAAGGCCGAAATCCATGTAGATGCGCTTGCATGCCTACATGGTGGTGGCATTTACAGTGACAAGTACTGTGTTTTAAATACGGATTCCAATATTTACTTAGAAAGTCTTCCTTTTCATTATATTAAAAAAGGAGACCTGTATCTGTCTCATATTGAACAGTGTCCACTTTCTGCATTGTAGAAGACTCTTACATACTCACCAGTCCACAAACTTACACATGTAAAAAGTCATTCAAGCACATATTTTGAAATTAAGGGAAATCAGTAGATAAGGTGAAGTACAGGGGCTGTCCCAAAAAATTCCAGCCATAAATGCCTCTATTTTTCATATTACATGGCTGGATACTTTTTGGACAGTCCTTATATTTATCAGAAGTGAAATTCAGATGGACCTTTCCAAGAAAAGGAGCCCTAATACTTACTCAGAAGAACAAGGGCAGTATAACATTAAGGAAGAAGTAAAGCATCAGGCATGTGTTTTTTTTGTTTTGTTTTATTTTTGTTTTTGGGATAGTTCCCTGGCTGGAAATCGAACCCAGACCACAGCATTGAGAGCACCAAAGTCTAGCCACTACACCACCAGGGAACCTGTTAGGCATGTGTTTTTTGCTGGTTGAGATTTTTAACTTTTACAATACACAAGATTGGACAATTAATTTTGCGAACTCATCCTAGAAAAAGTGCTACATACGTCATTGCTGAGTATCACTATGGTGACCTTCGAAGTACTCCCCTTGGGAAGCTATGCACCGACACCAATGCCGCCTAGTCCACCCTTCAAAGCAATTTTGGAACTCTTTCTGGAATTGCCATCAGAGCTGCCATTGTGCCCAAGATCTGACAGTTAAGTTCGCGGACTTGCCACCTAGCACTCATGTTGGCAGCACTGTACCAACAACTCAGTAAGGTGTCATAACGTTGGCCGTGTCACCTTACCGAGTTGTTGATACAGTGCCATGTCACCTTCCCAAGTTGTTGGTACAGTGCTGCCCACGTAAGCACACAGTGGCAAGTTCACCAACTTAACTGTCTGACCTCCTATGACATAAAGGTTGGTTGATAATAGGGGGCTGAGTTTCTTGTCAGTCCCAATCTAATCGCTACCCCATTCCACTGCCATTTAAAACTATACTGTAATTCAGTAGGAACACTAGTGACTTTTTTTGGGGGGGGGTTAAAAATTAAATGTTAAGGCATGTGTGTAGACTCAGCCCTTGTTTATTCTATGAATGGTGTGAACTGTGTTTCAGGAGCATGCAGTCACTATGCCCTGCACATGGGTGATGGCGTGTGCGTATGCCCCATCGGGATGTGCTATTGCGTGTGGGTAAGTAGGGCCTACAGCCACTTTTCAGATTTCCTGGTTAGCCAGAAAATATTGTTGTGTGGGCAAAAACATGCAAACAAACCAAATTGTACTTCTTTGTTGTTTGCTGGTTAAGCATGTGTTAAATTTCTCCCAGAACTTTATCAAAGAAAAAAAACTCACAAAAATCTCTTTTATAATTACTTTCATTATGGACTGACAGTAGTATAAGTTTTAAACCTATCCCCTCTGCTCTCAAATGCTGTTGGTAGGGACTATAAATGGGTGCAGACATTTTGGAAAGCCTGTGGGTAATGTGTATCAGAAGCCTTGGAAAATTTATAACCTTTGATCCAGTGATCTTACATCTAAGAACTTGTTTGAAAAGAATGATCCAAAATAAAAGAAAAAATATGAATAATAACACTTATTAAAGCCTTATTTAAAATAAAGCCAAAAAAGGGGGAAACAATATGCCCATTAAAGGAAATGAAGTGAATTGTGGCATTTGAATGGAATGGAATGTTACACAGCCATTAAAAGGACAGTTCTGCATTGCAGTAAGTGAGACGAGCATGCCGGTTACTGGGAAGACTGTGCCTTGCCCTCTGTTCTCCCAGAGCTCCCTTTAGTGGGGTTGGCAATGAGAATTGCAACCAACACGATTCCCTGTCCCTGTGTGAAACAGTTCTGGAACAGATCAAAATGTTTCTGCTATAGAATCTCAGCCACGTTCAGAAAAGAGGCATTAGAGTATAACACGAAGGCTGTGATGAACTACACTGAAATGGCAATCATAGCTCTTTCTGGATGACAAGACTATGGGTATTTCTCTCTTCTTTATAATTTTCTTTATTTTTGATTTTTAAAAAATAGGCATATATCATTTTTGTAATCAGGAGAAAAGAGTTTTGTTTCAAATAGGAAAACCCTGGGCCTTCAAGCAAAATTTTGGAGCCTCCTGCAGTGAGTCACACAAGCCATCATCCCCAATGTCCCTCCCTTTGGACGGCTGCTTTGGGGGCATCTTCCACCACCACCCCCTACTTGCTGAGACCCAGTATGCATATGGAACCGAGGCTCACACACATACATATCATATTTTTGAGTTTTTAAAATAAAAGTAGATTGTTTCTCCATTGTATAGCTAGGTAGCAATATTAACATAAAATTCATCCCGTTTATTTCCTGAAAGGATATGAGGTGACCACAATAAAAGACACAGATATAGATATAGATATGTATATGCCACATATAGAGCACATTTATATGTATACAAGAGCTTTCCAGAAAGTGTCCAGCCATGTGATATAAAATATAGAGGCATTTATGACTGGGGTTTTTTCCAGACAGCCCTCGTATACCACCATTATAAGGTAGGTGAAAAGAACTTCAGCCAGCTTTACAGTCAGAAGCCATAGTCCCCATAACAGTGCCCTCCCTTCTGATACCAACTGAAAATTCAAGGATCCCCACATCCACCCTCAGGCTCAGTAATTTACTGGAATGAGTCATGAACTCAGCAAAATGCTGCACGTAGGCTCACAAGGAAACACCGAAGAACCAATAGAGTTATATCAAAAGGAAACAGGAGCTGCTTGAAGGACCCCCCACTATCCAAATTTGGGAAAATTTGAGCATCACGTGGAATAATGATAGTAATGGATCATAGCACAGTTGAAGAGAAAAAGGAATCCACAGGTGTACAATGATACTGGTAAAAGAGTGGTTCTTTACAGAAAAATATCAACTAATAAGTGCAAGAGGAACTATGCAGTTAGAAGATCACCATTCCATACCCCTAAAATAATATTTGATTAAACAAGGGTAATCATGCTGAAGCCATTGTATAAAAGATTGTTGGGGAACAGGATATTCTCATAGTCTCAGTGTCACACCACAGATTCTTACAAATTATAAACAAATCACCTTTACCATGGAGAGATCTGATTGTCCCCCCCTTTAAGCAAGTAATCAAAGCTGGCATTACACCCTTGGTATAATGGTATCACAAGCCTCTTGAAGCAAAGCAATAAGAAAGAAGTATATAATACCACCTTTATACTATTACTGCCAAAAATGTTATACTTGAATCTAGCCATTAAAAAACCGTGTGATAAACCCAGAATGTGTGACATTCTATAAGAAAACTGACCTAAGAATTCTTGATATGCATACCTAAAAATAGGTGGAGGGCCTGTTCTAGATTAAATGATCTTAAAAAGATAAAAACCAAATGTGTGAACCTTGATTGGGATCCTGGATCCTGGGGACAAGTAGGGAAGATTGAATATGGGTGGTGTATTACATGTGTCATACAACTTTTGTTAGTTTTTCTCAGATGGAGACGAGAATGTTCTTATTTTGGGGAGATGTAAATTTGCAAATGGAAGTGTTTAGCTGTAACATGTCATGTCTGCAATTTGCACCCAAATGGTTCAGAATTTGCTCCCACAAATGTGACAACATATTAAGTTATCGAATCTAGATAAAGGGATCTGGGTGTTCGTTGTATTATTTTTCTTTTAATTTGCTTGAAAACCTTCACAGTAGGAGTTGGGGGAAAGGTTACAATATATGATACTGCTAAAGGGAAAAAAATGTTGCAAAGTTAATGTGAACCAGAAAATAAAAACTTATTCTAGTGCCCTCTATCAACATTTGACACTTCTTTCTTTCCATGCTAGTGGTTTGGATAATAAGTGTTCTGTGTATCCACTGACGTTTGACAAAAATGAAAACATGGCTGCCAAAAAGAAGTCTGTCGCTATGCATACCAACTACCTGTCGGCGTGCAGCTTCACCAACTCTGACATGCAGGTAAATAAGGGGCCCGCGTGGTGATCAACCTGCCGGAAAGCAGGGGAGGTGGCTAGGAATTTAAGAGGAGTTGCAAGGACAGGAAGTTTTTCTGGTGTCCCTCTTATGGGAGGGGTGTGCTCCAGCTCTTGGCGCAAGAGGAAGCTCATTTTGTTCCTCACTGGTTATCATTATTTTTAATAAAATCAGAAATAAGGACAGTCAGGGCTACTGACTGTTGATAGTTGAGATAAACTGTACACCATATTGAACATCCTCCTGTAATTGACTTAGTGGGGTTGGGAGTGGGTCAGCGAGCCTTCTGGGGTGGTGGGAATTCCTAAATCCCTGTCTGAGAGGTGTTCCCAAGGTACTTACGTGTGTAAAACTGGACTGAGCTTCTGAGCTTCAGAGTTGTGCACTTGACACACCTCCCTGAACTTGCTTTACCCTCATTAAAACAAGTACAAAAAGCAAAAGCTTCAGATAGTAGTAAATCTGTGCCTTACTTTGAATAAAGCATAAAATGAAAACAATGCAACTCTAATACTTTGACTCCCTTTTCTTTACAAGCTGTAAATGCATACAGTAGTTTATTTATTCACATCTATTCAGCAAACCTTTCTAGGTGTCCTCTACCCTCCTTGCCAGATACTGTCTGGCTCTAGGGCTGGAAGCACACTCAGTCTCTGCCCTCAGGGACCTTCAGTGAAACCAGTGGTGACTGCACAGGGGAAGGCTTGGAGCTCAGAGCAGGAGGGGTGGTCACAAACTTGCTGCAAGGGGTTGCCTGGGCCAGCCTTGGAGGGCAAGGGTATTGCCAGTGAGGTATGAGGGGAGCACAGTGGGCGGCAGGCAGCCTGAGAAGTGGGCAGGGCCAGACCACAGGGACACTGAATGCCTGGGCTGACCCTGTAAATGGAGGGGAGCCATTGCACAGGCTGGGTCAGATTTGGGTATGTTTTAAGGAGAGTACCTCACCCAGATTAAAGCCCTCCATGGCCCACTCTGACTTCAGCTGACTAATTCCAGGAGGAGAGGAGAGGCTGGTGGCTGGGAGACCAGGTACCAGAGTACTTGTATAATTGCTGACAAGAGGGGTGTGCAGACTTGGAGTGCAGTGTTCATACCTGTTGTTTGTGACCAGGAGCCTTGCAAACCATGCATAGGGGGTGCTGTGGCTCCAGTTGGCAGCAGTGGCCAGAACCAGATGTCCTGGAGCCTGGATGAAGGAAGACCTAGAAGGATGCAAGAGTAGGGGGGTCGCCAGGCATCTGAAGTGTCTCTGGTGGAGACCCAGCACCCTCACTCTGAGTTGCCACAATGCTGGAGGTGGGGATTAAAGGGGACACCGGTGAGGTAGAAAGTTCTTTCTTCCTAACAAGCAGCTAGTGGAGAGGGAAGAAATAGAGGAAAGTCCCTCTGGCTACACTGGCTATGCTGGCTACCCTTGCAGGGTACAGGTCTTGGCTCAGAGTCAGACAGTTGGGGTCAAATCCCAGCTGTGTTCTAGCTGGTCAGTCCTAAACAAGGTTTTATTCTCTGCATTTTCTTTTTCTCACCCGCAAATGAGGCTGGTAGTAAATTCTTCCCGCTTAAGGTTTCCTGAGGATTAAATGAGATGATTTATGTCAAATACTTAGTACAGTCCCTGGTAACTATCAGTGTGTTAGGTCTTACTGTTTTATTATTAATAATATCAACACAAAGCTTCATGGGTGATTTCAGCCTGGTTTGGGTACCAGTCAACTAAGAAACCTTAAGCTTGCTTCCATCTCTGGGATCTAGGATGAAGAGAGAAAACCTCAAGTGGTTGATATAAGACTATTGGTAATAAACCTGCAAATTCTTTACATTCCAGAATAAATTACTGACAATGAGTTAGAGATTCTGTTTAGTGCATTTATTATAATGAATGTTTGGGTTTTATTTTAATTTTATTTATCCTTCTAGTGTAATGAAGTTTACAATAATATATTTTAAATTTTTTAAAAATTTACTTTTAACATATAAAAAGTATTCATTTCTTTGATTGAAGAGTGTGGTATGGAATATTCCCTTATTAAAGAGATAGGCTGTGGTGATTGTGTAAAGCAGATTGTTTGGACCTGGTGTCCCAAAAAACATTGGAGATTATTGATCCTTTGCAAGTGTTAGGACAGGAATGGGGTGGAGCATCCACTAGTGGGTGGGGGCCTGGAAAGATTGGAGGAAGTCATAGCATACTACACAATACAAGTACCCAAATTAAGACACGGTCCAAGTCTTGTATGTTCATAAGCTGCCTTTACCAGTCTTGCTCTTCTTGTTGGATGTACATGAGGGAAGTTGAGGCCTAAGGGAGTCCCAAGGATAACTGCAGGGCCTTTGCAGCCTTGGAAATTCTCCAAATTTAAGAGCTACCCCTGAGTCAGGGCTTTGAGGAGGGTCATGGCGACCATGCCCAAGAAGCCTGAGTGTTCTGGAATTCACTCAGCTCCTGCTCCAGGGAGATACTCCAAAGCAGTCTCTCCTGGCTGCAAAGAGATCCCAGGCCTCCCCGTACTGCCTGGCAGAAAACCCATGCCCAGTCAGTGCAGCCTGCAGGCAGGCAGAAGGCCAAGGTGGGAGCAGATTCTCCTCCTTTACAATGTGTCCCCTCCCTGCAGAAGAAAGGAGATTCTTTGCGAGTGCCAGGCCTCGCATGCATAAGAGAAGTGGGGAATGGGAAGGATGGAGAGGAGGGAAGAAGACCACCAGCATGTGGAAATTGGAGGTGCAGTAGGTCAGTGGGTGCATTGAATGCTGGCAGTCTGTAAGGCCTGGTTCCTGTTTTCTTTCTTCAGCTATCAGTAATTTTCACCCCCAGAGGGCTCTCTGTTGTGGGCACTTACACTGTAGTAGCCACTTCCTGCACTGTCTTATCACCTCATCCAGGCCCTGGGAGCAGCCAGAAGGTGGGGCATAGGCAGGCTCTGCTATCCAGAGCTTAACCCCTGTGGTTCTCCCCATGGCTTTTCAGGACCAAACTGGCTCTGGGGTGCTGCAGTGCAGTCAGCTAGGTACATATATGAGCCCATGAACCCTGGATCCCACAGCTTTTCTCCCAACTCCAAAAAGGTATGCCCAGCCAGAGCCCAAGCCTCACACAAAAGGGCAGTAACAAAAATTGGAACCCTAGCCCTGCCTCCATGCCTTTCCCCAGGCACCCCAATGTTCTTTCCCTGTATGGGCCACCTGTGTACTTGTAAGGTATATGGACGCTGCTGAGGGAAGGCTGAACTGCCCTGACAGATTCTCCGAAAATATACCAATGATCTTATGTTCTGCTTGGAAGCTTTCCATAGCTTCTTGTCCACACAGGCTAGAGTCATTCTGTACACAGGCACACCTTTCATTCAGTGCAGAGGTGGGCCGTCACCTGCAGTGACCTCCCTCCTCTCCCCTCCCCTTCACCTGGCCAGCTCTCACTCATCCTCTAAAATGAGCTCAGATATTGCCCGAACAGGTTTGGTGCCCCTCCCAGCAGCCTACCTGTACCTCAGCACTTCTCCCATTCTGTTACAAGTGATCATTGTCTTACCTGCTGAGACTGCAAGAAAAACTTGCCATCTAGCAATTCTAAGCTTCTTAGACCTAAGGGAGAAACCCAACTTGACAGAATCTCTATAGCTTCTCAAAAATGGAGAAGTCAGGGAGGGGGATTGGAGGGTTCCAGAATCTGGGCTGGCTGGTTTTAAGGTGGGTCTTTCAAGTTAGGAAACTGGTTGATGACGTAACAGTTTTGGATTGGTTAGCCCAGCAAGGCATGGGTCTTGAAGTGAGTCTTGATGAGTAAGCTGTTAGTCTTGATAAATTGTTTAGTTAGTTCACAGTTTTATTTTGCAGGAGCAGATATCTTCTGGAACATGCAGCTAGCTTGTTTTTACTTGGTCTCAGGAAAGTATGCCTGGTCCTGGGATTGATTAACATGGGGACAGGGAATTAGGTTGATTTCAGCTCTAATTGCCAATCCTGTTAATCCAGGCTCCAGGAGAGCACAGACCAAGACCCAGTCTTTCTGCAAACCCTAATGCCTAGCAGAGCGCCTAGTGGGATGTGGTGACACAGCGAATGCTTGGCCTCATGTATGCATGAGTGTCAGCACCTGTCAGTGGCCCTCGCGAGCCTCTGGAGTGGCACTCTGCTCTGGAAAGAAGCAGCAATAGGAGAATGTGTCTAACAAAATGCTGCCTCAACTCTTGCTGTTCTAGGTGGGGTCCAGTGACCAGCATCGACATCACCTGGCAGTTTGTATGAACTACAGAATCTCGGGCCCCACTCCAGACTCTGTATTAGCAATCAGCCTGGTGCCTGGGGTGCTCATTCATGTTTGAGAAGCACTTTATGTGTCTGGCCTGCGCATCAGTGGGTGTGGCCACTTGTAGGAGCCATTAGGGTTCTGTTCAGCAAATGTTCACAGAGCATTTCTTATGGGCCAAGCAGGCATATGGCCCTGCACGTATAGCAGGGAGACCTTCTGCATTCCGTACTCTAGAGCAGCAGTCCCCAACCTTTTTGGCACCGGGGACCAGTTTCATGGAAGACAGTTTTTCCATGGCCCCGGGGGTCAGGGGAGGAGAGGGAATGGTTTTGGGATTCAAGTGCATTACATTTATTGTACACTTTATTTCTGTTATTATTATTACATTGTAATATGTAATGAAATAATTATACAACTCACTTGCCACTATAAAGCCTGTCACCACATGTTGCTTAATTGTCACTTGCCACTCACTGATAGAGTTTTGATGTGAGTTTGCAAGCAACTGATTTATTATGGTCTCTGTGCAGTCAAACCTCTCTGCTAATGTTGCTCTGTATTTGCAGCCGCTCCCCTGCACTAGCATCACCACCTCAGCTCTACCTCAGATCATCAGTTATTAGATTCTCATAAGGAGTGTACCACTTAGATCCCGCACATGCTCAGTTCACAGTAGGGCTGCTCTCCTATGAGAACCTAAGATGATCTGACAGGAGGCGGAGCTGAGGTAGTAACCCAAGCTGTGGGGAGTGGCTGTAAATACAGATGAAGCTTCCCTCACTCACCCACCACTCACCTCCTACTATATGGCCGGTTCCTAACAGGCCACGGACCACTACCAGTCCATGGCCCAGGGGTTGGGGACTTTGACTCTAGAGAAGGATAGGCACGTAAACACAGCTCAAGGACAGTGAAGGTATTGACAATGGACTTTTACTTTCTCGATACAGGAGAAGCACTTCTGCGCTACAGCTCGATTAAGCGGGGTGTGTGTATGTGTGTTTAAGGAGCTTCCTTTTCCCTGTGGAACTAAAAGCATCTCATGGACTTTCCCCTGACAGAAGTAGTAATGACAGAAGCACTCTTCCTGTCCTTTTCTGCGGGCAGATCCTGACAGCCAGCGGTGATGGCACGTGTGCCCTGTGGGACGTGGAGAGTGGCCAGCTGCTGCAGAGCTTCCATGGGCACGGGGCTGACGTGCTCTGCTTGGACCTGGCCCCCTCCGAAACAGGAAACACCTTCGTGTCTGGGGTAAAGACCCAAGGGAAATCTCTAGGGGTCCTCTAGGGAGGCTCGTGGTGGCAATTCTTATCAATTCCCGGGTCTAGACTGGACATGTCCCTAGAAGGGGCTGCAGAAATTGTCCTCAGCTCCCCACTGCACTCCCAGCTCCCACAGCAATGGCGGCACTTGGTGGGCAGTTACAGTGCTGAGAGATGAGAGCTCCAATTTGACCAGTGACATTTAGCAGTCTACAGAGGGATCTGGAATATTCTCCTGGTATGAATGCTCAATCTCAAGGTATATTTGAAAACATCATCCTTACATACATAGCAGAAAGTTAGCATCTGAGAGCATTAGAAACAGCCGAGGACCTCCGAGCTGGTCAGATGGTACTGAGGCAAGGCAGCACTATGGTGTGATCAGGGCTTTGGCACTGGTGGGACACGTCCCACTCCAACTCTGCCGGCCACCCCCTTCCCACACCAGGGCACAGGGAACAGAGCATACAGAAGCTTAGAGAGGCAGATAAGGCCATGGTGGCACAGAGGAGCACCAGGGTAAGAGTCAGGATAACTGCCTCCCAGCTTTGCTACCTGATGCTAAATTTTGTCATCTTTCAACTGGGCATAATGTCCAATAGTATTCACACTTGCCCCCTTCCCCAGGATATTTTGAGCAGTAGGTGAGAAGAGTTTACAGTGTGTTATGCACATGAGAGGGGCGAGTATTTCTGTGGGCAGCTGGGAATAAGAATGGACAACTGAGCTGGCTGCCTTGCCCCCAAGTCCTGTCTCACTTCAGTAAGGAGATGGTGAGAGAGGATGGCGAGGTATGTACCATCGACTGATGTTTGCAGCCAGAAGGCCCTTTGCTCCAAGCTGCCCACATCTTAAATCTGGGCATCAGGCAAGGGCTCTGTGGCCTCTAAATAGCAGAGAACTCAATTTTCTTCGTGGGCATTTGGCCATATCTGTATATATTTCATCCTGTGCCTTTGTATAACTGTATTTAAATCTGTTCAACTACACTTTTCTCAAATTGTTGATATCACTGTAGATTATATTGTCTCTTGCAGAGCATTAAACTCCATCTGATTTAGTGTCCTCTAAAGATCAGGACACTCCTGATTCCTTTGTCCACATTCTCAGTAGAGATGCACAGAGTGCTGAACTCCACAGCAGGTCTTCCTGCAATAGCAGTTATGGTACCCCATCCCACCCTTCCCTCTGAGTTGAAACCAACAACTTGGACACTGATTTTAAGCCGTTACTTCTTCTGTTTGACTATTGAGAGTCTACATCGTACTACCAAACCTTGACAACAGGACTGCTCTGCAGGACTTTATCGAAATCCCCCTAGAACTGTGATAGTGTCATGCGAGAGCCTCATGTTTATGATTCCGTGGGTCATGTTGGAAACCCAGAGAGAGTGTTTACTTTACAGGTGTTGAGGTGGAAACCCAGAGACAACTTGCCCAGGCCACCAGGTAACTGCTGGTCAGGCCACGACTGGGCTCTTAGTTTGCCGATTCCCAGCCCAGCATGCCACTGGGGTGCAGATGGCCCAGGGGGACACTGGGCACTCTTCCACCTTTGCTGAGGGCTTCCCCAGACACCTGAGACAAAAGCTGGGAGGTCTCACCGTGTCCCCACTGTCTGCATACCCTTACCTCTGGGCTTGGAGAGACAGAGATGAAGAGGTAGGAGGGAGGAAAGAGAAAAATAAAGAGAAGGGAAATGTCCAGGTGGAAGGTGTAAAGTAGGCTCTGGAGAGTTTGCACCAACTTAGAAAGGTTCATAAAAAGAAAACATGCTACAGGAGGAAGCTGGGTCCTTTTCTTGTTCTCCATACCCACCCCAAGACCTAGTTCTGGCCTTCTAAGAGCTTATTAGTTGAGGAAAGTGGCCTTAGGTCAAGCTAGTCTCAAAAAAGCATGTTGTCAACCAATTAGTAATGGGAAATAAGTTGTCTCTGTTATGTAACTGGAATTCATACCTGTCTGTAGACAGTTCTTATAAGGGCCATAACTCTGGGTAACTTTACATTTGTAGGGATGTGACAAGAAAGCCATGGTGTGGGACATGCGCTCTGGCCAGTGTGTGCAGGCCTTTGAAACCCATGAATCTGACATCAACAGTGTCCGGTCAGTGAGTAGAATGTTTGCATTACTTTTCTGATCTCCAGTGCTCCCTGGCCCTGGGTAATGCCCAGAAACCGCCTCCAGACTCAGTTTACTTGGCTGAGAGAGGTCTCCCCAGCAAGAAGGGCTGGCTGATTTGCAGTGAGCTTTAACAGCACTCCAGATCTCTTGGAGAATTTTAATCTAATTATACTAGGAGGCAAATGACATTATCCTCCCTAAATTGAGTCAGTATCTCTCATTCATTTATTCATCAGGTATTTATTGAGTACTTATATGCTAGACATTATTCCAGGAACTGGGAATATAGTTGTGAACAAGATAGATGAGGTCTCTACCTTCCTGCAGGAGATGAACAAAACACAAATAAAGAAATGTACAATTTAATTTAAGATACTGGCAAGTGCTATGAAAAAAGTAAAACAAGGAAATGTGATGGGATGGATTATTTCTTAGAATGGTCAAGGAATGCTTCTTTGAGAGGAATGATACAAGAGCCAGGTTTTCAAAGAGCTGGGCAAAGGTGAGATGGTGAGAGGATTGAGTTGCGGGTTACGGGTTGGCAAACATGACCTATAGTTTGCCTTTAAACAATCACTCGGGTTATGGAGCAAGAATGGAAGTGTGGTGGCCAGGTAGAAGGTTGTGTGAGTTCAAGAAAGAAATGATGGTGGCTGGAACTAAGAAAACATAGTAGAGTCAAATGTCCAGAATGGGGAAGGGTCTGAAATTTTACCTGACCCGCAGGCTATCCAGTTTAGGCTGCCACCATTTCATGGTAAAAGACACAAGACTTGGGGGTAAGAGACGAGGGACAGTTTATTACTCAGAGCAGTGACAACAGCCAGAGTATAAGCATTTTTGTGCTGGTTACCTGAGCTCCAATTCCATAGGGTGACATGAAAAGAGCCAGATGACATCTTTACATGCAAGGTGCTGTATTTTAGGAGAAGAACCCTGAGCTCCAGGAACCTGTATCTTTATAGGGGGCGGTAAGCAGCAATCCATTTACTAAGACAAGCAGGTCTGGAGCCAGTGCTGGTAGGAGGTGACAGTTGCACATGGATTCTGGAGCTTGATTTTGGGCAAGTTAAGTATGAGGTGCCTCTTATAAAACCAAGTGGAGATGTCAAGTAGGTAGCAGGATCTATGAACTGGATCCCAAGAGAAAAGTCAGGACTTGATATATAAATTCAAAAGATGGCACTGTCAAGACAAAGTATGAAGTATAGTCACCCAAGAATCTTCATTATGCTTAGTGAGAAGCACTAGAGTTGTTCCCCTTAAAAGCAAGAACAAAATAAGACTTTTTTACTTTAATAGCACAAATGTTAGAATTGTCTAGATCCCTGCCCTCAAATATGGGATAAGGAAAGAGACAAAAAGACTATCATTTCCAGCAAATGTGTGGCAGTTACCTAAAAAATCAAAGGAAATCAATCCAGAAATTACTATAGATAGTAAATGAAGTTGCTAAGATGCAGGATAGAATGTGAAACCACAAAAATAAGTTAAACCCCTACATATTCATGAAATACAGCTTTAAAATGCCTATTCTCTTCCCCGTGCTTTTTTCTGGACCCTTTTCCTCTAGTGGCCATTGTTCTATCAGGTCTCAACCTAGGCTTCCCTCTCTAGGAGGCCTGATTATGGAGAGGAGAATGACTGTAACAGAAATAATCGTCATTTATTGAATGCTTTTTATTTGGCACCATGCCACATCCTTGCATGGATTGTCTTATTCCATCTTCACAGCAGGGAATGTTCATTATCATCCTCACTTTTTAGATGAGGAAACTGAGGCTGGGCAAGGGGAAGTCACTTGCCAAAAGTATCCCAGTAATAAGTTGTCAGTGCTGAAATCTGCATGTGGCTCTGTGTGTCCAATTCCAGTGTTTGCGTTTATATGTTCTCATTCCTGACCTCTGAGCCAAGTCTTGGGGCTGGCATGATTGAGGGGAAACTGTGGGTATGGGGACCTGCTTTGTGTTTGGTGCCTGGTCCAGATATACATATTATATCATTTACTCCTCACCATCACTCTGCAAGACAAGTGTCACTGCCCCTATGTACAAGGGAAGAAAACTAGAGGCTAAGGGCTCTGCCAGATGAGCCCATTTTTGGCCTCTGTAATGAGTGATCCTTGTGTCCCGAGAAGTGGAGATTCTGATCCAAGGGCCTACCATGGGACAGCCTGCCCAGATGGTTCTGATGGTTTCTCCCCAAACTTCTTCTCTGCAGATACTACCCTAGTGGAGACGCCTTTGCTTCAGGATCAGATGATGCTACGGTATGTTTCTAAGTTATTGAGAGCTTTTCCTGTTTGAAAGAGAGATATGCCAGCATTTTATTTTTTTTAAGTGACATGTTTCTTAACATATGTTTTCTCTTATATGTGGAATCTAAAAAACAAAATAAAACAACAAAACAGGCTCATAGATATGAGAACTGATGATTGCCAGCTAGAAGGGGTGATTGGGGGCTGGGTGAAAAAGGTGAAGGGATTAAGAAATACAAATTGTCAGTTAAAAATAGTCACAGGATTGTGAAGTACAACATAGGGTATATAGTCAATGATATTGTAATAACAATGCATGGTGACATTTATGTAATTTTGTAAGTTATATAAATGTCGAACCACTATGCTGTACACCTGAAACTAATATAATATTGAATGTCAATTGTAATTGAAAAATTAAAAAAATAAAATGACTTTTTTTCTGATTACAAAAGTGGTGTATGAGGAAAACTTGGGGAAAAATTAAATTAACCTTAATCTCCCTACCCAAGAAAAATCACAATTGGGTGAATTCCTTAATGTCTTTTTTCTTTTTAAACAAAATACTTTCTAATTTGCTTTTTTCACTTAGCAATAAATTGTAAATGCTCTCCCATGCCAATAAACATTGTTCTATATTATACAAGGTCAGACAGTTAATTTTGCGAACTCATACTAGAAAAAGTGCTACATACCTCGTTGCTGAATATCCCTACAGTCACCTTCGAAATACTCCCCTTGGGAAGATATGCGCCTAGTCCACCCTTGAAAGCAATTTTGGAACTCTTTTTCTGGAATGGCCATCAGAGCTGTCGTCATCCCCAAAATCTGACAATTAAGTTCGTGAACTTGCCACTGTGCACTTACGTTGGCAGCACTGTACAAACAACATGATAAGGTGTCAGAACCTTGGCACTCTTTTTTTCTAGGATGAGTTTGCGAAATTAATTGTCTGACCTTGTATTTTGTTAATGATTGAATAGTTTACCATGTTTTGAACATGCTTTACATAATCAGCCTTCAGTTTTTGGACATTTAGATTTTTCAAGGTCTTTTTTCTGTTAGAAACACTGCTGTAAGTAAATATTTTTAGGATTTACTATTTTCTTAGAATTAATTCTTAAACATGAACTTACTGAGTTAAAAACAGGCCTCATTTCAAGATTTTTGATACTAATTGAAAAATTATGTTGACCAATTTCTCAAGAGGAAAAAAAATACCTTCTTGTGCCCCAAGAATATCAAATATCTTAATAAATAATGGGTAGCATTCTGATTTACTACTATGGAAGAAATTACAAAGGAATAGATTGAGAGTTTTGATAATAATGAAAATTTAAAACTTCTATAAATCGAAAAATACATAACAGAATTTAAGTGCATCCATTTGGGGAAAATCCTTGCCACATATATGACAGAACAAGCTGAAATCCTTTAGGTGTGAATGGAGTTGCATAATCAATAAGATAAATCACCCAATTTTCAAAAGAGCTAAAGTGCAGATCTTTTACAAAGCAGTACATCCAAAATGGCCAATTAAAAACTGCAAATTTTTCAAAGTTACCTCTAATTCAAGAAATACAGGTTTAAATAATCAGATGTTCATTCATTTACCATAGAAATGTGCAGTGGTGGAGCTTGTATGAAGAAATCTGGGTACCACCCTTGTGGAGGGCAGTTTTGTGGTGTGAGTTAAGAGCTCTCAAAACATCTCTACGCTTTAATCTGGTTACTGCTATTTCTCAGAAACAACTCTATTCTAAAGATTCTATTCCTTAGCTATTCTAAGGAAAATATCAGGAATTTTTACATAATAGTCATCATAGTAGAGACAGAAATGTCTAGAACTTTATTATAAAAGAGAAAAATTAGACACAATTAAAACACTTAAAAGGATATGGCTAAATAGATTCTGATATATGTACATAGAGCATATTCAAGAACCATGTTAATTGTGGGGTTATTTTGAAGCTTATTTAATAATACAAGAAAATGCTCATAGAAGTAATAAACATCCACCCCTTTTTAATATACGCTTATAATAGAAATAAGACTAATCTAGATGTTAGTAAATACCACTAGGATTTGGAGTGACTTTTATTTCCTTCTTTATGCATTTCTGAGTTTTTCTGAATTTTCTACAATAGACATGTATCCTTTATTAGAAGGAAAGATGGGCTTCATTTCTGTTTTTGTACCCAAAGAAACCTTCTTTATTTACTGTTTCTTTAAATCTCCACTGATCCTTAAAGATTAATAGGAAATAGGATTGAGGGAGAACAATACTAGGGAAGAAAATACTAGGAGAGAAAACAAAAGAGGTCTTTTCCTTATCCCTCAAACTGCACAAGCGACTGGCACCTGCTGGTAGCTCCAAGGTAATCGCTTCACCGACGGGAGCCAGACTTGAGTGTTTCCTTGTCTGTCTGTTTGCACCACAGTGTCGCCTCTACGACCTCCGGGCAGACAGGGAGGTCGCCATCTATTCCAAAGAGAGTATCATATTTGGAGCATCCAGTGTGGACTTCTCCCTCAGTGGTAAGATTTTATTCCAGAAACTTTCCCAGGACTATAAAACAGGACCTAGATGAAACCCAGCTATCAAGTGGCCCCTCAGCTAAACTTCCTGTGGGCCAATATGCTAAATAGTCTCCTTTTGTGCCAGTTTTCCTCCACAGGGCTTCTTGACCCCCCACTTCACCCTGTCCTCAGCGGCCCCTCCTAGCCCCTTTCACTTCGGGGGAAATGAAGGCTCTGCCCACCTAACATTGTTCTTCAAGACGGTGATGGATCAGCGCTCATATGTGCAGTGCCTTTAGGCGTTTCCTCCCTAGCTTTTCATTCCCTTCTTCATAGATGAAGAGGGACTTTCATTTCAGAGGTGGAAGGAATGAAGCAAGAGTCCCTTTCTCAGTGCTCTGAAGCCCATGGCACGTCTGCCCTTGCAGCTAGGGAGGCGGCTAATGAACGTGAAGGCAGTACTGATACTCTGGCTGGGTGACTGGCCATTCAGCTCCCCAGACACCCCCTATTCCACATCTGCATGCTGCCTGCAGCTTCTTCCCTGTCCCTTCTCTGCATGGCCAACTCCTACTCAGCCCTCAAGAGCCAACTCCAGTGTTGCTTCCTCTGCAGTTGCCTCCTCGATCCCCTTTATGATCGCGTAACACGTTACACGTACCTGAACGCTTGGTTACAGCTCTTACTACATGATGCTACAGTGGTTGACGAGAGCTGTCCGGAAAGTACCCAGCCATGTAATATGAAAACTAGAGGCATTTATGGCTGGATTGTTTCCGGACAGCCTTCGTACGTGTCTGCGACCTACCACCACCCTCCACAGTGAGAAGCACAGTGCCTGGTACATGGTGGGCATAAATCAGTGTTTACTGACTGACTGAATGACTGACTGAACTAACGAACACATGAGTGAGCCAGTGAGTGAGTGAGAGTCCCAAAAAGAAGAGGAGGGAGAAACCAGTTTAATGGCCGCCATATCCTGCGGATTCCAGGTCGCCTGCTGTTTGCTGGCTACAACGACTATACCATCAACGTCTGGGATGTTCTCAAGGGGTCCCGAGTCTCCATCCTGTTTGGACATGAAAACCGCGTGAGCACTCTACGCGTGTCCCCCGACGGGACTGCCTTCTGTTCAGGATCATGGGATCACACCCTCAGAGTAAGAAGTCTTTCTTTCTCAGGCCGTGTGAGAGAGGAGTGACTGGCCCTCCTGAGCAGGCAGAGGTCAGAGTAAGTTAAGATAGGCCCAGGCAGCCAAAGAGCACTCTCATTTCAGCTCTGCTTATAGCCACAGAAGGAGTGAGTGGCCCGGGGAGGGAGGGAGCTGCCCGTCAGTGCAGGTTTTCGAGCATAGATTAAACAACTATGTATCAGCATGCAGTTGAGGGAATAGTTGCACTAGGTGATCCAAAAGGTTTGTTTTGATCCTTGAAAACTCTCATTCTTCTGAGTCTCACCTTTGACAAACCGGATTGTCAGCCTCGCTTCCCACACACGCAGGGTTCATCTGTGCTCACAGACCCCTGTGAGACCCACAGAGAGGCTATAGGAGGCCCATGAAGCCCCTGAAATTATACTCCAAAGTTTGTGTGTGTGCATTTTTTTCAGGAAGTGTCCTCATGGCTTTTATTAAATTCTCAAACAGCTCCATGACTTTGTCAGATGTTGGCTCCCCAGAAATACCACCAAAATAGCCTGTTCATAAAGCACAGCTTACTTCAGTGTGGAGGATCACAAACTTGACAGTCTTAGTAGCAGCTCAGAAGGGGAGAGCAATGACGGATTTATGAGGTTTTAGGGGTTTAAAGCCAGTGTTTTGATGGAGGGCCTTAATTTGGATTGGACAAGTTTGTGGCATAATTGTTTGAGATTGTTGGGCACAGACTGGGGAACAGACTGTCTTGAAAAGTGACGAGTCATTTGATGCCCTGTATTGTTCTGAGAAGTGAGTGTCTCTTTCTAAAGAGTACTGGAGTAATCTAGTCTTAGGGTAAGTAGATAATAAGGATTGTTGCAAAGTTCCTGAAACAAACAATGAAGTTATTTGTGACTTCATCTTTTTAGGCAAGAGTTTTCTAAATTAGTAAAGTTGTGTTAATGCACCCAGTGAACTGTGTGGGTACAGGTGGTTTCCGTTGTCAATCTAAGAGTTACCAGTCCCTAGTAAGGAGGCTACAGGGGCCCTTCAGAGGATTAACTAAGAGGGAGGGGCAGTCAGGTCCAAAGAAGCACCTTTAAGTTGCTGAGAGTAAAGTGACATGTGAGTGCTCTAATTTGGATGGAGTGTATGTGTGTCTCTAAGAGACTTTGATTTTTTTCTCTTTAAACTCAGGTTTTACAAATCATGGACTACTAATGACTAACAATGATCTGTTCCTGTCTTTGCAGGTCTGGGCTTAATCATCTCACAATGCACACATAGGTACCTGAGGGTGGATTGGAAATCGTCACATGTAAATAGACCTTCGAGAGGATCTGAGAGCTTATGGCACCTTAGCTTATGGGAACAACTCCATGGCTGAAAGTTCACCAAGCGTCTCCAATATTACTATTAAAACTGCCACCCCCAGAAAAATACCACCGTGAGCCTTCAGCACTAGGGGAACATCTTCAAGTACAGTCTTTTTTCATTTTGAACACTTTTTAAAATGTATTTGTTTTCAAGGTTATTCTTAATTATGCTAATCTCAACTCATTCTATTACCAACAGAATTCAGCACTTAAATATTCCATATGATTTCCTCGAATCAAATTTGTTTTCAGAGCACTTTAAGATCTGATTTTTCTCAGTGTGCACTGTGACTTTGGAACCTTCTAGAAGTGCTGGTTTTAGTAGATTGTATGAAGAAGACCTGTGTTAATTGATCTGTGGTAGAAGAAAGTTCCAATTCCAAATGTAATTAGACAAAATCACTTTTTTAAAGTGTGTTTTTATTGTAAGGGTGTCTTTTTCAGTCTTGCATCCTGTTGGGGTATTTTTTTTCAAATAAAACATTTTCATCTATCTTAACTGTTATAAATGAAGAGATAGTCATAAAATGGACAGGGTGTTTGATTTATAAATGATGTGATACATAACTGTTATCACTTGGACAGAACTTTTTTTTTTGAGGAAAAAGCTAAATGCTGTTTGTGATGCACATGCTTCTCAAAACAACAGAAACCTTTCTGTGTGAAACAAGACAGTAAACTTATTTAAAAACTTATTGCTAGTATTAGACACATTAAGGTTAGTAGTATCTACTCAGCCTAAAGTGGATCTTGTCCATAAACAGTACACTCATATTTATTGCATTATAAGTATATTACATATACAAATTAATTGCTATGCCTTGAATGATAATATCTTTGTTTCTCTTATATTGAGAAAAAAATAGCATTAAAAAAATCTTGTTTTTATTTGAAATTCCACAATTCTTTCTGGAAGGTATCAACAAAGTGCTTTTATTATAGGATCTCTTCTGGTTTTTGTTTTGTTTTTAAAGGTGTAGAACAAACTTGTCCAACCCACAGCCTGGCCCAAGATGGCTTTGAATGCGACCCAATACAAATTTGTAAACTTTCTTAAAACATGACATTTTTTTTGTAACCTTATTTTAGCTCATCAGCTATGGTTAGTGCTAGTGTATTTTATGTGTGGCCCAAGACAATTCTTTTTCCATTGTGGCCCAGGGAAGCCAAAATGTTGTACATCCCTGGTGTAGAGGCTTATTCTTCATTTTAGAAAATTCCTCATTCATAAAGATGGCATGCATTACTTAGGGAAATAAAAAGTCACCTCAGACATCATTCCTGGGTGAGGCTTGCCCTGTAGGTGGCCCAGGGTCTGATGGCTGTATGCTGACTCCCTTGGATCGTCCTGTCTCCTTTCTGGTGATAGTGCTGGCTTTGTAGGCCCAGCCCCAGGCCCTGCTGCTCGGAGAAGCCCTTCTGCAGCTGGAGCCCACACAACCATCAGATAGGCCCAAGGGGGAGTGGTCAGGCATCATAATTGACCAGTCAGTCAAAACTCATCCAAGCCAGCTTTTCCATCAGTTCTTTTTAAATAAACCAGATGGTTATAGTCATTTGCCAAGCAAAAATTTACTGAGTGTTTTACTACACAGCCAGCCCTGGGGTAGAGAGAGAAATACAATATAAAGGGGCCCTGCTCCCTGCTTGCCTCAAGAGCACAGAGGAAAGAAGGGAGCATGGTCCAGAGGGACCATTTTTCAGTCACCTTCTCCCTCTTCCCCCAGTGGATTCATTTGGGCAGGGGCTCAGGGAAATGGGCACAAGGTCTACCCAGCTCCTGGCAGCTGCTGAAGGGGACAGGCCCTACAGTGTGTCCCATGGGATTCCTGAGCTCTGCTCCCAGAACATTGCAGAGTTTCCTCCTGAGCTTCTAGTTCGGGCATCCCCTTTCCCTCTCTCCCACAGGCCCTTTCATGTCTCTGCACTCTTACTGGGCCTCTCAGAAGTGAAAAAAGATGGGGCAAAGGGAAAGTCCCCTAGATTGAGGAGAAGCACATTCAGGCTTACACGCTTGGAGAGACAGAGAGCATCTTCAGTATGTGTGCAAAATAGTTCATAATTTTCCAGTCAAATAAGCAACTTTAAGGGCCCTATGAAAGTGTCCCTAGAACACTCGTTCAGCCCCGGGCAGTAAGCCACCTCCCCATAAGCATTTCATCTCACAGTGGGTGTTGGTTCGTATTTACTGATGAAATACTTGGTTGGGAATATACTACACCATGTAGAGACTTAAGGGTAAACTCCAAGTAATAAATTGTATTTTGCATATTGAAAATAATGCTGAGTGGAGTTTTTCAATCAGTTTTCTTTTTTTAGAGGACTGGGGGTGGGGGGGACCTACCAAACGGACTGTGGTGACAGGGGCAAATGGGTGTGTTCCCAGGTGTGCAGGGTCCTGGACACCCCCTCCCCAGCCAGAGAAGAGAAGGGTCAGGCAGGCAGGGAGTCCATGATGGGTATTTATGGGAAGTAGCTGTGACCTGAAGTCAAGGCACCTCTTTGGGGAGGGCAGCCAGCCGCTCAGAGGTGGGGCCCCGCTGCCGCCTGTTCCAGAATGAGCCAAAGGCCAGAGGCAGGCACTGCGCATCCATGTCCCTCGTCCCACCCCTGACCCCCTCCATTCCTTCCCTAGATTTGTAAGTGGCTTAATGGCAGCACAAGATGATAAAGGCCTTGGCATTCTGGGCTCTCATCGTGTTTGGCCAGCTGGCTAGAAGGTGGCACGGCTGACACTCTAGGACTCATCTCTAAATTCGAGGGGGACAGCATGGTGACAAAGGATGTGCACCTGGGTTCAGACCAGTTCTATCACTTTTATAGGATAATACCCAAATGTCAACTTCTTGTTTCTTCATCCCTCCTCTCTCCTGTCCACTTTCTTCCACCTCTACCTCTTCTCCCACCTCCTTCCCTTTCCCTTGCTCTTCTCTTTTCTCCCCTCTCCCCAGCCCCCACATTTCCTCCTCCTTAGGCAGTCCCCACTCTTGTACCAAATTAGGAATTATCAGGTAGATAACTGGCCAGTGGTTCTCAAAGTTTTTGGTCTTAACATCCTTCTACACTCTTTTTTTTTTTTTTTTAAGGAAGCTATTATTTATTTTTAAACTTAGCATATTTTCTTTTTCAGAAATATTGTGAGCTCCACTTTATTTTATTTATTGTATGTGGGTAGTTCCCTGGCTGGGAATTGAACCCAGGCCGCAGCGTTGAGAGGGCAGAAGCCTAGCCACTACACCACCAGGGAACTCCCTACACTCTTAAAAATTGTTGTGGACTCCAAAGAGCTTTTGGTTTATGTGGATTATATCTATGAATATGATCATATTAGAAATGAAACCTGAGAAAAATTGTAAAACAATACAGAAGCAAGCCTTTACTGTAAGGTGGTACTTTCATCACACATCATAGCCTCTGGGTAACTTCTGAGAGAATGACAGTTTAAAAAGCCACACATGCAAAAAAAAAAAAAAAAAAAAAAAAAAAAAAAAAAAAAAAAAAAAAAAAAAAAAAAAAAAAAAAAAAAAAAAAAAAAAAAAAAAAAAAAAAAAAAAAAAAAAAAAAAAAAAAAAAAAAAAAAAAGAAAGAAAGAAAGAAAAGGAAAGAAAAAGGTCAGTATTGTCATGAAAATAGTTTTGACCTTGAAGGACCTCCTGAAAGGGTCTCAGAGACCCTCAGGGGACCACACTTCAAAAATAACTGATCTGGGTTAATGAGCCCTTTTCAAGCACCTCCGTGTGAGACCTCCCTAAGGCCATTAAGGCCTTTAAGGGGAGGAAGAGATACGAGTAATTGGGAGGGGGAGTGTCAAGGAGAAGTCTTCAGAGAACCCTGGGGTTACATGGACCACATAGAGGTCCTGAAGGGGCACAGAGAGACAGTGGGACAAGCTAGAGAAGCCTGTGAGCCACTGAAAATCTTTCCAAAGGAGGACACTTGGGAACCTGGGGTGGGACCAGCTGAAAGGTTAGAAAATTAACTGGGTGGGGATTAGCTGTCGGCTGACTTCTCCCCAAACTCGGGAAAACTGAGCAGGGATTTTTACATCTGGTTTCCCCACTGAACAGATCCTTAAGGCCCCACCCACCCCTGGAGCCCTGGACTGGGCAGGACTGAGGCAGGAATGCAGATGAGGCAACTTAAGGAAAGCTGTCAGTGGAACCTCTCGTCTTTGTGGATCCCTTGTGAGAATGTGAGACTGAACCGCTCACCCTCTTACTTGTGGTAGGAGGGAATCAGCTCATTTTGGTTTTTGGATAAAAGTGGGACAAGTGAGCATGATTAACCCCAGTTAGTTCACACTAATAATAAAAGCTTCTGTAAAGAGCTTTTACTATCTACCAGGCACTGGACTGAGCACTTTGCATACACCAACTCATGTAATCCTTGTAACAGCCCTATGATGCAATCCCTTACCTCCATTTATTAAGTGAGGAAACAGGCTAGGAGATTTGAATAAGTGGCTTGTGGTTGCACAGCTTCTAAGTGTCAGAGCCAGGATTTTAACCAAGTCTGACCACTAACTGCCTCCTTGCATCATGTGGATTAGAAATTCCTCTTGGAGATTAATTTATTCATTTGTTGTTTAGTTCGACAACAGTTAACAGTTGCCGATGGCAGGGCCAGAGGATTTATCACTCCAAAGCTACTCCAAATCTAAGAAAAAACTGTGTGCCTGCACTGAAATATAATGTTCAAAAAGGTAAAGTCATGACTCTCTTGCAAATAAAACATGAACATATATCAAAATATTCATTTAACTCAATTATTGAGGGAACCCATAGATGTCAAAACCAGTTCAAATGGGAATTTGATGTACAGAGATTTATATTCCCTTCTGACAAAATTCATTTGACTCACTATAAAGGAATCACTGGCATTGACAGATCAGACACTCAGCAGTATTGTTAGCCAGCTGAGCCTTTGTAGAGAGAATCCCACTGTTGCCACAGCCTCTGCCTGCTGCCCGGCCTTTGTTTGTGGGCCCCGAACGAGCACTGCTGTGGCTAGGTACAGAGGCTCACTGGCATCCACAAAACACAGAATTTTGCCTACCTGATGTATTAAGAATCTCCTCACCAGTGATTGCCCTTTGGGGGCATTCACATGGGACACAAATATCATCAGTCTGTGCCCATTCAGAGGAGTCCAGCCACATACCTCTTTCCAAGATTTACTTGTCACCAGTCTTCCAATCCTGTTCCTTTCGAGGCCCTGATCATCAAGTCAAACTATAAGCAATTGCCTGTGAATCCAGATCTGAAATCTAGCCAGCTCTCACCTTAGACATAGTAGATAACTACCTACCAGGCTTGAATATCTGTCCCCTGAAAGGATTTTTCTTCAACACAGTCTACATAGTCATCCCTGAGTGGGACCGTAATGCTATAGCTGTCCACTTTCATGTGGTACCAGCATATCGTATAGACCCACCTACAATCCAAGCTTGAGTTTTTCTCCCTCTGTCACCTGGTCATAAGCAACCCCCTGGAGGCCACAGCCATGGAATGAGGGAGGAGACTAAGCAACAGGAGTTGGTGTTGCAGGAATTGGAGCCACCTGCTCATGCAATTTACTTGTACGTAATGGACCTGCCTGAATTCAGTCTCATAGACCATTTCCACCTGACAAATTGCTGCTGTGAACACCCAAGCTCATATCTAGGTAGGTCAGATGACATCCATATCCTGATGGCAGCTCAAGCAGCATGGTTACCTAATGTCGCATGGTTAGACATTCAGCATCTACCAAAGCCCAGTAGCAAGCCAGAATGTGCTTCTCAAAAGGAGAATAGTTACCTGTAGAAGAGGCCATAGATTTGCTTCCAAATCCTAGAGTTCTGCACTGGTAATTCTCTCATCGATACTTGTGGGAGACCTCATACAGCATCCCTATTTGACACTTCAAGTATCATTATATCTGTTAGATCATAAGACCCAAGTGATAGAACAGCTTGAACTGTAGCCTGACTGTTCTGCAGAGCCTTTTCTCATTCTGCTTTCCAATCTACCAGCCTGTAGATGGGTTGAAGTTGCACACTCAAATGTGGTGTATGTTGTCTCCAAAATCCAAAATGACCTACCAAGCACTGTGCCTCTTACTTCTTGTAGGTGATACAAGATGCAGCAACTCATCTTCCACCCTGGGCAGGATATTCAACATGCTCCAGACCACTGGACCCCCAGAAATTTCACTGCTGTTACCAATTTTGTATCAGCCTGTGTCCAATTAGGAGAATGAAGCCATAGAGAGAAAGAGAAAGATTAATATAGTATAACAAGGGCTTGGAGGAATGAGGGATTTACTTAAAAAGTAAAGAGAACTCTAAGCAATACAGAATGGTAGCTATAAGAAGCAGCCACTAACCTAGAGCTGAATACTCCCTCAACTTCTCCTATTATTGTGATAATTAGACCCTACTGTGATGGCCTATTTCTTTGTCCCACCACCAGACTGTAGGGTCCTTGAAAGCAGAAACCACGTGTCTTGCTCCCCATTATATCTCCACTGCGAAGAGGGGGTGGCCTCGCACCTCCAAAGGCTCTGAATACATGTGAGCGAATGAACGAATCAGCACTCCAGAGGCCCACAGAAGAATCAGCCTGTTACCTGTTACACATGCCAGACCCAGAGGAACGTGTCTCCCACACACACCTGGATGCTTCCCATCCAGTTGAGAGATGCTGATCATCCTCGCAAGGAAGCTGCCAGTGGAGGCTTGTGTGTAGCCTTCGTCAACCTATAATTAGGAGGAGGGAAAGGTCTAGTCCAACTTCCCAGACTGTCCCCTCCAGGTTCTTAGTCCCCGGGCCGAGTTAAACAATAACCAGTCTCACTCTGCCGCTGATTACTACGTGACCACCTGCCCACGGCTGGGCCTCAGTTTCGGGACCCGCGCAGGTGCAGGTGGGATTCCCATCCAAGGCTCCTTTATTGTTCGCGTGGGGCGGGGCCGAGTAGCCCCTCCTCGGGCGGAGGCGCGGCCCAGCCTAGAAAGCGAGCCCGGGCCGGGACCCCGGGCAGAGGCCGGGCTATGGCGGACGCGCTGACGGTGCGCACCGCGCGGCTGCTGACCGACTACCTGCAGTACTGCGCCCGGGGCCCGGGCCGTGCCGCGCGCCCGCCGCCCACGCGCGAGGCCGCCGTGCTGCGCTACCTGGCCGCCCAGGCACGGGAGCACTACCGGCACGTCTGGTCCTGCTACCGCGGGTATCAGGGAAGTCGCGTGGAGCTGGTGGCGTGGGTGGCGCGGGAGCTGTTCCACGACTGCCGCGTCCTCACCTGGGGCCGCGTGGTGGCGCTTGTGTCTTTCTCGGGGATGCTGCTGGAGGGCCCGCCGCCAAGGCGCACGCGGAGACTGAAACGATGGGAAGCCGAAGTCGACGGGGACTGCCAGAGGCTGGTGGCCTTGCTGTGTGACTGGCTCACGGTGCGGCACCGCGCCTGGCTGGAGGCGCACGGCGGCTGGGTGAGCGGGGCGCGGGCCGCGGGCCGCGGGAGGGACGGGCGGAGCGGGCATCCTGGCACGCGCCCCCGCGGCCAGCCCCCGAGGCAGGCTGCGGGGCGTTCGTTTCGGCAGCTCCGGGGCACTGAGTGTGAACTCCGGTCTTGTCCTCTTTGGGCGGAGGCAGGCTGGAAGAAGCTGGCCTTTCTAGACGGCTCTCTGGTTAACCGTTCGGAAGCCCCTGCGCATGCCTTGGGTTTGCACACTTTGGCCTTGCCCACCCTCCGGGCTTTGGATGCGCCCTGGTTAGGTCTGGATGCTTTGCCCATGTAGAAATCCTCAAGCAATGGGGCGGTCCAGGTCAGGCAGCTTCTTTCTCCTCTGTCTATTAAACGCACCTTGGGAAAGACTCAGACTTGTTGACCCTAAGCTATGCAGGCCAGAGAGCACACGCCTAAAACATTAGAATGAAAAGCCACCCCTTGTCCCATTCCCACCCCGCACTCTCGCACCCCGCCCCTCCCTGTAAGAGCCGAGGACACAGGTGTCGGGGAGGGTGCGTGGCAGCCAGTGGTGGTGCTGACTCAAGGTTCCTTCTAATCCACCGCACCCACTCCTCACCTGGGAGGTGGGCGCCCTGGCTTTCAGCTGTAGGCCATTGATCCCGGCAGAAACCGATCTATTGGTCAGGGAAAGCCCCGCCCTGCTTCAGCAGGTGGTGTTTGACTCTTGGGTTCTAAGCTAGGTCCCCGTTTCTCTCCCCTGTTCCTAACTGGAGTTGAATCAACAACAGCAGTGGCCCAGATTGTTTAATAAATACAGCCAAATTATTAAAACCGGACATTATAGGGTGACACCGCAGGAAATTTAGCCTCCTGTTAGACCTGTGGTGATGAATTGGGTTCCATTGGTAGAGGAGAGGCTATGTCTGAATCAGAACCTGGAAGAGTTGGAGGTGTTAGCAGTAACGCCTGCATCCTTTGTAGAGTGTGTTGGTCTTCAACCATCCAGGCCTGTGAATTCTAAGAACCCCACCTGAGCCATTTGGCCCCTAAGGGCTTTCTGCATTTAAGGAGGAAATTGATGGGGGGAGGGGCATCGTTTCTGTTCTCATCCTTTAACTACTCAACCTTGGCCAAGGAATAATCTCTTAACATCTAGAAGCTGATGTGCTCCTCCTATTCAGTAAACAGGACCTGCCCACTGCTTACCCAGATGCATTTAAAATGCTAAGAGTCTACACTTGAATTCTATTCCTCTTCATTTTTCTGAATGGAGCTGCTTGCTTTATTGTCTCAGGTGATAACCTTCAACCTAGTGTTTTCCAAATAGCATCTCTCTCTCCTTTGCTCAGGAAAGTATATAGGCATAAGCAGGAGATCTTGCAGGTTCAGTTCTAGAGCACTACCATAAAGCAATTCGTAATCATTGTGCTGGTGGAGAGTCTTACCTTCAATTTGTAAACTAATAATAGTAATTTTTAAAATGCATACCTTGAGAAGTACAACTAAGAAAAGCACAATAAAACAATAAAAGAAATGAGTCACAAGAAGGGTATTCCTGCTCTGAGTGACAAAGTGAAGTGACCCTATATCCTTCTATTCCCTATGTTGGATTATTTACAAATCCTAACTCGAGGTTCCTATTACAGGTTGCCTATTGGTCAGTATTTCCTTTTTTACTTTTTAAATTGAGGAGCCATCTTGCTGTTTCATCTCCAGCCTCCTGTGTATTTTAATTTCAGGTTTTGAGCATTTTGTAGCAATCTAATTCTTCTCTTCCTTCTTGTAGGATGGCTTTTGTCACTTCTTCACACCTATGGTCATGTCTTCTTGGAGAAGACTGGTGCTCCAGGTTCTTCTGTCATGTTTTACAACAACAATCTTAACCTATTTGTTGACAAAATTACCATGAGTTCCCATATTCTTAACCGATTTCTACCTGCCTGTGACCAGCCAAGTGAATTGGAGATGTGAAAGAACAGAACAAAGCACCTTCTGAGACATTTTCACTGGCATTCACATAAGGAGTCTGTGGTGATACTTCAGCCAGTGTTTGGGCTACTAAGCAGTACTCACAGGTGTTGGGACAAAGGCACAGTGGCTCTTCTCAAAGTGGGAAAAATGGGAGTCTAAAGGCTTATTGCTCCAAAGAATTGTAAAATCTGAAACTGCATTTTATTAATTGGAAAACATGGTGCTCTTTGCTACATTTAGATAAATATGAAGGAGTCATCTGTCCACAACTTAATGTGCTACTGCTAACTGATTTATCAGGGCAAAGGCTCAGAGGTGAAGTGATACCCAAAGTGCTCCAAGTACCAGCCTAGCAAAGAATGTAACATTAACACCTTTTATAAGGAATTCTCTCTAAATCCCTGGAAATTAAATTCCTGGGACTTATCTATTTCTAGAGTTAATATTATGAATTTATTTTTCTGACTTCAATAAATTGTTAAATGTCTTCAAAGTTTTAATAAATTTATACATCTTTTTAAAAAATTTAGTTGGTTTTCCTTGGGATTCAGTAAGCCTTTATTCTTACTTGAAGTGATAACAATTTCCTTTTTTGTCTCTTTAAATACAACATGTATAATTCTGGGGTTTTTTACCATTACAGTTAACATACAATATTAGTTTCAGGTAGACATTTATATAACTTACAAAGTGTTCACCCCAATAAACCTAGTACCCATCTGACACCACACACAGTTATTACAGTATTATTGACTATTCTCTATGCTATACTTTATGCCCCTGTGACTGTTTTTATAATGGGCAATTTGTACTTCTTAATCCCTTCCCCCTTTTCATCTATCCCCCCAGTCCCCTTCTCATCTGGCAACCATCAATTTGTTCTTTGTATCTATGAATTTGTTTCTGTTTTTATTCATTTATTTTGCTTTTAGATTCTACATGTAACTGAAATAATGGTATTTGTCTTTCTGTCTCACTTATTTCACTTAGCAAAATTCTCTCTAGGTCAGTGGCCCCCAACCTTTTTGGCAACAGGGACCGGTTTCATAGAAGACAATTTTTCATGGACTGCGGGGGGAGGGGGATGGTTTCGGGATGATTCAAGTGCATTATGTGCACTTCTGTTACTACATTGTAACATGTCATGAAGTAATCACACAACTCATCAGAATGCAGAATCTGTGGGAGCCCTGAGCTTGTTTCCCTGCAACTAGACAGTCCCATCTGAGACAAGTGAACAGCACAGGCAAGAGGCGCAGACAAAAGTGGTAAATAAAATAATGGGCCATGCGCAGACTGAAATAAATTTCAGATTCTGACGTAAAGCTTGCCACCAGGTGCAGCTGTACATTGAAGTTCATCAATTTACTTGCCGCTATAAAGCCTGCCACCACATGCAGCTTAATTGTCACTTGCTGCTCACTGATAGGGTTTTGATGTAAGTCTGTAAACAACTGATTTATTCTGGTCTCTGTGCGGTCAAACCTCTCTGCCAATGTTAATCTGTATTTACAGCCGCTCCCCTGCACTAGCCTCACCGCCGCAGCTCCACCTGGGATCAACAGGCGTTAAATTCTCAAAAGGAGGATGCAACCTAGGCCCCTCCCATGTGCAGGTCACAATAGGGGTCGTGCTCCTATGAGGAACTAATGCCACCGCTGATGTGACAGGAGGCGGAGCTCAGGCGGTGATGTGAGTGATGGGGAGCGGCTGTATATACAGATGAAGCTTTGCTTGCTGCCTGCCACTCACCTCCTGCTTGCAGCTCAGTCCTAACTGTACACCGAGGCCCAGAGGTTGGGGACCCCTGCTCTACATCATCCATGTTGTTGGAAATGGCAAGATTTCATTCTTTGTTACGGCTTGTAATATTCCATTATATATAGATATCACATCTTTAGCTGTCTATTGATGTACACTTAGGTTCTTTTCCATATCTTGGCTATTGTAAATAATGAGGCAATGAACATAGGGGTGCATATATCTTTTCAAATTGGTGTTTTGGGTTTCTTTGGCTAAATACCCAGAAGTGGGATTGCTGGGTCATATGGTAATTCTATTTTTAAATTTTGAGGACCCTCCATATTGTTTCCCACAGTGGAAGGGCTTATTCAGTTTTGCTTATCTGCTCCCAAAACAGATATGGATAATCAAATAGCAGCTTCTGACGTTGCCCAGATGGACCAAGTGCAGCAAGAAGAGAGAGCCTCTGTTCTAAATTTAGTGAAGTAAAATTTAAAATCAGGACATAATGTCCCCATACAGAAGTCTATTCTTAAGAGATACTTTTGGTGATCTTGCATTACATTTCCTAAACAAAGAGAAGATTGTGGTGGTGAAGGATATTGAAAGAGAAGACATTGAAGTTATTTGTAAGACAATTGGAACTGTCCAAAACCAAACTTCATACTGAATAAAATGAAGAAAGGTGAGTTTATTGCAAGGCTTTCAACCTGCAAACTGGGAAACTCAAAGCTATGGGAGCAATGAGTTTGAAATTGCTC
Organism: Lyroderma lyra; assembly: GCA_004026885.1. NCBI lineage: Eukaryota > Metazoa > Chordata > Mammalia > Chiroptera > Megadermatidae > Lyroderma > Lyroderma lyra. Next base: position 763,845 of record PVJL010000037.1, read on the forward strand.
ACAGAAGATGCTATTCTTATGGGGTAAGTGTGGAACTTATTTGGCTTTTTCAGCTGATTAGTTGCCTGGTGTTGTCATCCCTATTTGGTTCAGAGTAGCTGAGTCAGGGGAAGCAAGGAAGCCCAGAGCCGGCATGAACAGACTCAGCATTTGGGGTTTGGCTGGTGTCCTCGGCTGATTTCTGAGAAGACCTGTAAATCCCTGTAAGGTTAGGTTAAGCTTCCTTTATGAGCCTGCATTGACCTTCTCGGTTTTGTCCCTGACATAGGTGACTTCATTTTAGTTTGGCTCTGCAGAACCAAGGCAATTGCTCATGTTGGCCAGTTCACTGCTAACATGCTAGATTTGGCTGAGTTAGCTGAGACAGTCAATTTAAATGTTTCTGACAAACTGCTCAAGATTACAGGCTGTGCAAACACTGGAAAAGCAGGTGTAGTTGTTAATGGTTCTAATAAATTGGTGACTGGAGAACCTGAGCGCTCTATTCATGATGCTCTGTGTGTTAGTCACTGCTTAGTGAAGCAGAGGCTCTTACTGCAGGAGGTGGTGTTCCATAGAGTGGGCCCTATGGTTAACTGAATACACATGAACATTGAGTGGTTTGCAGTCCTACTGCATTTGTGTCTTTGCAGGTGTTATGGAGGTTAGTCCATCGATAACAGCTGAAACTGCCGGCCTGAATTCCATTTCTTCAGTAACAGCACCAAGAAAATAGGATGCCCATGGAGAAAAAAAGCTACAGGCATTAATGTCCCAAAGGGTGGTATTTCCAACCTTCTGAAGGAGCTAGTGGTCTAGCCCTTGTTTCTTTCGGTAGTAAACTCACTGGAGCAAGGAAACGTGTCAGGAACATCAACAAATTAATGTAGTATACACTCCGTGGTCTGGATAGCACTGGCTGACTGGCGCCATCGTGGACACTGATTTAGTGAGCTGCACTGGAAGACCTCCTTATTGTCTGGAACAGTGTGTCCTCTATGAATTCCTGGGCTCAATCTTCCATCTGACATTTGCTTTAAGTGTACTGACACAATTTAGTGAAAATAGTAAATATTTGTTTAAAAAAAAAATGTAGTGTCCCTCCAGGCCTTGCTGGCCATTACTATATTTGCATTTTATAAAAATCTGGACATATTCTTTGTACTTGTCTTAGGTGCCCTTCCTCAGCACATGTAGCTCTGCCTCGCTATTCTGAACGTCGTAATGCATTCTGCATTATGGCAGGATAAACGAATTTAACCTCCCATTGCTGTGTGTTTTAGGGTGTTTCTCCTCTTGCAGGCTATTGGAAACAAAGGTGCATGGAATTTTTTGTGCATAGGCTTGCACACATGCATGAGTATGTCTGTAGGAGGGAATCCTACAGATTCTGAGTCACAGTTCTATGTATTAAAGTTTGGCAGCTACCAAATTGTTTTTCAAAATAGATTCTGCTCATCTAAACTTATACCAGAGTATAGAGAATGCTTAGCTCTTCACACTCTTGCCAATATTAAATCATCCTAAATTTGTGGCTTTTGGGTCTTCTTTAGGAATATCATCCTTGTCCCAATGTTACCGGAGAATGGGGCCCTTCTCGGCATGGTGTCCAGGTTCTTGGTATCTCGAGCAAAGAATTGAACAAGACACACACCAAAGGATAGAGGTAAAACAAAGAAGCAGTTTATTAAAGGGAAACTAAGGTAAAACAGAGTTTCTTGAAAAGGAAAGTACACGAGGTAGGAGCGGTCCCAAGCCGGAGTGGCTCAAGAGCCCCCGTGGCAGTTTATATTTTCTTTAGTTGTAAGGGGTTATGCTTATCTGGGCGTGAGAACCTTTGTCTGGCATCTTTGATTGACAGGAGGATTATGTTACCTTTTTATTTTATTTTTAATTTTTCCCCATCCCCTGTTACCTATTTAGACTGTGCGTGTTCCTTCCTAGACTTTAGTCTGTTATGATATTAGTGAACCCCCAGGCACATGTATGATATTACGGTATAATGAGGCTTAGGTGAAATGAGGGTCACTGTAGCTCTTACTGCGCAGGTTTCAGGAACTGGCTTTGACTCACGGGCTTTGTGTATTCTGTAATGTTCTTCATGTTAGCTAATTTCTCCTGTAATTTCCCTTGTGGTTGCCTAATTTGGGGTGGCGATTACTAAGAAAAAGACTGGTATTAGGGTGGTGACTATTCCAGCAAGGTGGGTCCCCTGGGAGGGGTCCCAAGATCCCCCTAATCTATCTGCCTACCTCATTTTTCTCTTGAGAAGCATGATTCCCCATAAATCTGTATGGGAAGCTGAGGGACAGGAGGTCTCCTCTTCTATACCTGCTTCCTGCTGAATGTGACCATTGTCCCTACCTACCAGAGTTCACGGAGCTCTCACTGTGTCTGATCTAAAAGGGGATGGGGTTTAAAGATCTGCATGGGAGATGGTGTTGAGTTCTTTGGTCAAGATGGGCTGGAAGCCTTGCTGGGGAATTATTTGTATCACAATAGCCTCTGGAGGAGGAAAAATAGGTTCAGTTACTATATTTCAAAGCATTTGCCCAAGAAGCAGGCCTAAAAGTCACTGACATAGGGTGGTTACATGATGGATTGATCCTACAACCTCCTCCTTTGGCTTAACTGGTCCAGCGGGTGATGTTACCTGCCCAGGAGCAGGGTCCCAAATGACTTGAAAGAGGCTGGAGTGCATAAATCACAAGTCACAGAATAGTTGTTTAAAGCAAAGCAAGAGGTGGAAAGGAGACATTCTATAATTTGGGCTAGGAATAATCTATTGCTTAAGGCTAGAGACTGGGAAAGAGTGAGAGGGTGATTAAGGGACTAGGAGAGAGGCAAGGCTGGGGAGCCAAGGAACTAAGGAAAGGGGACTAGCAGTCCCTATAGTGAGGGGCTCCCTTGATTGGCCCGCATCACCAAGATTATAAAGTCTTCTATGTCCTCAGTCATTAATCCATTCTGGATTTTTTTCAGTGTGCTGTCAAGTAGGACTCACTTCTGAAAGAAGAGTGGTGTAGATATTTCAGCATTGTTGATAGACGGCCCATTGTTTTCCCTACCCACCTGAACATAGTCTCTATTTTGTTGATGTATTGTTCTCTCTACTGACAGCACTCAGTCTAAATGACCATATGCTTGTGGTATTTTTGAATATCTGGTAGTATGTGACAAATCTCCTCCCTCATCATTGTTCTTTAAAAAAAAAAATCCTTGGCTATTTTCGTGAATTGTTTAAAGTGAATCCTAAAAACCAGCTTATGAGGAATCCATTAAGACATTGCGTTAGGATTTTGATCAGAATGAGGTTTGGAAATAAGTATTATCTTTACAATATGTGTCTTCCTTTTCAAGTACATGAACCCCTGCTGCATTTATTTAGGTCTCTTACGGTTTCCATCCCATAGGCCCTAGGTTGTTGTCCTGTGTATTCTAACTCCTTGGGTTCTTTTCTTGTTGGGAATGGGATCTGGAAAGGATGTTTTGCCTTCCCAGAAGCCATTTCCCTTGACACCTTTGTTCTTAGGCCATGTGGCACTGGCAGGGTTGACCCCTCTCCACTTTACCCCACCCCAAGATTGGGAACATGACCTAGACCTGGCCTAGCAGCGCTTATTCCTAAGCGAGTTAACAGGACTCAATTCCAGGATTTTTCTGGGCACTGTCAGGCGGGAATCTCGCGCTGCTGGGAACCTCCATTACACGCAGGAAGCCTGCCTGGAAGGTGAGACCTCACAGGATGGAGGTCAGAGGTCTGCGGTGGGACGGAGCGTGGACAAACAGCTCTGCTGGCATCGCTGCGGTCTCACCATTTGGCTGTTCCTAAAGCAACTTGGGACTCACATTTCCTCTTCTGCTTAAATTGATTTTTGTTGCAAGTGAAACTCAATTCATTCTTGAGTCAGAGAATCAATTTTTCCATTATATTTATTATTTGGTTATGGCTGCCATAAAAAGGAATTCTAAATCTGGCTATTTTTGAACTCACATCAGTTCTTATGTTTCTCTCCCAACATTTCTATCTCACTTGCTTTTTCTTGGCTAATTGTATAGGTTAGTGAATGGTAGTGATAGTTTTCAATCTACTGAGAATTTCCTTTATTTCAGTCTGTTGATGGCCGGTTTTCCTTCCAGGACTATGTTTTCACTTTAGCGTTTTAAGAGGGAGGGGTTGTGGAGCTAGTGCTCAGACCACCACTGAACCTAGGATCTCTCAGGTTGGGAGTTCCTGTTCTTCGAGTAATAACGATGAGGCACGCCTAGGTTAATCCTCTGTGGCAAAAAGCAGTATCCTGAAGGAGAGCAGCACTGACAGTGCTGAGTGGTGAGGTTTCCCAGTGTAGGGGAGTGTTTTTGACGCATATGTCTATGCACACGAGGAAGGAATTTTTTCCCCACGTGGTAACCTTACTGTTTTTATCATGTGCGTGCTCGTTCCACAAGCTAAGTGTTCTGGGCTCCTAAGAAGACAGTGATTAGCATGATGTAGCACCAATTAATGTGACATTTCAAGGCACTCTCGGGGTGCTGGGTTGAAGTGTGTTTTTCAGTGGTATTCTCACCCATCAGCGGGCAAACATTGGGTTCCTCAGATTTTTGCCTCATTACTTATCCCTTGTCTGCTAAGACTGACCAAACGTTTTCTTGCATTTTTATTGATGTCTAGCTGGGCACTTCCAGGTAAATCCTGTTTGCTTCAAACTCACCAGTTTTTTTCCAATTGTACTTCCCTGTAAGCCTGGAGTCCCTTTGGACACACCCTCACCCCGCAGTCTCCCCGCTGCTTTTTTTTTTTTTTTTTTTTGCTAGTTACCTGGCTGGAAATGGAACCCAGGCCACAGTGTTGAGGCCCACTGCTCTTCTCAACCCACACTGCTGTCACTTCCAATGTACGAGTCTTCCATTCCTCTGCGAATGAGAACGTTCGCCATTGCTCCTCTGGGAGTCCTTCCCTGCCCCGTATTCCTTTATGACCTTGAAATCTCCTTCCAGCTCTCTCTGACCGCCTTCCACCTTACACATTTTCCATAGTGGCTGCACCAATTTGCAATCCCGCCAGCACTGCATGGGGGTTCTTTTTTCTCCCCATGTCATTATTTCTTGGCTTTTTGATACTAGTCTTTCTGACAGGTGCAAGGGGTATCTCATTGTGGCTTTGCTTTGCATTTCCCTGATGATTACTGATGTTGGGCATCTTTTCATGTGTCTATTGGCTATCTGTATGTCCTCTTTGAAGAAATGTCTATTGAGGTCCTCTGCCCATTTTTAACTGGGATTGTTTGGTTTTTTTGGTGTTAAGTTGTATGAATTCCTTGTATACGAGGATTATACAGAAAGTATCCATCCATGTAACCATTCTCATTTTATTGAAAATTGCTGGATTTTTTCTGGACAGCCCTTGTATTTTGCATATTATCCCCTTGTTGGATATATCATTGGTGAATATCTTCTCCCAATCAGTAAGCTGTCTTTTTGTTCTGTTGATGCTTCATTGTGCAAAAAGTCTTTAGTTAATGTAGTCCCATTTGTTTATTTTTTTCTTTTGTTTCCCTTTTCTGAGGAGACATATCCAAAAATTTTTTTTACTAAAAGTGATGTCAGAGTTTGGTGCCTAGGGGAGTTCCCTGGTGGTGTAGTGGCTTAAGGCTTCGGCGCTGGTGCTGTCAGCGCTGCGGCCTGGGTTCGATTCCCGGTCAGGGAGCTACCCACATACCAAAAAGCAAAAAAAAAAAAAAAAAAAGTTTGGTGCCTACAATTTTTTTTACAAGTTTTATGGTTTGGGGTCTTACATTTAGGTCTTTAATCCATTTAGTTTTTTTTATATGTGGTGTAAGAAAGTAATCTAGTTTCATTCTTTTGCAGATGTCTGTCTAAATTTCCCCAACACCATTTATTGAGGAGACTGGCTTTACCCCATTGTATATTCTTGCCTCCTTTGTTAGAGTAATTGACCATATAGGCATGGGTTTATTTCTGTGTTTTCTATTCTGTTCCCTTGATCTGTGTGTTTTTATGCCAATACCATGTTTTGATTACTGTAGCCTTGCATAGTTTGATATCAGGTAGCTGTGATACTTCTAACTTTGTTCTTTCTCATTGCTTTGGCTATTCAGAGTCTTTTGTGGTTCTTTATACATTTTAGGATTATTTGTTCTGGTTCTGTGAAAAATGCCATTGATATTTTTATATGGATTTCATTGAGTCTATACATTGCTTTGGTTCTATGGACATTTCAATGATGTTAATTCCCACTATCTTTCTTCAGTGTCTTATAGTTTTCCAAGTACAGGTCTTATACCGCCTTGATTAAATTTATTCTTAGGTATTTTATTCTTTTTGATGCAGTTGTAAATGGGATTGTTTTCTTAATTTCTCTCTTATAGTTTGTTACTGGTATATAAAGATGCAACCAATTTCTGAATACTAATTTTATATCTTCTACTTTAGTAAATTAATTTATCAGTTCTAATAGTTTTTTCGGTAAATTCTTTAGAGTTTGCTATATGTAGTCATCTGCAAATAGTGACAGTTTTACTTCTTCCTTTCCAGTTTGAGTGCCTTTTATTTTTTGCTCTGGGCAGGACTTTCAGCACTATGTTGAATAAAAGTGGACATCCTTGTCTTGTTCTGGGTATTAAAGAGAAAGCTTTCAGCTTTTTACTCTTGAATATGCTTTTAGCTGTGGGTTTATCATATATGGCCTTTACCATGTTGCGTTATACTCCCTCTATCCCCACTTTGCTGAGAGTTTTTATCATTAAGTGGGTGTTGGATTTTGTCAAAGCTTTTTCTGCATCTGTTGATGTAGGATTTTTATCCTTCATTTTGCTTATAAGGTGCATCACATTCATTGATTTACAGATATTGAACCAGCCTAGCATCCCCAGAATAAATCCCTCTTGGTCATAGTTTATGAACTTTTTAACATATTGCTACTATTTTGTTAAGGATTTTTGCAACAATGTTCATCAGGGATATTGGCATATAATTTTCTTTTTTGTAGTGTCTTTGTGTGGATTTGGTAGCAGGGTAATGCTGGCCTTGTAAAGTGAATTTGAGAGTCTTCCCTCATCCTCTTCAATTTTTTGTAGTCCACAATAGGCTTAAATTGCTACTTTGTATTTTAGTTCTTACCTTACTTACCACTCCCATTCCCTTCTCCCATCTCTATCAAATGGGTTGTAAATTATTAAAAGAAGCATAAATCTCTGTGTTCTTCTACCCCTATGTCATTATCAACACAAAGCCATACACACACATAAGGTATTCAGAATACGTAATAATGAAATTTCATTAGTTTTTTAATTGAGGTATAATTGACAGACAATATTACATTACTTTCAGTTATACAACACAGTGATTCCATATTTGTATATGTAGCAAAATTATCACAATAAATTTAGTTAATAGTCATCACCATACACAGTTACAGAATTTTAAAAAGTTATTCTCTTAGCAACTTTCAAATATGCAATACAGTATCATTAACTATAGTTGCCATGCTGTACATTACATCCCCATGACTTTTATAACTGCAGGTTTGTACATTTTGACTCCGTTCAACCATTTCCCCCATGCCTTGTCTCTTGTCACCACCAACCTGTTCTCTGTATCTATAAGCTTGTTTTTGTTATTTTAGATTTCACATATGTGAGATCATATGGTATTGGTTTTTTCTGAGTTAACTTACTTAGCATTATACCCTCAAGATCCATCCATGTTATCACAAATGACAAGACTTCATTCTTTCTTATCGCTGAATAATATTCCTGTGTGTGTGTGTGTGTGTGTGTGTACCACATTTTCTTTATTCATTCAACCATTGATGGGCACTTTGATTGTTTCCATATCTTGGCTATTGTAAATAATTCTCCAATGAAATAGGGGTGCATATGTCTTTTCAAGTTAGTGTTTTCCTTTTCTTTGGATAAATACCCAGAAGTAGAATTGCTGAATTACATGGTAGATCTATTAATTTTTTGAGGAAACCCCATTCTGTTTTCTATAGTGGCTATACCAACTTACATTCCCATAAAACTTTTGATTTTTTGTTTCATGTATACTTGAGAAAAATTTATATTCTGCTGCTTTTGGGTGTAATATCCTACAATTATCAAGTGTATCTGATCTCATGTGTCATTTAAGTCCACTGTTTCTTTGTTGATTTTTATCTTCATGATCCATCCATTGATGTCAATGAGGTGTTTAAGTCCTCTACTATGACATAAGTGATATTATACAGTATTTGTTTTTCTCTGCCTGATTTATCTCACTTAGCATAATGTGCTCAAGATTTATTCATGTTGTCATAAATGGCAGGATACCTTCCTTTCTCATAGCTAAATAATATTCCATTGCATATATATACCATATATTTTTTATCCCTTATCCATTAATGGGCATTTAGGTTGTTTTCATATTTTAGCTATTGTGAATAATTCTGCAATAAACATGACAGTTCATATATCTCTTCAAAACCCTGTTTTCATTTCCTTTGGGTATATAGTGAGAATAATGGAATTGCTGGATTGTATTGTAGACCTATTTTTAATTTTTTGAGAAACTTCCATATTTTTTCATAGTGGTTAGACCAATTTACATTCCCACCAACAATGCACAAGGGTCCCCTTTTCACCACTAGCACCTTGTGTCTCTCATCTTCTTAACGATGGTCATTCTAGCAGGTATTAGGTGATACCTGATTTGTGGTTTTGATTTGCATTTCCCTGATGATTCATCATGTTGCACACCTTTTAATATGCCTGTTGTCCATTTTGGTGTCCTCTTTGCAAAAGTGTCTATTTCTGTGCATTTTTAAATTGGATTGTTTGGTTTTTAAGTTGTATGAGTTCTTCATATTTTTTGGATATTAACCTTTTATCTGATATATAGTTTGCAAATATTTTTTCCCATTCTGTATGTTGCCTTTTGCATTTTGTTCATTGTTTCTTTTTGCCATGCAAAAGCTTTTGAGTTTGTAGTCCTGCGTTGGTTGTTTGTGCTTTTGGCGTCATGTCCAAAAAATCATTCCCAAGGTCAGTATCAAGGAGCTTCTTCCCTACATTTTCTTCTAGTAACTTTATGGTATCAGGTCTTACATTTAAGTCTTAGATCCATATCAGGATAAATTTTGTGAGTGTGTAAATGGGGTCCAATTGTATTGTTCTATATTAGTGTCTCTCCAGTACTCCTGGCACTATTTATTGAAGAGGATATCCTTTACCCATTGGGTGTTCTTGGTTCCCTTGTCAAATATTAGTTGACTGTATATGCCAGGATTTAATTCTGGGCTATTCTGTTCCATTGGTCTGTGTACCCATTTTTATGTCAATACCATATTGTTTTTATTCCTGTGGCATTCTAGAATAGTTTGGAATCAGAAAACATTATACCTCTGGCTTTGTTTTTTTTTCCTCAGGATTGCTTTGACTGGGCTCTTCCGTGGTCCCACACAGATTTTAGGATTGTTTCTATTTCTATGAGTAATGCCTTTGGTATTTTGATAAGAATTATGGCTTTGGATAATATGGATATTTTAACAGTATTCTTCAGTTCATTAATATGATATGTCTTTCCATTTGTTTGTGTCTTCTTAAATTTCTTTTAGGGAAGTCTTGTAGTTTTCATTATATGGATTTTTCACTTCCCTGGTTAAGTTTATTCCTAAGTATTTTTTTATGCTATTGTAATTGGAATAGTTTTTATTTTTCAGATGTTTCATAATTAGTGAAAAGGAATGCAACTGATTTCTGTATGTTGATTCTGTATCCTGCACCTTTACTGAAATAGTTGATTAGGTCCAACAGTTCTTTCTCTTTTGCTTTTGGATTTTCTAAACATAAAATTATATTATTGGCAATAATAAAAATTTTACTTCTTCCTTTCCAATTTTGATGACTTTTATTTTGTCTTACCTAAATGCTCTAACTAGGACTTCCAGTGCCATATTTAGTAGGAGTGGTGAGAGTGTACATCTTGTCTTGTTCCTGATTTTAAAAGAAAGGTTTTTCTCCATGGAATAAAATGTTCACTGTGTGTTTTTGGTATGTGGCCTTTATTATGTTGAGGTACATTCCTTCTATACCCAATCTCTTAAGGGTTTTTATCATGAAAAGATGAATTTTATCAAATGCTTTTTCTGCATCTATTGAGATGGTCATGTGATTTTCTTTCATTTTATTGATCTCTGATGTATTACATTTCTTGATTTGCACACATTGATCCATCCTTGCTTCCCAGGAATAAATCCCACTTTGTCATTTTGTATAATCCTTCTAATGTGTTCTGAAATTTTGTTTGCTCATAATTTATTGAGAATTTTTGCGTCTAGGTATGTTCATCAGGAATATTGGTCTTTAGGTTTCTTTTTTTGTGGTATCCTTATCTGGCTTGGGTAGCAAGCTAATACTGGCTTTGTAGAATGAGTTTGGAAATGTTCCCTCCTTCCTCCTTGATAATTTGGAGGATTGTTGTTAATTCTTTAAATGTTTGAAAGAATTCACAAGTAAAATCCTTCTGGTCCTGAAGTTTTCTGTGCTGGAAATTTTTTTATTATTGATTCAGTCTCTTTACTTGTTATTAGTCTGTTCAGATTTTCTATTTCTTCTTGATTCAGCCTTGGTAGGTTTATGTGTTTATTGAAATGTATCTATTTCTTCTTGGTTATGTAACTTATTAACATATAATTGTTCATAATAGTTCCTTATGATCCTGTGTCATTCTGTAGTATCAGTTATAGTGTCACCTTTCATTTCTAATTTTGAGTATTTCTTTTTTCTTAGTCTAGCTCAGTGGTTCCCAATCTTTTCCTACTTGTGTACCCCTTTTAAACCTAAATTGTACCCCTTGTTTTTAAAACAGCAGTTTTTAAATACTGACAATTTTGTTCAGTGCCTATCTTACTGTAAAATAGTGGAAATGAGGTAATAAAGAAAAAATACTACACTTAAAGTACAAACCAGAGATTTACAATATTCATAACAGTTAAATATTGATAATGATGATCAAGTATTCAAACATTAGATAAAATACTATTTGAAAAGAATCATGAATAAAGATAACATACGTACTTTTACTCAGTCAATAACTAAACTGATGAAACAGTCTGGCTATGGATGTATTTATATGTTTGGGGAAGTTCTAGAAACTTTGCAAATGGATTGTTTTGAAACTGTGTAATGATTGTTAAAAGAGCGGTTTGGGGGAAGGGTTCATAGTCATGCCCTCACCAATCATCACTCAGTAATGTGATCTAATTTTGAAGTGTCTCCATTAACAGTGATTCAAACTTAACATTTATTATTATATAACTAATGTTTTGCATTTTTTAACTTTGTTTTCTTGCCATTACAGATTACTTTTTGCATATCCCTGAATGACCCAGCAGGTACCCCTGGGGGAACACATACCACAGCTTGGGAACTAATGGTCTAGCTAAAGGTTTGTCAATTTTATCTTTCAAAGAAGGAGCTCTTAGTTTTGTTTATTCTTTCTATTGTTTTTCTGGTCTTTTTCATTTATTTCTTCTCTGATCTTTATTATTTCCTTCTTTCTGCTAACTTTGGGGTTAATTTGTTCTTTCTCTAGTTCCTAGATATAAAGTTAGGTCATTTCAGTTTGAGAACTTTCTAATTTTCTTATATGTGTTTATTGCTATAAACTTTCAGAACTGCTTTTGTTACATTCCAAAAGACTTGATATGTTGTATTTCCATCTTCCTTTTGAGATAGCTTAAGGAAGAAATAAAAACTAAGAGTGTTGGTTAGTTTCCATATATTTGTAGATCTTATTTTCTTGTTGATTTCTAGTTTCATACCAATTTAGTAAAAAAAAAAAAAAAAAAAAAAAAAAAAAAAAAAAAAAAAAAGATAGCTGTCATGATAGGGGTGTCCAATCTTTTGGCTTCCCTGGGTCACACACAAAATACACTAACAATAATGATAGCTGATAAGCAAAAAAAAAAAAAAAAAGTTGCAAAAAAATTTTCATATTTAAGAAAGTTTACGAATTTGTGTTGGGCCACATTCAAAGCCATCCTGGGCCACAAAAACATCCCATGGGCCATGAGTTGGACAAGTTTGTGGTATGATTTCTATCTTCTTAAATTTGTTGAGATTGGTTTGGTACCCTATCATACAATGTGTCCTCGACAGTGTTCCATGTACACTTGAGAAGACTGTGTATTCTGCTACTGTTGGATAGAATGGTCTGTATATGTCTAAGTCCATTTGTTCTAAAGTGTTTCAATTCCAATGTTTCCTTGTTGATTTACTGTCTGAACAATCTATCCATTGCTAATAGTGGTATAATGTCTACTACTATTATATTGTTTATTCTCTCCCTTAAGATCTGTTACTATTTGTTTAATGGATTTTGGTACTTGGGTATTTATGATTATTATCTCTTCTAGATATATTGTCCCCTTTATTATTATATAATGACTTTGTCTTTTGTTACCGTTTTTGGTTTGAACTCTATTTAGTGTGAAATAAGTATAGCTACACCCACTTTTCTTTTGGTTTCTACTTGCTTGAAATGTCATTTTCCATCCCTTCACTTTGAGCCGATGTGTGTCTTTAGAGTTAAAATGAATCTCCTGTACGCAGCAGATAGTTTGGTCTTGCTTTTGTTGTTTTTGTTTTTGTTTTTTTTTTTTAATCTATCCAGCTGTTCTATACTTTTTGATTGGTGAGTTCAATGCATTTACATTTAAGGTGATTATCAATATATAAGGACTCACTACTGGCATTTTATCTATTGCCTTCTGGTTATTTCGTCTATTTTTTTCCTTCTGTTTCTGTCTGTTATAAGTTGGTAGTGTTCCATGGTGATTTTCTCAGTCTCCCCTGTTTTTTGTTTGATGTCTCTGCTCTAGATTTTCCTTTGTGGTTATTATGAGGTTTACATAGAACATCTCATAGGTAAAAATACTGTAGTCCTTTTTTTGTGGATAGCACTTTATCTTCATTTGCCTATAAAGTTTCCATCGCTCTCCTTTTATATTTTTGATGTCATAAATTATCTCTCTGCTATGAATTCATTACCAAATTATAGTATAGTTACTTTAAATGCACCTTTCCTTTATCCTTTATGCTATAATTGTTTTAGATACTATTGCAAAATATAGTTTTCCACACGATGGGTGGTGAACTTATTATACAAGTTGACAATGCACTGTGGAGTTATATGCCTGAAACCTATGTAATCCTTGCTAACAGATATCACCCCAGTAAGTCTAACAATAAAAATGAATTTATTTATATATATAACTATATATAACTCTCTCTATATGTATCTCTCTCTCTCTCTATATATATATATATATATATATATATAGATAGATAGATAGTTTTCCAATTCTGACTATTTCTCACCTTAATCAGAGTTTATAGAATTTCATCTTTTTTTTTTTTTTTTTGGTAGTTCCCTGGCTGGGAATCGAACCCAGGCCACAGCGTTGAGTGTGTCGAAGCCTCGCCACTACACCACTGGGGAAACCCCCACATCTTTTCATTTCAGTTTGAAGAGCTTTCACCATATCCTGTAAGACTGGTCGAGTGGTGGTAAACTCCCCACGCTCTTGTTTGTCTGAGAGCCTTTATTTCGCCTTCATATTTCAAGGATGCCTTTGCTGAATAGAATATTCTTGGTTGGCAATTTTTATCTTTCAGTACTGTGAATATGTCATTCTGTTCTTTCCTGGCCTCTATAGGTTTTTTTTGATAGCTTAATGGGGGGGGGGGGGTTACTTTTTAAGTTACTTTCTTTTTCCCCCCTGGCTACCTTAAAAATTCTTTCTTGGGGTTCACTGGTGGTGTAGTGGCTAGGCTTCAGTGCTCTCACCACTGCAGCCTGGGTTTGACTCCCAGCCAGGGAACCACCAATTTGCTACACATTTGAAGTAGCAAATACCTTTTTTTATTTAGGTAAGGCTTTGTGTACTTCAATTAACTGATTCTGGTAGGTAATGAAAAGCCTTATTTTTTCCCCCCACGAAGTGCTTCTATAGCACAAGTTTTTGGTTTCTCTTACTGTAGCTGATTAGTTGATAAAGTTAGGATAAAAGTGGGGGCTGAAAGAGTGGGGGAGCTGGTGTACCCCTGGCCTGGCAGGGGGATCTTCAAGAAGAGGAGTCACAGCAGTCTGTGAGCAGATCTTTTCCTGGAATTCCAGGGCAGACAACATTTCTTCAGTTGTATTTGTCTGCTTTCTTCCCTTTTCTTTCCTTCCCCTCAGTCAGAGGTCTCTCTTCAGGAACCTGGGTGTTGCTAAAGAGCCCTAGGACCCTCCAGCTGCAGCCAACATTACTGGGCAGACTCTCATCCCTTTTACTTTCCTACTCCTCTGCTAAAGAGAACACCATTGACAATGCTGCCACAATTCTCTTTGTTCCTTGGCTTCCTCCAAGGATGAATCCACCCACTTGCAGATCACAAATGGATGAATGTCTTGGTGTGTTATGCAAATGCATTTTTGTTATGGATGTTCCTTTAGTTGTAAGTCAAAGGGAAGAGAAAACAACTTACGATGCTGACGTCACTCCCAGCTTCACATTTGTTACCAACTGCCAACATTTGTATTCTGCCTTGGAACACATCTTTTCTTTGTACAAAACTAACACCAGATGGGAATCAAGTCTGTGGTCTGGGTTTCAGAAGTCATACTTACTCATTGGAATTAAATGAGGTAAGAAAAATATTAGTACTATTGACAACTACAGATTCCTGGAAGTCAGGAGGAGGAAGGGGAGTGATCAGCTGTTGAATCTTGCTGATGGGTCATGTCTGATGGGAACTGAGAAATGACCTTTGGATTTAACAGTGTAGAAGTCATTAGTGATCTTAAGAAAAACAATTTGACTGGAATGGCAGTGGGGAAAGCTGGAATGAAGTGGGTTCAACAGAGAATGGGTGGGTGGTGGGGGGAACCGGAGTCAGCATCTTAGAAAATGTTAGAAACTATTTCAAGGAATATTGCCATAAAGGAAGGAAAGCATGTAATAGCTGGAGAGGAAAGAGTAAAAATGGATTCACATGTACTTGTTACCCAGTTCCAACAGCTATCAACATTTTGATAATCTTTTCATCTATGGCCACATCCTTTTTTGATTGGAATATTTTAAAGAATCATTATTTCACCTCGGATAATTTTGGTATGTATAATATCATTTATAGATTATCATGATAACATGATCACAATAGCAGTATTAAAAAAAGGTTTAATGTACAACTCATGTATGTTTAACTTTTTCCAATAGAAAAGTTTTTTTAAGAGAAATAACATGTTTATGTGCTGATGGGAATGATGAAAGAGAGAAGGTGGGCCCCAGTGCCCATGTGAAGGACTGGACCTTCGGTAGGCTCGGGGTGCTCACCACGTAAGAAGGGAGAAGGCCCAGTGTGCACACACACACAGGCGCAGCGACAGTGGAGACAGCATGTGGATGTTCTAGTCAGATGCTTTCATTTTTATTGTTAGAGTTATTGGAGTGACATCTGTTAGCAAGGATTACATAGGTTTCAGGCATACAATTCTACAGTGCATTGTCAACTTGATGTATAATAAGTTCACCACCTAATGTGACTTCTCTTTCCATCACCTTATATTTAGCTTCCCCTCCCTCCTCTCCTGCCGCTTCCCTTTCTCTAAGCGAAATAAGGAGCAAGATTCTCATCTGAGAATAAGGATAGAGAAGGTGTTGAAGAAGATGCGTAATATGTTTGCAATAGCAGGGGCCAATTCCAGGGCTAGTTTCCAAGAACCTGATCCTTCAATAAGGAAGAGGAAAAGGACCAAAAGGAGAACAAGCCACTCTACATAACTGCCATTTAAAAGCAAAACAAAGGGAGTCTGCGAGGTAAGTGGTGCAAAAGCAGAACTTCATCATTCCCAGGTTCAGGAATTTATCTTTGCTTGGGACACAATCTGAATGTCAAGTCACTGGACATTCTACTTTTGAAGAAACAGTGTTAATAATGATTGTGGTCCATTTAAAGGCCCAGTGAGCTGGTCATTGCAGAATTGCTTCCTCTGAGCCTGAAAGGGATAAACTGCTATTGCCCCCAGTTTCCATTTTGTCCCTGAGCTTCTGCTTTCTGATTCGAACATTTGTAATATCAATTTGAATGTTCCTGAATTTTTCCATGGCTAATTGGAAATTTTAAAAAATTGAATTATTCAAAGAATACATGATTTTTCCTCCTTTATCTGTTGAAGTCCAAGCCATTTTTTCACTGGAATAACAACAGTTAATTCCAAAATAAACTTTGAAGATAAAAGCAAGAAGTGGTTTCCCCGTCCCGTAAAGACCATTTGTTGCCAGGTAGACATTTCAAAGAGAAGTAACAATCTTCTGTGATGCCCCAGCTCAGGTAAACATTCTTATGGAGTAAGAGAAGCTGATTTAAGACCAACCCTCTCACCTCAGAACCCAAAGCATTTTCCTTCACTCCACTCCCTGCCTATCAGATAGAACTGAATGCTAATTAGCTTGTCTGTTTGATTTTTAACCTTTTGTGGTTCCAAAACCAGCTATGGTACAATTTCCTGGGCCCCCACAATCAACTAAGGCAGAATTTCCAGAAAGCTCAATATAAGTTTTCTGGGCCCCCACAATCTTAAGGGACAGTTTTCAGTGCCCCCCCCCCCCAAATAACTTAAGGTAAAATTTTCTGGACCCCCATAATTATTTAATGTTGAGTGTCCTATGGCCCCTCAGTCTGAGTTTCATGGTTCCTAATAATTGAATAGGTCAAGTTTTAAAGAATAGTTCTGTCTCTTCACCTTCACTATAGGTAGAGTTTCTGAGGCTCTCACAAACTACAAAATAGGTGATTATGGAGGCCCAAGAAACTCTAAGTTAAGTTTCCTGAATCCCTACAAACACCAAAAGTCTAGTTTCCTAGACCCCCATCATCTACTATAGTCAAGATTCTTAGGATTCCACAATCCAATAAGTTGAATTTCTTTGATGCTCATAATCACCTAAGCTAGTTTCCTGGACTATATAATCAGTATGGTAGAGCAGATAGTCCTGCTCCCCCACAATCACCTAAGGTATAGGTTCCTGTACCTCTACAATCAATGAAGGTCAAGTCTCCTGCCCTCCCACAATCACTTAGGTGATTACAAGGGGATGAGTTTCTACCTAAGGATAAGTTTCCTGGGGCCCCATATTACATAGGGTAGAGTTTCTTGGCCCCCACAATCACCTAAGTTCAATATTCATTGTCAGGAGAAAATATTTGCAAATATGCCTCTGATAAGGGGACTAATGTCTAAAACATATAAAGAACTCGTATGACTCAACAACAACAAAAAATCCAATTAAAATGGGCAGAGTGATGGAAAAAGTCACAGTAGGTGGTGAACTTATTATACAACAAGCTGACAATGCACTGTAGAATTGTATGCCTGAAACCTATGTAATCCTTGCTAACAGATGTCACCCCAATAAGGCTAACAATAAAAATGAATTAAAAAAAAAAGTGGGCAGAGGACCTGCACAAACACTTCACCCATGAGACATACAAATGGCCAAAAGTTATATGAAAAAATGCTCATCCTCATTAACTATCAGGGAAATGCAAATCAAAACCACAATGAGATACCACCTCACACCTGTTAGAATGGCTGTTATCAACAAGACAAAGAAAAACAAGTGCTAGAGAGGATGTGGATAAAAAGGAGCCCTCCACACTGCTGGTGGGAGTGCAAACTGGTACAACCACTGTGGAAGGCAGTGTGGAGGTTCCTCAGAAAATTGGGAATGGATTTACCATATGACCCAGCAATCATCCCTTCTAGGTATCTACCCCCAAAATTTGAAAACCTTAACCCACAGACTTATGTACCCCAGTGTTCATCTCAGTGCTGTTCATGATGACCAAGTCATGGAAACAACAAAAGTGCCCTGCGACAGATGACTGGATAAAGAAGCGGTGGTACATATACCCAATGGAATATTATTCAGCTGTAAGAAAAGATGAAATATTGCCATTTTCAACAAAATGGATGGACCTTGAGATCATCATGCTTAGCAAAATAAGCCAGACAGAGAAAAACAGGAACCATATCACTTCATTCATATGTGGAATGTAAAACTAAAAACAACAAAGAAAAAGAAACAAAAACTCATGAACACAATAGTTTAGTGATTACCTGAGGGTAAGGTGGAGGTGGGTGGGAGAAGAGGGAGAAAAACTCAAATATATGGTGATGGAAAGAGAACTGATTGTGTGGTAACTCATAATGCAACACACAGATGATGCACTGTAGAATAGTACACCTAGAACTCTGTAATTTCTGCCAACCATTGTCACCCCAATAAATTTGACTACATGTATATACATATATATTCGTTGTCACTTGCAAGCACCTAAGGTAGAATTTCTCAGGCTCTGAATCACAAACAGCAGTCTCTCCCAGGGCCACACTCACCTAAGATAGTTTCCTGGGTCCCCATATCACATAAGGTCAAGTTTCTTGGGCCCCCACACATATGGTAGAGTTTCTGTGGCCCTAACAGTAACATTGAGTTTCAATTTCCTGGGCCCCCACTATCACCTAAAGTTAAGGTTCCTGGGCCCCCACAATCACCTAATG